>JASDDO010000016.1:527787599-528392606 GCA_030015575.1 Agapanthus africanus
TGGTTTCCAGCAACTGCTTAGTTGCTGAGTTCAGTCCTTCGTATAAAGTTTGGCAAGGTTGCCATCTCTCAATACCATGATGAGGGCACTGAACAAGAAGGTCTTTGAATTGTTCGAAACACTTCCGAAAAGGTTCGGAAGGAAGCTGGGAAAATTGGTTAATTTCATTACGAATTCTTGCAGTCTTGTGATGTGGGTAAAACTTTTTAAGAAACGCTCTAACAAACTCTTCCCAACCGTTTATGGAATGCGATGCAGTACTATATAGCCACTTTTCAGCTAGGTTACATAATGTGAAAGGAATGGCTCGTAGCCTTATAGCATCATCGGATAGTTGGGTGGTCTTCATCATTGCACAAACATTCTGGAATTTGTTAATGAAGATATAGGCATCTTCGGATTTCAGCCCGTGAAATTTGGGCAACATATTGATGAAGTGGGGCTTAATTTCGAAATTATCCCCATTTGCCGGCCGGAGTGAAAGACAAGTAGGAAGTGCGGAGCGAGTAGGATAGAAACGATCCTGGAGCGCAATTCGCTGTGGCACTTTAACAGGAGGTTGTTGCTGGTTATTCGCACCCAGTTGAGGTGGAATCAGTCCCGAGATAGGTAAAGGGTTGTTAGGATTGAATCCTGACATCTCGTTAGAAGATGATGAATATGAAGATGAAGGTAAGGATGAAAAAGAAGTGGAGAGAGTTTCGACTTCGGAGTCGAGCGCGTCGTCAGTAGCGACTAACGAGACACGGACTAAGCGGACGCTAGTGTCCCTGGTCCAACTGGACATACACTAAACGAGTTGTGGTGTAATCAAAACGTAGAATGTGAGGGTAAGAAAACGTCAATGGGGAAACGTGAATGAAGGTTGGGTGCAATGGAATTCTAGCGACAAAGGGCAAGTTTTTTGTAAAAATTTTGTTTTGTTTTTTTTTTGTTTTTTTATAAAGAGTTTTGCAAAAGATTTTGTACGGAACTACGACACACTTTCAAGCAATCACAATTTAAACATGCACAATCAAGCCTAGAGCTAGGGTCTCCTAAGTCAACTAGACTGCTCCTAACTGGTCCAAAGCGACAAGTTGTGAGATATCCCTCAAATTGCCTCTTCACCGCCAATTGTGGCCAGGTAAGCACAAGTGAAGAAAGGAGGGTTCCGCTCATGAATCACCGTGAGACGGGCCTTTTAAAGTTACCTTTCTTACTTGTCTAGCCTAGGCACCACAAAGTCAGGTTTAGATAAACGACTGAATGCCCACAACCTTCCTCTGTCCTAATGAGCGTGACAGTCCTTAATTGGCTGAGTCTAGATATTTTTTAATTAGCTCAAGGGTGATGCATATGCTTTTTGTGATTTCTAGGGTCTTAGGGAGGGTAATGAAATCCCCACCCAATCTTAATTGGTGTTATAGCCCTTTAGATTCCGTTTTAAATATGCAAAGCAGTAACACACAAAATCTAAAACACTTGCCAAAAAAATTTTCTTTTTATTTGCGGCGCAAAGAATCCTGCATAAAATGATTTATTGGAGAGGGAGAAGAATTTTGCGCAAAGAATACCTGCAGGAAATTTTTTCAGTGGAGTGCAGAGGGTAGGAGGAGAAAAAATATACTCACGGAGAGTTTTTAAAACGATGACGTCACCTGTTTGACCGTGGTTCCGCGGTCAAACCCCTGCTTTAGCCGCGGTTCCGCGGTGGTTCAGTTGGTTTAGGCCTCTAAAATTTTTCTGTGTGCTGTTATGGTTCTCCTCTGTCTGTTCAGATTCTCTGTTTCTTGATTTGTTCACTGGGCTTGCTCCAGATCTGAATCAGTCCGTCTTCTTTTCCTGCACAATTCATACAAAACCAATCAAAAATAACAAGATGATTTTTTTATGTATTTTTTATTTTTTCAATTTTTTATTTAATTAACCTGAAATTACAAAAAGAAATAAACTACCGTTTCCCCGGCAACGGTGCCATTTGATTGATGTTGATTTTTGCGTGCATGTTAAATTTAAGAATACCGCAATCAAGACGGTATCGCTTGGTAGCTAGCCGGTTGAGTACGAGTCGATCCATAGGGAAATGGTGTTATTTTCTTTAAGTTCTAACGAGTTATGTCCTATCTTTGGTAGGTTTTGATTTACGATCTAAGAATGAGAATAAATTGATTTAAAGTCTTGCTAGGGATAGGATTAGGTTAGTTAAAAAATAAAGATTCTTCTCACTTCTATCATTGCCCTAGTTAAGAATATATGTGTTAGGGTAATAGTTAACAACGGGGATTAGCACGATTAGGAAGAAACTTAGTTTCTTCCTTTTGGTCCTTGTCCGTCCGTTCTTAACTCTTAGCCCTAACCTCCTGTTAATTCAACCACAACCGGTCTAACTAGGGAATCACCGCTATCATGTAGGATAGGGTGGCATAGTGAGCGGTGTGTGGTTGAATTAAATAGAGTCCGTATTTTAATATTATATGGGCAAAGAAAGGAGTAAGAAAGATTTCCTTCTCTCAAACCTTCCATCTCCTATCCCTAACAAGTGAGGAATTACTCACTCATTAGGAAGTTAATAATAAAATTCAATTTTGTTTTATTTTAAAAGACTATCTAAATTGCAGATAATAAAAGAACAGATAAAGAAAATTGCAGGAATTAAATTCTGATAAAAAAAAGAATGCAAGATAAAAAATAAAAACTCACTTTTATTGATGACCACTTAGCAATGCATTACAACTGAATTAAAATTTTAAATTTAAGAATTAAAAAGAGGTATGCCTTCATTTGGCTTTCCTATTTATAGATAGGAAAAAACCCTAGGTTATATTCTGATCCACACTTGAATTTACAAGACTACCCTAAGAAAGCCGGGTCAAAGCACCGATACCCACCGACACATGCACCGACACGTGCACTATATGGCCGTGGAACCGTGGCAGGAAGGCATGTTTGGCCGCGGTTCCGCGGCCAATTGGTGGGATCTCTGGCTCAGTTTTTCAGGGTTGCTTCATGTTGCTTTTTCCTTCTGTTTTCTTCACTTGGTTCCTCAGAATCTCTTCTATTTTCTTCCACATTTCCAACAGTGCAGAATTATGTGGACTTTTACCGTAAGCTTCGCATTGAAGTCTTGAATTTTGTGCTACCCTTGTGCTTCGTGCATTGAACTGTCTACTGATCTTCATTTGTTCCTTGACTGGTAGGCGGCATCATACGGATTCATCTATTGTTAGTCGTAGTCTCACATTTGTAGCGTCTTTTCATGAATTTCACTGTAACGATCTGAGAACCTATAACTTGCAACTATTTAGCAGACATGGATCAAAAGCACCTATTTAAATGTAATGTGATTAAGAATGTGCGATATAATAATGCAAAATTCTGATATGAACAACTGCCCTGTTGCAGCTGTGTTATAAAGCCATTTTCCTGCTAAATCGTACAAAGTGAAAGGGAGAAGACCCAAGCGCATAGAATCCACAGACAGTTGTGACGTACCTATCATTGTGCATATGTTTCCGAATTTATGTTAGTGTATATGCCCTAGGGGCCATTATTGTATCATACTAGTTTGTATATTACTTAATGGAAGCTTGGGATATTCACAGTTATATTAACAGTCTCGCTCAACATAGTAGTATGCTACTCGGTTTATGTTTATCTTAATATGTGTATATGTTAGCATATCGCGAATACATATTGATAGAGCCCTTAGAATCTTGCTTGACTACCGGCGTTGTGATGGCAGTCACACTAGTGGGGGCTGGGTAGTCTACAAGCACATCCTTTTTCAGGTCCCTAGTCGTAGGATTACCGAGACAGGGCATCGATACTCCGGAGTAGACTAGTGTGTACGCTTCTCATCCCAGTTGGGAAGATGGTCTGTCCCACAGCCATCAGTACGTTGTACTGGAGATAGTATACAGGTGCTCATTGGGTTACGGGTATACCGGACAGGACTCGCAGGGAACTGTTGGTTGGTATTATACCCGTCGTTAGTTAACAGTTCCCAGGTGACATGAGTACAGCATAGTCCGCAGACTTGACACTGCTGCTTCGTCTCGAGTGTGTTCCCACTGTTCTTAGATTGCTACCCTACCACGGCTCAAAGGAGTCGTGCAAACAGGTAGCAGTTGGGTGCAGTCTCGAAGCACTTGGAGGCAGTGGCGGTTAGATAGGATTCGTCTCTCCCGGTATTGGGAGTTGATATCGCGCTGTGTTTGGAGAGCCATTACGCAAAGTCCCTGGCCAGGGCAAACGAGATTTACTGGTAGGATTTCCAGTAGCTTCTCAATGTGTAATGGGCTTCACTCCGACACGACTTATACTGCTTTTAGGGGACTGACGCTTGCCGCCCCCTAGGCCCGATATGCGATAGTCCTAGACAAACAGACCGGACTGTACGGAGATTGTCACATCTGCTTTAGTAGGAGTTCGGATGGGTTTCCTTATCGGCCTCTACTTGGGGACCGTTACGTACAGCTAGTGCCGCTTGTGGCCTGTGGTTAAACCCACTGCCAGCGTAGTGTCGAGTCTTTAGAGTCCCACACAGAGAGTTTCCCTGCTTCAGGCGAAACGATATAGAGGTCGTATGGTTTTACGACAGGGTTCGGACACATACGTGCATTTATGCACGTACGATGTTCGGACAGTTTTTACTGGCGGGCTTTAGTTTAAGCCAGGTTCTAGTATTGGATTATTGGATTTGTACAGTCTCAGTTTTTCCGTATTTTACGGATGGGAGGGGCATTCTCGTAATTACTCGAGAAGTTTCTAGAAGAAAGGTGACCCATTATATTTTAATTCATTTATGAATTAAGCTTAATGAGGTGGAGGAGATGATGTGTAATTTGCATTAATTACATCATGAGTTATGAGGTGATTCACCTCAAAATAATTAATGAAGCATGGTTGATATTTTTATATATTATTACTTAGATATTTTCATGCTTCATTATTTATCCAAACGACTTAAGATTTATATTCATTCTCACTTTCACATTCTCTCTCCTTAAGCTCTCTCTCTTCAAAGACCTAACCCTAATTCTCTCATATGTTGAGATCCTAGGGTTAGCAAGACTAATAGATCCCTAATCCTCGTCTATATCCTCTAGGTTACTTTGATTAGCACTCATAGCCATCTAGTTACCTCAAGTGAGAGGTTAAAGCTTGGAGAAGGATCTCTCGGGTAGATCTTTTATCACATCGAGGAGGCCGACGAGGAAGTGAACTACAAGAACAAGAAGGACTTGAATCTTTAGGTATAATCATCTATCATAGTAGCTAATCACTTCTAGATAGTTGTTAGTTAGGGTTTAGCAAAGATCTGTAAAGTTAGTTGATATTAACTCAAACAAAATGATTGTTTTACCTATTCCGCCTCCCCGCATCATGTGGGGCGTCTAACGTCGACTTATAATTTAGTGATAAAAACGTATGCGTCTTTAGACTCGAGCCTGTGAAATTTGGGTAGCAGGTTGATAAAGTGGGGTTTAATTTCGAAATTATCTCCATTGGCTGGTGGAATAGATAAACAGGTAGGAATGGGACCGCGTATAGGATAGCATCTCTCTTGGAGAGAAATGCACGGTGGATTCTGCACACTGACGGGTGGTGGCAGGGTGGTGGTATAATCTGATGGAGAACCGTCCATCTCGGTCGATGTGATGGGTGGAGGGGAAAAAGAAAATGAAGAAGTACCGACTTCAGAGTCGATAGCAGGAACGCCCACAAGACGGGCATTAGAATCCCGTGTCCAGCCGAGCATGCACTAAGCGGGTTTAGCGCAAGTGGCAGCGCGTGCGTGATTTAAAATTGGTTTGTTTTGAAAAGTGTCGGACGTGAGACAAATCACACAAAAATGCACAATCAACCCTAGAACTAAGGTTACCTAGGTTAAGTCTTTAGACCGCTCCTAGAGTTTCAAAGGGCAAGCCGCAGGATTAATCCTCTACCATCTCTTTATCGCTCTTGTGGCCAGGTAAGTGTCAGGTAAGTAGGAGGTATCCGCTATACGAATTACCAAAAATAGCGGGCTTAATTAAGTAACCACTTACCTAGACACACTTGTCTAGGCACCACAAAAGAAATACGGATAAGCGATAGATTACCCATGACCTTCCTCTGTCCTTATTGAGTGCGAAAGTCCTTAGAGTCTTGGTCTAGATATTTTTTAATTAATGTAGGGTTATGCGGATGCTCGTTTTATGATTTGTAGGGCTTAGGAAGGGTGATGAAATCCCCACCTAATCTGAATTTGGTCTTTGCCTCTTAATGTCCGTATTAAAATATGCATAAACAAACCAATTACAAAACTTGCAAAGAGATTTTTTTTAGCAACGATATTTTGTAAAGAATCCTGCATAAAAGATATTTTATTGGATTTCAGAGGAGAGAGAAGGAGTTGAGAAATATACCAGAGAAATTTGGAAGCCTAAATCCCTCATTACGCCGCAGTTCCGCCGCTAATTGGACCTATTTGCCGCGGTTCCGCCGCCAAAAAGAGGGATCTCCTAAAGATTTTTGCTACGTGGCCTCCTTTGCTCCTATGGATCTTGATGAATGTCTCTGAATCTCTGTTTCCTTAAATCCGTGACTCCAGATCCCCTTGCAAAATTCATACAATAATCGTTAAATATACAATTTGCAGTTTTGTTTATTTTTATGATGTAGATCGAATAAGAATTCAACACAAATAGTAAGAATAAAAAAATTACGTATGTATCCCCGGCAGCGGCGCCATTTGATTTATTTCTTTTTTAAAGAAATGTTTGTAAAATAACCGCAATCAATAACGGTGTCGCGTGTAGCTAGACCGAGATGAGTACGGGTCGTCCTCAGGGAAACGTGGAATCTTTTAATCTTACTTTAGGCGTGTTGATTAGAAAAGGAGGAAGAGTAATGAATAGTGAAAAATGGTTGTAGATTCTAGATCTATGTCAAGATACGGATTTAGGTTTTATATTAGAAAGGGGCTTGTAGGGTTCATTAAGATTTAGTAGTCATGGATGATTAATTAAAAATTACTCCTTTTATCTTTTAATAGATTTAAAACTAGATCGACAGTGATGCATGTAAATTAGAGTTTCTGGAGGGAAAAGGGTTCCTACTCTTAACCCCTATCTTGACATGGATCTCCGTACATGTCTAGCCTTTACCAAAACAATTGTTAATCTAATCTCTAATCGTAGTCGTGAATATCAATGAATTGATAGCGCTCCCGATTAAGATGTTAACTATTATTTTGAGAAAGTTTATAAATTTTATAGGAAGTAAAAGGAGTTAAAGGATTTTAATCATCTATTGATCTACTCTAATCCTACGAACCCTAACAAGCGGAGAATTACTCGCGCATGATGGAGATAAAAGGACGGATAGAGATCATGATGTAAATAAAGAAAATAAAATGCAATAAGAATAAAACAACTATCTTTATTAATCAACTTGATTAATTACACTTTGTTTCTTTAGAAAGTGATTACAAAACCCTAGTTTGCTTCTCGATCTCTTCTTAAGGAGGTAGATGAACACCTGATGATCAATCTGGATTCTTGAGCCGTCTTGGACTTCGTGATCTCGCCGGTTTGATAAGTTTTCAAGTGAGGCTCTCGGTTGTATTTATACTCACAAACCCAGAATCATAGTTTTCTAATTAGGGTAACCAGCTGTTTGGATCCTATCCAGAAAATCCCGTACCTCAACTCTTCAATATTGCAGCCGAACCGCCGCAATATGCTTATTTTTGCCGCTGCTTAGCCACGCTTTGGTGGGATCTTTGGCTCAAATTTCTGGAGATTCATTCAGTTGTCATGCGGTGATCGTTTGAATATCTGGAGTTTGGAAATCTTCTCCAAGTCACTGCCAAAATTGACTTCTTCGATTCGCTTGAATATTTCGGCAGATTTGATCTTGCTAGCTCGGATTTCC
The DNA here is from genome assembly GCA_030015575.1 of Agapanthus africanus. Classification (NCBI taxonomy): domain Eukaryota; kingdom Viridiplantae; phylum Streptophyta; class Magnoliopsida; order Asparagales; family Amaryllidaceae; genus Agapanthus; species Agapanthus africanus. Next base: position 527,795,502 of record JASDDO010000016.1, read on the forward strand.
CTGATTCCAGTCCCGATATAATTCTGCACAATATCTCAATAACTAATATTAGTAGAATTTTTTTATTGAGATATTATCTTAACTATTTGATATGATATTATAGTTTAAGAGAATTAGTTAATGATATTTGATATGGTATGCATATTTAAATGGACTAAATATTATATAGATATTATATGCTTACATTTTCCTTCATAATGTTAATTATAATATATAAACACATGAAAACAGTATTTTTACAGATAAACCCTCATATGTGTCATATTTATAATAAACACATTTTATTATATAAAAATAGTAAGGAAAATGTCATATCAAATGCATAATATTTTCGACTGAACAACGAGGAAAACACCTCGGCCCTCCGAACTAACCTGGACATTTTGTTAGAGAAACAGGACCGGGCTCAGATTAGAACTGCCACATATCAACAGCAAACCGCCCACTACTACAACACGCGAGTAAAGCGCCGCTTCTTCAAAACCGGCAATTTAGTCCTAAGACGGAACGAGATCTTCGATCAAGGCAAGCTGCATAAGTTTTCCCCGAAATGGGACGGTCCCTTCCTCGTCTCCGAGGTCTTGCCCGGCGGAGCCTATCGTTTACAAGATGTGAATGGTCGCAAATTTCCACAGCCTTACAACGCCGAAATGCTCAAGCTGTACCTCTGAAAAGAATATCTGTGAATGTATATTTCTTCTTTCACAAAAGCGATGTAAATTCTTCTAAGTTCTATTTTATTTGAATAATAAGAAGGAAACAATAGGGCATCGCAAAAAGAAGAATTTTATTTATTCAAAAAGTATTGCAGGCTCCTCAGCCTTACAGGAAAAGAAAAATTTACAACAGAGGGGGAATGGGATTGAGAAAGTACTCCTGGTGATACTCAGAGTAGATTTCAGCTAACCGGGCCCAGGCCCCTGCAGCCCGTTCCCACCGATGCTGCTCGCGAACCTGGGACGCCACGGAAGCACCCGGCGCTCTGCCCTCCGCGCCCTGGCTCACGATGTACCTCTTTTGGAAGCACTCCAAACTGAGGGCCAAGGATCGGTCGTGCCTGGCCTTCGAGATGAGGCCGAGTATATAGATTGAGCGTACCTTATCAAGCGCATCATCCAACAATTCCTCGGAGAAGGGGTTTTACAACCTCGGGGACCTCCTCTAAATTGCGGCCCGGTGAGCTCGGCGAGCCCGGACCAGTGAGTGGTTGTACATCAGCAACTGTAGAAGGGGAGACTGCCGAGGGAGAAGCCGGCCGATGTGACCCTCGAAGCGCTGAACCACATCCTGGTACCTATCCCCAGCCAAGGTCTGGTCATACATGAAGACGTCGTCGAAGGTGATGATCTCTTCGATCGAATACATGGGACCGGTCATCTTAAAAAGCGACGCTGAAGAGTTGCCATCTCCTTCTCTATTTATAACCTCAAACAGAATCCTTAAGGACCCAAATTCGCGTGCACATGGGCGCGAATCCTGGGATTCATCCAAATTACTTTAATACCGCACCGCCATATGGCGGAACTGACGCCGCTCTTCTAAACGCTTCGCCTCCCTATGCGTTCCTGACACATGTCGCCCGCGATGGTCACTCTTCCCGATGTTCGCACACCTATGAAGGTTAGACCAAACCTCGCAAAGCCGAGCAGGAACCCTGCTCGGTCCATCTTTGGCTGGTAATCTCTTACCCCACGACGCCAAGGACCTAAGCCCTCATCAAAAGACCACCGAGCAGCTTTCCTGATCGGTCCATCCTTGGATGGTAATGTCTTACCCAATGATGCTAAGGATCGAGGCCCTCATCAAGAGGCCACCAAGCAGCTTCTATGCTCGGTCCATCCTTAGCAGGCAACTCTTTGCCCTTCCGCACTAAGGATCAAAGCCCTCATCAAGAGGCCACCGAGCAGCTCCCCTGCTCGGTCCATCCTTAGCAGGCAACTCCTTGCCCTCCCGCGCTAAGGATCAAAGCTCTCATCAAGAGGCCACCAAGCAGCTTCCCTACTCGGTCCATCCTTGGCTGGTAATCTCTTACCCCACGACGCCAAGGATCCAAGCCCTCATCAAGAGGCCACCGAGCAGCTTCCCTGCTCGGTCCATTCTTGGTTGGTAATCTCTTACCCCACGACGCCAAGGATCCAAGCCCTCATCAAGGGGCCACCGAGCAGCAACCTTGCTCGGTCCATCCTTGGCTGGTAATCTCTTACCCCACGACGCCAAGGATCAAAGCCCTCATCAAGAGGCTACCGAGCAGCAACCCTACTCGGTCCATTCTTGGCTGGTAATCTCTTACCCAACGACGCTAAGGATCAAATACCTCGTCAAGAGGCCACCGAGCAGCTTCCCTGCTCGGTCCATCCTTGGCTGGTAATCACTTACCCCACGACGCCAAGGATCAAAGCCCTCATCAAAAGGCAACTGAGCAACTTCCCTGCTCGGTCTATCCTTAGCAGGCAACTCCTTGCCCTCCCGCGCTAAGGATCAAAGCCCTCATTTAGAGGCCATCGAGCAGATTCCCTACTCAATCCATCCTCAGAGGGTGACTTCCTACACGTTTTTACTAAGTGATCCCCACCTCGACTTCGGGACCATGGAGATACCGACCCTGCATCGGTCTTTGCACACTTGGCAAATAGTTGAATTCAACTCGACGTGCGATCGATAGATGAAAAACCAACCTCCGACCTAACGTATCATGAAAGCAGTACCGCACAAATAAAGATTTTACCACAAACAAAAGGAAAATATGTACGCAAAGAACACTGCAAAAAGATTTCATTCAAAAAAGTTGGAAGACTTTACAGGGGTGTTATGGGTTCCCCAGCCTTATAAAAACGCCCAGAGGCTTACAAAATTTCAGCGAAAAGGAAAATAAGGAGGCGATGAGATTCAGGCCTCGGGGCCGGGAAGAACCTTGATGAGCTCCGCATCCACCACCACAACCGGGGCGACGTCTTGAAGGTCGGCGCCCACCGCAAGAGCCTCGGCACTGGGAGTCGGGACGACCGACTTTTCCCCAACGCTCCCACCATGGGCCTTTCCTCCTGCAGCGCTTCCGGGCATTCCCCTGCGCCTCATCCCCGAGGGGGTACTCACCCCGGAGCTCTGTAACAATTTGAAATATTTAATTAATTAATTTATTTATTTCTTTAATTAAAAATGTTAAACTAAATTTAATTGTAATAAAAGGCCTTTTTATATATAGTAGGTTAAATTAGTAAGGAAATAGTTTGTTTTTGTAATAATAAGTATCATGAGGGGTTTTGTGAAAAGTTTAATTAATTGTGAAAATTGAAAATTTTGTGAGGGTTTATATGTAAAAGGGTAAAGGTCATGGTTAAACTTAAATTACACTCATGGTATAACATAACATGGATGACACTTCATGCTTGCATGATATGATTCATAGTGACACCTCCTCCTTGCATGAAAACCCCACCATCTTCCATGCTACACCTTCTACTTGCATGGATATACCACATTATTTCTAGGTGACACTTCCTCCTACACCTCATCACTCTTTCTCCTTATCTTTTCAAATTAGTTCAGTTCATATATCATGTTGAAACAAGTTAATTAGTTTAAAAAAGAAAAAGAAATCCTAGAACAACAAAGAAAAGAAAAGAGAAGAGAAGAGAGACTAAGTACTAAGGATCATTACCACTACTCTCTTACTAGGATCTTTGAGCTTGTGCATCTTGGAGGAAGCCTTTTCAATGATCTTTCTTAGGTATAATTTCAACCCTGCAACTTAAATTCAGTACTGTTTTATTTTAGAAATCGGATATCGGAAATATCGAATTTTGATAAGTATAGGCTCTGTTTTGAATCTACTATAGATTAGATGATAATTAACACAATCAAACAGTGCCTTCATCTTATAATTTGGACCTAGAATAAACCCTAGGAAGACGAACCCTTTCCATCAGATTTTGGCCGGCGACATTCAATGGAAATCCGATCTCGCCGGTTTTTTGAGGGAGTTAGGTGTTGGGGTTTTTAGGGTAGCTCTCTGTATATGTATTAGGATGTTTAGTATTGCTAGTTTAAGTTATTTTATCAGTATATGAAATCTGGAAGCTAATATCTGTAATGGGGTTAAAATACTAAAATATGACACAGATGCTTCGTGACATGTCTCTGTTTTCTGTTACGAACAGCGAAGGGTTAAAATCCAGTTAGTATAAGTATTAGATAATTACAATAGTTACACGTAGCTTGTGTAGTATGTAAAACTTGTATTTGCATGTTTTCGTCATATCGGAGTTTAGCCGTTTCTTATACGAAGTTAATTTCAATATTAGATTCGAATACGGAAACTTCGGAGGCCGCAAGGAAAGGAAAGGGATTGATGATATATGAGTAGATTCGACGTATTCCGGTGAGTAGACTAAACATCTACCGGGGGATTTTGTATGGATGGCGTAATACGCCCGTAGATTTAAGTTTAGTTATACTTGTTTCTTTGTGTATAAAATCTAATTTTTGTAACTTCATCATATGCATTCATATATATAAATCATCATGTCTAATAATTGCCAGTACACCGCACAAATTATCGATGAGTCATGTTGCACATGTACATATCTACATGTTACACTACATCTCGTCGATATTAATATATCACATACACACTTAGTACCTATTATGTTAAATATGATTCATATCATACCCTAAGTATCAATAATGATAGTTATTTTGCACAAAAGTCAGCATGTTTCATATTCAAGTATTAGTAATTTTGATATAAGATGCAATGGATTATTTCAGATTTGTGGTTTTGAGTTTTTATAAACTATTGAGTAGATTCAGTGATTCTTCATGTTGATGCGAGATGTCCACCATGAGATATTATTTTTATGCTTTGGTTTTATTCCGGACCGAGTGGGGGAGCTATACGGTCGCGGATTTTTACGTTATCCGGACCGAATGGGGGAGCTATACAGTCGGATTTATAGTGGACCTGGTTGAGACCGAGGGCATGAAAGCCGCATTTGAGGCGGGGAGCCTAGCGAGGATACTCGATACCGGAGACAGTTGTGAAACACGACGGATATCTAGGTGATATCGACCGGTGTTATTGGATGACAGGATCATTCGGGGAACGATACCTGGTGGAAACAGAAGATTTGTGTCGATATTGGACATGAAAAAATGAACCTTATTTGGAAATAATTGATGAGATTTCAGTTTTGATTTATATATTTAGTAGTTCATGTTCATGCTTCCACATATTATCATGCATTATATTCATCCTTGTTGATATTAGCTTTAGTTCGTCATACTTACATTATCAGCCGGTATATGTTAGTTTTATTCACTGAGTTAGCAACTCACCTCCGTTGTGCCTTAGTTCCTTGCAGGAGTCGTATGGACGCGTAACAGCAGTTCGGATCCACTCATCAGCTTTTATCGCTCTTTTTGCTAGGTGGGTTACCTATGTAGTAACCTCCTATTTTGGTATTTGTATTTTGGATCTAGTATTACTCCATCAGACCCTGTATATTGACTTAGAACGAAACATGTTGTATATGTTCTAAAATTCGACCGTGTAAGATCGTTTAGTTGTATTAACTTATGCTTTCGTTACATATTCATGAATTTCTTCGCTTAAAGCGTCGTGTTATTATTTTGTATTGATTTCTGCCGTTTGGCATTATTTTGCTCCCAACGAGGGATTGCAATTTATTTAATCACCTTATAACTGCTTTTATTAATAATTAAAAAGGGAGATGTTGTCAAACTTTTAAATGCTTAAAATCAGTTGTTTAAACTTAAAACTACATTTTTGATAAATTCCGCAATTTGGGTTTTGATCTTGGTATTTCTGGCTTACTCGGATTGTGTCTGCATCTCTAGATGTCATACAATCTAAGTGCCTGTCACGGACAAAAATTCGGGTCGTGACAAGCTCGCCGTCAGGAAACTCCGGCATCAGGGTCTTGACAGCGTCGAGGGCCTCATGCCAAACGAGGGTAGCGGCTTGAGCGAGGTCAGCGTAGAACTGGTCCAACTTCTTGTAGCTCTCCACCGTTTTCGATGCTCGAAGGTCGGCACGCCTTACTCCTTCCTTCGCCACCTCGCTCTCCCTCTGGAGGGTGTTCGTCGTCTTCTTCAGTGTGGAGACAAGCACCCTGGAATCTTCCAGCTTAGCCTCGGTGGCTCAGACGGCCTCTCGACAGTTGGCGATCTCCCGATCCCCGGCCGCCACCCGGTCTTCGAGGGCGGCGACCCTCTCCATCGTCGCTTGTAGCTCCAGCCTTGAGATCTCCTCCCGCGAGGAGAACTCGCCCGCGACTTGGATCGCCAGGGCAATTTCCTCGTCCTCCATGTTGACGACGAGGGCGCAGTGCTGGAGGACCTGAAGAAATCAAAGGAGGGGTCAAAAAAAGAAGGGGGCACCTAATCTTGCGAACAAAAATACTGAATAAAAATTCGAGTGAGGTGCGAACACTGACCTGCACGGCCTCCTGGGCTATGGCCGCCATTTGGGCCCGGAGGGTCCCCGAGGGATTCGGCCCCCGGCCGACCGTTCCATTTCCGAGAGCAGGCTGTCGGCGACGGAAAGCCCCGAAGGCACCTCGAAGCGAAGCTCCCCTTCATCCACGATGATCGGGAAGACCGGGGAGTGGGGCACCGTCCTGTGGTACCTCTTGAGGAGAGACGCAGGATAGCCAGTCTCGCCTCCCACCTCCAGAACCCGGGGCTCTAAATCTTGCTTAATCCTTCCTTTGACTTCCTATTATTGCTGCTCCTATTCGTACATCTTATCAACTCTCGTTTCTTTTTTCTAGTTGCTATGGCTACGCGAGCTAGGCGAGCCACAGCCAGGGATGCAGCTAGGGCGAATCCGCCTGTGACGGCGACTGACGCACCGGACGTTCCGGTGGTACATGAGCATGTTGATCCTCCTCCTCCAGACAGTCTGACTAGGATTGAGGAGGGCATGTTGGGCCTACAGCAAATGGTGGGACAGTTGACTGAGGCCACCCATGTTCAGAGGCATGATCAGGTACCGACGATGGTAGAGCCCGATGTACAGCCCATGCAGACTGTCGCACTGGTAGACTTGAGGGTTTTGGAAGTATCTCTTCCAGAGTTCATGAGGTTGAGGCCTCCGGTGTTTACAGGGACCGATGCAGCAGAGGATCCTCAGTCCTTTCTTGATAGGATGGCCAGGATTGGCAGGTCATTACTATGTTCTGATGCGAGGTCGGTGGAGCTGACCAGTTTTCGATTAGAAGGACTTGCACAGACATGGTGTGATTCGATGGAAAGAGGGCGAGCTGCAGGTCTTCCTCCATGTCACGGACAGAGTTTTCGGATATCTTCCTTACCTGATTTCTTCCACAGAGCGTGAGGGACGCTAGAGCCAGCAGTTTTGAAGCATTGCGGAAAACTGCGAGTATGTCGGTGGCAGAGAATGATTTATAGTTCACCCAGTTGTCACGCTATGCTCCGTACTTAGTTCTTACGGAGGAGCACCGGGTGAAGAGATTTGTGAGGAGCCTGGATACCTAGCTATTTCTTGCTATAGGCTCCCAGCATTTCGATACTTATGCGCAGGCCATAGACGCAGCTATGCAAGTGGAGGAGCGACTGAACGAGACAACGATTGTTCCTGAGCCGCAGAGGACCAGACCTATTGAGTCAGTTACCAGGCAGTTTGGTAGAGGACGAGGCAGACACCCTCCAGGCCACAGTTTTGGTCAAGGTTGGACTCAGAGCCAGATGTTCAGTTCATACCCCGATGAGCAGAGGCCGCCACCGACATGTTTTAGTTGTGGACGTCCAGGGGATTATGCTAGGGATTGTAGACTCCACGGAGGGATTGGATTTCCACAGGCTGCTTTACCCCCTCCACTTTCTACTTCGATGGCATACTTCCTCCACCAGTTGGCACTATGCGCCAGGCTGTTGCACCGCAAGGTCGGGGCTTTGCAGGACATTTTTATAGAGGACGAGGAGAACGAGGGAGAGGACGACAGGATGCGGGTAGGGGCCAGGCATGAGTTTTTGCTCTGACTCCACAGGATGCACAGGCATCCAATGCAGTTGTGACAGGTACTCTTGCAGTATGTTCTTTAGATGCACATATTTTATTTGATCCCGGTTCTACGCATTCTTACGTATCTGCATATTTTTCACTTTCTCTGGGGAGGGATTCGTCGTTGTTAGAGTTACCACTGGTTGTGATTACTCCTGTGGGAGATTATTTTGTAGCTCGATAAGTATTCAGGTCCTGTTCAGTACGTAATGGTGATAGGGATTCGTTAGTCGATTTGATTCTCCTGGATATGCTAGATTTTGATATACTTCTTGGTATGGATTGGCAGGACGCTTGTCATGCTTATGTAGATTTTCAGGGGAAAGCGATCAGATTCTGTTTTTCAGGTGAACCAATTTTTGTTGTGCAGGGAGACTGTAGTATGGCTCCTGCCAACATGATTTCTGCTCTTTGTGCGGGACGGCTCTTGAAGAAGGGTTATAGTAGGTTTTTAGCATTTGTTCAGGACGTAGGAATCGCTGAAGTCCCATTGGACCAGGTTCCGATCGTACGAGAATTTCCAGATGTGTTTCCTGCTGAATTACCAGGATTGCCGCCTGATCGCGATATCGAATTTTGCATTGACTTGATTCCAGGCGCGGGGCCTATTTCTATACCACCTTATCAGATGGCCCCGACGGAGTTGAAGGAACTCAAAGGTCAGTTGCAAGAGTTGTTGGATAGGGGGCTCGTTCGTCCGAGTGTATCACCGTGGGGAGCTCCTGTCTTGTTCGTTAAAAAGAAGGACGACAGCATGAGACTGTGCATCAACTACAGGTAGCTGAATCGAGTTACTATGCGAAATAGGTATCCACTACCTTGTATCGATGACTTATTCGATCGGCTGCAGGGATCTGGCTATTTCTTGAAGATTGATTTGCGGTCAGTGTATCACCAATTGAGAGTTCGGAAGGATGACATTCCGAAGACTGCTTTTCGCACACGATACGGGCATTATGAGTTTTTGGTGATGTCATTCGAGCTCACCAATGCTCCAACAGTTTTCATGGATACGATGAACCGCATTTTCAGGCCATTTCTTGATCAGTTCATTATTGTATTCATTGATGATATCCTTGTTTATTCCTGAAGCCGGGAGGAGCACAGCAGCACTTGCGTATCACATTGCAGACCTTGAAGGAGCATCAGCTGTTCGCTAAATTCTCCAAGTGTGCTTTCTGGCTGGATAGTGTGGATTTCTTAGGTCATGTAGTTATGAGAGATGGTATACGTGTGGACCCAAAGAAGATTGAAGCAGTACAATACTGGCCCAGACCTGTATCAGTTACAGAGGTTCGCAGCTTCTTGGGTCTGGCCGGTTACTACCGACGTTTTGTGCAGGATTTTTCTTGGATCGCTGCACCACTGACCGGGTTGACCAGGAAGGAGGTTCCATTTCTTTGGACAGAGGCATGTGAGCAGAGTTTCCAGCAGTTGAAGACTCGCTTGACGACTGCACCAGTCTTCTCTTTACCTTCTGGGTCAGGTAGTTTTGTTGTTTATTGTGACGCCTCTCGAGTGGGTTTAGACTGTGTGTTGATGCAGCACGGCAGAGTCGTCGCTTATGCTTCTCGGCAGTTGAAGAAGCACGAGCAGAACTATCCCACTCATGACTTAGAGATGGGTGCAGTGGTTTTCGTACTTAAGATTTGGAGGCATTACTTATACGGTGAGTCGTGCCAGATATTTACTGACCACAAGAGCTTAAAGTATATTTTTCAGCAGCGGGATCTGAATTTAAGGTAGCGTCGATGGATGGAATGCGTGAAGGATTATGATTGTGAGATTCTTTATCATCCGGGCATCGCGAATGTTGTAGCAGATGCTTTGAGTCGGAGGCCCGGAGGTAGCTTATCTTATTTAAGCACCGTACAGAGACAGTCTTCTGCGGACTGGCAGACTCTATGTGATAGCCATGTACAGTTTGAGTTCACGTCGATAGGAGGACAGTTTGCTCATATTCATACACATCCTCAGTTACTCGATCGCATCCGAGAGACACAGCCTAAAGATGCTCGCTTGTTGGAGATCATAGAGCAGGTTAGACATGGTAGAGATTCTGAGTTCGTGATCGATGACCGTGGAGTGTTACGATTTGGAACTCGTCTTTATGTGCCGGATTTTGAGGGGTTGCGACGTGAGATCTTAAAGGAGGCCCATCGGTCAGCACATAGTGTTCATCCTGGTTCCACCAAGATGCATCATGACTTGAGAGACGTCTATTGGTGGGAAGGAATGAAGAGAGATGTTACGGAGTTTGTTTCGAGATGCTTGACTTGTCAGCAAGTCAAGGCCGAGCACCAGAGGCCGGCAGGAGAGTTGCAGCCCTTGCCTATTCCGGAGTGGAAATAGGAGCCGATCTCCATGGATTTCATTGTGGGTCTACCCAGGACTAGCAGAGGGTATGATTCCATCTGGGTGATTGTGGATCGATTGACAAAGACAGCTCACTTTCTTCCGGTAAAGACAACGTATGGATATGCACAGTACGCCTATATCTATATTGACGAGATTGTGTGATTGCATGGAGTTCCGACATGCATAGTGTCAGATAGAGGTGCACGGTTCACCAGCCGACTATGGCAGAAACTCCAAGAGGCTCTAGGTACCCGATTGAATTTTAGTACAGCTTTCCATCTGCAGATTGACGGTCAGTCGGAGCGGACTATACAGACTCTTGAGGATATGCTTCGAGCCTGCAGTCTTGATTTCGGTGGCAGTTGAGATCGTCACTTGCCTTTGATAGAATTCTCTTACAACAACAGTTTTCAGGAGACGATCTAGATGTCACCCTTCAAAGCTTTGTATGGGAGAAAGTGTCGATCGCCCGTTTGCTGGACAAAACTCAGCTGGAGTAGCATTTTAGGACCGCAGATAGTACAGGAGACTACAGAAAAGATCCAGTTGATACAGAACAGGATGAGAGCGGCCCAGTGTAGACAGAAATCATATGCTGATCGACGCCGTTATAGACTTGAGTTTGATTCGGGAGATCATGTGTTCCTTCGGGTATCTCCGATGAAGGATGTGATGCGTTTCAGGAAAAAGGGGAAGCTCAGCCCCAGATATGTCGGATCCTATGAGATTCTGGAGAGGGTAGGTGCTGTAGTTTATTGTTTAGCACTTCCACCGAGTTTTCTCGATGTGCATCCGGTGTTTCATGTGTCTATACTTCACAAGTATCTTCACGATCTCTCTCACGCGATCCAATATCAGACCTTACAGCTTGAGCAGGATTTATCCTACACAGTGCAGCCAATAGCTATTCAAGACCAATAGGCAAAGAAACTGAGATCGAGAGTACTTCCGTCTGTAAATGTTCTTTGGCGAGGAACGAACTGCGAGGAGGTCACTTGGGAGGCCGATGATGCGATGTGGAACAAATTTCCACATCTTTTTGAAGGTACGTATAGTTAAGTTTTAAATTCGGGGACCGAATTTTCCGAAGGGAGGAATATTGCAACAATTTGAAATATTTAATTAATTAATTTATTTATTTCTTTAATTAAAAATGTTAAACTAAATTTAATTGTAATAAAAGACCTTTTTATATATAGTAGGTTAAATTAAGGAAATAGTTTGTTTTTGTAATAATAAGTATCATGGGGGGTTTTGTGAAATGTTTAATTAATTGTGAAAATTGGAAATATTGTGAGGGTTTATGTGTAAAAGGGTAAAGGTCATGGTTAAGCATAAATTATACTCATGGTATAATATAACATGGATGACACTTCATGCTTGCATGACATAATTCATAGTGACACCTCCTCCTTGCATGAAAACCCCACTATCTTCCATGCTACACCTCTTACTTGCATGGATATACCACATTCTTTCTAGGTGACACCTCCTCCAACAACTCATAACTCTTTCTCCTTATCTTTTCAAATTAGTTCAGTTCATATATCATGTTGAAACAAGTTAATTAGTTTAAAAAAGAAAAAGAAATCCTACAACAACAAAGAAAGGAAAAGAGAAGAGAAGAGAGACTAAATACTAAGGATCATTACCACCACCCTCTTGCCAGGATCTTTGAGCTTGTGCATCTTGGAGGAAGCCTTTTCAGTGATCTTTCTTAGGTATAATTTCAACCCTGAACTTAAGTTCAGTACTGTTTTATTTTAGAAATCGGATATCGGAAATATCGTATTTTGATAAGTATAGGCTCTATTTTGAATCTGCTATAGATTAGATGATAATTAACACAATCAAATGGTGCGTTCATCTTATAATTTGGACCTAGAATAAACCCTAGGAAGACGAACCCTTTTCATCGGATTTTGGCCGGCGACATTCAATGGAAATCCGATCTCGCCAGTTTTTTGAGGGAGTTAGGTGTTGGGGTTTTTATGGTAGCTCTCTGTATATGTATTAGGATGTTTGGTATTGCTAGTTTAAGTTATTTTATCAGTATATGAAATCTGAAAGCTAATATCTGTAATGGGGTTAAAATTCTAAAATACGACACAGATGTTTCGTGACACGTCTCTGTTTTCTGTTACGAACAGCGTGTTAGTTATATATATGCCATAGAGGCCATTGTTTTACAAATGATGTATATTATAGTGGATGCTTAGATATATATAGAGAGGACTTTCTTGCTCGACATGATAGTATACTATTTGGTTTCACTTTGTCTTAACATGTTGACTCGTATTGGTTTACGGTCTTGCTCTCACATGTTGATAAAGCCCTTAGGATATGTACTCGACTACTAGGACTATTATGTAGATCATACTAGTAGGGCCAGGGTAGTCCAAGAGTACATCCTATAACTGTTCTTAGTCGAGGGAGTATCGAGACAGGGCATCGATACTCCAGAGTAGACTAGCGTATACGCTTCTCGACCCATATGATGGGCGATGGATGATCCCATATCCATTGATGTTTGACATCAGAGAAGGTATACGGGTGCTCAGTGGAGACTAGGTACACTGAACGGACTCGCCGAGAACTCCTAGATGGTATTATACCTATCGTCAGATAGCAGTTCTCTGGTGACGCTGGTGCAGATTAGTCTGTAGACCCGAGATCGTCATAGAGTCTTGTGTGGTTCCCACTGTGTTGATTTCCACCATACCACGTTCATGAGAACGTGCAAAATGGTGGCTTTTGGGTACAGTCTCGAATCACATGGAGGCAATGAGCGATATGAGGGGTTTCGTCTCTCTCGGTATTAGGGGTTGATGTTGCGCTGTGTTCGATTGGCTATAACTGGAAGTCCCTGGCCAGGGCTGATATGGAGATCTACTGGTAAGTGTTATCAGTAGTTTCTCGACCCATTATGAGCCTCACATCGACACGATTTATTGATTACTGGGGTCTGACGTTTACCACCCCTAGACTGGATATGCGACATATCAGACGAAGAGACCAGACTGTACGGGAGTGTTATTGATTGGATTCACAGGAGAATGTACATGCTTGATTGTTGATCTTCTGATCGCTCAATATCCGGATGGCTGTTACGTTTAGCTGACCGCTTGCAGCTTGTGGGTGTTTGATATGATCATCACCTACTGCCGGCGTATTGATGATTCTTTAGAGTCCTTCACAGAGGTTTCCTGGCTCAGGCAAAACGGAGTAGGAGCACATATGTGATATGTGCGGGACCAAGAATAATACGTGTATGTGATACCGTATTCGATTCTCGCGATATGTGATATCGGCCGGTTATATGCGATATAGCCGGGTCATCGGATCAAGTGTTGATTCGATGAAAGGTTACTTGTTATATTAGTCGGTTATATGTAATATGGCCGGATTATCGGATCAAGTGTTGATTCGATAATTTAATGTATAATTGTATATGTGGATATATTACATTACATTAACTAATATAAGCTCGCTTTATTGATTCTTTTTCTTACTTGGAAAATACATTGATGTATATACGATATATGTTAATTGTATTATTTTATTTTGTTACATTATATATTATATATATGTGATATATAATATTGTAACATGTTAGGGTTACAAATGCAACAAAGGTTATGAGATTTAACCATGTTAGGGTTTGGATTAGGGTTAAGGTTATGGATTGGGTTTTGGATGAGCTTTGAGGAAGCTTCATGAAGTTTTGATTTTGTCCACTTTTCTTGATATTTTTTGCTAGATATTTGTTAACCCAACCCAAACCTTAACCCATGGTAAAGTCTCTACAAGGGTTAAGCATGTTATGCTTAACCCTAGGTTGCAATTGTAACCACAACAATAATTCATTATTCATCACAAAAGGATTTTCTTCTTCTTCTTCCTCTTTGAAAAAGCTTTGCTAGCTTTTTAGCTTGTGGTGATTTAAAGTGAGATTAAGAAAACAAAAGAGAGCAAAATTCCTACTTCATCATCCTCATCTATTCTAGCCACTTAGATTAGGGTGTTCACTTCACTAATACCTAATTAGTGAAAAGAGAGCTTGGGTTTGTGATCTCTCAAGGTAGATCATCTTGGATTAGTGAAGACTTCAAGCAAGATACCTCATTCACCTCTTGGAGCCTTTCTAGAGTCCATGTTCTTGATGATCGCGGTAAAGGGACATCAATACGGAGCTTATGAAGTGAAGGAACGGACTACAAAGGTTGTAATCCTAATCTCTTAGAAGTAAAGTTGTTTACTTTGTGTGTTTTGGTTTGATATTCTTGTTAACATCCTAGGTTTAGGGTTATCTATAATGGAAAAATTTAAAATTGGCATAGGAGATGCCACCCGAAACCTTGCTTCCGTTATAGGTATCCCAACAGTGATATCAGAGCCTAGCTAGAGAATTAAACGGATAAGTGTAAAATTACGAAACCAAAACAACTCCGAAACACCCGACGAAAAACCGTAGTTTCTGTAAATTTTTCAGAGTGTCAAAAAACTTTCCAAACAGTTGCAGAGTGATGTATGTGATATAATATGAGCACTGTACAAATTTCTTCCCATTCCAAAAAAATTGGGCCGAGCACATCAGTACCAAAACCGGCCACTTTGGGCAGTTTGGGGCTGAAATTTGCACAGTGTTTAAGGCTCTGGGTTTTGATACTTTTGGTGTTGTTTGTGTTTGCTAATTTTGCATGTGATGTTATCTTTTAGCAAAGGCAATTCGGAGTGTTTCGTATTCGTAATTCTTGTTTCGGTTATTTTAGACGGTATTAAAAAGTTCGATCGGATATCAAATACCCACTTTAACCCTTGCCGGAAAATTTTCAAGTGTTGGATTTTTCTTTAGTTAAAGAACATTCAAATAGCGTGCAAGTGATGTGGTGAATCCTCTAGAAGAACAAAATCTTAACTCATTTTTGTGACCGTCAAAACCGCCACCAAACCCTAGGGTTTGTGGTAGTTTAGCTGTGCCACAAGTGAGGCATTGGTTGACTTTTCTACGGCTGGTTCACCACTACTTTGGCATGCGATGGATACTTCTAAACTACGCTCAAGTGTTGATCATTTTTGGAAATTTTGGGTATTTGTTGATTCGATCGGAATGTTTAATATCGTCTAGCTTTTTCTGTAATGTGATACAATATATGGAATTCATATAGTTAGGCATGAAATCTGTAATATGTGATATTTCGGGTTTACGATGTCTAAGGTGATTGTGGATTCCAAATGTTGTAGTTTTACACTTTCTTTTCTGGGACCGTAAGTGTAATATGTGGTATATCGCCATTTTTGTTGCTATATGTCAACGATAATTGTGATAGGCATATTTACTTACGTTGATGACATGTGATATGATGTGTTACTGTGATATGTTATATTGGATCGTCGTGTTCTGAATAGCCGGGGTTTTTATATGAGATGAGGGTTTTTATTTTCATTCATGTAAAATTCATTGTATGTAATATTATTTTATTGGGTCACTTCCGTGTTGAGGATGATGTCACCATTGTATATTATTTACTTTTCTACATTAGGATAGACCCAAGGAGGAGAGCATAAGTAGCCGGGTTCTAGGGTCTAGTGGGAGGCCATCTCGAGGAGTCGAGACCAGGTCATCTAACCCTAGAATTGGAAGGGTTGCTTGCCGCTCTCGTAGGGGTCTAGGGATGTGGGTTTGGCTATTCATCACGACCGTGGAATCCGTGGTTTATACAGGCTCAAAATAAAACACGGACAACCTAGTATATCCAATATTTCATATGTTTCTTCTGCTGCTGATATACTGTGATGTGATCATATTATATGCGTGAGACGAATGCTTTATTATTGTATATATGATATATAATAAACGTTACTTATGTTTTACACCCGCGCTAGTCCCGCCCCAGTATGCCGTTAGTTGAGTAACCTGACGGTGCATAACGGGACACTGTGGCGAATGCGGCTGGCATAAGCGTATGTTGTATTTTCATTTCTTCTGTGATGCTTAGGAAGCTTAAATGATGGGATTCATTAATGAGATTAATGAAAAAAAAGAAACCTAAAAGATATTGTAGAATCAAATTTATAAATAAAAAGATAGCTCTAGTTTTGCTTTGCATAGCGATATTCCTTGTAGAATATCCAGCACCTTATTCGATAAGGAAAGAGCCGAGATCCCTTCACCGGGAATGACCTTTTTAGCAAAACTAGCAGATACTACAACTCACTCGGTTTTGTTTTTGACTGCTTCTATAGTTCTTACTTTACATAGTGGTATTTGTGAAATATCCCGCACCTTATTCGATAAGAAAAGAGCCGAGATCCCTTCACCGGGAGTGACCTCTTTAGCGAAACTAGTAAAAGCCTCAAAAACACTCTTTTTTCAAAAAACACATGCTTCTACAATGATATTAGTTCATTACGCAAAAAGGTTTTCTGAAAAACCTGTCGTAACCCACCGTCATTTTAGGAAACAGAGTACTTAGTATTCGTGCTGCGTTTGTTGACCATAGTTAAGGCGCAGTGTACGGTAGCTGAGTGATGTTTTCCTATTTAACATATGATGTGATTAATTAGGACAGTCATATGACTTTGTTGACTATAGTTAAGGGTCATGTGGGTGGGTCTAATTAATCAAGAAATGATGGGCAGAACACCAGTGCTTATGATTTGTTGACCATAGTTAAGGTCATAAGTCATTAGGGGTAAAAGCATTATCGGGAATTTGAAGTGTTGAAATTTGCAATGAGATTGCATACCTTCTATGAGATAGTTGGATCCTGATACCCACTGCGAGTAAGTGTTACTCCTGGGAGAGTTTTACACATGACAATTAGCCGATCAAGTAGGTGTCTAGAAAGGTGTTAACGGGGTTATGCCTCTGGGAAAATGAGGTTTATTTTAATTAGGTCCGTGCGAAAGCACGGGGAACCTCCCTCAAAGTACCAACACTGACCTGGCTGAAAGATTGGCGAACTTGTAAGGTGTAATTAATCCCAGCTAGTCCTACCTTTTAGGGTTTTAAAGAAGATTTGATAAAAAGCAGTGGGAGCCATCCTGATTAGATAAGATAATAACCAATCTAATCTTGCAAGAGCATACGCTAAAGTGTTTTCTTCTCTCTCTCTCTCCAGGTAGCGATCATGTCAGGCCTTAATCAAGATAATAATGTGGATGTATTGACCGAACCCGCTTATTTTACTGAGCAGGGGAACGTTGGTCCCGCTCCAACTTATAATTGTTATAAGTCCGAGCAGGGAATAGGAGAATATCCGGATTCTTACGCCGCTCAAACGAAGAATAAGCATGCTGATACATCTTCTTCAGGTGTGTTAGTTATCGAGAACTATTTCCCAGTTCACTCTACATCCTGGGTATTAGATACCAGATCTGGATCCCACATATGTAATATGTTACATGGGCTAAAGAAAGGTAGGGAGATGGGAATGGGTGATCATTCCATAAGAGTAGGGAATGGTGCAAATGTTGCAGCCAAAGCTGTTGGCGAATATCACCATGTGTTACCAAGAGGTAATACATTGATTCTGAACGAATGTTATTACATTCCGACCCTGATATGCAATCTTATATCAGTTTCTTTATTGAGTAAGGAAGGATATAATTTTGTAGTACAGGATAATGTTATGAACATCTTCCTGAATCAAAAGTTGATTGGATCAGGCTCATTAAATAATAGCATACACGTTCTCAATCAAACTACAGTCCTTAATGTACAAAACACACACAAGAGGAAGAGTTCAGAAATGAACGAATCCTTTTTGTGGTATTGTAGACTTGGTCACATCAATGCGACACGACCGGCTAAGTTACATTAGGATGGATATTTGAATCCGTTCGAATTTTCATCTTATGACACTTGCCAGTCATGTCTCAAAGGCAAGATGACCAAAACTCCATTTAGTGGACACGGAGAAAGAGTTACAGAACTCTTGGGACTGATACATAGTGATGTATGTGGTCCCATGTCTACACATGCCAGGAATGGTGCCTCATACTTCATTACATTCATTGACGATCTCTCAAGATACGGACATGTGTTCCTGATGAAACACAAGTCTGAAGCTTTTGAGAAATTCAAAGAATATAAGAACGAAGTAGAGAACCAAACGGGTAAAAGTATTAAGATCCTTCGATCTGATCGAGGAGGAGAATACTTGAGCAATGAGTTCCGGGACTATCTAAAAGAGAATGGGATTCTCTCTCAGCTTACTCCTCCCTATACACCACAGCACAACGGTGTATCGGAGCGGAGGAATCGCACCCTATTGGATATGGTGCGCTCTATGATGAGCACCGCTGAGTTACCTATTTCCTTTTGGGGTTATGCGCTGGAGACGGCCGCATACCTATTGAATAGAGTTCCAACCAAATCGGTGCCTACCACCCCATATGAGATATGGAATGGGAAGAGACCATCTCTTAAACGAGTTAAGATATGGGGTTGTCCGGCCTATGTTAAAAAGCAAAATCCAGACAAGCTCGAGGCAAGATCAGGTCTATGTAAGTTTGTGGGTTATCCAAAAGATTCCTATGGATATATCTTCTACCACGGTGAGGAACAAAAGGTGTTTGTTTCTCAATATGCCACCTTTTTAGAAAAGGAATTTCTTGTAAAAGAAATTAGTGGCGAAGAGGTAGAGCTGGAAGAAGTTCCAGCAGCACAAACTATGACTGATGATTTATTGGAACCAGAGTATTTAGTAGTTCCCGACGAACCTCAGCCGCTCCGCCGATCTAGTAGGGTTCCTCATCCACCTGAGAGATACTACGGTTTTCTCATAGATGGTGGAAGCGAGGATTGCATCATGAAAGATGATGACCTGACTAGCTTCGAACAGGCCATCACGAGTGAGAACTCTGTGAAATGGCTGGATGCAATGCGATTTGAAATGGAATCCATGTACACTAATAAAGTATGAACTTTGGAAGTTGTTCCTGAAGGGGTAAAACCCATTTGGAGCAAATGGATCTTTAAGAAGAAACTTGGTGTAGATGGAAAAGTTGGGACTTTCAAAGCTAGACTTGTTGCAAAGGGTTTTCGTCAACGACTAGGTGTGGATTATGACGAAACCTTTTCTCCAGTAGCTATGCTTAAGTCCATCCGGATCCTACTTACCATTGCTGCATACCATGACTACGAAATCTGGCAGATGGATGTTAAGACCGCCTCTCTAAATGGTGATTTAGAGGAGTGCGTATACATGACTCAGCCAGAGGGCTTCGTAGATAGTGGGAGCAGCGGAAAGGTGTGCAAGCTGCTTAAATCCGTCTACGGGTTAAAGCAGGCATCGCGGAGTTGGAACATCTCTTTTGATATTGTAGTCAAAGAGTTTGACTTCATCAAGAACGTAGATGAACCTTGTATTTACAAGAAGGTTGCAGAGAGTAAGGTTGTCTTCCTCGTATTGTATGTGGATGACATACTCTTGATAGGAAATGATTTTCCTATGCTGCACTCGGTCAAGCTCTTCTTATCACAAAGATTCTCAATGAATGATCTAGGTGATGCCTCCTGCATTTTGGGAATTAAGATCTATAGAGATAGATCTAAAAGGATACCGGGATTGTCCCAATCCAGGTATATTGACACCATACTAAAGAGGTTTAGTATGGAAGAATCCAAGCGTGGTAACCAACCCACGATCTCTAGACTCACTCTCTCCAAAGAGATGTCTTTTAAGACTGATTTGGAGAGAGCTCGCATGCAAAAGATACCCTATGCTTCGGCAGTAGGCTCTATCATGTACGCGATGCTATGTACCAGACCCGATGTAGCAAACTCACTAAGTGTAGTGAGTAGGTATCAAGCAGATCCAGGGGAGAGTCACTGGACAGCTGTGAAGAACATTCTCAAGTACTTGAGAAAAACTAAGGAGATGTTCTTGGTGTATGGTAACGGTGAACTCCAGGTGGAGTCCTTTACCGATTCGAGCTTCCAAAGTGATAAGGACGACTCTAAGTCGCACTCGGGATTTGTCTTTACCCTAAATGGAGGGGCGGTTTGTTGGAAGAGTTCCAAGAAAGAAACCGTGGCAGACTCGACGATGGAGGCTGAATACATCGCTGCTAACGATGCTGCCAAAGAGGCTGTCTGGATGAAGAAGTTCATCACTGAACTAGGCGTGGTTCCATCCATTGAGCATCCAATACATTTGTATTGCGATAACAATGGAGCTGTGGCTTTGGCCAAGGAACCCAGGTCCCATCAGAAGTCCAGACATATTCTGAGGCGGTATCACCTGATCCGGGAGATAGTTGATCGCTGCGAGATTGAGGTCAGGAGAGTTGACACGAAGGACAACACCGCGGATCCACTCACGAAGGCTATACCCCAGATACAATTCGAGAGACTCTTCGGGATGTTGGGTATGAGATACCACAACAGCTGGCCTTAGTGCAAGTGGGAGATTGTTAGTTATATATATGCTCTAGATGCCATTGTTGTACATATGATGTATATTACAGTGGATACTTGGATATATATAGAGAGGAATTTCTTGCTCGACATGATAGTATACTATTTGGTTTCACTTTGTCTTAACATGTTGACTCGTATTGGTTTACTGTCTTGCTCTCACATGTTGATAAAGCCCTTAATTAGGATATGTACTCGACTACTAGGACTGTGATGTAGATCATACTAGTGGGGCCAGGGTAGTCCAAGAGTACATCCTATAACTGTTCCTAGTCGAGGGAGTATCGAGACAGGGTATCGATACTCCAGAGTAGACTAGCGTATACGCTTCTCGACCCATATGATGGGCGATAGATGATCCCATATCCATTGGTGTTTGATATCAAAGAAGGTATACCGGTGCTAAGTGGAGACTGGGTACACTGAACGGACTCGCCGAGAACTTCTAGATAGTATTATACCTATCGTCAGGTAGAAGTTCTCTGGTGACACTGGTGCAGGTTAGTCTGTAGACCCGGGATCATCATAGAGTCTTGTGTGATTCCCACTGTGCTTTGATTTCCACCTTACCACGTTCATGAGAACGTGCAAAACGGTGGCTTTTGGGTACAGTCCTGAATCACATGAAGGTAATGAGCGATAGGATGGGTTTCGTCTCTCCCGGTATTGGGGGTTGATGTTGCGCTGTGTTCGATTGGCTATAACTGGAAGTCCCTGGCCAGGGCTGATATGGAGAACTACTGATAAGTGTTATCAGTAGTTTCTCGACTCGTTATGAGCCTCACATCGACACGATTTATCGGTTACTGGGGTCTGACATTTACCACCCCTAGACTGGATATGCGACATATCAGACGAAGAGACCGGACTGTACGGGAGTGTTACTGATTGGATTCACAGGAGAATGTACATGATTGCTTGTTGATCTTCTGATCGCTCAATACCCGGGTGGCTTTTACGTTTAGCTGACCGCTTGCAGCTTGTGGGTGTTTGATATGATCATCACCTACTGCCGGCGTATTGACGATTCTTTAGAGTCCTTCATAGAGGTTTCCTGGCTCAGGCAAAACGGAGTAGGAGCACATATGTGATATGTGAGGGACCGAGAATAATACGTGTATGTGATACCGTATTCGATTCTCGCGATATGTGATATCGGCCGGTTATATGTGATATAGCCGGGTCATCGGATCAAGTGTTGATTCGATGAAAGGTTACTTGTTATATTAGTCGGTTATATGTAATATGGACGGATTATCGGATCAAGTGTTGATTCGATAATTTAATGTATAATTGTATATGTGGATATATTACATTACATTAACTAATATAAGCTCGCTTTATTGATTCTTTTTCTTACTTGGAAAATACATTGATGTATATACGATATATGTTAATTGTATTATTTTATTTTGTTACATTATATATTATATATATGTGATATATAATATTGTAACATGTTAGGGTTACAAATGCAACAAAGGTTATGAGATTTAACCATGTTAGGGTTTGGATTAGGGTTAAGGTTATGGATTAGGTTTTGGATGAGCTTTGAGGAAGCTTCATGAAGTTTTGACTTTGTCCACTTTCCTTGATATTTTTTGCTAGATATTTGTTAACCCAACCCAAACCTTAACCCATGGTAAAGTCTCTACAAGGGTTAAGCATGTCATGCTTAACCCTAGGTTGCAATTGTAACCACAACAATAATTCATTATTCATCACAAAAGGATTTTCTTCTTCTTCTTCCTCTTTGAAAAAGCTTTGCTAGCTTTTTGATTTGTGGTGATTTAAAGTGAGATTAAGAAAACAAAAAAGTGCAAAATTCCTACTTCATCATCCTCATCTATTCTATCCACTTAGATTAGGGTGTTCACTTCACTAATACCTAATTAGTGAAATGAGAGCTTGGGTTTGTGATCTCTCAAGGTAGATCATCTTGGATTAGTGAAGACTTCAAGCAAGATGCCTCATTCACCTCATGGAGCCTCTCTAGAGTCCGTGTTCTTGATGATCGCGGTGAAGGGACCTCAACACGGAGCTTATGAAGTGAAGGAACGGACTACAAAGGTTATAATCCTAATCTCTTAGAAGTAAAGTTGTTTACTTTGTGTGTTTTGGTTTGATTCTCTAGTTAACATCATAGATTTAGGGTTATCTATAATGGCAAAATTTAAAATTGGCATGGGAGATGCCACCCGAAACCTTGCTGCCGTTGTAGGTATCCCAACACAGTGAAGGGTTAAAATCCAGTTAGTATAAGTATTAGATAGTTTACAATAGTTTCACGTAGCTTGTGTAGTATGTAAAACTTGTATTTGCATGTTTTCGTCGTATCGGAATTTAGCCGTTTCTTATACGAAGTTAATTTCAATATTAGATTCGAATACGGAAACTTCGGAGGCCATAAGGAAAGGAAAGGGATTGATGATATCTGAGTAGATTCAACGTATTCCGATGAGTAAACTAAATATCTACTGGGGGATTTTGTATGGATGGCTTAATACGCCCGTAGATTTAAGTTTAGTTATACTTTTTTCTTAGTGTATAAAATATGATTGTTGTAACTTCATCATATGTATTCATATGTATAAATCATCATGTCTAATAATTGCCAGTACACTACACAAATTATTGATGAGTCATGGTTCACATGCACATAGCTACATGTTACACTACACCTCGTCGATATTAACACGCCACACACACACACTTAGTACCTATTATGTTAAGTATGATTCATATCATACCCTAAGCATCAATAATGATAGTTATTTTGCACAAAAGTTAGCATGTTTCATATTCAAGTATTAGTAATTTTGATATAAGATGCAATGGATTTGTAAAGCCTTAGATTTCGGTTAGTATTAGTTTAGACGTTAATACTGGTTTACTGTAAAAAGTTTACCAATTTGGGTTCCTCACGTTTTATAACATTTAATTAATAATTTATTATTATTTGTTATGGCATGCACGCACGTGTGCACATTAATGTGAGGGTTTGTTTTGTGTTAATCTTGTTCTTAGCAATCATGACACTTAACCATTTATTTAATCTTTGCTTTAACCCTAATCCTTAATCCTTTTCCTAGTTATTTTGAGTGAGAAGAGAAGATATTTCTTTGGGTCTGTGAAGTGGCATGATGAGTGGTATGAATGTATTAATGGTGAATTAATGTTGTGGTGCACTCACCCCTTAACCCCACCTCTCACTCTCTTTTCTTCATACTCTCTCTCTCACTCTCTCTCACACTCATTCCTTCTCTTTTTCTTCATATCTCTTCACCTCAAACTGAACACTCTCATTTTCCATCACAAAAACTTCATTAAATCATTCACAAAACTCGCAAAAATCACATCTTTTGCTTGGATTTGCCTCTTGGATTCCTTGGAGCTTGCAAAGCTTGGATCTTTAAGTTCTTTTGGTTAGGTAATGATCTCTTTCTGTTCTTTAAGTGCTTTTTGTTTAGCTTAGCTTGTTAGTTACCGTTTTGATCATGATTTGTATCGTTTCGGGTAAATATCGTATTTTTAGTGTAATTTTAGGTCTCGGGTGATCTGCTATCAAACCAGGTAATTGTTGCAAAAGTTTCCATCACAGTGACCTAGTGTAGTGACCAGAACCTACCCTCAAAATACGAACCAATTCTTTCATGAACTGGCCGCAGGTTTATTGCTTCTGGCTGCAAATTGCGGCCAGACTAGGGACTGGGGTGGTGAGTTTTGGTGTAGGGGTCTCTGGGGTTATTTGTGGTCTTATGGTACTTGCAACTTTTACAAATTATTGGTATAGAAAAATCTTGGACCACTTGCCTGTTTTCTTGTGTTTCGTTTCACGCGATACGCTATCCGTTACGGTTCGTGTTCTGTGTTCTGTTGCTCTTGAGTTGGTTTCGTAGTGTCGCTATACACGTTAGCTACAATACGAACACTTGAGAGTACGTTTGTGTTATCGCGTTGGTCCTGGTAGTTTGTACGTGTTTTAGGTCTATTGCTAATATATACTTGCTTTATTGTTTTATTGTTTTAGGTTCGCAGGCGGGGACTTCGGACGCTGCTACAAAGGGAAAACAGGTGGTAGGCTTCACTTAGCCATGAGCGTTGGTGAGTAAATTTAACATCTACAGGGGAATCGCCCGCATGGCGTTATCCGTCTGGGCTAGAGATGACTTGACTTGTCGCATATTCTATTTCATATATAGAGTTGCGCATACACCTTATTACATAGTTAATTGTTGTGCTTGGACTAGTACCTTAGGATACTGCACCATTATTGACGGCTCACGTTGCACGAGCACTGATTGTATGCCACACACACCGTCAATAATTGCCATATCACGCACAACACACTTATAGATATGCTATTGTTTGGTTAGGGACATTGAGACATTGATTCATATTTCTTTATGCATATGATATATAGCATACCTGTATACCTACATGCCTACACATATGCCTTGACATGCTTACATGCTAGTTACCTGAATACCTATAGGGTATTATACCATTAGCGATAGGTACATACACACATAATGACATGGCTACATGTATACCTTGCATACTTACTTCACTTATACCTGAAGGGTATATTACATCATTTTTGATAGGTAGATACATGTACCTTACTATACCTTTATGTTTACACATATATCTGGCTTTAGCTAAATGTTTATCTTTATTTGATGTTATATAGACTTGGAGAAATTAGGAACCGCATGATATTTATATTAACTTGTTGCAGTTAAATAGCGGCTTTTCCTTTATATGCTCGCATTTCAGTTTTTATGTTGCGTATATTACATTCATGGACTTTCGCATTGTGATATGGATTTTTCATGATATTTTCTGGATTTGAGAACCGTGGTAGTTTCATGAAATTTTGCATTATTTGAAAAACCCGGTTTCTCTTGATTTGATATTTCAGCATTCACCATGAGTTTTATCGGTTCTGATATATATATACCCCATGCGAGGAGGAGTCGGGGGCCGTATGAGGGTATATGGTGGGGCCCGGAGGTACCTCGGGGCAAGACGATTGAAGGACCTTGCCGATTGAGCCTGACAGGGGAACCATACCTACCGGTGACATTACCAATGACTCGGCGGTTATCGTGGGGATACCGATGGGAGTCATGTACGTATGGATACGTCGAGAGGCGAGGGTCAGAGCTAGGCACTCGAGCTTTCGGTATAGCGTATGATACGTATCTATCAGGGTGCCAGTCGTAGTGATAGCACCTGATAGATCAACATTTCTGTGTCGATGCTTGACACATTGTTTTCATGATATTTTACTCCTAAGTATATATAATAGTGGAATGGGACGCGGTTATATATGCATATATATGTATATTAGTGGAATGAGACGCTAATATATATGCATACATATAAATTCATATACTTCATCATAATTATTCATGCAATTTACTTAGGATATAAGAGATTCACTTGATATTGGATTTAGGACATTTGAGATTCATTTGATATTGGATTCAGGATATATATGAGATTGCTGATTTTGTACATTCATGGTATATGAGATTTACTTGATATTGTACATTCAGGATTTGTGAGACTTATAATATGAGAGCCAATTTGGGGGCTGAATTGAGGAAATTGGGATTTGGATTGTCTTTCTGGATTTTGGTCCTACCACGATATCAGGATTCCGTGGAAATGACATGTTTCACCCCATACTCCACATTTATTCTTTATGCACTGCTTCATATATTTGTAGTACGTGTTAGTGTACCTTTCATGACTTTTGCATTTACATACTTCATTTTATATGCATTGCTTCATGTGTTAGTTGTACCTGCTAGAGTACCTTTTCATGACTATTGCATATATACATTTTCATATCATTATTGCATGATTATTGCATACCGATTGTCATATTATTGCTTCATGTATTTGTAGTAACTGTTAGTGTACGTTTCATGACTATTGCATTCATATGACCTTTTACTGCTTTTAGCTTACATATGTTAGATTCGCGCTGTACGTGCATACTTGCGATTACCTGCATATGTTATTTACTATTCATGAGTTGGCAACCCACTCCCGTTGTGCCACAGTTTGTTTTGCAGGTTGTTCCCCAGAGTAATCGAGGCAGGCTATTCATCTATCTAATCATCTTTTGCTGCGGATACCACATCGGCTCACAGTGTGCAGTTTTGCTTTAGGTGGGTTTTATGGTTATTCGTTGTTGTATTGTATATTTGTTGTATCCTTGTTCTCTCCATCTACTACTTTCATGTTGACTTAGAGACTTGATGTGAGGACGATATTGTATATTATTTTGCGACTTGGATGTCTTTTATGCAGTTTTACTTCTATCGTCTTTTATTTCTTCGCTACGTCGTCGTATATCTGTTGTGGTGGTTGTTTTCCGCCTTTGGGCATGGATTTTGCTCCAGTTTGGGATGCTTTACTTATATTTATGTTGTACCCATTTTTGGGGCTGGTTTTTACAAAGGAGGTGCTGGCAAAATTTTAAAGCAAATAAAGTTGGACTTTTAAAGAATTTAGGTTGAGATTTCAAAGGTTTTAAAAATGTTATTATTTCTTACTACTTTTGATGGTTTAGATTGCTGGGTTTTTGGCTTACTTAAATTGCGTTACGCCTGTAGACGTTGCGTAGTTTAAGGGCCGTCACGTGCCAATTTCGGGTCGTAACAGGATTATTTCGGATTTATGGTTTTGGGTTTTTATACACTATTGAGTATATTTAGCGATTCTTCATATTGATGTGAGATGTCCACTATGAGATATTGATTTTGTACTTTGGTTTTATTCCGGACCGAGTGGGGGAGCTATACGGTCACGGATTTTTACGTTATCCGGACTGAGTGGGGGAGCTATACAGTCGGATTTATGGTGGACCCGGTCGAGACCAAGGGGAAGGAAAGATGCATTTGAGGCGGGGAGCCTAGCGAGGATACTCGATACCGGAGACAGTTGTGAAACACGGCGGATATCTAGGTGATACCGACCGGTGTTATTGAATGAAAGGATCATTCAGGGAACGATGCCTGATAGAAACAGAAGATTTGTGTCGATGTTGGACACGGAAAAATGAATCTTATTTGGAAATAATTGATGAGATTTCAGTTTTGATTTATATATTTAGTAGTTCATGTTCATGCTTCCACATATTATTATGCATTATATTCATCCTTGTTGATATTAGCTCTAGTTCGTCATACTTACATTATCAGCCGATGTATGTTAGTTTTATTCACTGAGTTGGCAACTCACCCCCATTGTGCCTTAGTTCCTTGCAGGAGTCGTGTGGATGTGTAACAGCAGTGCGGATCCACTCATCAGCTTTTATCGCTCTTTTTGCTAGGTGTGTTAGCTATGTAGTAACCTCCTATTTTGGTATTTGTATTTTGGATCTAGTATTACTCCATCAGACCCTGCATATTAACTTAGAACGAAACATGTTGTATATGTTCTAAAATTCGACTATGTGAGATCGTTTAGTTGTATTAACTTATGCTTTCGTTATATATGCATTAATTTCTTCGCTTAAAGCATCATGTTATTATTTTGTATTGATTTCTGCCGTTTGGCATTATTTTACTCCCAACGAGGGATTGCAATTTATTTAATCACCTTATAACTGCTTTTATTAAAAATTAAAAAGGGAGATGTTGTCAAACTTTTAAATGCTTAAAATCAGTTGTTTAAACTTAAAACTACATTTTTGATAAATTTCGCAATTTGGGTTTTGATCTTGGTTTTTCTGGCTTACTCGGATTGTGTCGGCATTTCTAGATGTCATACAATCTAAGTGCCGGTCATGGACAAAAATTCGGGTTGTGACAAGCTCGCCGTCAGGAAACTCTGGCATCAGAGCCTTGACGGCGTCGAGGGCCTCATGCCAAATGAGGGCAGCGGCTTGAGCGAGGTCGGCGTAGAACTGGTCCGACTTCTTGTAGCTCTCCACCGTTTTCGACGCTCGGAGGTCGGCACGCCTCACTCCTTCCTTCGCCACCTCGCTCTCCTTCCGGAAGGTGTTCGCCGTCTTCTTCAGGGTGGCGACAAGCACCCCGGAATCTTCCAGCTTAGCCTCGGTGGCTCGGACGGCCTCTCGACAGTTGGCGATCTCCTGATACCGGCCGCCACCTGGTCTTCGAGGGCAGCGACCCTCTCCATCGCTGCTTGCAGCTCCAGCCTTGAACTCTCCTCCCGCAAGGAGAACTCGCCCGCGACTTGCATTGCCGGGGCAATTTCCCTGTCCTCCATGTTGACGACGAGGACGCAGTGCTGGAGGACCTGAAGAAATCAAAGGAGGGGTCAAAAAAAGAAGGGGGCACCCAATCTTGCTAGGCTCTGATACCACTGTTGGGAATTATGGTGAGGTATGGACCCTGAAGAGGATCCACCTCTATTTATAGCAGCCGGCGTACACATCCTACGGCACCGATCGTCTCCCGCCAAAACAACACTTCACATTCAACGGCCATCGGCGCTCCACCTATCGCACGCGTATTAGGCGCGTCCCATCAGGCGCGAGAACACCAGCGGCCCGTCGCGTTAGCCAACGAGCGCCGGACACGTAGGCTGGCGCTTCGATGAACGTATGCATGAATCAGCGCTTCTTTTTTAATGCAAGATCTCTCCCCTGATCCACTGACATCATCAAGAAAATACAACTAATTGCCCGGGAATACGCACCGACGATATCTTCAAATAAAAGCTTACCGCGGGTGACCGGTCAGACCACTCTCGACCCAACCCATGAATGGGTCGAGACGAGAGTGGGGGGCTAATGATGGTGCTCGATACCGGTGATTCCCCAGATCATGACACGTGGCAGATGATGTGTCCCAAAGCTTACAAGAAAGGATCAAGATCGGTACGTTGGAAGCATACCCCGAGCCTCCGACCCGAGGGTGTGCCCGACCTTCGGTGGCCTTCCAAACCACTCCTACGATCACCTTACAAACATCCATCGGCTCGCCACGGAGCCCTCCTGCACGCTGTGTTCCCTAAGCCCTCCAGCTCTCCTCCGAGCTATCGCATATCCAATATGCCTCGGCCTCCCGCTCGTTCCCGAGCCTCCCGCCGAGCTTAGATTCCTCGGTCTCATCGACCGACCCACAGCACTGATCACAGGCGTCTCCGCCACGGCTCCGCGAATCTTGCCATACGCGAGATATCCGTCGCCCACGATCCCGCGTTGCATGCCACCGCGTTCCCTCATTAACGAGCATATCTCGTCATTAATGGGGGTCCCGCCTTTCACGCAGGCATAACGCCATGGGCGTAACGGCCGGCGTGAATCTCGCGTCCCCCTGCCTATGGCTGCCACTATATAAACCCCTCTTTCAGACGACTCTGGTAAGCTAATTTTACCCCAATAGGCCGTTACTCTGCCCATTTAGCCCGACTAACTTGATCGTTGGAGGGTCCTCGGTGGCACAACCACCTCGGGACTTTCTTGCAGGTAGCTCGGCCTCAACCACTTCAAACCCATTGAGGTCCACACGCTTCAGGAGGCAACCTCCTACTCAATCTTAGCCGCTCGTCTCCACTCGCTGCAGATCAGCGGAAGGTAACATCTGAAGGAGATCCAGAGATCCATCACATATCAAACAAGATGCCGTATTTTGAATGGTGGCTTGCTATAGACTCGAGGTTCTATGACATTAGATTTTCGTTATACAATAGCCAGTCATGTGTGATGTGGAATTCACTCACTAGTAGAAACTGTTCATATCAGGGACGGTATATTAGAGACCATTTATTTATAAACGGTCTCTAATAAGTTATCAGAGACCGTATATAATATACGGTGTCCAATGAACGGTCGCTATTGCATTAGCGACCGTTCATTTTATATTAGGGTCCGTTCTAAACAGTCCCTAATGTTCTCCACACATTTAGCCTGTGAGAGAGCTCTTTCTCTCATTCTTTCCCAAAATTTTCACCGACGCCCCTAAAATCTCCCCTAAAGGTGATTCCCCTCTTCAATTTTTCCTAATTCTTCCAAAAAATTTCCAATTTCGTATCTAATTTTTGTATTTTAGGTATTGTTGTTGCTGCTACTGTTTGTGCTCGAAAATTCCTTGCTCGTTCAAAATTCGACGAAAAGGTCAGGATTCCCCTCTCCCTCCTCATATTATTATTTTTTCGGTTAGGTTATAAATTGTGCTATTAGGTTATGAATTATGATGTAATTGTGATGTTAGGTTATGAAATTGTGATTTGGTTGTTAGATTATGAATTTTTCAATTAAATATGAAATTGTGATGTTAGGATATGCAATTGTGATATTAGGTTATGAATTTATTTTATCTTGATTGCAATATCTTACGAAAGGATTATAAATGGAATTGAAAATTTTGTTGGTGTTGAGATAATATGGAAACCCTAAAAACCCTAACAACAACTTATAAACCCCAATAAAAAATTATAAACACTAATTACAAATTATAAACCCTAATTAGAAATTAAGGTATTGAAGAATCTCTAAATCCTAAAAAACCCTAATGACAACTTATAAATCCTAATTAACAAATTAATATAATCTTAAGTACAAACTATTAAAATCATAACTAGAGACCGGAAAAAGCTAATTATAAAATACTCCAATGTTAACACTAAATTATATATAATATTAATTACAGTAATTAAGAAACCTTAATTAAGACCAGATATTAGTGCCGAGACCCTAATTAAAAAACGATTAAATAGAAAGTTAAGGGAATATCTAAAATTTTGATTAGAAACTTAATTAGGGTTTTGTTTTTTCGTTTAATTAGTAAGCTTAAGATCGAAAGATTTTAAACTTGTTTAGGATCGACCAATAGTTTTGTCATGCCCCGCTTCCTAGTGTACGGAAGCGGAGACGTGGCGGACCCGCAATGTATTTACTAAGAAGTAAATACGTCAAGCGTAAATATGCAATATATATATATATATATATATATATATATATATATATATATATAAAATGCATAAGAATTGACAAGAGATATAAAATGAACAACAACGTTTATTAACATTCATCTTTACATTACAACCGCTTTGAAAAAATAAAGATACAATGATAATAAGCAATACGTAAACAACGACATACAAACTGAAATAAGTACAAGATGAACTAGTAGTACTGCTGGGCAGTGAGCTGGTCCACGTACTCCTAGCTATACTTGATCTCCTGAGAGTCCGGTCTTCCTGACGAACATTCCAAAGAAAGAAATAGACAGGATTGTCGTCGGCGAACTAGCGCTCGGTAAGTCCCAAAAGAAAGAAATGAATATAGCAAGTAATGAGAATTGAACTGGTAAGTGTACATGTATAAGATTTCTATTCTAACGTAGTTGTTATAGCTTGGTACATAAAGTATTTGTGTATACGAGAGAAATCCATCTTACCCCGTGGACTATGGTAACATGAAGTACAAGGCCCGTCAAAACCCACGGGACAACGGCACGGGAGTTCATGTAGGTGTCTTTTAGTGATCATCTCATGCTACACTATACATTCCGTACCAATCTACCCCATTAACCCCGTAATGTATTGTATAGATTATATTTACAAGTTTTGCCGAAACCATGAATACAAGTTGTTCAAGTAGGCAGGTTCAGGATGTAAGCTTGTAGTCATGTCAAGTTATAGCCGTGGTTCGGTCAAGTCAAGTCTTGTATTCAGATTCATGTTCAAGTATACATGTCAGAGTTTGGATTCATGTTTGAATTAGATTCTGATTTGAGTTTGGATTCAAGTTTGATTTAGACTCAGACTTGAGTCAGACATTTATAACTGATTTAGATCCTGAATTATGTTCGGGAGTTATCGGTAACTGCTGCACATGGATGACAAGATTTATCTCTTTTTCCAAGACAATTACCATTGATAACACCGTTAAGTTTTCTACCTTAAAAAAGCAAGCAATCACTTTCTCTGGCTCGCTGGGGCTCAAGAGAATTGATCCCGCTTAAACATATATTTACTAAAGTCCTTAAATATAGTTTCATATAACTTGAGGAGGTTTTATGAAAATATTTTTACTATATAGTTTCAAAATAATCTCGAGAAATTATTTATATTATTTAGGGTTTCCATGGATGTGAATTTTAGGTATTTGTGTGATAATAGCTTGGCTTGGAAAGTTCATGGTATTTTATTGTAAAACTTGACTTTTGTTGGTATTTTGATGAAACTTATAATTCTTTAGTGTGAAAAAAATATAAGGTTATTATATTTTGAAAATATATGGATTTGTAATATTTATATAATTATAAAAATTAATTTTTATTTAAATAGAAAATTGCGTTTTTCTTAAAAACCGTATTAAAAACCTTTCAAGACCGAATGCTCCGTGACGAGGCCTGAATCTCGCTCTACTAGCCCAAGGATGTGCGATAATCCACACCATGCAATAGCGGGTCCCCTAAAAAGGGTTGTAGAGGCTTATTTGCAAAGGAATTTTAAAATACAATTCTAAACAAAACCGTTTTTATAGTAAATGGTATTTTGATATAATCTTGTGTTCGTAACTAAAAATACGTTCGAAGAGTATCGTGCTATGGAACCATGTGTGTATGTCAGAGGTATGTCGTTACCTCGTGAATTTTTCTAAAGGTATGTTTAAGCAAAACATTAAAAGATGATATATACAAACTTCATGGTATTTTAAAGTAAATGTTGAGTTAAAGTTATCTTAAATGATATTTTTGATTAAAAGTTGGTTTTAAATATTGGTTTTATCTTAACAAGTATGTTATAGGAATATGAATGAAGAATATTGTCAAGCTCCGCTTCCCGGTGTACGGCAAGGGGACGCGACGAGGCCTGCTACGTATTTACTCTGAAGTAAACACGCTAAGCGTATCTAAGCAATATAAAGTAAAATGTACACAAGAGACAGAAATGTAAATGAACATCAACTTTATTTATTAAACATTCTTTTAAAGGTACAACTGAAATGAAAATACATGAATAGAAAGCGATGCCTAAACAATGGCATAACTGAAATGAAATAAATATGTACAAGTGCCTACAGTTCTGGGTCAAACGTTAACTGCTCCAAATTTTTAGTGTTGGACTCGATCTCCAATGAATCCAAAATACCTGACAACATTCCAAAGAAAGAAGAAAAGGAATGTCGTAAGCGAACAATCGCTCGGTAAGTTCTAAAGATGAGTAGAGACAGAATAGACAGAAAGAGAATATAACTTATAATATTTGATTATATTATTAACGCTGTTATTTGTAGCTTGGTACAGAAAATACCAGTGTATACGAGAGGAGTCCCACTATTCTGGAGACTGAGGTATACGGAGCACAAGAAACCATTCAGCCATGGTACAACAGCAATGGATATTTAAGTTAGGTGTATTATGGTTTTAGTCTTGTGCCACTTCTAACACCTTCCATACCAATTTACCCCTTATTAACCCCGCGATATCTTTTGTATTGATTATATTGTTTTGTTATATAGATGAATGACTTGCCGAAACCATGATATCAGTAAATGGAATGGATATAAATTGAGAGACATGTAGACGGAGTATATCCATGGTTCGGTTCAGTCAATACATATTGATATAGATTGAATAGACGGATTTGTTTGTTATGTATATGCCCTAGAGACCATTGTTGTACATATGATGTATATTATAATGGATGCTTGGATATATATAGAGAGGACTTTCTTGCTCGATATGATAGTATGCTATTTGGTTTTATTTTGTCTTAACATGTTGAATGGTATTGGGTTACTGTCTTGCTCTCACATGTTGATAAAGCCCTTAGGATATGTACTTGACTATTGGGACTATGATGCAGATCATATTTGTGGGGCAGGGTAGTCTACGAGTACATCCTATAACTGTTCCTAGTCGAGGGTGTATCGAGACAGGGCATCGATACTCCAGAGTAGACTAGCGTATACGCATCTTGACCCATATGATGGGCAATGGATGATCCCACATCTATTGGTGTTTGACATCATAGATAGTATAAGGGTGCTCAGTGGAGACTGGGTATATTGAACGGACTCGCCGAGAACTCCTTGTTGGTATTATACCTATCGTCAGATAGCAGTTCTCTGGTGACACTGGTACAGGTTAGTCTGTAGACCCGAGATCGTCATAGAGTCTTGTGTGATTCCCACTGTGCTTTGATTTCTACCTTACCACGTTCAAGAGAACGTGCAAAACGGTGGCTTTTGGGTACAGTCCCGAATCACATGGAGGCAATAAGCAATAGGAGGGGTTTCGTCTCTCCCGGTATTAGGGGTTGATGTTGCGCTGTGTTCGATTGGCTATAACTGGAAGTCCCTGGCCAGGGCTGATATGGAGATATACTGGTAAGTGTTATCAGTAGTTTCTCGACCCGTTATGAGCCTCACATCTACACGACTTATCGGTTACTGCGGCCTGACGTTTACCACCCCTAGACTGGATATGCGACATATCAGACGAAGAGACCGGACTGTACGGTAGTGTTACTGATTGGATTTACAGGAGTTAGAGCAGACTTGCTTGTTGATATTCTGATCGCTCAATACCCGGGTGGCCGTTACGTTTAGCTGACCGCTTGTGGCTTGTTGGTGTTTGATGTGATCATCACCTACTGCCGGCGTATTGACGAGTCTTTAGAGTCCTAAATAGAGGTTTCCAGGCTCAGGCAAAATGGAATTGGAGCACATATATGATATGTGCGGGATCGAGATTGATACGAGTATGTGATACCATATTCTATTCTCACGATATGTGATATCGGCCGGTTATATGTGATATAGCCGGGTTATCGGATCAAGTGTTGATTAGATGAAATAATATATATGTATATATAAATATATATATATTATATGCTCACTTAAATATTTATTATTCTCACTTATGATGCATTTAACATATATGTGATATATGTTTATTGTATTGTTTTCTTTTGTTACATAAATATTATATATGTGATATATAATATAATGACATGCTAGGTTATACATGCAACAAGTATATATGAGAATTATACCATGCTACATATAATGTTTGGGTTTAAATTCTTAAGTAATTCAAAAATGTGGAAATGAGTCATGGTGGAAGCTTCATGAAGCTTGTTGATAACCATTGACAAAGTCCACCCTTTTTGTTTTGCTTAAGATATTTTCTAGCCCAGCCATGACACATAGCCATGGTTAACTCTCTACAAGGGTTAGGTATTCACATATACTAACCAAGGGTTGCATTTCCAACCTTATCTCATCCATTCATCTTCTTCTTCCTCATCTCATTTTTGCTCTCTAGATTTTGAGATCAAGAAGAAAAACAGTGAGAAGTTAAATACTAAAGTGAGCTAAATTCCTACTTCACCATTCTCTTCTATACTAGCCATATATATTAGTGTGTTAGCTTCACTAATTCCGTATTAGTGAAGAGTGAGCTTGAGTCCGTTTTTCCTCGACGTAGATCATCACAGACTTTGAAGATTTCAAGCAAGGATGCATCGTACATCTTGTGGAGCCTCTTAAGAGTTCGGGAGCGCATAGATCGCAGCGAAGGGACCACTACTCGAAGCTTTTGAAGCGAAGGAACGGACTACAAAGGTTGTAATCTCTATCACTTAGATGTAAAGATGTTTACATGCAAAGTTAACCCTAATTCTCTAGTTCGATTACTTGGTTGGTTTGTTTAGCACCCCAAAATTTTTAATATAGCATGTTTGATGCTTGCCAAAACCTTGCTATGGTGCTAAGCTAACCCTACAGTGGTATCAGAGCCAAGCTAGAGCATTAGGCGTTGTCTAGACGAAATTTAAAGTCCGATCGAAACTCCAAAAACCCTAAAGGACCCCCTCTCTGGAAATTTTTCAAAAATTTGGATTTTTTCATGTTAAAAATATTCAGAAAATCATGCAGGGAATTCTATGGACACACCTGAAGAACGAAACCCTAACTCATCTAAGTGACCGCGGATCCGCGGCCAAAATATGGTTTTGGCGGCGGATCCGCGGCGCCACTTGAGAGGCTTGGGTCGGGCCCTTCAGCTGTAGGTCCGTAGGAACTATGGCATGTCTCTGGTTAACTTTAACTGTGCTCAAGTGTTGAACTCTTTGGGAATTTTAGGAATTCGTTGATTTGATCGAATTGTTTAACGTCGTCTAGCTTTCTGTAATGTGATACAATATGTGGAATTCATATAGTTAGGCATGAAATCCGTAATATGTGATATTTCGGGTTTATGATGTCTAAGGTAATTGTGGATTACAAATGTTGTAGTTTTTCACTTTCTTTTCTGCGACCGTAAGTGTAATATGTGGTGTATCGCCGATTTCGCTGCTATACATCAACGACAATTGGGATACACATATTTACTTACGTTGATGACATGTGATGTTATGTGTTGCTGTGATATGTTATATTGGATCGTCGTGATTAGAATAGCCAGGGGTTTTATGAAATATGAGAGTTTTTATTTTCATTCATATAAATTTCATTGTATGTAATATTCTTTTATTGTGGCACTTCCGGGTTGAGGATGATGTCACCATTATTATATATTATTTACTTTTCTGCATTAGAATAGACCCAAGACGGGGAGCACAAGTAACCGGGTTCTAGAGTCCAGTGGGAGACTAACTCGAGGAGTCGAGTCTGGGTCTCCTAACTCTAGAATTGGTAGGGTTGCTTGCCGCTCTCGTAGGGGCCTAAGGATGCGGGTTTGGCTATTCATCACGACCGTGGAATCCGTGTTTTTACTGGTTTAAATAAAATACGGAATTCCTAGTATATCCAATATTTCATATGTGATTCTTCCGCTGTGATATTCTGTGATGTGATCATTTTATATGCGTAAGACGAATGCTTATACTATATATGTATGATATATAAATATTATTGCTTTCGTTTCTTCTGTGATACTTAGGAAGCATAAATGATGGGAATTCATTAATGAGATTAATGAAAAGAAAAGAAACCTAAATGATGTTGTAGAATCAAATTTTCAAAAAGGGTAGCTCTAGTTTTTGCTTTTGCATAGTGATATTCCTTGTAGAATATCCAGCACCTTATTCGATAAGGAAAGAGCCAAAATCCCTTCACCGGGAGTGACCTCTTTAGCGAAACTAGCAGATACTACAACTCACTCGGTTATGTTTTTGATTGCTTCTATAGTTCTTGCTTTGCATAGCGGTATTCCTTGTAGAATATCCAGCACCTTTTGAGATGAAACTTATTTTAAAGAGTTTGTTAAACATTATATAAGAGTATGGTATTTTATTGATTAAGAAAAATAGAATTTTAAAGGAAAAACCGAATCGGAAATCGAATTAACTCCGCTTCCGTCGGGTTTTAGAATTTAAAATTTTTAGAATAGAAGATGAGAGGGGGAGAGGGGACTTACTAGCTAGGGAACAAGAGAAGAGAGAGAGGAAGACTAGGGAAGTGTCGGTGCGTCGTTTCGTCGCCGTAATCTCCTTGGAACATCGCCGGAACTTCACCCTTCGCTAACTCCACTTGCACACTAAAAGGACTTGAGAATTTTTGAGAGTTTTGGCAGGGAATTTCTGAGTGAGGATAAGTGAAATGGAGTGTGGTATTTATAAGAAAAATTAGGGTTTAAAGGGTTAAATATTGCATTAAAATTTGCATTAAAAATGGGATTAAAAGGCATTTTATTGTTCTCTGAATGAATGCAGAGTAAACAAACAACATAGGGATAGTGGGGTAGGCCAAGGAGTGCTCGGGCAAAAATACCAGAGCATTACCTACGTTTAGCCCGGCGGTGCCGGTCCCCACTGCATGTGTCGCCGGTCCAAATCTAGTGGAATGGGCTTGGATTGGTGCCACGTGTTGGTGTCGCTTGGTTTTCTTTAGTGTACATATTTGATTAATCTGTAACTTAACATATTACGTGTAGTGCACGTGCAAACCCTTGGGATCCTAAAAGATTAAAAGAATATTTAATAAAAAGATAATGTGGCTGGTGAGATTCGATTACAGGGGCTACGACAAAGCAGTGCAAGGTTTTACCAATGAGCTACAAGTGTTTTCTTGCTGTTCAAAAGTAAAACAAATACTTATAGTGTACACAAGATTGCAAATACCCCAATTATACATTAACATTTAAATAATTTTCTGTACATTGAAATTGGAGTTGTTACAAATATGTAAGAAAAAGTTGAATTATAGAGTTTTAGAAGAAAATGTCAGTATTAACTCCACTTCCGACATATGTTTTGAAAAGAGATTTTCAAAGAAGAAGAGGGATTAGGAGGGACCTACAAGTTATTTAGTTTAAGAGAAGGTAGAAGTAGGGAGGGTTGTCATCGTGGTGTCACGGAATCGCCGGAATTTGCTTCGATCCTCACCGGAACTTGATCGCTTGCTAACTCCTCTTCTACTCCATCTGTACTTGAGAAATTTTGAGAATTTTGGCTATAATTTTCAGAATGATGAAGCGCTAGGGCATGGGGTAGTATTTATAATATGGAATTAGGGTTTTGGATTCAAAATGATGAATTAAAATGCATTAAAAAGGTGATAAATTGGGAATTGAAGGGTTTCTATTTGATTACAGAGCAATCAAACAGTGCAGGGGAGTTAGAGGTAGGGGAAGGGTCATGTGGGCAACGCCCAGGCCTCATTGGACTCGGGGAGACCCTCGGTGCCGGCCATGTGGGCATTTCCGCCGGTCGATTTAGGGGAGGGGGCTGGTGGATTCTTGCTATGTGTTCCTCTCTGTATTTAAATCATTGTGCACATGTTTGATTTTTTTGTCTTTTCGTTTTTGTGTGTATTGTATGTGTAAACTTTTGGGCTTCCAAAAAATTTTAAAAAGAAAATCATAAAATATAATGTGTGATGGGATTCGAACACAGGGGCTATGTCACAGCAGTGCAAAGGTTTTACCAGTGAGCTACAAGTTGTTTCTTGTTGTTCTTAAATAAAAATTAACTTATAACTTGTACTCTGGCTTGTAAACTCTTTTCTGTACATTAAACCGAAAAATTTTGTACAGTAAATTTAGAGTCGTTACATTCTACTTTCCTTATAAAATTTCTTCCTCGAAATTTATAATTACGTAAGGACTAGTTTACAAATAAGTAAGGGTATCTTGCACACATGTCATCTTCTCGTTCCCACGTTAATTCTCCTGGTGAATTTTTTCTCCACATCACTCGGACCAAGTTCATTTCCTTGTTCCTCAGGGTCTTCGCTTTTCGATCCAGGATCTCAACGGGTTGTTACTGTAACGACTCAAATTTTACTGTACGAAAATTTCCAAGTTAATGTACAGAATAGAATTGTAAGCCTGAGCACAAGTTATAAATTTAATTTGTTTAAGAACAGCAAGAAAGCGCTTGTAGCACATTGGTAAAGCCTTACAATACTATAACGTAGCCCTTGTGTTCGAATCCCATCAGCCACATATTTTTTACTGATTTTTTCTTTTAAATTTTTTGGAAGTCCAAAAGTTTACATGTGCAATATACGTAAAATGAAAAGTCACAGAAAAACAAACATGTGCTAAATTTTATATGAACCGAGCTAGACACGTGGCACAAATCCCAGCACCAAAAGCCTACAGTGGACCGGCGAGATCGGTTGGGGAGCGGGCGCCGACGGGTGGACCGAGGAGAAAAGTCCTTGTGTTGTGCACACAATACCTCTTGGCCTACCCCACTACCCCCATACTGTTTGTTTTCTCTGCAATTAACCAGAGAATTAAAATGAAGCATTAATCCAATTTTAATGCATTTTAATTCTCTCTTCAATTCTCAAAATCCTAATTTTACCCTATAAATACAACCCCATACCCTACCCCTCTTCATTCTGAAATCTATTGTCAAAAATCATCCAAATTTTCCAAGTCAAAGAATAGTACAAGTGGAGTTAGCACCAGGTCAAGTTTCGGCGAGGATTCGAGACGATTCCGGCAAACCCGTGACTCTACGAAGCCACCAACCTTTTTCTAAACCTCCCCTTTCTTCTCTAAACTTGTAAGTCCCCTCTCTTCTCCTCTCTTCCTAATTTAAAAAGTTCTCTTTTTAAAACTCGTCGGAAGTGGAGTTATTGCGATATCCGATTCTAAACTTGTTAAAATCACAATCTTTCTTAATAACCAATCATCCATATCATTATATCTTGCTTAATAATCATGAAACAAATATTGAGAATATGTTTCATCTTAACATACCATGTTATGTAACTTCTATTTGCATTTTTCGTTTAAATATCACAAACTTTACATATGACACCTTTTAAGTATTTAGCTTAGCATACCTTTAGAAAACCTCACGAGGTAATGACTTACCTCCCACATACACACATCTTGACATAGCACGATTCGCTTGAAAATAATATCTTATGGCAAATACGACTTTTCAAATAAATATCTTAAATTATTAAAAACCGTATTTCTTTAAATTGTGTGATTACATTTCTTGCGATTATGCCTCTACAACCCATTTAGGGGAACCCGATCGGGATGGTGCAGGTTATCGCACATCCTCGGGACTAGTAGAGCGAGATGCAGACCTACTCACGGAGCATACGATCCCGATGGAATTTTTATACAATTTTTAAGAAAAACGAGGATTTCTATTAAATAATAAAAAGTTATCTTTCAATAAATATATAAATAATATCAAAACACATATTTTAAAGATATTATTAAATTCCACGTTTTCCAAACAAAATAACAAATTACAATTTTCATAAAAATACCATCAAGAATCCATACAAATCAACTTTACACAAAATACTATGAACTATTCAAGTTAGGTATTTATTCACTAGAATACCTCACTTTTAAAAATTACATCCATAAAAACCCTAAATACGATAAATAAATACTTGAGATTTATTTTGAAAGTATACTAAAAATATTTTTCTTAAAACCCTCTCAAGTTATATTAAATTTACATTAAGGACCCTAGTAAATATAGGTTTAAGCGGGACCAATTCTCTTGAGCCTTAGGGAGCCGGAGAAAGTAGGTGCTTGCTTATTTAAGGTAGAAAACTAAAACTGGGTTATCAATGGTAATTGTCTTGGAAAAAAACATAAACCCTGCTATCCATGTGCAGCAGTTACCGATAACTCCTAAACCTAATTCAGAACTCAAATCTGTTTAAGTGTCTGACTCAATCTGAGTTTCAGTCTAATCTGAATACAATGCAAACATGAATCCAACTATAGCTCCAATTCAACATGAATCCAATGTATCAAACATGAACACTTAAACTTGAACATGAATACCGAATAATACGAACATGCAACATGTTTTGACTTGACCGAACCAAGGCTATATCTTGAGCTTGACTACATGAATATCCATTTACATCCAAACCGTTTACATGGATAACTTATACCATGGTTTCGGCAAGTCTTATACTACAACTCATTACAATCAATACAATATGCATTACGGGGGTTTAACGGGGTAAATTTGTACGGAATGTATTAGAATTGGAATGAGATGGTCACTATAATACACTTAACCTGAATATCCGTGACGTTGTCCCGTGGGATTAACGGGGCCTTGTACTCCATATGACTTAGTCCACGGAGCAAGTTGGACTCCTCTTGTATACACTGATGCATTTTGTACCAAGCTACAAACAACTACGTTAGTAGAACAAAATCAGATAAATTACCAGACCTATTCCATTTACTTAATGTATTCATATCTCTCTTTTGGGACTTACTGAGCGATTGTTCACTGACGACATTCCTATCTCTTCTTTCTTTCTTTGGAATGTTGTCAGGAGGGCCCGACTCTCACGAGATCGAGCCCAACCAGGAAGATTTGGAGTAGTTTGCAGAAGAGCCAGAGTTCTAGTTCTTATTTTTACTTACTTTTCTTTTCAGTTCATATGCCATTATTTAGGCACCGCTTTCCATTATTGTATTTTACTTTCCAGTTGTATGTAAAGAATGAATATAAATAAAAGTTGTTTTTTCGTTACATCTCTTGTCCTTCTTGTGCTTTACTTTTATATTGCTTATTTACGCTTAACGTGTTTACTTCTGAGTAAATACGTCGCGGCCTCGCCACGTTTACTTCCCCGAAGTGGGGCGTGACAGTTGCTCACAAGTTAGGTCCGTCTGTACAGTGAGTTCGGAGTGATCAAGGATGTGGCTGGGGTCGCTCACATATCTTCATAGCTGGGATATATGGAACACGTTGTGCACTCTTTCCAATGAGGGTGGTAGTGCCAAATGGTATGCCACATCTCCGACTCGTTCGAGAATGTAGAACGGTCCTATGTATCTGGGATTGAGCTTACCCCTCTTGCCAAAGTGGATTACTCCTCTGTTTAGAGAGAACTTCAGAAAAACATGGTCTTCAGGTTGGAACTCTAGGTGTCGGCGCTTTGCATCTGCATAATGTTTCTGTCTGTCTTGGGCTATGCGAATTCTTTCCCTGATCGTGTGAACTACGTCCACAGTTGCCACGATCATCTTTGGTCCTAGGAGTTCACGATCTCCAACGTCGTTCCAACTTAGTGGTGAACGACACTTTCTTCCGTAGAGAGCTGCAAATGGTGTCATTCCAATACTCGCCTGATAGCTGTTATTGTATGAAAACTCCACAAGGTGTAGGTGATCTTCCCACGAACCTCCGACATACAAGCTTTTAGCATGTCCTCCAGAATCTGAATTGTTCGCTGGGACTCTCCGTCCGTTTATGGATGATAAGTCATGCTGAAATTCAGACTCGTTCCCAGACTAGCTTGCAGACTCTGCCAAAATTGCGATTGGAATCTGGTATCATGATCGGAGATGATGCAAACTGGTACACCATGTAATCTCACAATCTCCTCCATGTACTTCTTTGCTAACGTCTCAGTAGATTGGACAACTCGAAAGGGAATAAAGTGAGCCGACTTGGTAATTCGATCCACAATAACCCATACTGCGTCGTTACCCTTCGTGCTGTGAGGAAGGGCAGTCACGATGTCCATGGTAATGTGCTGCCATTTCCATTCTGAGATTGGTAACGGATGAAGTAGACCAGCAGTTCGGTGATGTTCAGCCTTTACTTGCTGACACATCAAACATTGGCTACGCTTCTGGCTACTTCACGCTTTATTCCATACCACCAGTAGTGTTGCCGTAGATCCTTGTACATTTTTGTACCGCCGGGGTGTACAGAGTAAGGAGAGCTGTGAGCTTATTTTATCAACTCTTCTCGAACTGGGCCGTTTGGTACACACAATCTACTTCCATATCTCAAGGATCCATCTTTATGGATGATGAAATCTGTTCGAAGTCCACTTTCTACTTGTTCTCAGATCTTTTGTAGCTTGGCATCATTTGCTTGAGCTGTTTTGATCTGATTGACAATAGTAGACTGGACTTGTAAGTTCATCAAATAAGAAGCGTTATCTGGCATAACTACTTCGATCGCCAATCTGTGCAATTCCTGTTGTAGCTTCCACTGAGCGGTGAGAATCATTGCTAATAGCTGGCGACTAAGTGTATCAGGAACTACATTCACGTTCTCAGGATGATATTATAGGTTGATGTCGAAGTCCTCCATGAATTCTAGCCATCTTCTCTGCCGCATGTTCAATTCCTTCTGAGTAAAACTTTAGACTCTTGTCGTCAGTGTATATATCCACTCATTCATTCAAAAGATAGTGGCTCCAAATCTTAAGTGCAAAGATAACGGCTGCCAACTTCAGATCATGTGTTGGATAGTTGCGCTCATGAACCTTTAACTGTCTTGATGCAAAAGCCACAACTTTTCCATGCTAGTGTAGAACACATCATAATCCCTTACTGGACGCATCACAATGTACGACGATGTGTGCAAAGCCCGAGCCTCATTGGACTCGGGAGGACCGTCGGTGCCAGCCATGGGGGCATTTCTGCCAGTCGATTGAGGGGAGAGGGCCGGTGGATTCTTGCCACATGTTCCTCTCTATATTTTGTAAGTGCACGGCGGCGCCCCGGCCGTCAAACCGACGGCCAAATGCGGAA
The DNA here is from genome assembly GCA_030015575.1 of Agapanthus africanus. Classification (NCBI taxonomy): domain Eukaryota; kingdom Viridiplantae; phylum Streptophyta; class Magnoliopsida; order Asparagales; family Amaryllidaceae; genus Agapanthus; species Agapanthus africanus. Next base: position 527,840,281 of record JASDDO010000016.1, read on the forward strand.
GCGGTGAATAACTTTAATTTTCTTGAATTGGCAAACCGCCGCGCACTAATACCCGGATCGAACCATTAGCTAGTCCTAGCTATCTACAAGAAAGGGAATAGAGATATACCGACGATCCAAGTCCTCCGGTCTTCCCGTCATGGTCCCGATCTCCTGCGGAAAAGTCCCGTCTCCTCCTCGTCGCCGGAAGTGCACCACATCGCCTACTTCTTTTACGGGCTCCCACCTCAATACCGAGGCAACTCGGGCACGAAGCCGGCTACTCGACGTGCCCAAGGTTCGCTGTAGAATATGTAGCCCTCAAGTCTCACTTTGGGGTTGTGGAATTACCTTTTTGGTGGAGGAAACGATATGAGCTTGTGGAGATGAAACATGTGGGATTTTACAAAGCTAGAAGAACAAAAATCCCACCCCAAGAAATTTGGACAGCCCCCTCCCTCAATGTGGCCGGCCATGTATATGGTGGTGGAGAGAGTGAAAGAGTGAGAGTGTATCAAAAAGATGGGAGCCATTCTCATCTCATCCCAAAGAGAGAGAGAGGAAAGCTATCATGCAAAAGGGAATGATCACAAGGCAATGCCAACACTCCACACAACCATCATCAACAACCATGATGCTAACAAAGTCAAGTCATCATGAAGTATGAAGTCAAGCAAGTCAATGGATGGTGCACCATCATGAAGACTATCATGATGCTACAAAAAGCAAAGACCCCCTCCACAAATGCCTATTTGCAACAATGCAAATAAACCCTCCTCCACCAAACATCGGCCAATGAACGATACAAAAGAAATTGGCCGAAACGGAAAGCAAACTGGCAACTCCGGAAAATTGGTCCCGTAATAAATTACAGGAAAACCCCAATACTGTGCATACACACCCGCATCTGTATTTCGACCGAAATACAAATGCAATGAGACAAAGTCTACACTGTACTATACTAGGATCCGGCTTATACCAAAGCCGGCTAGTAATATCCGTTTGATTCTGATCCGTGCAATACCGCACGTATCTGATCGAACTCTGCCATATAACCATACGGCCTATAGTACAAACTGTCCGATCCTGATCCGTGCAATACCGCACGTATCTGATCGGACCTTGCCATATCTCCATACGGCCTCTACAACCTTTCGCCCGAAAGCTGAGTAACTGAATGTGGGGGACTCTAAAGACTCATCAACACCTTGGTTGTGGATTTAACCACTAGCACGTTAGAGGTATTAGCCAATACATAACGGGCTACCAGGTATTGACTAAAAGGGACGTCCGTGAGCGAACTCAGCCTGACACCCTACTGAGCCTGTCAGTGACAATATCCGTGCAGTCCGGTCCGTTCGTCTATGAGTATCGCATGGCGGGCCTAGGGGGTTGGTAAAAGTCAGACCCCCAAAAGCGATACAAGTCGTGTCGGAGTGTAGCCCAGAACACCCTGAGATACTACTGGAATACCTACCAGTAAATCTCCTTGCCTTGGCCAAGGACTTTGTGTAATGGCTCTCCTAGACACAGCACGACCTCACCCCCAATACCGGGAGAGACGAACCCCTGAAGATACGCTCACTGTCTCCATGTGGCTCGGGACTGTACCCAACTAAAACCTGTTTGCACGACTCCTTTGAGCCGTGGTAGGGTAGTAATCAAAGTACAGTGGGAACTCACACGAGACAAATGACGATCCCCAGGTCGATGAACTAACCTGCACACATATCACCAGGGAACTGCCATCTGACGTCTGGTATATTACCAACTAGCATGTTCCCGGCGAGTCCTGTCCGGTGTACTCATAACCCAATGAGCACCTGTATACATCTTAGATGATCCAACTGACACCAGTGGCTTGTGAGACCGGCCACCGCCCCTCGTCGGGGTCTCGACTGTATACACTAGTCTACTAATGGAGTATCGATGCCCAGTCTCGAAACTCCTACGACTAGGGACCTTTTAAGGATAAGCTTATAGACCCCAGCTCCCACTTATATGATCGCCCTCATACTGCTGGTGGTCAAGCAAGAATCCTAGGGGCTCTATCAACGTGTAATAGCGACGTGTCAGGTCACTTAAAACAGTACACGATGATAAAGGTAAACCAGATAGCATACTATCATCTCGAGTAAGACTGTCCTACCAGGATAGGTCCTCCCTCAATCATTGCAATCACGTACCTGTGATCCAATAATGGACTCTGAGGGCACTATCTCCAACAATCTCCCACTTGCACTCAAGGCTAATTATTGCGATGTCGCATACTCACAGCCCGTGTGATACCGAACACCCAACTCCTCTACTAGTCAGTCTCACAAAGCTCGTTTGCGAAACTATTGCGTTCGAGGAATAGCCTCAGTGAGTGGATCCGCCTTGTTTTCTCTTTCCATGTCTCTCTATATCTCAAGTTCGCGGAGAAACCCATCTCCCAAAATGAGCAATACCTGTCTTAGAATGTGTCTGGATGTCTGATGGGACATAGCTCATAAATGAGCTCCAAATCCAAACTTCTTAGACTGTATCGTCAACTGAACTCAATCAGTATCCTGCGCCATGCCACCCTCAGTATTGCCTTGGACCACATGTCCAAAATACTGCCCCTCATCAGAAGGAAAACTATAGCTCTGACAACCTCCTTGTCGTCCATGTCACCTTGGAAGCCTGGAATGATAACTGTTTCCCGAATGAGGCTGTCGTTATCATATCCCTAGAACATCCACTTATGTTCTAAAACTGCTTCCGACTGTTTCTCCAGGATTGGATTAATGTCAACTTATTGCATCTAGTGCAAGAACAATGTCTGGTGTGGTACTTGACATCTCATGATTGACTCAATCGCCTGAGCAAGTGATCTGCCAATCATGCACATCCCTCTCCCCTTTAGTCTGTAAGACACCTTTAGAGAGGGTGACTCCATTACCTGCAGGTACACTACCGTGCCAGGAGTCGTCCATTCTAAATACTCTTAGAATGCTGTCTAAGTGCCCAGATTGGGAAACCACCCAAATCTAGATCTAAAACCATAGATCTAGTAACCAGTTTGTCTGATATAAAATCCATTTCCTTTGTGGAGAAACAACTGTGTGACGACCAAAGTATAACCGATCGTAGTGTAGGAGTTTCTTTTCCTACTCTGTGTATATCATTCAAATACCAGGATATCACACCCTACTACCTTCTCAACAGATCCATCCCCTATTCTGATGAAGTCAAACCCATGACTGTCACGTCAGAAATAGATGATCTATCTCCGCTACTGGTGCTTCAGTCTATAAATAGACATAAGCTACCTGTCCACCAATGCTTCCGCTGCTCCCACTGACTATGACAACCCTCTGGCAGAGTCATATACACGTACACTTCTAAAACTAGTTTAGAACGACGCTATACTCATCCTCCCGCCGGGTCTCGCATCCTGGAACAACAGCAATGGTAATTTTGGGTAAACAAGAACTTCCCTGTCACCGTCCTTGAGGCTACCATAGTGCCTCTCGGGTGCCTGAAGTTACCCACCTTATCTGCGGAGTGGCCAATGGAATGTCAATCCAGATTGAATCTTTAGGTTCCTTATCAAATCTTCAGTAATCGTTTGTGGTTCTGGAATCACTTCCAGTTCTACCATACTCCCACTACTTTTCTGAAAAAAAACATTTTTAATAAAACTGTGGCGAGTCAAGAACAATATCGCTATTGTTCATCCAGATGGTAGAAAATCAACCCTCGTCATAGCCTGGGTCAACCCACAAACAGCCATTACAGAAACGTGCCTTGAGTTGTCCAGTGTCTGGTTTTAATCATAAACCGGACAACTCCCCGTACCTTAACATCGTTAAGATATGAACTGTTCTATATCCAATATAGAAACAGAGGCACTGATTTAATTGAACCAGATTCAAATCATGCAGCTGTCCCCAGCGCATGTCAACTAAATGGAAGGAGGCCGATCAGCGTTACCCAACTTAGGAATACTTCCAATTATGAGTAACCTGAAAGAGAAGCAAGATCTCTTTATCATTACTATCAACTGAATACCATACACAAGTATCTACATCTTCGATCTCTTTGAAGAATCCCGATACTTGCTATACCTGGTTCTCTACTCTATTCAAATACCTATAACTTCTCAAAATTTGGACCCTGTGTTTCCGCGAAACACCTGTCTAAAAACTAGAGAAGTCATAAGTAAACCGAATATAGTACGAGGACCAACCCCTCTGTCCTGATGGACCCTGGACAACATACAATCCTTTGTATAAGTCCCTTGAGTCTGATAACTCATTCACTGTGTGTCGTAGGTTGAAAACTGTACTTATGGTTAAGAAGAATTACACCGCTGTTTAATGCTCCTTACCTAACCATCCACTGATATAGGTAAATGTCCTAGACATAATTTCAGAAAGGTATATCTCACTCTATGAAAATAGACGTACAGATATATCAATTTGAAATTGGTGCATAACAGCGGATATTCAAAACCAAATATTTGCCGACCGGCAAACAGCCCAGGTGATTTCCTCAAATATCACCGATTACAACGAATCCCGACATAATAAGGATAATCACCCAATTCCCAATAACTTACTCCCACTCATCATCTGTAAAACCATACAGATGTGAGAATCGTACCTGGTAAATACATACCCTGGAGTAAGTATCTAATCGGGAAATCAGTTTTCCTTTAACATTACACAGTGAAACTGAAACATTGAAATGTTCCGATGGGGTATTCGGGTATTCCTAGTAATGCCTCTTCCAGATTCACGACTGTAACCGTATAGTTCTTTGCCACCTCTCCAAATCCCTTCATATGTCTTTAGTCTTTACCTTCTGCATACTCTTTTAGGCCAAATGGTTTTCTTCCTTCCCTACCGTTCGGCACCAGCCTATGGTTTGGAAGAAGACTATCCAATAAGCATAATGGGTGTACTGTCCCAATCCTAGGAACACTCGCAATGAGAGAGGGTGAAGATAAAAGACAACTGAATAAACCTTATTCCTATTTCTCCTGAACCAGAATCCATCCCCGAACTGGAACCAGTTCCATTCGAGTTCATATATAACCATACGATGGAGTATCCAAATAAACTGTGGATCTTCGTAGTGATACGGAGTGTCCTGGAGAAATACAAAGGTGATGTGGGAGTGGTAACGAAATATTTGGTTTGGTCGTGAATATCTGTTGCAATTTACTTTGCCCTCTTACTAATCCCTTGCTTTGTCTGAACTTAATACCTTCTGCACACCATCGTTATGCTAATTGGTTTTCTTCATTCCCTACCGGTCGGCACCAGCCTAAGGTTTGGAAGAAGACAATCCAATTTGCGTAATAGGTGTACTACCCCTAAACCAAGGAGTACTCGTAACCTGAGAGAGGGTAAAAGAAAAAGACAACTGAATAATCCTATCCGTTTTCTCCAGAACCGGAAACCATCCTCGAATAAATTCTTTCGAGTTCGTATCTAACCATACGATGGTTTTGTCCAATGGAAGTGGACGTTCGTAGTAAAACGGGGTGTCCTGGAGAAAAGGGTAAAAGTAGGAGTGGCAATGAGGTTTGCAACTCTGACAATCCAAAAGCCGGTGTTTAAGAAGGTTCGGTCAACTTGGTCACTCAGTCAAAGTCTTAGGGTCGGGTCAATGGTCGCTGCCAGAGAGAGAGAGAAAAGAAACACTCAGCGTGCACTCTAACCTAGATCAGAATGGTTACCAATTTATCTAATCTGGAAACCTCCCACTGTACCTCAAATTCTCCTCCAAACCTGAAAGAAGAATTAGTCGGGGTCACCCGAGGAGTAAACTAACTCATCAGTGGGAATCGGGATCCAACTATCATCGCATGATAACGTGACGGAATCCGCTCACGGTATCACACTCCAGAAGGTATGCGCATATCTGGCAAGTTTCAGTTCTTTTGAAACTCCCGATGTGATTTCTGCCCCATGCTCTTATGACCTTGGCGTGAGGTCAAAATATCATAAGTCATATGTCAAGTTCTGCCCGTCATTATCCAGGTTAATTTGAACCCACCCGTACATACCCTTGACGTAGGTCAAAATAGTAGTACGACTGTCCCAAACCAACGCATCTATCTATGCAACAGATAAATACCCGGCAGCTACCAATCATTATGCCTTGGCGTGAGGTCAAAATACATAGCTTGAATTCTACCGAATATTTAACTGAAATGACGGAGGGCTACGAATGGTTTCTGGCGAAAACCTTTGACGTAATGAACTTGATATCGTCGAAGGAACGGATAGCTTTTAAAAATATAGTGACGAAAACCTTCGCTAAAGAGGTCACTCCCGGTGAAGGGATCTCGGCTCTTTCCCCGTAGAATGGGGTGCAGGATATTCCAACTGAATACCACGGTGCAAAGCAAAAGCAATCGGCTATAGTGAAGTTAATGCCCTGACGCAAACTTTTGTCCAAGGGGTCACTCCCGGTGAAGGGATCTCGGCCCTTGCCTCGTCGACTGAGGAGCAGGATATTCCAACTGAATACCACGATGCAAAACAAAAGTGAACGTCCTTGCAATAACAGCTTTTTGAAAAGTGTTCCAACAACATCAGATTAGGTTTGTTTTTAACTTGCATTGATCCGAGTCAATGCAGTCCCATCAATTGATCACAGCAAAAAGAACGAAAATATACTGATGTACGTATATGCCATCCGCATTCGCCACTGGGTCCCGTCATTACCCGTTAAGTTAGCTAACTAACGACAGAGCGGGGACTGGACTAGCGCGGATGCAAAACATATACTACATCTACTAATATATATACCAATATATTATATTCGCTCAAGGCGTGAAAGAAATGCAACATCACAGAAAATGTACAGCATCACAGAAACAATACAGATATCTGGGATCCCCGGGTTTCACAGAGCCGCTGAAACCCGACGTTCCCCTGGTCGTGTGGATAGCCTGTGCAATGAAATCCTAGACCCCTACGGGCGCGGCAAGTTACCCGCCAAAACCTGAAGCGAGGCAGCCCCCTTCAGCACCGTGAATGGACCACCCAGCACTTCACGGAATCCGGTAACTTGGGCACCCCTCCTGGGTCAACCTGTACCCCCTACGAGTGCGGCGAATAGCCCGCCAATCCTAGAGTGAAGCCCCCTCCGTCTTAATGCCATGAGATGCGGGCTTGTTGCCCTCTAGAACCCGGCCATCCGTGCACCCCTCCGCGGGGTAATCCTAGTACAGAAAGTAGAATATACATACAACGGGTACATCGACCGCAACCAGGTCGTGCCCCAAAAGAATAATACAAACAGGCAGTGACGGCAGTCCACATGTCGGACGCTCGCCCCGCAATATCAAATGTACATAATACAACCACAACTGTACTAGCATTGCATACAGGCTATCCCCCACGACCGATCCGCAACATCACAGCATAAACATAGAACATCAACGTGAAAGTCACGTTCGCAAATCCGTCTAACCGGGCTATAGCAGTTAGACCGGATTTACCGATCAAGTGACATTCACGGTCGCAGATATAATGTAAATACTGTGAAAAATGTGTTTAAAATATCCGATCAATCAAATTTTAACAAGTGGGCCCCCAATCAAAACTGTAGCACTCACAGAAATCCTGGGCCCAATTTTAATATTCCAAAACCCATATTTTAAGCCCAGAAGGCCTCTGTAAAAAATTGGTGAAGTGATCTCCACAGTGTGCGGCGGAAGGGCGGCGGGAAGGGGGTTTTCGCGGCGGTTCCGCGCTCCAACTGTGGAGTTACTTCGTCGAATTTTTACAGAGCTCTTAGATTTTCCAGTACATCAATATTTTACAACTTGAAAAATTTTTCGACACCAAAAAATTCCAACAGAAAACTGATGCTAACAAAAATGTAGTTTTGGAACATTCGATCGATCGAAACAGAAAAACACACTACACCAAGCTAGACTAAGTTAATGGCGAGGCTCTGATACCACTGTAAGTGCACGGCGGCGCCCCGGCCGTCAAACCGACGGCCAAATGCGGAAGCGGTGAATAACTTTAATTTTCTTGAATTGGCAAACCGCCGCGCACTAATACCCGGATCGAACCATTAGCTAGTCCTAGCTATCTACAAGAAAGGGAATAGAGATATACCGACGATCCAAGTCCTCCGGTCTTCCCGTCATGGTCCCGATCTCCTGCGGAAAAGTCCCGTCTCCTCCTCGTCGCCGGAAGTGCACCACATCGCCTACTTCTTTTACGGGCTCCCACCTCAATGCCGAGGCAACTCGGGCACGAAGCCGGCTACTCGACGTGCCCAAGGTTCGCTGTAGAATATGTAGCCCTCAAGTCTCACTTTGGGGTTGTGGAATTTCCTTTTTGGTGGAGGAAACGATATGAGCTTGTGGAGATGAAACATGTGGGATTTTACAAAGCTAGAAGAACAAAAATCCCACCCTAAGAAATTTGGACAGCCCCCTCCCTCAATGTGGCCGGCCATGTATATGGTGGTGGAGAGAGTGAAAGAGTGAGAGTGTATCAAAAAGATGGGAGCCATTCTCATCTCATCCCAAAGAGAGAGAGAGGAAAGCTATCATGCAAAAGGGAATGATCACAAGGCAATGCCAACACTCCACACAACCATCATCAACAACCATGATGCTAACAAAGTCAAGTCATCATGAAGTATGAAGTCAAGCAAGTCAATGGATGGTGCACCATCATGAAGACTATCATGATGCTACAAAAAGCAAAGACCCCCTCCACAAATGCCTATTTGCAACAATGCAAATAAACCCTCCTCCACCAAACATCGGCCAATGAACGATACAAAAGAAATTGGCCGAAACGGAAAGCAAACTGGCAACTCCGGAAAACTGGTCCCGTAATAAATTACAGGAAAACCCCAATACTGTGCATACACACCCGCATCTGTATTTCGACCGAAATACAAATGCAATGAGACAAAGTCTACACTGTACTATACTAGGATCCGGCTTATACCAAAGCCGGCTAGTAATATCCGTTTGATCCTGATCCGTGCAATACCGCACGTATCTGATCGAACTCTGCCATATAACCATACGGCCTATAGTACAAACTGTCCGATCCTGATCCGTGCAATACCGCACGTATCTGATCGGACCTTGCCATATCTCCATACGGCCTCTACAACCTTTCGCCCGAAAGCTGAGTAACTGAATGTGGGGGACTCTAAAGACTCATCAACACCTTGGTTGTGGATTTAACCACTAGCACGTTAGAGGTATTAGCCAATACATAACGGGCTACCAGGTATTGACTAAAAGGGACGTCCGTGAGCGAACTCAGCCTGACACCCTACTGAGCCTGTCAGTGACAATATCCGTGCAGTCCGGTCCGTTCGTCTATGAGTATCGCATGGCGGGCCTAGGGGGTTGGTAAAAGTCAGACCCCCAAAAGCGGTACAAGTCGTGTCGGAGTGTAGCCCAGAACACCTTGAGATACTACTGGAATACCTACCAGTAAATCTCCTTGCCTTGGCCAAGGACTTTGTGTAATGGCTCTCCTAGACACAGCACGACCTCACCCCCAATACCGGGAGAGACGAACCCCTGAAGATACGCTCACTGTCTCCATGTGGCTCGGGACTGTACCCAACTAAAACCTGTTTGCACGACTCCTTTGAGCCGTGGTAGGGTAGTAATCAAAGTACAGTGGGAACTCACACGAGACAAATGACGATCCCCAGGTCGATGAACTAACCTGCACACATGTCACCAGGGAACTGCCATCTGACGTCTGGTATATTACCAACTAGCATGTTCCCGGCGAGTCCTGTCCGGTGTACTCATAACCCAATGAGCACCTGTATACATCTTAGATGATCCAACTGACACCAGTGGCTTGTGAGACCGGCCACCGCCCCTCGTCGGGGTCTCGACTGTATACACTAGTCTACTAATGGAGTATCGATGCCCAGTCTCGAAACTCCTACGACTAGGGACCTTTTAAGGATAAGCTTATAGACCCCAGCTCCCACTTATATGATCGCCCTCATACTGCTGGAGGTCAAGCAAGAATCCTAGGGGCTCTATCAACGTGTAATAGCGACGTGTCAGGTCACTTAAAATAGTACACGATGATAAAGGTAAACCAGATAGCATACTATCATCTCGAGTAAGACTGTCCTACCAGGATAGGTCCTCCCTCAATCATTGCAATCACGTACCTGTGATCCAATAATTGACTCTGAGGGCACTATCTCCAACATATTTAAATCATTGTGCACATGTTTGATTTTTCCGTCTTTTCGTTTTTGTGTGCATTGCACGTGTAAACTTTTGGGCTTCCAAAAAGTTTTAAAAAGAAAATCAGAAAAAATAATGTGTCTGATGGGATTCGAATACAGGGGCTGTATCACAACAGTGCAAAGGCTTTACCAGTGAGCTACAAGTTGTTTCTTGCTGTTCTTAAACAAAAAATTAACTTATAACTTGTACTCAGGCTTGTAAACTCCTTTCTGTGTATTAAACTGAAAAATTTTGTACTGTAAATTTTAAGTCTTTACAGGTTTCCCATCTGAAAATTAGTGTATGTCAAATATTTTTTCCGTCGAATTAATAGGATCACGTTATATGTTTGTGATATTTGAGCTTCCTGTTCAATTTTTTTAAACGTATGTGTAGTATTCGACGAGGGGATTTGACATACAGTAATTGTTGGATTTATCCAGGTTGATCTCGGGGAAGTAGATCCGATTGACATATAAAAAATTTGTGGTTGTGTGTGTGTAAACTTTGCAGTTAGAATCACTTGTAATTTATTGATATGTTAGTTTGATAATTTATGCATATTATATATTTTGTATCGTCATAACTTGCATGAAACAGATGAGACGAAAATGCATGTTTGAAACTGTATTACCCTCAGTTTCAGGAACCTTATTACCCTCAGCCTCCGCCACAGGAGCCGTATTATCCTCAGCCTACCACACAGGGAGGGTTGCTTGGAACATTTTTTTCACGGGAAAACTTCGATGATGTGAATCAATACTATTCAATGTGAGGTTCTGACGGCAAGGACAGCGGCGGGAGTCAGTGAGGTACATATTTACTTGTGTTAGTGTAGCTAGCATGTTATTTAATTTCGAAAATTATAATTCTAGTTCATTTATTTAATTATTTGTTTGGATTTGCAGGGCTCCAACGCTCGATGACATAAAATCTGAAGTCTGCTTCAGTTAACTTCACAAAAGCATATTTAGGGTCACTAACAGCACTCGTCGAGACATACCTTCATCTTAATTCCAATTTGGGGAATATCTGCCGATGGGGCGTTGGCTGATTATCGGCTTGTTATCGGCTAGCGCTACATCGATAGGCATTTCCCAAATTGGAATTGAGGTGAAAGTATGTCTCGGTGAGTGATGTTGGTGACTTTAAAAATGTAACATCCTAGTTCATTTATACCATATTTTATTTCGGTACTTTCTAATCTTATAACAGTTTCTTGATTGCTATTGTTTTTGGGTGCGGATAATGCATTTGGTAACTGTGATTAATATCCGACCCAACCTGCATGTTGGCTATAGTGCCTTCAAGTCAATTATTGGATCGCAGGCACGTGATTGCAATGATTGAGGGAGGACCTATACCGGTGGAACAGTCTTACTCGAGATGATAGTATACTTTCTGGTTTGTCTTTATCATCGTGTACATGCTTCAGGTGACATTACAGATCACTATTACATATTGATAGAGCCCATAGTATTCTTGCTTGACTGTCAGCAGTATGATGGCGATCATATACGTGGGAGCTCTATAGTCTATAAGCACATCCTTAAAATGTCCCTAGTCGTGGGAGTTTTGAGACTGGGCATCAATACTCCAAGAGTAGACTAGTGTATACTGATCGAGACCCCGACGAGGGACGGTGGCCGGTCTCACAAGCCATTGGTGTCAGTTGGTTCACCTAAGATGTATACAGGTGCTCATTGGGTTATGAGTACACCGGACGGACTCGCCGGGAACATGCTAGTTGGTATTATACCTATTGTCAGATAGCAGTTCCCTGGTGACATGTGTACAGGTTAGTCTATCGACCTGAGATCGTCATTTGTCTCGTGTGAGTTCCCACTGTGCTTTGATTACTACACTACCACGGCTCAAAGGAGTCGTGCAAACAGGTTTTAGTTGGGTACAGTCCCAAGCCACATGGAGACAGTAAGCGGATCGTCAGGAGATTCGTCTCTCCCGATATTGGGGGTTGATGTCACGGTGTGCACGAGTGGCCATCACCAGAAATCCTTGGCCAAGGCAGTCGAGAATTACTGATTTGGATCAGTAGTTTCTCAGATGGTGATGGGCTTCATACCGACACTAAATGTCGCGTTATTAGGAATCTGACTTTATCCACCCCCTAGACTCGATATGCGATACTCATAGACGAACGGACCGGACTGTATGGATATTGTCACTGTCAGGCTCAGTAGGGTTTCAGGATAAGTTTGCTCGTCGGCCTCTCTTTCGCTCAATACCTGAATAGCCGTTACGTACAGCTAGTGCCACTGACGTGCTTATGGTTAAACCCACTGCCAGCATATTGACGAGTCTTTAGAGTCCCACACAGAGGGTTTCACTGCTTCGGACGAAACGTTGTAGAGGCCGTATGGTTTTATGGAAGGGTTCAATCATATACATGCACTTGTACGCGGATCATGATCGAACGGATATTACTGGTGGGTTTTGGTTTAAGCCGGATCCTAGTATTATATTGTTGGATTATTTTCGTCTCGTAGTATTCGTATTCAGTCGGAATACGGATACGGGTATGTATATACAGACGAGGGGTATTCTTGTAATTCGTTACAAGATTACTTTAGTAAATGCCATTTCTATTTTGTTATTAAACATTTAGGGTTTTAAATGTTTATTGGTGAGAAGTGTGAGTCATGGTTCATGCGTGCACTTGGTGACTCATGGTAATGAGTCATGAGGTGATTCATTGTGACATGGATAGGTTTTGTTTTGGCCAAGATATTTGTGTGAGATATTTTAGAGTGAGATGGCTGGTCATTTTTTGGGTGAGGATTTTCTTTATGTGCTCATAATATAACACACAAAAGACTTAGCCAAAACAACACAAGAAAAGGCATCCACTTTTTCTTCACTTGCCTTTTTCTTTTGCCAAGCTTTTTCTTCACACTTCTTCTCCCATGGCATCTTCTTCAACCTCCACCCTACATGTCTCATGTGTTAAGAAATTTAGGGTGTATTGAGACAAAATGATCACACACACTCTCTACTTCATCTTGGCTATCTAGGTTAGCAAACTAGATACCTGAGTTGCTTCGGTTATGTGGTCGGAGCCTGTATTACTAACCCTCGACGTGGATTTTCTTCGATGTGGGGAGATCGGAGATCAAACTTGATCAAGGAAGACGTGAGGAGCTTGGGACAGAGGTTGAAGATCGAAGAACACAGATCGTTTGGTATAACCTCTCTAAACTTCTTTACATGTTTTGTTATCTAGGGCTTATGGGTCGATCCGGGAATCGGGTTCCGTTAGCGCCAGTTTCTAAAAGTTTTTGTTTCGCATTTGGCCACGGATTGATGGCCAGGGCGCTGGCATAACCCAACACTGCATACTTGAAACCTGTCATGGTTCTAGATTACGATATATCCCCGCTAGTACAGATGATCCGTGCATATCTAGGTTCTATATGCATGTATCATATATTTAGTATCTGTATATATTTTAAATAATACAAATAATAGTCAAATATATATTTTAACATCTAGTGTGGCTTGTTATCATACCCCATATCTTGTAAGTGCATCCATATATCATGTTCATGTCTAGATTGATGAAACAGACTTGTTTGGGTTGCTACGTGTATTTACGTGTATCCGTTCTTGGGGGTATGCATTTTATTTAACCGGACATCTTATGGTTTTGGCTTGTACGTATATTATTCATATTTTAAAACTAGATTTTTAGAAGAGATCCAGGTATTTTTCGGAGTATTTTTGTATTAGCTATATAATCCTATAAAATATATTATAAACCTTAACAATTAATATTTATACATATAATATATTTATAAATCCTAATAATATATTTCCTATCCTTACTGACCCTCTCTCTCTACTTTCTCTATCTCTATCTCTATCTCTCTCTCTCTTCCGTATCTCCCTCTCTCTATCCCCTATATATATAAACCTATTATTAATTAAATACCTCATCTCTCTCTCCTCTTCTTTCTTCTTCCTCGCTCACGAAAAACCCAAACACGAAACCCAAACCCTAGCCTGCACCCACGCCTCATCGTCGCCGCCACCATCCCAACCTCGTCACCATCTCCTCAACCACACTCTAATCACCTTCTTCTCATCTCCTCCTTTTCCTGACGACCACGACCCTGCAAACCCGATGACCCATGAACCCAAGAACCCCGACGCATGCCCTCTCCATCACCGCTGATCCCAACCTCATCACCTCACCCTCGTCGTCGCAATCACCTCCTCTCCTCTCTTCTTCCCCGACCATGACCCTTTGCATACCCATCCCTGAGAACCCACGACACAAACCCACAACCCTACAAGCTGCACCCTACAAACCCCTCACCGCCGACCGCCTCTTCGACCTCACCAGGACCTCACCCCCACTTCCTCCTTCTCCCCACCTCCCTGCAAACACCCGACACCATAACCCCAACCATAACCTAAGAACCCGCAACCCCTGCAGAAACCCAAGAATCCGACCCCGATGCCCACGCCTGTAACCCCTCACTACCGATCACCCTCACCTCCTCGTGTCCTCGTCTCTGTCCCCTGAGTCCAGAGCCAACACCACAACCCAAACTCCTTCTCTTTCTTTCTTTTCTTTCTTGATTCATGCTTTTCGGCCATCACCAAAGTCGCGCACGTCGCCGACGATCCAGGCGACCCAGTCGTCGTCCTCATCCAGCGTGGTCATATCTTGGATTAGACAGGTCTAGTTATGTATGCGTGTGGCTGCATCGCGACGTTTACCCGACATCGAACGTGACGTACGTACCCCATCGTGAGATCCGATCAGGCAAGTTTATCTTGCTACATGCTATGTCAATATATTTATATCCACATGAATAAAAATAATAATGTATTTTAATTATGCATCCAATGCTATAGTTTTACCGTTTTTCGATATCCGTTCGTATCCGTACTGTCAATTGCATATCTAGTTGCATGCTGGAACTTCATTATATCATGTTACTTCTATATTGGTGCGATATGTTATCTAGCTTGCATCATACGTATATGTGTGTGTGTGTGCGCGCGCGCGCGCGCATGTTATTACAGATAGACACATATGCATCCTGACATCAGCACTATTTACCGTGATCACGATATCGTTTACAATTTCACATTTGGTGTCCATTTGATATATATGCACCACATGACATGTCCTTACACACTACTTGACTTGTTACCTGATCTTGTTACTAATGCCAACAATCCCGATTTGTTGTCATGATGGACATATCTTTTTGTCTATATAGACAAAACCTATACCTGCTTGATCCCATGTTGGCATTAGATTCATATCATAAACACCTGACTTGAACACATAACCATAGAGGTAAGGAGAAATCAATAATGAAACTTGACTTGTAACTCAACAGTTCGATACTTATACTGATCAGTCTTTACGGGTTAGGCCAGCCCCGGGATGCTGCTGCTGACATCATTCATCTATACATGTTACATGTTTACTGCCTAGCGGAACATCTTGGATTCAGCTCTGGAATCTTGACCGTAGTCTCGAGCATGCACGGGATACTATTGAGTTACATCGACGATTCCATTAAATTGATTTCAAAGACTTTTAGAATAGATAACTTAGAAGTACAGACCTTATGTTACACGTCACATACCTACACCTCACTGTTTCATACCTGTGTTCTCATTTATATTCATGTTTACCTATATCGTTACATCCTGGTTATTACTATTATTTTGATGTTATGACGCACTAACGTCTGGGTTTTGTATGGCCCAGTTTCTCTATCTTTATCGCAGGCTGAACAGGAGTACTTTAGCCGTCAAGCTGAGCAGTAAGGAATTATATTTAGAGATGGTTAGTTTAGTTATTTTTTCGCAGTTTCATTTCTTAAAGTGAGCCCATATTGGGACGTATTTCCAGATGTTGTTTATTGATATTAATTCGTTTCCGCTGATACATTTTCTTGACTCTTTTATTTTGGCAAATGGACATATATTAGATAGATTTTATATTTTACTGTTCTTGATATTCTATAGACAGCTGTAATATGACTGTGGAGGGATGATTCCTATCCATAGGTAGCATGGTTGGCTCTGTCACGTGCCGTAGTTTGCGTACTCTGGGAAGCAGGGCATGACAAAAGATGCTTTTATGAAGTTAAATGAAGCAGACTTCAGATTTTATGTCATCGAGCATGGTGATATTTAAAATTCATATTGAAGATTCGTAGGGTTCTTATAAGTCAACGGCGAAAGGATCATGTTTTGGCAATGGCAGCGGTTGGAGTTAGTGAGGTACGTATATATATGTGTTAATGGTAGCTACCGCGATATTTAATTTCATAGAGTATGATTTAAGTTCATGTATTTATTTATTTGTTTGGGTTTGCAGAGATCGCATGGGTTGAGTGAGCTTGGATTGCGCGTGATTTGGATAGTTTTTCGTACGTATTGTGTTGTTTGAATTCAAAACACTATTGGTGTATGTGTTTGAGTTGGAATTGTGTGATATATCGTATATCGTAATTATTTATTGGTTTGTTCGTTTGAGTTGATATTGATTGTTGGATATATACCGTTATTATATGTTGGTTTGTTTGTTTGAGTTGATATTGATTGCTGGATATATATCGTGATTATATGTTGGGTTGTTTGTTTGAGTTGATATCATTGGATATATCGTGTGTATGCGAAACGCAATTGTTGCGCGTAATATATTAATTGTGATTTTGTGTATTATTGTATGTAATAATGGTTTTTCTGTAAAAAAATTTCCAAATTAAATGGGTATTAGCGACTGTTCATGCGACAGGAACGGTCGCTAATACCACTATAAGAGACCGTCAGCTGATATATGAAACCGGTAATAGTTTATTGGGTGTCCACGTGTCAGCTTATTAGAAACCATATTGAACGGTCCCTAATAATTTATTAGAGACCGTCTATGAACGGTCTTTAATACAGGTGTCAGCGATCCTTCGTTCTGCGACCATATATTAGAGACCATTTAAATCATGAACGGTCTCTAATATACTTTAAAGACCATGCATTTTGTATTAGAGACCATATAAAACGGTCTCTAATATGCTTTGTATGGAGTAGTGACTCACGTTAGCACTTTAAAACAAACAAAAAAAGAAGTCTGCAAGTCCTTAGCTATGCAAGCGCGGCTAGGTCTTAGTTAAAGTAGAATGCAACGATGGGCTCCGAGGGCGATCCCATATAGAAAGGAGAGGGGGCACGTTCCCCCGCTCAAATTTCGAAAAAAAGGATATCTACTTAGAGTTTTTATGTTCTTCCGTATATATTATATATATTTCTATATCATAAATAGGCAAAGATGATGTTTAGCTCAAGTAGTGGATGTTTTACTCTTTTGTGAAATATTATGGGTTCGACACTAAACAAAAACACATTTATTTCGAATTTTATTTAAATAGACAAGAATCCTGGTGATGTTATTTTAGATATGTAATCAAACTGGATTTTAATTCTTGAATTGTATTTAAAAAATGTAGCTATCATGTAATCAGACTTCTCAATAACATTCTATTATTTGCGGCATGCCCTTGTTGTCGAATGCCCTCTTGGCATGACACTTGGTGTGGCACTTTATTTCGTGTGTCACTTTGTTCCGTGAGCAAGAACCAAGTCCCGACATTCTTCCCACCTTTGAATAATGGTGCGTTCTCGAACCACAGACTTACTATTGAGGGGCCAACTCTGATACCATTCTGTCATGCCCCACCCCTAATACAGAGAGTATTGTCCGCTCTAGTCAAAACCGCACGGTTTCATCCTTCGGGGCGAACCGAACCTGACCAGGGGCCACTTCCCAGGAGGTCACCCATCCCGGAACTTCCCTGACTCAAGCACGCTTAACAAGGGAGTTCTTAATCCTTAATCTCCTATAGTGCCGGTTCACTTAAAAGGCGTCTCTGTATTGAAGAGTGGTATCATTTTATTTATAGTTCCGGATCTGCCCTCTTTCGGAATGTATTATTCTCCATTGTTCTACAGTGGGTCCCACGGATTCAAGAGGTGCCCCCCGCTCCCTTGGCATGACACTAGGCGTGACACTTTATTTCGTGTGGTATTTTGTTCCGTGAGCAAGAACCGGGTCCCAACATTCTCCCTATCTTTGAACAATAGCTCGTTCTTGAACCATAGACCTACTATTGAGAGACCAGCTCTGATACCATTCAGTCACGCCCCACCCCCAATACAAAGAGTATTGTCCGCTATGGCCGAAACCGCACGGTTTTGTTCTTTAGGGCGAACCGGACCCGACTAGGGGCCACTTCCCAGGAGGTCACCCAACTCAGAACTTCTCTGGCTCGAGCACGCTTAACTACAGAGTTCTCAATCTTCTATAATGTCGGTTCACTTAAAAGGCGCATCTGTATTGAAGAGTGGTATTATTTCATTTATAGCTCCGGATCTGCCCTCTTTTAGAATATATTATTCCTCATTATTCTACAGTAGGTATCACGGACTCAAGAGGTGGCCCCCATGGAATCAAGAGATGGCACCCGCCCCCTTGGCATGACACTTGGCGTGGCACTTTATTCCGTGTGGCACTTTGTTCCGTCAGCAAGAACCGGGTCCCGACACCAAAATTTCTGGGTCCGCCAATGAAGGGCTCGATGATATCTTATGAAGGATCAGCGTTGAATCTTGTTATTTTCGCCCTCTTTCATCTCCTTCTCTTTTATGCATCAAGTTCATTCTGGATATTGACATGTGCAAACTATTATACTGGGCATTTTGCTAGCTCTATTCATAAGCACCTAAACTCATGTTAGAAGTGCCAACGACAAAACCGTATATTTCCGACTTCAAGTCCAATTTTTTGCTTGAACTCAGGTATCACGCCCCGCTTCCCAAAATACATGAATACGGCACGTGACAAAGCCAACCATACTACTTATGGCTTGGAAAAATCCCTCTATACTCACATTACGGCTGTCAATCAGATATCAAGAACGGTAAATAAAATCTAACAACACATGTCCATACGCCACAGTAAATAAAAGTCGAGAAATGTATATAGCGGAAACGAATAAAAATCTAATAAAGAATATTATCTGAACCACGTCACTTATGGGATCACAACAATAAAATTAAACTATGGAAATAAAATAAACTAAGGTCCTCTAAAACTAATCATCAAGCTCCTCACTGCTCGGCTTGCTTGTTAAAATATTCTCGATCTTTCTACGACAAAGTCAAGAGAACCGGGCCATACAAAACCCAGACATCAGTGCGTTATAAATATCAAAATAATAGCAATAACCAGAATAGGATTCTAGGTCATAAACACGGGTATAAATAATAAATATAGTGAGCTATAGATATGCTATGTGTATCCTAAAGTCTGTGCTTCTAGGTTATCTATTTTACAAGTCTTTGAAATCAATTAATGGAATCGCCGATGTAACTCAATAATATCCCGTGCGTGTCCAGGACCACGGTCAAGACCCTCGGGGCTGAATCCGAGACGTGCCGTGAAGCAGTAAAAATAGGGTATCATGTACAGACGAATGATGCCAGTATCATCATTCCGGGGCCGAAGCCCGTATCTACTGATCAGTATTTGGAAAGTATCAAACTGTTGAGTTACAAGTCAGGTTTCACTATTAATTTCCCCTTTTCCCCCAGGTTTTGTGTTCAAATCAGGTATTGATGATATCTACCTAATGCCAACACAGGATCAAGGAGGTACAGGTCTTGTCTATCTAGACAACAAGTCACGTCCATCAGGACAACAAATCAGGATTGTCGGCATTAGTAATAATCCAAGTAACAGGTCTAGTAATGTATCACGAACATGTTAAGAAGTGTATATTAACAGAAAGAATACTAGATGGAAAACAGTAACCGGTTATCTAAATACGGTAAAAATGACTAATGCATATTATCTTTGTTGTAAGGTGTAATTAATCTATTCATATATCTATCTGTAATAACATTTTACGTCTGCTACAAGGTATACTGCAATCTAGATAAAAGATACTGAACTGAAATAAAATTATAATAATATTATAATGAACCAGCATGCAACTAGATAAATCCGTTATTGATATAAATACGGATTGATACGGTAAAATTTGTAATTTGCAAATAACATGCTAACTATTATCATACGCATACTAACAATGACTATATATAATGGAATACGCAATGTAGCATGTCGCAAGTTTACAAACTTGCCCGGTCGAAAACTCATGACGAAAATACGGATATCACGTTCCGAACACCGAATAAAACACGATGCAAAACTCAACGTACGGAAAACTTGGCCTAAACTTAGCAACTGCAAGAAGTGGTGACCGTAAACAATGATGGTGTCTGGGTTGTCGACGACATGACCAACTCCGGCGGAAGGCAGTTGAAGAAAGAGTAAAAGAAAGAAGAAGAAAAGGAAAGAAGATGAAGAAGAAGAAGAAGAAATGGTGGTGAGTTTGCTGTGGTGGAAGTGATGTTCGAGGAAGACAGAGTCACGCCGGTGGTGGATGGGTGCGCCGGAGGTCGAAGGTGACAATCGTGAAGCGAGGACATAGAGAGAATAGCAAGGAAAAGAATGACCACGACTGGTCGGGGTTTGGGATGCGGCGACGACGATGAGGAAGGAAGGAAGTGGACGAGATCGAAAGGGAGAGGGAGTTGGTGATGGACGAGACCGGAGGTGAGGATCGAGATGGGTGCGGAGGTAGGCTTGGTGACGAAGGAGAATAGGAGAGAGGGTGAGGTGATGGGTGCGGTGAGGACGAGGGAGGAGGTGAGGATGATGGTGGGGATGTTGAGGTGAGGATGAAGAGATGGTGTCGACGATGAGAGGGATCAACACGGGTCAGGGTTCGAGCGCGAGAGAGAGAGCGGGAGGAGAGAGATGGAGACGGGGAAAGGAGAGAGAGAGTTTATAAAATAATTTATTATATATATATATATATATATATATATATATATATATATATATAAAGCTATATAATATTATAGGTATTGGAATATATTAAAGGATATATTATATATATTACCCCATTTTAGTCAGGAATATAGTTTTTAAATATAAAATACACGCGTAAGAATTTTAACCATAATACAACAATCTATTATTAGATACATATACCCCCAATAAAATCTAAGTAAATATACGTAAAGATTTCTAAATATTTTGTTGTCTATATTTTGTGATATGAACATAATAGATACGCGCAACATTCAGATATGGGATGATATGCCATGCAAGGTTACGTAGCAAAAGATATTATTAATACATTACTTGTACTATAAATAGATATGTAAAGATTTAAAAATATATTAAATATATATAGTACTCGATTCACGTAGATACACCGTACTAGTAAATATTTGATATAATCTCGCACCATATCGGGTTTCAAACATGCGGGTCGGATCGGATAACGACTACTACTACTTGAATCATTTGCAACCCAAAAGCAAAAGAATAAAAGAATTTTAAAGTAAGATTTAAAATACCAAATTATATTGTATAAACATACTAGGTTGTTATATTATACCCAACTAAAAAAGAATTTCGTTCTTGAAATTCACGGAATAGGAAAAAGATAAGAAGATACGGATCTAAGAAAAGAGATGTGGAAACTTCTGTCGAATCTCGTCTTCACGTTTCCAAGTAGATTCTTCGTGCGAACGATTCCCCCACGAAACGAGTACTAGTGGGATTACTTTATTCTCAAGAACATTTTCTCGTCGATCCACAATAACCACATGCCGCTCTTTATACGTTAAATCTTCCTTACTGTCAGTTCCGAGTGATTTAGGGCATGCGTCTCATCTCGAACATACTTGCGGAGTTGAGATACATGAAACACGTCATGAACACCCGCCAAGGATAGTGGTAAAGTCAATGTAACAACCCTAATTTTCTTATACACTTTTTCCTATACAAATTTTTTCAAAATATTTTTAAAATCCACAAAGGGGTATTTTAGCCTGAGCAGAAGATTTAGGTAATTATTTTTGTTTTTAATTACAAGCTACAAGAATAAAATAACTCCATATTTAGTGTACAAGAATTTACTTTAAAATTTAATGTATACTTGGAGTATTTATTCTTGCTGCTATCAGTTTAAGTAATTAAAAACCACAATAATTACAAGAAGGAGCTTGTAGCTCATTGGTAATACCTTGCACTGCTGAACCAAGCCACCAGAGTTCAAATCCCATGCCCTACATTATTTTTGTATTTATTTTGTTTTATTTTTTTTTGGAAGTCAACGGTAAAAAGACCATAACTCCCAAAATATGTACTAGACAACAAAAAGTAAAAATACCAAGTTGTTCCTCAGGAAAACCCCCGGCCATTGGACCCTTGACTCGGCCCGACTCGGCGCCGCCGGCCGGCGACTCGGCAGACTCGGTCCGGCGCCGCCGGCCGGACTTGGCCGGACGGCCGAGTCACCAACTGAGAAAAGTTGGCTCTTGACTTGGTCAACCCTCTTGCACACTTATTATACCTGGATCGGTTTTGATTTGGCCAATAAATCCCTTTTACTCCTACGTTTAATGATTTTTAATGAATTTTTAATGTTTTTTATATTTTCTTTTAATATTTTTTATCCTAACCCTAACCCTAGCCTAGCCCTATATAAAGAACCCTATCCTCTACCATTTCACCTCACCACTCTAAGTCTACTCTCCCAAATTCCCGAGAACTCGGTACGAAGAGCAAGAAGCGAAGCGCTGCCGAAATCGACGACGGATTCCGGCGACCGGATCAGAACCTTCGCGACGTTTTTGACGCATCGACCACCACTACATCGTTTAGCTTCCTTAGCTTGTCCAAACCGTAAGTCCCATCCCTTCTACCTCTCTTTTCTATAAGTGTAAAAATACGACTTTTTGGAACCCGACGGAAATCGGACAAACCGATTTCCGATTCGGTTTTTCTATATAATTCCACTTGTCACTTAATACATATTATCTACCCATATTCATGTTGACTATTAATCACCCATAAATCAATTTAATCAAACTTTTTCACATGAAATGATAACTTCTTTGCAAAACCGTATTCCTTTCATAAAAATATTATGAAGTTCATTTTTCTTAGTTTAATTAATTACCTCACTCCTAAATATGTTTATTTTGATCACTAAACTTGTAGAACCCAATTTGAATGAAATTTCACACATAAAATGATAACGTTTTCGAATACCGTATTCTTGCGTTTTAATACCTTCAAGTTTAATACATCATATTTAATCTCTAAAACTTCATTAAACCTTAAAATAAGTCACGAGGTAATGACCTACCTCTACACACACTCAATATAACCCTAATTGATAGATATCAAAATACAGAATACGAAATTATAGGACTTTTCACTAAAATACCCTAATCTTTATAACCTTTATTGAAAGCTTTAAGTTGTAAACATTTCTAGATAAAATCTATTAATAAAATGAAAACACGATTGGTCATGGACATCGATCGTTTATCTAAACTGTCTTGTGGTGACTAGACAAGTGTGTCTAAGGCTAGTGGTTTTTAATTAGGCCCACGACTGTGGTTCCTTCCCACTTACCTGGCACTTACCTGGCCGCAATTGACGGTGAAGAGGCGATTTGAGGCTTCTAATGACTCATCGTTTAGATCTTAGAAGTAGGCTAGTTGGCTTAGGAAACCCTAACAACTAAAATACGGAAAACTATACTTTTTGCAAATAAATACCTTATATTTATAAAACGTTTTCCTAAATGAAAAGTATTTGTTAAACCTAAGTAAAGCGCCGCTACAACCCACTTTTGGGGAACCTGTTAGGGATAGTACGGTTCATCGTGCACCCGCAGGCTAGTAGTGCGAGATTCAGATCTCCGCAAGGAGCATTCGGTCTCGAAAGGTTCAAAATACGATATTTAGGGAAAATGAGATTTTTTTTTAATAAAATATTTATATAAAATTATTCACGTGTTAATATATATATAATTATCATTTAAACACCTATTTTATCATAATATAAAGTTTCCACATTTTTCTAAAAAAATTACAAGATTAAAAGTTAAATACCATGAATTTCAGATAAAACAATTAATACTTTTATTAGGATATATTCACTAGAATAACACAAATAAAATTCACATTCATTATAACAATAAAGACGACTATTAAATACTTGAGGTGTATTTTGAAAACTATACAAAAGTACTTTTTATATAAAACCCCCTCAAGTTTTACAAATTACAATAAGGCCCCTAGCTAATATTGAACTTCAAATTATCTTCTTTTAGTCTGACTCGGGTTAGAGTCTGACTATTTCTGACTTTAATATGATTCAAGTCAATCTATATTCTTTTATGTTCCAACACAATTTGAATACATAAATCCCTGAATCCAATTAACAATATATTCATTTTGACTGAATCAAACCATGGATATTCATCCATTATCCTGATATTCCATTTACCTGATTATACAGTTACAACATATTTACTGATATCATGGTTTTGGTCAGTCACCCAAATTACATATTCCAATACAACAATAATGTTAAAACACAACGGGGTTTAAGGGGTAGATTGGTACGGAAGGTGTTAAAGGTGGCACGAGGTGGTCAGATTAAGACACTTAACCTGAATCCTATTGCTGTTGTACCGTGGCATAACGGTTCCTTGTACTTTCCTTTTGCCCTGATCTCTAGCATATAGAGATCCCCCTCGTATACACTGGCATCCTTCTGTACCAAGCTACAAACAACAGCGTTACACAATGTTCCATAATATCCGACAATATAACACTTTAGAAAATATAAATACTGTTACTCTGTCATTCTCATTCTTCTTATTCTTTGGGACTTACCGAGCGATCTGTTCGCTGACGACATTCTATTTCTGTCTTCTTTGAATGTCGTCAGGTGCGTTGGACCAAGCTGAGATCGAGCCCACCGGTGAAGATTTGGAGCAATTCCAGGAAGATCCAGAGCTCTAGATACTGTACCTTGTTTCTTTCCAGTTTATTTCATTACCTGTTATGCCACTGTTTAGGTATTGCTTTTCATTCCAGTTGTATTTTCTTTTCCTGCATTGTAAAAAGAATGTTATTAATAAAAGTTGCTGTTATTTCTATATTATTCGTCTCTTGTGATTTACTTTATATTGCTTAGTTACGCTTAGCGTATATACTTCTGAGTATATACGTAGTGGGCCTCGTCGCGTTCGCTTCGCCGTATACTGGGAAGCGGGGCGTGACAGGTTTTGTTGGTGGCCCATGCAGGTCAGAGCTGTATGAATCCCTGTCATGCAGTTCTGGTCTGCGTGAACAACCTAAGCAATATAACACAAGAAACAGCAACTTTAACATTCTTTACAATTCATGTTCCTTGAATCTTGCAAATCTCTATTCCTTGAAATCTTATCATTTCATGAATTTGAATCTGTCCTTACCCAAATTTTTCTTCAGGGTTATGGATTCCCCGAACAACATCAGTACCAATGTCAACAACACACCTACGCCTCCAACACTACCTCTCACATCTGCCGTTCCTGCTCCACCCAACGAGCAGACGGTTCTGCTTAAGGAAATCCAAGGCCTCCTGGTTGGACTGCAGCAGCAGACTTCCAAATTATTGAACCGACCAGAAGCAGGAGCAACCGTCAGGAAACGCACTGCCACCCAGATGGCAAGAGGAACCTACACTACACAACCTGCAAAACCCAAGAGACAGAAGGAAACAATTAACCAGTCAAGTTCAGGATTTTGCTACTACTGCCATAAGAATGGACACTTGTGGAAGGACTGTAGGCGCGCAAAAGGCCTGTGCCTAGTTTGCGGCGCATCCGATCATAGAATTGGAGACTGTCCCTATAGACACAACTCAGCCCACACACCCACTATCTACCCGAAGCAGCCAGCTATCCAGACTACTACACCTAGTCTCACACTCCCAGCACCACCTCCACATGGACCATCCCTACCTAGTCAGGCATCGATGTATCGGCTTACTCAGAAAAATATATCGAGACGTCAAGCCTCCACTTTAACAGCCTTAGAACCTGAGACTAAGAACCAAGGTAACCCAGGTAACTCTCTCACTTTGACCAAACCATTTTGCAATATTTCTTCCTTCTAAATATTTTCATAGTTCTGCCACCAAACTTCTTTGCACTGTTACACTTTCCTTTTACAAATTTTGAGGACGAAATTTTTATAAGGAGGGTAGAATGTAACAACCCTAATTTTCTTATACACTTTTTCCTATACAAATTTTTTCAAAATATTTTTAAAATCCACAAAGGGGCATTTTAGCCTGAGCACAAGATTTAGGTAATTATTTTTGTTTTTAATTACAAGCTACAAGAATAAAATAACTCCATATTTAGTGTACAAGAATTTACTTTAAAATTTAATGTATACTTGGAGTATGTATTCTTGCTGCTATCAGTTTAAGTAATTAAAAACCACAATAATTACAAGAAGGAGCTTGTAGCTCATTGGTAATACCTTGCACTGCTGAACCAAGCCACCGGAGTTCAAATCCCATGCTCCACATTATTTTTGTATTTATTTTTTTTGGAAGTCAACGGTAAAAAGGTCATAACTCCCAAAATATGTACTGGACAACAAAAAGTAAAAATACCAAGTTGTTCCTCAGGAAAACCCCCGGCCATTGGACCCTTGACTCGGCCTGACTCGGCGCCGCCGGCCGGCGACTCGGCCGACTCGGTCCGGCGCCGCCGGCCGGACTTGGCCGGACGGCCGAGTCACCAACTGAGAAAAGTTGGCTCTTGACTTGGTCAACCCTCTTGCACACTTATTATACCTGGATCGGTTTTGATTTGGCCAATAAATCCCTTTTACTCCTACGTTTAATGATTTTTAATGAATTTTTAATGTTTTTTATATTTTCTTTTAATATTTTTTATCCTAACCTTAACCTTAGCCTAGCCCTATATAAAGACCCCTACCCTCTACCATTTCACCTCATCACTCTAAGTCTACTCTCCCAAATTCCCGAGAACTCGGTACGAAGAGCAAGAAGCGAAGCGCTGCTGAAATCGACGACGGATTCCGGCGACCGGATCAGAACCTTCGCGACGTTTTTGACGCATCGACCACCACTATATCCCTTAGCTTTCTTAGCTTGTCCAAACCGTAAGTCCCATCCCTTCTACCTCTCTTTTCTATAAGTGTAAAAATACGACTTTTTGGAACCCGACGGAAATCGGACAAACCGATTTCCGATTCGGTTTTTCTATATATTTCCACTTGTCACCTAATACATATTATCTACCCATATTCATGTTGACTATTAATCACCCATAAATCAATTTAATCAAACTTTTTCACATGAAATGATAACTTCTTTGCAAAACCGTATTCCTTTCATAAAAATATCATGAAGTTCATTTTTCTTAGTTTAATTAATTACCTCACTCCTATATATATTTATTTTGATCACTAAACTTGTAGAACCCAATTTGAATGAAATTTCACACATAAAATGATAACGTTTTCGAATACCGTATTCTTGCGTTTTAATACCTTCAAGTTTAATACATCATATTTAATCTCTAAAACTTCATTAAACCTTAAAATAAGTCACGAGGTAATGACCTACCTCTACACACACTCAATATAACCCTAATTGATAGATATCAAAATACAGAATACGAAATTATAGGACTTTTCACTAAAATACCCTAATCTTTATAACCTTTATTGAAAGCTTTAAGTTGTAAACATTTCTAGATAAAATCTATTAATAAAATGAAAACACGATTGGTCATGGACATCGATCGTTTATCTAAACTGTCTTGTGGTGACTAGGCAAGTGTGTCTAAGGCTAGTGGTTTTTAATTAGGCCCACGACTGTGGTTCCTTCCCACTTACCTGGCACTTACCTGGCCGCAATTGACGGTGAAGAGACGATTTGAGGCTTCTAATGACTCATCGTTTAGACCTTAGAAGTAGGCTAGTTGGCTTAGGAAATCCTAACAACTAAAATACGGAAAACTTTACTTTTTGCAAATAAATACCTTATATTTATAAAACGTTTTCCCAAATGAAAAGTATTTGTTAAACCTAAGCAAAGCGCTGCTACAACCCACTTTTGGGGAACCTGTTAGGGATAGTACGGTTCATCGTGCACCCGCAGGCTAGTAGTGCGAGATTCAGACCTCCGCAAGGAGCATTCGGTCTCGAAAGGTTCAAAATACGATATTTAGGGAAAATGAGATTTTTTTTAATAAAATATTTATATAAAATTATTCATGTATTAATATATATATAATTATCATTTAAACACCTATTTTATCATAATATAAAGTTTCTACATTTTTCTAAAAAAATTACAAGATTAAAAGTTAAATACCATGAATTTCAGATAAAACAATTAATACTTTTATTATGATATATTCACTAGAATAACACAAATAAAATTCACATTCATTATAACAATAAAGACGACTATTAAATACTTGAGGTGTATTTTGAAAACTATACAAAAGTACTTTTTACATAAAACCCCCTCAAGTTTTACAAATTACAATAAGGCCCCTAACTAATATTGAACTTCAAATTATCTTCTTTTAGTCTGACTCGGGTTAGAGTCTGACTATTTCTGACTTGAATATGATTCAAGTCAATCTATATTCTTTTATGTTCCAACACAATTTGAATACATGAATCCCTGAATCCAATTAACAATATATTCATTTTGACTGAATCAAACCATGGATATTCATCCATTATCCTGATATTCCATTTACCTGATTATACAGTTACAACATGTTTACTGATATCATGGTTTTTGTCAGTCACCCAAATTACATATTCTAATACAACAATAATGTTAAAACACAACGGGGTTTAAGGGGTAGATTGGTACGGAAGGTGTTAAAGGTGGCACGAGGTGGTCAGATTAAGACATCTAACCTGAATCCTATTGCTGTTGTACCATGGCATAACGGTTTCTTGTACTTTCCTTTTGCCCTGATCTCTAGCATATAGAGATCCCCCTCGTATACACTGGCATCCTTCTGTACCAAGCTACAAACAACAGCGTTACACAATGTTCCATAATATCCGACAATATAACACTTTAGAAAATATAAATACTGTTACTCTGTCATTCTCATTCTTCTTATTCTTTGGGACTTACCGAGCGATCTGTTCGCTGACGACATTCTATTTCTGTCTTCTTTGAATGTCGTCAGGTGCGTTGGACCAAGCTGAGATCGAGCCCACCGGTGAAGATTTGGAGCAATTCCAGGAAGATCCAGAGCTCTAGATACTGTACCTTGTTGCTTTCCAGTTTATTTCATTACCTGTTATGCCACTGTTTAGGCATTGCTTTTCATTCCAGTTGTATTTTCTTTTCCTGCATTGTAAAAAGAATGTTATTAATAAAAGTTGTTGTTATTTCTATATTATTCGTCTCTTGTGATTTACTTTATATTGCTTAGTTACGCTTAGCGTATATACTTCTGAGTATATACGTAGCGGGCCTCGTCGCGTCCGCTTCGCCGTACACTGGGAAGCGGGGCGTGACAGTCAATCGATAAGCTAACTCTCCAACACGCTCGATGATATCGAAATGCCCCATGAATTGAGGACTAAGTTTGCCTCGACTACCAAATCGGATTGCTCCCCTAGTCGATGATATCTTCAAGAACACAAGATCACCAACCACGAATTCCAAAGGTCTTCTTCCAGCCCAACTTTTCTGTCAATCCTGTGCCCAACTTTTATGATTACGGATCAAGTTAACTTTTTCCACAGTTTGCACAATGACATCCGGTCCCAACAATCTTTTTTCACCAATATCGTACAAACAGACAGGCGAGCGACACTTACGACCGTACAATGCTTTGAATAGAGCCATTTTTATAGTCACCTGAAAATTGTTATTGCATGAAAACTCCAATAAGTGCAAATGATCCTCCCACGAACCCTTGAAATCTAATATGCGTGCTCTCAACATATCTTCCAGAGTTTAGATCATTCTTTCAGACTGGCCATCTGTCTAAGGATGATAGGCCGTGCTAAATTTCAAGCGAGTTCCTAAACTTTCCTGTAAACTCCTCCAAAAGTGTGATAGAAATCGAGTATCACGATCAGAAACGATACTCACGGATACCCCATGCAATCTCACAATCTCCTGCATGTACCGCTCGGCCAAAGCCTCTGTCGACTGACCAACTCGAAATAGTATGAAATGAGCTGTCTTGGTCAATCGATCGACAATCACCTAGACTATGTTATTGCCCTTTGGACTCCGTGCTGTCACGAAATCCCTAGTTATATATTCCCACTTCCATTTAGGAATCGGAAGTGGTTACAACAAACCAGCTACCCTTTGATATTCAGCCTTGACTTGCTGACACATTAAGCACCTCGATACGTAGTGAGCAATCTCCCTTTTCATGCCTTCCCACCAGAAATGTTGTCGCAAATCTCTATACATCTTTGTGCCTCCCGAGCGTACTGAATACGCGGAACTATAAGCCTCGTTCATGACTTCTTCATGAACGTCTCCTTTAGGCACACATAAACGACTCCCATATCGTAACGAACCATCTTCATGAATCAACAAATCTGTTCGAAGTCTCGCTTCCACTTGTCCTCGAAACATTTACAATCTTGGATCGTGTGATTGTGCTGCCTCAATATTATCGATCAAGGATGACTGTACTTGCAACTGTATCAACTGTCCCGAAGAATCTGGTAGTACAATCTCCAAATCGAATCTCTAAAGATCAGCTATAATCTTCTTCTATGCAGTCAACATCCGTATCGTTGGCAACTGACTCAAAGGATCAGGCACTATATTAACTTTTCCCGAATGATACTTTAGGTCAAGATCATAGTCAACCATCAGCTCTGACCATTTACGATGCCTCATGTTGAGCACTTTCTGTGTGAACACATAGTTAGGCTCTTGTGATCCGTAAACACTTCAACTCTTTCACCCAATAAGCAGTGTCTCCAAATCTTTAGCACGAAAATCACTGCTGCTAGATCTAAATCATGAGTTGGATAGTTCTTCTCATGAGTCTTCAATTGTCTCGACGCATAGGCTATGACCTTTCCATGCTGCATCAGAACACATCCCAAGCCTTTTCCAGATGCGTCGATGTGAATAACTAGTTCTCCAGAACCATCCAGCACTGTCAGAATAGGGGCGGTAGTCAACTCTGTTTCAACACTTCAAAAGCTGATGCACACTTCTCAGTTTATACGAACGGTACCTCCTTTCGTGTTAGCTTGGTCAATAGTTCTACTATTCAAACGAAGTTCTCCACAAACCTTCTATAATATCCAGAAAGTCAAAGGAAACTTCTGATCTCCTTCACATTCTTTGGAATCAGCCAATCGTGAATAGCTGCAATCTTTTCGGGGTTAACCGCAATTCTATCTCCGGATACCATATGACCCAAGAACTTCACTTCTTCGAGCCAAAACTCGCACTTGCTCATCTTAGCATATAGATTTTCTTGTCTCAACGTTTGCAGTGCAATTCTCAAGTGTTTTTCATGCTTTTCTTTTCTCCTCGAATAAACCAGAATATCATCAATGAAAACAACCACGAACTGATCTAGAAATGGCGAAAAGATCCGATTCATCAAGTCCATAAATATTGCCGGTGCGTTGGTAACTCCAAATGTCATCCCTAAATACTCGTAATGCCCATATCAAGTTCGGAACGCCGTCTTGCAAATGTCTTCTACCTTCACCCGAACTTGATGATACCCAGATCGCAAATCCAACTTCAAGAATACTCTCGCGCCACTGAGTTGATCGAATAATTCACCTAAATGAAGGATTGGATACTTGTTTTTAATACTCACCCGATTTAATTCCCGATAGTCGATGCACATCCTCCGTGTGCCATCCTTCTTCTTGACTAGAAGAACTAGAGCCCCCCATGGTGAACCGCTGCGGCGACTTCAACCCTTTAGTAATTTGATAATTTGTTTCTTTACCACTTCCAGTTCTACTGGTACTATTGGATAATAAGCCTTTGAAATCGGCGCTGCTCCAGGAACAAGATCCATCGTGAACTCCACATCTTGTTTTGGCACTAAACTCGAGATGTCCTCGAACACATCCATAAAATCCTGAACTACTGCAGGTGCTTCTTCCTTGTTTACTTTTATCGACGAAAGAATGGCACTTGTCGGCCTAGCCCTAAATTCGACTGGCCCGACAGATCTGCTACCTCCCAAAAAATGAATTGCGGACGTCCGGGAATATGGAAAATCACTTTTTTTGCCCTACAATCAATGTGAGCATGGAAAATGCCAAGAAAATCCATTCCTAAGACAACATCATAGGTGCCGGTATCAATCACCAAGAAATTTATGAATAACTCCCGTCCGCAAATAACAATCGAGCAACTCTTGTACTCACTACTGGATATAATTCTCCCATTTCCAGTATGTATGTCCCAGCAACTAGACAGGGCCGTGTGTGGGACAGAGTGTGCACTAATAAACTTGGACGATATGAAGCAATGGGATGCACTTGAATCGAATAATGCCAATGCGGGAAAATTATAAACTGTCACACCCCACTTCTCAGCAGACGGAAACGGTGATGTGGCAAGCCCGTGACGTATTTATTTCGTGAAGGTCATTTCCCAGAATAAATACGCTAAGCATAAAGTAAGCAATATAAAATGACAAGAAATAAACATGAGATTTAAATTTCAACAACTTTATTTACATTCAACTTGAAGCATTTACAATACATGAGTTCAACTGAAACGAAATACAATACAAGAAGAGAAATGCCTAAACAGGTGGCATATATAAACTGAGAAAGATAGCTAGTCTAGTCCCGATCGTGATCTAGTCGTGCTCCTCCTCGGTGGTGTCCACCTCCTCAGTATCTGACAAACATTCCAAGAAACAAAAATGGGTGGAATACCTGTCAGCGAACTTTTGCTCGGTAAGTCCCCAGAAAGGTGGGATGAATGTATATAAATAAATATGCAAGGCAACATGTGGTATAGTATGAATGGAAATGAAACATGAACAAGTATAACATGGTAATATTATTGGCAACTATGTAAGTATGATAATATAATATGAGCATAGAAAACGAGTATAACATGGCCATGGAGTGTAGGTATAGTGAACATGAAGTGAATGTAAGTGTTCTAAAAGGTCTTTACATGGGTCAACTAATGTTAAATAAGTTCAAGGGTGAATGTCAACCAATCTCAAGAGTGTTCTCGAACCCAACAGGCTGTAATTAAGGGGTAAGGAACTACGGGCCCGAATCAAGTGTCAGTAACGGGACTTCAACCCAGTGTTGAAGTATTCCAAACTCAACAGGCTATAATCCAGGAGTAAGGAAATACAGGCCCTTATGATAGCTTGCTTGTGTGAGTAGACATGTATTCATGATCTAGGGGGACTCCTGAGATTCCGTTGGATTCACACAAGAACTGCCCCAACACCCCGTGTATTCTACGTTACAGTTAAGATTACCAGTCTTGCTCGAATCCATGAATATATCAAGTTGCAAGATTGAGTTCATGTCAATATCATGTATTCATGTATTTATGTCAAGTTGTATTTATGGTTTGAATCAAGTCAGTTTAAATAGCAACCATTGTGTTCTGGTATTCGTGTTAGGTTCATATCTAATTATAATCAGGTTTTGATTAAGTCAAGTATACATGTTTGATATTGATGGTTTGAATTCGAGTGTTCATATTCATGTTCAAATATTCATGTTTGATTTATATTCAGGTTTGAATTAGACTCAGACTGAGTTTTAACTATGGAAATCTTAGGTTCGGGAATTATCAGTAACTGCTGCACATGAATGACAGGATTTGTGTCTTTTTCCAAAGTAATTACCATTGATAACTCCATTATGTTGTCTAGCTTAAATAGACAAGCACTCACTTTCTCCGGCTCTCTGGGGCTCAAGAGAATTGATCCCGCTTAAACCTATATTTACTAAAGTCCTTAATTTTGTTTTATATATATATCTCGAGGGGGTTTTATGAAAATATTTTAATATAGTTAAAAATAAACCTCGAGGGTTATTTATATTATTAGGGTTTTCATGAGCATGAGTTTTAAGGATTTGAGGTATTTTAGTGATAAACAATTAATTTTGGAAGTTCATGGTATTTTATTGATAAGAGTTGTCTTTTGGTAACTTGATAGTATTTTATTGAAACTTGTTAATCTTTCATTCTTAGAAAAAAAAAGTAATTTTATTATATTTTGAAAATATGGATTTATAATTTTATATAATTATTACAAATTATTATTTTTATTTAGAAAATTCGTTTTTCTCAGAAAACCGTATTTAAACCCTTTCGAGACCGAATGCTGTGTGAGGAGGTCTGCATCTCGTTCTATTAGCCCAAGGATGTGCGATAATCCACACCATCCGTTAGCGAGTCCTCTAAAGAGGGTTGTAGATGCGTATTCACAAAAGATATGAAATATCGATTTAAAATAAATCCGGTTTTTAAAGTTATATGGTATTTTATCGTAATATTATCTTTGTAACAAATATTCATACAAAATAGGTATCATGCTATAAAACCAAGTGTGCGTGTGGGGTAGGTCGTTACCCCATGAAGTTTTCCTAATGGTATTGTTTTAATAAATACTAAAAGTAGTGTTTATAAAGTTCAAGGTATTTTAATGAAAAATTCAAATATGGTTGTATTATATGAGATTCTAGGTTAAATCTTGATTCTAAATGTTGATATTAAAATTACAAGTGAAGATGTAAAGTTTTTTTTGACCAAAATATAAAAAGAATTAGAGTTATGATTAAAAAGAATTTTCAATGAAGAGAAGGGAAGTTTGGAAGGGACTTGCCGTTTGGAAACTTAGGAAAAAGGATGAGGAAAAGGAAGAGGGTCTTCGTGGCATTGCGGGAGCTCCGGAATTGACTTCGATTTTCACCGGATGTTGATCGCTTGCTAACCCCTCTTTACTCCACTTGTACTTAGGAAATTTTTGAGAGTTTTGGCTAAAATTTTCAAAATGGTGTCGAGCCAAAGTGTGGGATGATATTTATAGTGGAAAATTAGGGTTTGGGAATTAAAAATGTGGATTAAAATGCATTAAAATGAGATTTAATGGTGAAATGAAGGGTCTCTGTTTGATTGCAGGTAAATCAAACAGTGCAGGAGAGTTAGGGGTAGGTGAAGGGGTGTGTGCGTAAAGCCCGGGGAAATTTGGCCTCACATCAACCGTCGACGCCGGTCTTTTCCTCAATTCCACCGGTCGATATTTGACATCTGGCCTCGAGATTCGTGCTAGCTGATTAAAACCCTGTTTACTTCATTTTCCACATGTTTGATTTTTCTGACTTTTCATTTCCATGTGTATTGCACGTGCAATCTTTTGGGCTTCCAAAAAGTTAAAAAGAAAAATCAGAAAAAATAATTGTGTCTGATAGGGATCGAACACATAGGCTATGTCACAGCAGTGCAAGGGCTTTACCAGTGAGCTGCAAGTTGTTTCTTGCTGTTATTTAGCAAAAGTGACTTATAACTCAAACTCAGTCTGTCAAACTCATTTCTGTATATTAATAGAAGAATTTCCGTACTAAGATTTCAGAGTCGTTACATAAACAAGTAGGATACCTTAAACAATATCGTCTGATGCCTTGGCCTTCTCGGCCGTCAAGGTGAAGGCCCGTCCCTGATTAGGTCTCTGAGCAATCTGCTTCTGCCCATAAGTCTGCTTCTGCGGTGGTTTTTGAATATCGTCTCTCGATCGTAGCTTCGAAGAGCATGCACTGATGGTATGGTCAGCTGATCCATAAACTAAACAAAGTCCGAGCGTCTTCGATACTCTTTTTGCGTGTGTCCGGGTAGACGACAAAAGTCACAAATCGCACCCCTTTTCTAATCTGATACAAAAGGTTTCTTCATAGGAGCTATCCCTCGTCTGTTTACTGGAATGCCTCTACGTACAGGAGCTCTGTTTGGTGTAAACGCGGTCTTCCGCACTACAACCTTTCGCTGTAGATTACCGTTTACTTTTAACGATAAACTCTGATGCTCTCTAGCCACCTTGAGAACTTGGGAGAAGATGGTTAATCCTAGAGATATGATGTGTCTCTAAATCTCCACATCCAAACTACGCATAAACCGCCTTACCCTATTTGCCTCATTGGCAACCAAGGGCCCCACAAATCGACTGAGCCGGGTCCACTCAGCCGCATGTGTATCAACGGATCCGCCATTTTGCTCCAAGCTAATGAACTTCTCCTCCATTTCCTCCCGATCAGATTGCGGAAAGAACTTCTCCATGAAATTTCGCGAAAAGTCACCCGGCTAATCGGCTTGGTCAGACGAGTCTCCTCTACGAATCACCACTCGCGAGCGTAATCTACCAATTGGATGCGTACTACATCTACCCTTTTTTCATCTGGAATCTACACGACAACGAGCAGGTTCTTTGTATCAACTAGCCACTGCTCCACTGGAAATGGCTCATCCAATCCTGTAAATGTAGATGGACCGAGCTTTCTAAAGTCTGCCACGATGCTCTCACACTGTGTTGGCCTGGGAGTTGCTGCAACAACAGATTGCTGGACTGTCCTCAGACCCTCTTGGAAAGTCTCGGCATACCGCCGATTCAGCTCAGTTTGGCACCTCTGGTTTTCTAACATACCACGTACAACTCCAAGTAATGCGGCGTTATCTACACGCCTCCTCTGGTATGACCGTAAGTCTCTATCCACCATAATTCTGAAGCCAAAGACACTAAAGGGGATTAGTAACGGTAAACAAAATTTTGATAACTATAGATTCAAGACTGGCAAGGCAGTAATATGGCAGGATATATTCCTAATTCCGGGTTTCCTGGTTAGTGGTTTGGGTTTAATACCCAACTACAAAAGAACCAAACCCGACTAACCCTGAATCATATGGCTCTGATACCAAACAAATTCTGTCACGCCCCGTTTCCCAAAATACATGAATACATCACGTGATAGAGCCAACCATGATACCTATGGCTATGAAAAATCCCTCCATATTCATATTACGGCTGTCAATCAGATATCAAGAACGGTAAATAAAATCTAACTAACACATGTCTATCTGCCACAGTAAATAAAAGTCGAGAAATGTATATAGCAGAAATGAATAAAGATCCAATAAAGAATAATATCTGAATCACTTTCCTTATGAGATTACAACGATAAAATTAAACTATGTAGATAAAATAAACTAAACATCTCTAAAACTAATCATCAACCTCCTCATTGCTTGGCTTGCTTGTTAAAATATTCTCGATTTTCCTGTGACAAAGTCAAGGGAAGTAAGACATGCATAACCCAGACCTTAGTGCGTTATAAATATCAAAATAATAGTAATAATCAGAATAGGATGCTGCGCCATAAACATGGGTATAAATAATAAACACAGGTGCAAAACAGTGAGCTATAGATATGTTATGTGTATCCTAAAATCTGTGTTTCTAGGTTATCTATTCTATAAGTCTTTGAAATCAATTAATAGAATCGTCGATATAACTCAATAGTATCCCATGCGTGCCCGGGACCACGGTCAAGACCCTCGGGGCTGAATCCGAGACGTGCCGCTAATTAGTAAAAACAGGGTATAATGTACAGACGAATGATGTCAGTATCATCATTCCGGGGCCGAAGCCTGTATCGACTGATCAGTTTCTAGAAAGTATCAAACTGTTGAGTTATAGGTCAGGTTTCATTATTGATTTCCCCTTTCCCCCCAGGTTTTATGTTCAAGTCAGGTATTGATGATGTCTACCTAATGCTAACACAGGATCAAGCAGGTACAGGTCTTGTATATCTAAACAACAGGTCACGTCCATCAGGATAACAAATCAGGATTGTCGGCATTAGTAATAATCCAAGTAACAGGTCTATTAATGTATCGCGAACATGTCAAGCAGTGTATATTAACAGAAAGAATACTAGATGGAAAACAATAACCAATTATCTAAATACGGTAGAAATGACTAATGCATATTATCTTTGTTGTAAGGTGTAATTAATCTATTCATATATCTATCTATAATAACATTTTACGTCTGCTACAAGGTATACTGCAATCTAGATAAAGGATATTGAACTGAAATAAAATTATAATGATATTATAATGAACCAGCATGCTACTAGAGAAAGCCGTTATTGATATAAATACGGATTGATGCGGTAAAATTTGTAATTTGCAAATAACATGCTAACTATTAACATACGCATACTAATAATGACTATATATAATGGAATACGCAATGTAGCATGTCGCAAGTTTAAAAACTTACCTGGTCGAAAACTCATGACGAAAATACGGATATCATGTTCCGAACACCGAATAAAACACGATGCAAAACCCAACGTACTCAAAACTTGGCCTAAACTTAGCAACTGCAAGAAGTGGTGACCGGCGTAAACAATGATGGTGTCTGGGTCGTCGGCGACATGACCAACTCCGGCGACAGGCAGTTGAAGAAAAAGTAAAAGAAAGAAGAAGAAAAGGAAAGAAGTTGAAGAAGAAGAAGAAGAAATGGCAGTGAGTTTGCTGTAGTGGAGGTGTTGTTTGAGGAAGATAGAGTCGCGCCGGTGGTGGATGAGCGTGCCGTAGGTCGAAGGTGACGATGGTGAGGTGAGGATAGAGAAAGTATAACAAGGAAGAGAATGACCATGAATGGTCGGGGTTTGGGACGCGGCGACGATAACGAGGAAGGAAGGAAGTGGACAAGAGCGAAGGAGAGAGGGAGTTGGTGATGGACAAGACCGAAGGTGAGGATCGAGATAGGTGCGGGGGTAGGCTTGGCGACGAAGGAAATATTTCTCAAATCTTTCTAAACAAGAAAGATTACTCTTTGTAAAATAGAGTACCGTTGGATTAAAAATCCAATGGTGATTAAAAATTACCTATCTGCAGAGTAAATTCTGTATGGAAAAATATTTCCCTAATCTTGTTAAAAACAAGAAAGATATCTTCTATAAAACAGAAGTCCTTGGATCAAAGATCCAACGGTGGATAAAATCCCCAAATCAATTAAAGATTTCTCAATGAGAGATTTCTTTAACTAAATCAACAAACTTGCCTTTACTATATTGTAACGTTTTAGAAATCGTTTATGCGAATTTTCCGTTAATAGGTAAAATAAACTGTGTTTTCCGTAAAAACCTAGAAGTGATCATTTTTCAGTATAGACTTAACTAAACCTAGTTTAACTAGGAAATTGCTAGTTGCGGTATTTAGTTAGTCGCTTGTAAATTTTAGTTCATTTAAATATTTTTCCTTAATTAAAATATTATTATAATCTTGTAATTATACACTTAATTAGTGTTAATTACAATTTGGATTAGGTTAATTATGCTAATTTGAATCCATGCCAACTTAATCACAAGATTAAGCATTTTGTCTTCTTTGCAAAATATCTTAGAAATATCTAGATATTTTGAAGGTTTAATAGAAATTTTAATTAAAGAATTAAGAGGTGGCATAAAGTAATTGAGCTTTAATGTGATTTTAACCTAGATCTTTCCACACAATTCCACAACCTTCTCTTTTTCCCCACTTCGGTTGAGCCCCCCTGCTGCCCTATCTTTTTCCCCACCCTATTTTCACTTCTAAAAGCTCCAATAATTCATCAAAAATTATCAAATAATCCTACAAACTAAAAACAAATCCATACCCATTATTTTTTAGCCTTAACCAAGCTTGGATCTTCTTGAAAGTTAGCATTTTGGAGGCTATTTTGGAAATCTTTTTGTAAGTTTAGAATCAAGTTTTGAGGTATAAAACTTAACCCTAAGCTTAGTTGTTGTTTTAATACATTAAGCTAGCTTATTAAATGTTTAAATATGGTTTTAATTTGCATGTTTAGAAATTCAAAAAAAGGTTTTGAAGATCAAGTTAGGGTTTTGATTGTTTATAATGGTTAAGTGAGTAGTTTAGACTTGGAAAACTTAACATATTTTTGTTAATTGTTATTTTCCTAATTGTCTAATTAAGCTTGATTGCAAACTAGCTTTTACTAAATCTTATATGGGTGAGATTAAAATTGTAGTAAAGGTTTGTGTGGCTTAATCAAGCTATTATGTGATGATTGTGGCCACTAGATTTTGTTAAACTTCTAAATTTGAGCTAAAATGATTAAAATATGCTTACTTGGTTTTCGGATAAATTAGGCGTGGGTTTCTTTTGACATTGCTATGTTATATATACTATCTTCTACGATATATATTGTGTTGTGAATACACGATCGGTATGATCAGGGTCTAGGCTTGGTGGTTATGTCGTTTTGCGTTCCTAACTAAGGTTATGCCGATGTCGTACGCGTTTTGTGCACTAAGTGCACAGTGTGTATATCTTGTGGACGTTATCCTTGTGTTTCGTTGGCTTTGTGTCGGCGCAGGATATTTAACCTTATATGTTGTGTTTGTGAAATTTAGGATTGCAAGCGGGGACTTCGGACGCTGCGAAGAAAGGGAAGCAGGTGATCGAATTTACTTAGCTCGAGATCATCGGTGAGTAGATTTAACATCTACAGGGGAATCGCCCGTATATCGTTATGCGTCTGGGCTAGATTCAATGATATGATTATTAGTTATAAGTATATGGACATTGATTGTGCATGTGTACCATTGTTGCATACCTCATGTTCCTATTGCATATGGACATAGTATAAATAAGACACAACACCATTACTGACGGTTCATGTTGCACGAGCACTAATTGTATGCTACACCCACACCGTCGGTAATTGCCATGACAAGCACAACATATATACATATGTGATATTGTATCGGTTATTGCCATTGAGACATTGATTCTTATTCCATTGCGTATATGAAAGGTAGTATACATGCTATACCTACATGTACACCCATATATCTAGCTATAACTACATATACATCATGCATACATACTTATATGTACACCCACATACCTTGCTACAGCTACATGTACATCATGCATACATACTTACATGTACACTCACATACCTTGCTATAGTTACATATACCCCTAAGTGGTATTGTATTGTCATTTGACATTGAGACGTTGATTATTGTGCTATTGCGCTTATGAAATGCATCATACATACCTGCTTACATGTAGATACACATATCTTGCTATAGTTACATGTACACCTCATATGATGCTGCACTTAATTTCGGAGGAATTGGGAACCGCATGATATATTTTAAAACTGGATTTATTTAAAAGAGCGGTTTTTCTTTAATATGCTCATATTGCTGTTTTATGTTGCATACATCAGATTTCATGGATTTACGTATTGAGATATGGATTTCATGTGATTTATGGATTTAAGAACCGTGGGGGTATTTCAAGAATTTATGTATTGTTTTGAAAATCCGGTTTCTCTTGATATGATATTTCGATGCGTCCACTATGAGTTTTCTCGGTTCTGAGACTTGTGTTAGAAACCCGATTCGAGGAGGGGGAAGTACCGTCTGTGGGTACATGGTGGACCCGGTATGGTTTCCCGGGGCGAGAGGTGATTTTCGTGGTGTAGACGATGAGCCTGGCAGAGGGATTAGTACCTACCGGTGATAGTATTTGGACTCGGCGGTTATCCGGAGGATACCGACCGGAGTTATGAGATGGATATGGACCGACCCATTCTGCCGGAGCCCGAGGGCCGATCCCGCAGATGGTGTCGAGGTATGAAGATTTACGTGTCGATACTGGACACAGGTTTCATGATGTTTCGAGTGTTAATGTTGGACACTCAGGTTCCATGAGATTTACAGATTTAGGGCCGATCAGGGTGACGGCGCTTGAGGTATTGGGATATGGGGTGTCGTTGATAGACACCAGGATTTTCCATGATGATGATTCATTGATGATGTTATGTCTTATCCCATACTCAGCATTTATTTGATATGCATTGCTTCATGTATTTGTAGTACCTGATAGAGTACCTTTCATGACTGTTGCATATACATATTGCCATATTATACTATCAGTTTGCATGTGATAGATTATCGCAGTACGTGTATACCTGCGATTACCTGCATGATGTTATTTACTATTCACGAGTTGGCAACTCACCCCCGTTGTGCCACAGTGTTTTCCAGGTTAGACCCTCAGAGTAGTCACGGCAGGGCTTCATATTATCTCCACTTTTGCGGATACCGCTACGGTTGGCTTAAGCCTTTGCTATAGGTGGGTTTCGCGGTTATCCATTTATGTACATCATATATCTTTTGTTGTATCTAGTACTCTCCATCTACCACCTTCATGTATTTGACTTAGAGACAAGTTGTGAGGATCGATGTTGTATTATTTTGTGACTGCTGGGTGCCGTGCTCGTGGGAGCCGGTCTTGTTATGTAGTTTTACCTCCTTATGTTTTTTTCATTTATATTTTTTCACTACGGCGTCGTATATCTTCATGTGGTGGTTGTTTCCGCCTTTGGGCGAAATTTGCTCCCATTTGGGGATGCTTTATTTATTTTCTATGTTGTACCCGTTTGGGGCTAGTTTTTACAAAGGAGGTGCTGCCGAAATTTTTATGAAAGAAACTTAAGTTAAAGATTTTTACATTGAGATTCCCAAAAGTTTTTAACAATGTTCTTATCACTTACTACTTTTGATGGTTTAGATTTCTGGGTTTTCGGCTTACTTGAATTGCGTTACGCCTGTAGACGTTACGTGGTTTAAGTGCCGTCACGTGCCAATTTCGGGTCGTGACATATATAAAGGACCCAAGACTTCAAGTCTTATATAGAGAAACCCCTCCCCCCCATAAACTTCAAAAAAAAGGAGAGAGCAAGCAAGAAGAAAGCATTAAGAGGGAAGAAAGAATAACACCTCTCTTGGAGGTAAATAAAAATAATAGAGATCAGAGCATCTCATCTGCATATATAAGGGTTTAACCCTTATAAAAGAACTTAGTTCTTCCTCTGGATCTAAGATCCATGAGACAAGTTTTCCACAAATGAGAATATAATTCTCATTGGGGTGAACTTGTTCTTGGGGTTCAAATATCCCGAAAAGAACAGAGAATTGAACTCTTCAGAACAGAATATACGAAGAAAACCCAGTGCCAAGCAGCTCACGTGCCCCTCACGTGGGCGTTACTCAATAAGGAGTGCCTAGTACTCAGTGGTTGGCGCTTAGCGCCAAGCGCCTCACGTGCCCCTCACGTGGGTGCTACTCAATAAGGAGTGCCTAGCACTCAGTGGTTGGCGCTCAGCGCCAAACGCCTTACGTGCCCCTCATATGGGTTCTACTCAATAAGGAGTGCCTAGCACTCAGTGGTTGGCGCTCAGCACTAAGCGCCTCACGAGCTCCGCATATGGACGCCATAAAGAGTGTTTAACACTCCATAAAAACAAAAAAGGGGGAAAAGTAAAGTAAAGTGTGAGCATCAGAATCCATATAAATACCCACTATTGTTCACACAGAAAGAGGACTGAGCCCAAGCAAGTGTTTAGCGCTTTATTCAAATGACAAAGACTGAGTAGACTGGGCCCAAGTTGACCAAATCCCTAATATAGATCAATCGAGCCTATGTGCTCATTATTTTCCAAGTTGGTCTTAGTCCTAAACACGACTACTAATCTTCCGACAGGATATTCATCTCACACCTCCCCTCAATCCGGAATTCGGTTCAAGGGTACATCTCTCCACACCTTTGATATATGTCGTTGTAATTCTTCAACGTCTTCAGAGAGATGGTGGGTCCCGATAACCAACAACTCTTTGGTGCACTACAAAATCGATGAGTACATCCCAATACGGACCGCAACGTCCGTAAACTACAATGGACCGCAACATCCTTAAACTAGTTACGGACCGGAACATCCTTAAACTAACACAATAGAGCCCAAATGCTCTATTGTTGGATCTGAATGATCCTAAAAAAATACTGTTGAGTAGATCTTAGTCTAAAATTAGACTAACGTATCCTCAACAAACATTTAAGTTGATCTTAATCTCAAACGAAATTAACGATCCTTAAATCAACCCAAACCCAAATATAAGAATATATGGATTTGGACTAATCCACACCCTACAGGCGACACCATAAATTAGACTCCGTATACAATCCACGGGCAACCAAAAATAAAACAAACACACATGACCCGAAATGAACATCGGGAGCAAGAGAAAGTGGTTATTGCGATGCGGTAACGTAATTAACTGTAGGGGCTTGCGCCTGCATGGAAGAGCATCCCCACAATAAAAAACCCTCACAAACGAGGGGAAATCTGACGAAATCTGCTACATCCGTCCAAATCTCCGACATACGGTGCCATAAAT
Organism: Agapanthus africanus; assembly: GCA_030015575.1. Lineage (NCBI taxonomy): Eukaryota > Viridiplantae > Streptophyta > Magnoliopsida > Asparagales > Amaryllidaceae > Agapanthus > Agapanthus africanus. Next base: position 527,884,733 of record JASDDO010000016.1, read on the forward strand.
CAACTTGACATCTTCAGAGAGGTGGACGGATAAATCCAAATAGCATCTGTCGCCAAATTCAGGCAATACAATCCATCCCGGATCCGTCTCCTTTTTTGACGGTAAAAAGATTCTGGCACGTCCAGTGGGACCTTTTTCCCTTTCCACTTCTCATTTGGTGTGTCGTGTTCTCGAACAAATAGTGGTTTGTTATGGTTGCCCTTATATTCAAGGTACTAAGATTTGGTGTCTTGCTCCTGTGCAAAAAGAAGAAGCAAACATCAATGGCTTCCAGCTGCACCAACTGCAACAGCAATTCCCGCTCCGCCCTGACTGGAAGAGTGACTTACGGGCCCCAAGCGGTCTCTATCTTTGCAATGCCAGTGGAGCAGGTGACTCAAGCCACCACTGGACTGTTCTTTGGGACTATGATCCTGCCAGCAAGCTTCAGCGCCCAGGTTCCATCATAGAAAGCTCCAAAGAAGTCGGTCTTCGATCGACTTGCAACCATCACGGCCCCTCTCAACGGTCGTCCAAGTCTTCCACCTCAGTCTTCAGTAGACTGAGCCAAAGCTCCAATGGTCCTGCAAAGAGGCTCGCAATACCTGAAAGGGTTATCCCGAAGCGGATAACCATTCCAGTTTCGGCAGATGAAGTCGGCAAAGGGGCTTCTCCTACTAAGGGATCGGTCTTCGCAAGACTGGCCGTTCGAACTCCTGCTATGGGTAAAGTCATCAAGACTGCTTCCCCTACAAAAAGGTTGGCCTTCGAAAGGTTGGATGTTCCCTCTCAACGGACGTCAGTCTTTGACAGGCTGGCACCAACAACAGCCTCTCATCAAAGTAGGGGGCATAACGAGGTCGCTTCCACAATAGAGGTGATCCCGTCCGCAAGACATGCTCGACATCACCACTGGCGCTGAGTGAGGAAAGCTGGGGGCAGTTCTCCCTCTGGACTTACCCCACCAGCTCCAATGGTGGAAATTTATGCTGCTATTCCAACTGGGAACAGCTTCGATCTGCTCAGGAGGGTGCGCAAGAACTCCAACCACTATATTGATGAAGTCTCCTTCGCCTGCTGAAAACATGACATAGGTAAAGCCAGAGCAGCCCCCTCAACGGTTGTCCTCCAAAATCCACAGGGTCTGGCGCAAAGTATAAGACTCTGTAATTGATAAAAACAACTCTTGCCGACTAGAGAAAAAGAAGACTCGGCAAGAGGAGGACCATCCCTCCGCCATACAATGGAAAGCATAGTTGATTGATATTAGATTTTAACGATCAAAAATATATGTTAACCGCAATCAAGAACGGCGTCGCATGAAGCTAGCCGGTGAGTACGGGTCGGTCCACAGGGATGTTGTGAATTTCCTAATCGCTCAAACGAGTTAATTCCGATGGGTGTTCGGATTTCTTATTAAATCTAAAAACTAAATTTATCTATCTACGATTATCTAGATCTAGTCTTGTTAGGGTTAGGTTTAGGGATGGTTTGGAAATGCAAGTAAATCTCAACGCTTTCTATACCCAAATGAAGGTCTATGAGGAGTTATGGTAATTATCAATAAAGGGGATTAGATCCATTCGGGAAGGTGTTCCTTCCTCTAGGTTCTTGTCCTTCCTTTAGAGATCCTTACCCTAACCTCCATGGAAAATGCGCGCAACCGGGCCTTTATACTACGGTATCACCACTACCTCGAGGGATAGGGTGCCGTAGGGCGCGGTGTGTGCGTGTATGCATGGAGTCCTATTGAAAATATATTATGGGTAAGAAAGGGATGAGAGATCCCATCTCTCAAAATCCTTCCCCAAAGCTAACTCTAAACAATTTATCTACGGCAAGAATTTAAATCTACCTAGGGCAAAGAATTGAAATCTAAACTAGAGCAAGGAATTAAATCTACTTACAGATGCATCTCTCCAATCATCAACGCAGGTTTGTCAGATCTGAATTCATGAATTGAAAAGAAACACCGATGCTCTCCATAAAGAGATCTGAATTTATTATTTAAAAGGAGGCATAGGGAGGCATAAGATTTACAATCTTTAGAGTTCCTATTTATAGAGAATAGGAAACCCTAGGTTACATTTTGATCCGCACATCTACATTTACAAAAATAGCCCTATAAAGACCAGTCAACATCGCATCGAGTTTAGGTCAAATTTTCACAAAACCCGGGCACTAGACGGCCGCGGAACCGCGGCAATGGCAGGCTTGGGCCGTGGTTCCGCATCCCAATAATGGATATAGCTTCTGAAACTTTCTGGGCCGGCTTATATTGACTTGTTCTTCCTGTTTCTATATGTCTTTTCTCAATTGGGCTTTTAGGTTTCCTCCAGATCTCCAGTGAATAATTTAGTGGACTTTTACTGTGGCTTTGTGTCGACGTCTTGAATCTTGCTTTGTGAATTGTTCCTTATGTAGGCTTGATCAAGAGTCTTCTGTTTATTGGTTAAAGTTCCACTTTTGCATCGTCTTTTCATCGTTTTCACTGCTTTCTGTTCAAGAACCTGTAACTTGTAATATGTAGCAGACATGCGTCAAAAGCACCTATTTATTTATAAAAAGAATAAAAATGGGGAATATAATAATGCAATATTATGGTATGAACAATAGTCTACATGGGTGCCTATCAACGGCCCCTCCGATTTCAACCTCCCGCAAAAGGAGAAGGCTGGAGAAAACTCCACTACCTGCGGCGAATTGCGAAGGCACTGGATCCAAACGCCCCAAGTCTGGGGGCAAGATCGTGCACACGGTGTACATGGCTTCCGGGAAAGGGAAATGCCGTGCTTCCGTAGGTCATCGACCACTCACTCGGTCGTTGACAAAAGCTCAGGAGCAGCAACAAAAGCTCCATGAAATGCTGATGAAAATGTTAGCACTCACCGGGCAGAAAGAAAGCCGGGAATCAACGTCTGAGCAACGCTAGGAATAAGAGACTGACACTGAGTTCTTGCGAAGGGTGCTGGAAAGGAAGGATAAGGAGGCTGCAGAAAATGCCGCTAATATAAAACAGATGGCGCTTTTATTCCAAGACATAGTTGGGATGATGATCCAGCTGGAACCTCCAGCCGAAGACCCTCCGATAATCATCGAAGACGACAGAAGGGAAACGTCAAACCCTCCTCCGGCTGTCTCAGTAGCCCAAGAAGAGACAATTTCCAAGGCTGCCCTTGATGACTACATAGCTCAACAAATATGGGCTCATCAACCGAGTGAAGCGGCAGGCCAAGTTGTCAGAACTGGACGACCTTATCCAGGCTGGTACGATCAAATCAAGTACCCGCCAGGATATACGATCCCTAAGTTCCATGTGTATAAGGGGATGGGCAATCCACACCAGCACGTTGCTCAATTCAGAGCTTTGTGCGGTAATACTGGAGGCGATGATAAATTGCTGCTTCGCCAGTTTGTTGGCAGCCTGTCCGAGACGGCGTTTGAATGGTACTCGGAGCTCCTAAACGACTCCGTCAAAACATTCACGGAGATAGAATTACTATTCACCCAGTGGTTCGCAAGCGCAAGCGAGCGCACCCCAATCACGGCATTAATCAATGCCATGGTGAATCCAGGAGAGACCTGGGTTCAATACACAATTCGGTGGCGAAACCTATAGTCAAAATGCGAACAATACATCGAATAAGCTCCTACCGTGGGAATGTTCGTGGGGACCCTTGATCCTCAGGCAACTATAGCCCAATTTATGATGTTCTTCAAGCCGACCACCTTCCAGGCCTTGATTGGTAAGCTGGCCCGAATGGACCAGATGGGCCATAGGCCGTCCTCTTCAAAAACGAATCTCCGGAATGAAAAGGGCAAAGGGAAAGTGACTTTCGTTGCCAACGCTCAACAACAACCGAGTGACCCGAAACCGGTTGCTCGCCAAAGCAACACACGCCGATGCCTCGAAGAGAAGTTGAGACGCCCTTACTCATTTCCCCGGGATAAAACGAAGAGACTGTTCGAACTGGCGGTGCGCAACAGGCTCATCACTCTGCCAGATCCAAGACGCCCACTGTAGCCTGGTGACGTCAACAGTCTTAACTACTGCTCTTACCACAGAGTAATGGGTCACCCAATCGAAAATTGCTACGTCTTAAAAAACTGGGTTGAGGACCAATACCAACAAGGCAAGTTCGCGCTGTCCGAAAACTGGAAGGTAAACCCGCCATGGCAGCACGCTCCTAAAAAGGTGGATATGCCGGGGGTATCATGCTCATTTGTAGAAGAAGCTCCGTGGGAAGTTATCCTTTCAGCTAAAATTAAGAGAATGTTGAAGGATCTTCAAGCATGTACGGCGATCAAATGGAAAAGCCCGCTAGAGCCCGAGATAATTGAGGGGATGCTTAAACCGCGCTCAACACCAAAAGCTGGTAACGATGGGCAATACCTCCGGGCCAAGCCTTCAAAGTCTTCGAAGAAAAAGAAAAAGACCAAGAAGCCCGTACAGCCTGATAACAAGCGCACAGACCTGCAAAAATACATCGATGCACTGGAGGAGTACAACCAGAAGGTGCGGACCCCAGTCACTCTCGAAAAGTTTCTTAACCATATTCTTGAGAACGGAGACAGTGACAATGATGAGGGGAATGAATCATCAGAAGAACCCGAGGATTATGTAGCGAGTTTCCACATGGTCTCTCATTCGTCGTTAAAAAACGAAGAGACCCCATCGGAGTCATAAAACGGTGCAGAAAAACTGGGTCAAGACCGGTGCAAAAATCCCTGGAGCCATCAGACGACTTAATTGACAGGTTGCTAAACAAAACCCTTCAAAAGAGCAAATCTAACAAAGAGCGTGAAACGGCCATATACCAAGCGTCGGCGTCAAGATGAAGAAGCTGCGGCGAGGAAGAGTCACAAAGCACTCTAACCATATAGAAGTACACCCGCGGCAAACAAAAGCAGGTTTAAGACGGGGAAACGGTTCGCCAAAGCTCTGTCAATGGGAATGAAGCTGCCACCTTTTAAAGGAGATACTCCAGGGAGTACGTGCTTCGACGAAGCGGATGTACATCCGAACCACTGCTTATACCATCGGAGGGTCACACACCCCACTGAAGAGTGTTGTGCCTTCAAGAATTGGTGGCAAGGATACGTTGCCCATCGACAATACTTCAAACTGATGAAGCGCGAAGCTCGTCGACAACAAAGAAGCGCGACAGACGAGCGTGAAGGAACTGCTGGCAACTGCCATATGGTTGATACCAGGAAATCTCAAGTTCTCATATTCGGGAGAGATTCTGAGGAAGAAATAACCATCGGCCCTCTCTTCAAAGAACCCGCCTCTGGGAAAGAAGAAGAAGTGAAAAACTGTGAGAATATCCAGCTGCGTAACCGTACGTTGCCTGAAAAGAATCTCAGACCCTAAAATAAAGGAGACAAGGGGAAGGAAAAATTCCCTGAGGAAATTGCCATCGATGATAAAGTCGTCGAAGAGCTCGCAGCCGAGGACCCGCCTAAGAAAAACAAGGTGGATTACAATGTCATGGCACACCTGAGGAAGATACCCTCACAACTGAGCATACTGTATGCTCTCCTCCTGTTCAAAGAAGCACGAGATTCTTTAATCAAGACACTGCAAGAGCCTGATCAGTTCCAAGCTTTCTTTACGGAAGAAAAGATGAAGGACGAGCTGGCAGAGGCTCATACAGCTGACATCACATTCGGTGAAGAAGATCTTCTCCTCGGAAAGTGCGAGCATAACCGTCCTCTATATGTCATCGGGTACTACCATTACATTAAGATAGGAAAGATCCTGGTCGACAACGGGTCCTTTGTCAACCTTCTCAACGTGAAGGTGCTGAAGGAGATCTGCATGAACATTTAGCACCTGGCTCAGGACAAAATTACCATCTCCGGGTTCGACTCGCAGTCATCACGGACGCTTGAGTCCATGATATTGACATTACGCTTTGGGATGCTCGTTACTGACATCAAATTTCATGTCATCAATGCCAAGACTTGCTATAACGCTCTGCTCGGCCGGCCTTGGTTACACGAGTACAACATCATCCTTTTTACACAACACCAGTGTATGAAGTACTTCAAAGACGGCCTCGTGTACACGGTTACAGGGGAGCTAAATCCATTCTCCATAAATGAAGTCCGCAAATACGAAGACGCCAAGTACTTCCTACCAGAATTCAAAGACACGGAAAGATGCCATAAGCCGGAGAACCAACAAAAAGCTGTCACCACTATCCCGATTTTTAGGAGCGATATTGAAGAAGATGAAGAGATATTCTACTCAGGGCAATCCCAAGGCAACAGGCCAGAACCATATACTCCTATTTTGGTCTTTAGCAGTGATTTTGAGGACGAGATCAACACCGTTTTCTCCACTCGCCCGTCAGCACAAACCATTACTGGAGCTGATCAGAGCTTGCAAATTACCATAGTTCCATCGCAGCATTACAGGGAACTTGATGCTCTCGATACATATGGCATGCAAGAGCTGCAGACCTTCTATGTCCCTCCTAGGCGAAGAGGTGAAAAGGCGATCCTCTTCTACCAATCTACGGAGACTAAAGTGGAAAAGGAAGTCTGGCATGGTGCCAAACTTGTGCTTAACAGGCTTCAACCAATCCGTCTGCCTAGATATTACGCAGAGGGATTGAAAAGGCTACTAAGATACTAAGGCATACCCTTCAAGCAAACTACGCGACAAGCCCAGTTCTATAACAATATTTAGGACATTACCGGGACTCAGCGAAAGATGCCCAACGGGCGGACGGAGACGACTGGGCTTGGATACGTTCGGTCCAAGAAACGAGAGCAATTCCATGGTTGCCATGTCATAAATAACTCCGGTGGAGAAGCGAATGCATTTCCAGATAGCGCTGATATCGAACCAGAGCGAGATCCCGCCGTAAGAATACCAAGTCCGTCATTCGAAGAATAAATTGACAAGCTAATGAGAGAAGACGGTCAAAAGGTTCGGGATGACCATAGCCGCGAAATGTCCATTTACGAGAAAGCCATGACACAGCATCTCATTCAGCAGTCCACGGAAAGAGAAGACTATGATGCCCTTCACCCTCAGCCTGCTGTGAGCTCTCGTGGCAAGGAAAGGGTCCGACGCAAACGCAACAACAAGGTGAAGAATGTTAGGAATATGTATGCCCTAGAGGCCATTATTATACATGTGATGTATATTATAGTGGATGCTTGGACATATATATAGAGGACTTTCTATCTCGACATGATAGTATGTTATCTGGTTACTCTTTATCTTAACATGTTGACTGGTATTCTTTACTGTCTTACTCTCACATGTTGATAAAGCCCTTAACATATGTACTTGAATATCAGGATTATGATGAGATCATACTAGTGGGGCCAGGGTTGTCCAAAATTACATCCTTTAATCAGTTCCTAGTCGAGAGAATATCGAGACTAGGGTATCGATATTCTAGAGTAGACTAGTGTGTACGTTTCTTGTCCCTTAGAGGGCAATGGTTGATCCCACAACCATTAGTGTGTGACATCAAAGATTGTACACAAGTGCTCATTGAAGAGTGGGTACACTGAACAGGACTCGTCGAGGACTCCTAGTTGGTAGTATACCTATCATCAGATAGCAGTCCTTTGGTGACACTGGTACAAGTTAGTTTGTAGACCCGAGATCGTCATAGAGTCTTGTGTGGCTCCCACTGTGCTTTGATTTCCTCCCTACGACGGATCAAAGGAGTCGTGCAAACAGGTGGATTTTGGATATAGTCTCGAGTCGCATGGAGGCAATGAGCGATAGGAGGGGTTTCGTCTCTCCCGGTATTGGGGGTTGATATTGCACTATGCTTGATTGGCTATAACTGGAAGTCCCTGGCCAGGGCTGCTGCTGAGATTTACTGATAAGAGTTATCAGTAGTTTCTCAAATCGTTATAGGCCAGACATCGGCATGAATTATCACGTTACTGGGGTCTGACGTTTACCACCTCTAAACATGATATGCGACATATCAGACGGAGAGACCGGACTGTACGGTAGTGTTACCGATAGGATCCATGGAGAGTATGGATGAGCTTGCTTGTTGATCTTCATATCGCTCAATACCTGGGCAGCCGTTATGTCCAGCTAGTACCGCTGACTACTTGTAGGTGATTGATATGGTCATCACCTACTGCTGGCGTATTGATGAGTCTTCAGAGTCCCACACAGAAGTAGCCTGGTTCGAGCGAAACGAAGTAGGGCACATAGGTTGATATGTATATGGGCCTAATTAAATATGAGTATGTGATACCATATTATAATCTGGCAGTTATCTGATGTCGGTCAGGTTATATGTGATATAACCGGATTATCGAATCAAGTATTGGTTTGATAATATGATATTCAGATTAATGATATTAATCGGTTATATGTGATATAACCGGATTATTAGATCAAGTGTTGATTTAATATTGTGATATATATTATATGTGATATAATTATATCTTAACTAATATCATTAGCTAACTAATTGCTTTATATATATATATATATTTGATATATATAAATATATATATATATTATTATATGAAGCATGGCATGTTTTTCTGTTTTGAGAAAATAGAAAAATGAGGTGTAAATTGTGGAGATATTTGTGGAATGGGAAAGGCATGGGTTTTATTATTTGTATATTAGTCTTGACTCACTATTCAAGCATGGTTGCAATTTAGAATTGCAATTTTATTCCATGCTTGAATAAGTGAGGAAAGAGTGTGCCATTTTGAGTTTACTCTCATCATTTTCATTCTTCATGCCTTAGCCATTTTCTTGAGCTCTTGCTTCCTCTTGCTCTCTACAATTTTCTTCACCTCACTTCCAAGTTCAAACCCTCACATGTGATGTGAATCATTGAACTTGTGAAAACCCTGGTGAGCAAATTAAACCCCTACTTCACCATTACACATTAGATTAGCAATTTGATGTGGAGTGTTGCCTTCACTAATGAGATTAGTGAAGGGTTAGCTTGAGCTTGTGGACTTTGGGTGGATAGTCATTGGCACGAAGATCACGAAGGAGGTTCGTTCAATTTGAAGAGGAGCCTAGTGGAGTCGCGTGGACCACAACCCAGAGCTATTGAAGAGAAGGACTCGAACTACAAAGGTTGTATGCTCTTTTCTTCTCTTTAGTTCATCACATCACAAAGGCAAACCCTAATAATCTAGTAAAGATCTTGTTAGTCTAGCTTAGCACCTAATAAAAATTAAAAATTGGCATGCTTGATGCTACTAAAACCTCATGGTGGTGCTAAGGTCGACTTTCAACGGGAAGGACGTTCAAAAACAGCTAAGTGGATTCAAAAGCCACGCGATCGAGAAAAAGTCAGCTGGAACCCGTCTTTTATGAAGAAGATGGGTCGGGAGTACTCGTTCCCTCAAGACAAGACAAGAAAAATATTCAACCTTGTCATGAAGCATCAAATGATGACGCACCCGGAGTCTCGATACCCTGAACAGATAAACGAGGTCCATCACCCGGATTATTGCTCCTACCATCGAGTAATAGGACATCCTCCTGAAGATTGCTTCACCTTCAAAGATTGGGTCGAAGACCAGTATCAACAAGGTAGGTTTTCTCTATCCGACAGTTGGAGGGTAGCCCCGCTATGAAAGCATGAGCCAAGAGCAACCTACACTGCGAGGGAAAGTCTAGATCAGCATCGAGCTTGGAAACGAGCTCGTACCTGCCACGTGATAACACTATCAAAAGAAGGAGAGCACAAGAATATAGACGACCTCTCCCGGTGCGTCGCAAATGAGGATGAGGACGTGGTGGTTTTAGAATTTCCACCGGCGCCAAAAGAGCTGAAAGATGGGATACACACCACAGTGGACAACCTGAGAAAAATCGACTTGGGGACGGAAAATGAACCGAGGCCAACGTTCGTCAATGAGCTGCTGTCTGAAAAGCAGGTGGCCATGCTAAAGGAAATACTTACGCAATATAAAGACTACTTCGTATGGAATTATTCCGAGATGCCGGGACTAGATCCAGAAATAGCGGTGCATAAATTGGCTATATCGCCGAATGTTAAGCCAGTCAAGCAAGCGCCAAGAAGAATGCGGCTCGAACTCGAGATGAGCATCATTGTCGAAGTCAAGAAACTAATCGACTCCGAGTTCATCCAAGAAGTTCAATATCCTGACTGGATCGCCAGCATTGTCCCAGTAATGAAGAAAAATGGGACAGTACGCATCTACGTGGACTTTCGGGACTTCAACAAAGGTTGTCCAAAGGATGACTTCCCCGTACCGGTTACCGAGCTGATGATAGATAACACGTATACTCATGAAGTCTTCCCCTTCATGGATGGATCTTCAGGTTATAATCAAATAAAGATGCACCCCGAAGACCAAAAGCATACCGCCTTCCGGACTCCGCTAGGAATATTCTGTTGTAAGGTGATGCCCTTCGGCTTGAAGAACGCAGGCGCTACCTACTATAAGCCATGAAAAAGATCTTTGATGACCTCATCCATGAGATCATTGAATGCTATATTGACGACCTTGTGGTGAAAAGCAAATCGTACGAGGAGAATTGGGAGCATTTGAAAATAGTGTTCCAGCGTCTTCGGAAATATAATCTAAAGATGAACCCTCTGAAATGCGCGTTTGGAGTCTTCTCAGGAAAATTCCTAGGATTCATCGTACGACACCGAGGCATCGAAATAGACCCATTAAAGATCAAGGCGATTATGGAAATGCCTTCGCCAAGAACTTTTAAGCAACTGCGGTCTTTCCAAGAAAAACTCGCGTATATCCGACGGTTCATAGCAAACCTCTCCGGCAAATGCCGCCCCTACAACCATCTAATGAAGAAGGGGACCCCGTTCTTTTGGGATCGTAAATGCCAAAGTGCACTGGATGAAATCAAGCAATATCTGCAGAATCCATTGGTACTGACCGCTCCAGTCAAAGGAAAGCCCCTCATCCTGTATACAATAGCCCTTGAAGATTCTCTAGGCGCGCTATGGGCACAAGAGAACGACTAGGGATAGGAGAGAGCTCTTTACTGTTTGAGTCGAGTTCTCCTGGGGGCAGAAAACAGCTACTCCCCATCGAAAAGCATTGCCTGGCACTGATCTTCATGATAACGAAGCTTCGACATTATGCCTTGGCGCATGAGGTCCATCTCATATCAAAGGTGGATCCTCTCAAATATTTGATGTCAAAAGCCATACTAACGGGTAGGCTTGCCAAATGGGCCCTCCTCTTGATAGAGTTCTCGATAATTTATCGACCCCTCAGGGCAGTGAAGGGTCAGGCCATCGCTGACTTTCTTGCTGAACATCCAATACCAGCCGACTCTCCCTTAAATTGCGAATTGCCAGATGAACACGCGTTCGATGCAATCGACAGGGAGGAGGAAAGAAATAATGCCCGATAGGAACTCTACTTCGATGGAGCATCTTCCATGAAAAAGCGAAAGCAAAACACCCCTATAATTAAAGCTAGGGTGGGCCTTATCTTCATGACTCCGCAAGGAAGGATAATGCGTTTCGCCCTTTCCTTAACAGAGCCGAGGACAAACAACCAGGCTCAGTATGAAGCTTTGATAGTAGGTCTTGAGATTGCTGTTGACATGGGCGTCAAAAACTTCCTCATATATGGAAACTCCCAGCTAGTCGTTGGCCAAGTAAATGGTGACTATCAGACATGCAAACCGGAGTTGGTAAAATATGGCGAAAGAGTTTGGCAACTGCTGATTCAAATCCCCTCCTACATCCTGGAAACCGTACCGCGGGCGGAAAATAGCAAGACGGATGTGTTGGCCAAGCTCGCTAAAGAATTGGCCGACAAAAACCTCAATGACGTAAGGATCATTGTACAAAGCCGTCGGATTCTCACGCCAGCAGAAATATCTCCGGAGCTGTCTGAAGGAAAGGAAGCGACCAAGCAAGCAGCCTGCCGAATAGAAGATGAAGAAAAGGCTACGGATTGGAGAGAAGTCTTCATAGACTACTTCAAATCCCATCGAATACCCAAAGACGCGTCGTCAAGACATCAGCTCATGAAGCGAGCCCTGCCTTTCACCTTCGTCAATGATACTCTTTATAAGAGATCATTCGACTGTCTGTAGCTGAGATGCCTGGGACCAGAAGAAGTAAAAAGGGTCGTCCAAGAAACTCACGATGGACTCTGCGGTTCCTATCAAGCTGGGCCAAAGATGAAGCTGAAGATCAAGAGAATGGGTTACTATTGGCCCACGATGATTCAGGACTGTCTCGAATATGCGAAGCAGTGTCGCTCTTGCCAGATTCACGGGGACTTCATCCACCAGCATCCCAAATCCGCTACACCCAACGTTGGCCAGTTGGCCGTTCGAAATATGGGGAACTGATATAATCAGGCCCATCGAGCCAGCATCGTCCAATGGACATCAGTTCATATTGGCAACAACCGATTACTTCTCTAAGTGGGCAGAGGCAGTGCCACTAATGGATGTGAAGACGAAGAACATCCACCATTTCTTCAGGACACATGTCATCTACCGGTTTGGCACACCGCGATGAATCATCTTGGATAATGGGCCAGCCTACAGGAGCCATAAGATCAGCCACTTCGCAAAGCAGCATAATATAGATTAGAGATATTCTTCAGTCTATAATTCCTGAGCTAACGGTCTAGCTGAGGCTTTCAATAAGACCTTGACGAAGATCATAAAGAAAACGGTGTCCAGAAATAAAAGGGACTGGCACGAGAGACTGCATGAAGCTCTCTGGGCGTGTCGAACCACGTTCAAAATGGCCACGAATACAACGCCATTCGCGTTGCTATTCGGTACGGAAGCGGTACTTCCCTTAGAAATAGAGCTACCCTCTCTAAGAGTAGCAGTTTGATATGAGCTGACAGATGAAGAAAATGCCCATCTTCGGCTTGAGGAGCTCAATGCCCTCGATGAAACCCGTCTTATGGCGCAGCAAAATCAGGAAGCTTACAAAGTAAGGATGACGCGCTCATATGAAAGACTAACCATGCCGAGAACATTCCGCCAAGGCGAACTTGTGCTAGTCGTAAAAAGACCTATGATCCCCAACCGTGCAAAGCGGGGAAAATTCAAGCCAAACTACTAGGGTCCGTACATCATAGACAAGGTCTACCAAGGTGGGGCCTACTTGCTCATGGATATGCATGGAGAAAGACCCGTTTGGCCAATAAACGGCCGGTTCCTTAAGAAATACTACGCTTGACAAGTCACGACTCAGGTTAATGATAGATGACGGCGCTCGGGTCCGCTCGCTGTCTTCCTGAGTCCAAACTCTATAAGTAGTATCCGGCAAAACTTCACCTCGAAGCTAACACTGGACCGAGATGTCCCTAAACTAAAAATGGACCGAGATGTCCCTAAACTAACACTGGACCGAGATGTCCCTACACAAACAATGGACTGTAATGTCTCTAAATTAATACATCGCATCAAATACGGCGATAGGGGAATTCAAGTCCACAAGTCCCAGCGGTGAGGAATGCAACTTAAGTTCCGCTGGCCGCGCAGCTGCCCCGGTGGCGAAGTTTCCCATAAGTTCCGTTGTAAAAAAACAAAACAAAAAAAACGGTACGTCCACAAGCGAAATGGGCATGGATGAAAACCCGAAAGGGCTCTGTGAGTAAAAACAGCAGGGCTACCAGCGAGTTTGTGAAAACCCGAAAGGGTGCAATCTCGTTAAAATAAAATCACCTGCAAGGTCTTCTCGACCTTGTAAGGAGAAAACACCTGCGTGAGATCCTTACGACTCACAAAAGAGCAACACACTTAGGAATCCCCACAATTTCTAAGGAGAAAATATACCTAAGAGATCCTTACGACTCGTAGGGAGAAATACCTTTATGAGACCCTTACAGCTCGTAAAGTCAAAAAGCCTTAGTCAACAGGATTCTAACTCCGTTTGCTAAGCCACCTTTGTTCAAATCGACAAGGGCAAATGATGATTCGCTCATGGCAATATTCTAGTGGTAGCGATACTGATGCCTGAACAGGTGTCAATTTTTAAGTCCTTTCACGGCAAATGATGATTCGCTTCTGACAATATTCCAGTCGCAGCGGTGATGATGCCAAGATTGGTATCAGATCTCAAGTTCCATACTCGTAACAAAAATCAGCGAGCAAAAAATGCATATGAAATAGCCGAAATGATGGGGCAACTCGAAATAAAAATCAGCGAGCAAAATATATGCATATAAAAACAGCCGAAATGTTCGGGCAACTCGCAATAAAAAGCAGCGAGCAAAAAGAAAAAACAGCCGAAATGATTAGGCACCACGATAAAACAGCCGAAATGATTGGGCAATCACGAATTTCATGATATAAAAAGTTGAAATGATAGACCATCGCGGAAAGAAATAAATGAAATAATGAAACTTTTGCCCTGCAGGTGAGTCCACATCGACCCCTGTATACAATCCATGGGTACAAACGAAAAGGGAACCACATTTTCCTACCAGGCTCCATCAGAAAGAGAGCCAGGTCTCGACGCAACATCTACAGCCAAGAGATCAACAATGGCGTTTCATCTCAGTCCAACAAGATGCAGACGCGACGTCAACAAAATGGAGCCATGGCAATGTCCCTAGTTCCAGGTCTCGACGGCAACATCTACAGCCTAGAGATCAACAACGACGTTTCTTTTCACTCCAACAGGATGCAGATGCGACGTCAACAAAACGGAGCCATGGCAAAGTCCCTAGTTCCAGATCTCGACGGCAACATCTACAGCCTAGAGATCAACAACGACGTTCCTTCTCACTCCAGCAGGATGCAGATGCAACGTCAACAACCGACCCCAGGGTCAAAACAACGGAGCCATGGCAAAGTCCCTAGTTCCAAACCTCGACGGTTCACCAACAACCTAGAGACTACCTCGGAGCTATGACAAAGTCCCTAGTTCACAGTCTCGACGGCAACATCTACAGCCTAGAGATCAACAACGACGTTCCTTCTCACTCCAACAGGATGCAGACACGACGTCAACAACCGACTCCAGTGTCAAAACAACGGAGCTGTCACGCCCCGCTTCCTAGAATGCGCTAAGATCGGCACGTGACAGAGCCAACCATGCTACCTGTGGTTAGGAAACATCCCTCCACAGTCGCATTACGGCTGTCCATAAGATATCAAGAACAGCAAAAAATAAAATAAACTATCTAGTACATGTCCATATGCCAGAATAAACGAGTCAAGAATTAATATGCGGAAGCAATAAATCCAATAAACAATAACATCTGGAAAGTACGTCCTAAATACGGGCTCACATCAGGAAACGAAAATACGGAAATAAAACTAAACTAAACTGGATACTAACAGGATCCTCACTGCTCGGCCTGTCGGCTGAAATACTCCTGATCAGCCTGTGAAAGAGATAAAGGATCTGAGCCATGCAAAACCCTGACGTCAGTTTGTCATAATATCAATAATAATAAGCAACCAGGATGTAACGAGATATGCAGGCATGACTTATAAATAGTAACATGAATGTAATAAGTAAACATGGATATAGAACAGTGAAGTGTATCATTATATGTGACGTGCAGTGATCAATCTAAACTGTGCTATTGGGTTATTTATTCTAAAGTTTGTTTGAAATCAATTAGTGTACTCCTCCATGTAACTCAAAGAATATGTCCCGTTATCCTCCGGGACCACGGATAAGGTAGTAAGAGTCACGAATGACTCTGTCCCATTATCCCCCGGGACCACGGATCAAGTAAGAATCACGAATGATTCTGTCCCGTTATCCCCCGGGACTACGGATCAAGTAATACCCTTTTAAGCTACACTTCAGTTACACTTTTGATTTCCCCATACCCCCAAGGTTATGTGTTCAAGTCGGGTATTGATAATCTGGAACTAATACCAATACAGGATCAAGCAGGTACAGATTTATCTATGTAGATAACAGGATACGTCCGTCAGGACGACAAATCAGGATTGTTGGCATTAGGAACAGGATCAGGTATCAAGTCAAGCAATGGTATAACAGGTCATGTTAGGTAGTGCACAGTGTATCAACGGATGCTCATAATAAAACTGTAGCAAGTACGGATGCACGGTAAAAGTACGGATGCACAGTAAAACACGGATGCACAAATATCTATCAGGGATTACATCTACAACTCCATGACTACGCACGATGCACATTATCAAGAATGGGGTGCTAATATAACAGTAATATGAAATAATATGATATGACATGCAGCTAGATATGCAATAAATGATACGGATGCGAACGGATATCGGAAAAACGGTAAACTGTAACATAGATGCACAATACAATAAATATGCAATATTTTTATTAATATAGATGCAAGTATAATAATATAGCCTGTATCAAGCTAACTTGCATGCAACCAGATATGTAATTAATGATATGGATGCGTACGGCTATCCGAAAATAGTAAAACAGTAATATGGATGTATAATGCAGTAAACATGTGATATTTTTATTCATATGGATGCAAAATATGTATCATAGCATGTAGAAAGGTAAATTTGCCTGATCGGATCTCAATATGGGGTGCGTACGACGCGTCAGACGTCGGTAAATGTCACGATACACACACGGACGTACAGAACTGAACCAGGCAAAGCAAGAAGGTAACCACGCTGGCTGGGAACGTCCACTGGGTCACCCGGATCATCGGCGACGGCACGGTTCCGGCGGTGACCGGAAAATACAAGATCAAGAAAACGCAAGAGAAGAAGAAAGAAGAAGAAGAAGAGGGAAAAGAGAGGGGGACTGGGTTCAATGTGTGATTGATAGAGCTATTTTGCGTGCGTTTTGAAATCAAAGAAGAATACCGCAATCAAAACGGTGTCGCTTGGTAGCTAGCCGGTTGAGTACGGGTCGATCCACAGGGAGATGGATTCCTTTTCTTTATATTTTAACGAGTTAAATCCAAAAGATTTTGAGTTTTATTTTACGATCTAAGAATGAGATTAAATTTGATTAAAATTCTTGCTAGGGTTAGAATTAGGTTAGTTTGGAAAAAATAATTCTACTCACTGCTTTCTTTGCCCTAGTTAGGAATTTAGGTGTTAGGGTAATAGTCAACAAAGGGGATCAGCACGACTAGGAAGAAACTTCGTTTCTTCCCTTTGGTCCTTGTCCATCCTTTCTTAACTCTTAACCCTAACCTCTATGTAAATCAGCCATAATCGGTCTAGGGAATCACCGCTATCTCGTAGGATAGGGCGCCGTAGTGAGCGGTGTGTGGTTGAATTAAATAGAGTCCTAATTAAAAATCATATGGGCAAAGAAAGGAGTGAGAGAGATTTCCTCCTCTCAAACCTTCCCTCTCCTAACCCTAACAAGTGAGGAATTACTCACTCATAAGGGTATTAACAATAGAATTCATTTTTTTATAAATTTTTATATTAGAAAACTAAATTGCAAATATTAAAGGAACAGATAAAACATGCAAGAATTAAATTCAGAAAAGAAATGCGAGATAAAAATAAAAATACCTTTCTTTATTGATGCACTCTTGAACGTTTATAATGGAATTAAAATTTAGACTAGAATTAAAAAGAGGCCCCCAAAAAAGGCACACCTCAAAAGAGGCTGTAGGCTTTCCTATTTATAGATAGGAGAAACCCTAGGGTTTATATCTGATCTATATCTGAAATTACAAGACTACCCTAAGAAAACCGGGTCAATGCACTGACTACCACCGACACGCACCGACACGTGCTCTGCACGACCGTGGATCCGCGGCCAGAAGCCTTGTTTGGCCGCGGTTCCGCGGCCGTTTGATGGGATATATGGCTAATTTCTTTAGGGCTGCTTCATGTTGCATTTTACTTCCGGTTTCTTCACTTGGTTTCTCAGAATATCTTCTATTTTCTTCCAGATTTCCACAGTGCAGAATGTTGTGGATTTTTACCGTTAGCTTCGCTTTGAAGTCTTGTATCTTGTGCTGCCCTTGAACTGTCTTGTGCATGGAACTGTTTACTGATCTTCATTTGTTCCTTGAACTGTTAGGCGGCATCATACGGATTCATCTTTTGTTGGTCGTAGTCTCACTTTTGTACGTCTTTACATGAATTTCACTGTATTGTTCGGAGAACCTGTAACCTGCAACTATTTAGCAGACATGGATCAAAAGCATCTATTTATTTGCAATATGATTAAGAATGGGGAATATAATAATGCAAAATTCTGATATGAACAATGTGCTCTGGGTTGGTGTTTGGGGACAGAGGCGAGGTGAGGGGGACATTGACGACGAGTCTTGGGTTTTTCCGGCGAGGGTTCACGGCAAGGGCAGTGGGTGTTAGGGTTCTCAGGTTCGTGGTGTCAGGAGGTGAGGGTGGTGTCGAGTTGGAGAGAGGGGAGAGGAACATAGAGGATGATGACAGGGGTGGTGATGAGGGGTCGCCGGCGAGGCGGTTGAGGAGGTCGGAAGTGAGGAGATGGGTCATAGGTTTCTTGGGTTGGCAGGGGGTTTGCTCGGGAAAGGAGAGTGGAGGAAGAGGAGGAGGAGATGGAGGCGGTGACGATGGTGTGGAGGCGAAGACGAGATCGGCGGCGGCGGGAGCATGGGTTGCTCGGTGATGGGTTCATCGCGGGGTTGTAGGTTAGGCGGTAAAAGAGAGAGGTGGTGTTGTCGGAGAGGGAGACGAGGGTGGAGGAGGCGACGACGAAGATGTTGAGGAGACGAGAACGGTTTGTCAGGGATCGACGACGTGGGGCGGAAGCGAAGCGAGGCAGGGGAGTTGTGTTCGCTCGGGTTAGCCGTAGGTTGGTCGGGAAAGGAGAGGAAGTGAGGTGGAAGAGGGTGAGGCGAGGTGATGGAGGCGATGGGAACGGAGCTTCGACGAGGCAGGGGGTGCGGGCGCGAGGCGCAGGTTCGTGAAGGCGACGGCGGGAGGAAAAAGAAAAAAATGAAGAAGAAGACGCGAGGAGAGAGGGGGATACGTGTGAAAGGGTATGGGTATAATAAAATAAAGAATTAATTATGTATATAATATATATATATAGAGAGAGGGGGGCTGAGATCTGGGGTTAGATTAGGATTTTTTAAATATATATATATATATATATATATATATATATATATATATATGAGAGAGAGAGAGAGAGAGTGAGGGGTTGTGGGTTGTAAAGAGGGAATAGAGAGAGAGAATATAATATTAGTTAAATTTGAGTTTTTGGTTAATACAAAAATACTCCAAAATACGTCCAGGTTGGGTCTAAAATTCTAGTTTTAAAATACGAATAATATACATATTGACCAAAACCAAAATAGGATATTCGGGTAACGAAAATTCATACCCCCAAGATCGGATGCACGTAAAATGCACGTAGCGATCCAAACAAGTCCGTTTCAATAAACGGAACGAGAACAAGATGTACAGATGCCACGACAGGGTTAGGGGTATGATACAGGCATTGCTAGATATTTTTAAAATATTTTATTTGACTTTATATGTTATATTAAAAAATGCAGATGTCAGATATAATACAGATGAACAAGGTATACAACATGAAAATGCACGGATCCTCATAACTAGCAGGGATAAATCATAAACAAGAATCAAGACGGGTTTCCAGCATATGGGTCGGGTCGGATGCAAATACAGACACCAATTATACTATTCACACCCAAACAACAATAAATCAAGAAATAGCCATAATTAAAGAAATACCCACAACAGAACTGGTATAAATGAACTAGGGTGTTACATTACACTCAATTACAAAAGAATTTCGTCCTCGAAATTCCCGGAATAAGAAAAGATAAACAAAAATGCATCTACGAGAAGAGGTGTGGAAACTGTAACAACTCCAATTTTAGTGTACAAAAATTTGTTTAAAAATTAATGTATACTTGGGGTATTTGCATTTTCTATGAGTACCATAAATATTTGTTTTGCTAATTAATTACAAGAAGGAGCTTGTAGCTTATTGGTAATACTTTGCACTACTGAACCAACCCACAAGAGTTCAAATCCCATACCCCACATTATTTTTAATATTGTTTTATTTTGAATTTTTAGAATACCAAGGGTTTACACGTGCATAACTCACAAAAACCCCACTATACATGAAAACCTAACAGTACCAAAGGCTACATGAACCGACAAGGGACCCTCCGACCACTCGACTCGGCCGGGATCGGCAGAATCGGCCGGCGACTCGACCGACTCGGGCCGCCGCCGCCGGCCGGACTCGGCCAGACCACCGAGTCCCCAACATGAAAAAGTTGGCTTTTCACATTCCCTGCACATCTGCATACTTTATTTCTTCAGACCAGTAATACAGACACTTTAAAACACCAATAACTCCACTTTTAATACATTTTAATACATTTTATCACATTTTTTCATTTCAACCTTTCATCTACCCTAACCCTAGCCTTGCCCTATAAATACAACCCCTACACACACACCCCTCACTCCAAAATTCTGAAAAAAAAACTCTCAAGAAAATTCCTAAAAGTTTAGTGTACTTTTGAAGTAGTGAAGGGCGAAAGCTTCGGCAATTTTCCGACGACAACCCTAGGAGTTCCCGGCGACGAAACGACGTACCGACGCCTCCTCCTGTCTCCTCTTCCTCATCCCTAACATCTAAACCCATAAATCCCCCTCTCTCTTCTCTAATCTTGTTCTAAAAAATACCAAATTTCAAAACCCGACGGAATCGGTGTTAAACCGATTTCCGATTCGGTTCCTTTTAAAAATCGAACATTTTCTTAAATACATTCACACAAAACTCTTACATGTTGACTATTAAATATTAATAAACATGTTGATCAAGTTTCACGACAATCTAATTCATTTTGTAACTTTTACCGTACTTTTTCACTAAAATACCATATAGTTTCATTTCGACATTTAAATATCACAAACTTGCTATACCTTTAAGTAGATCACGAGATAATGTCCTACCTCCTCACAACACTCATATTCTACATAGCACAATATTTTTGGGAACATAGAATACGGGAAAACGAAACATTTCAAATAAATACCATGAATTAATAAAATCGTTTTCTAAAGGATTGAGTATTTTTTTATAAATCTTTGCAAAGTGCCGCTACAACCCATTTTGGGGAACCCGACTGGGATGGTGCGGATTATTGCACATCTCTAAGCGTAGTAGTGTGAGATGCAGACCTCCGCAAGGAGCATATGGTCTCGAGAGATTTAAAATACGAAAATCTTAAGAAAATGAGATTTCTAGAAATATAATATATAGTAGAATTATTTTTATATAAATATATATATGTATCATTAAAATATCTATTTTGTAATAATATAAATATTCCAATTTTTAAAAAAATCACAAGAATCACTTTACATTAAAATACCATAAATTCCATACAAGTTCAATGTTACAATTAAATACCCTATATTATGAAATTATGATATTTTCATTAGAAATATCACAAATATAAAATCTAAATCTATGACAACTCTAAAGACGATAATAAAATACTTGAGGTGTATTTTGAAAATTATACAAAAGTATTTTTACATAAAACCCCCTCAAGTTCTATAAATTACCCTATGGACCCTAGTAAACATAGATTTAAGTGGGACCAATCTCTTGAGCCTCAGGGAGCTGAAGAAGTGGGTGCTTGCCTATTTAAGGTAGACAACTTAACAACGGTGTTATCAACACAGTAATCGTTTTTGAAAAAGACACAAATCCTGCCGCCTATGTGCAGCGGTTACCGATAATATCAAAACAATCAGGACTTCAATTTCTTTTCTAATTGTCTGACTCAGACCAAATCTCATTAATAATCTGACTTGAATATGATTCAAGTACAATTTACAATATTACAATTCAACATGAATCCATGAATCCATATATTCAATCTATTCAGTCTGTATTGACTGAACTGAACCATGGATATACTTCCATTTACATGATTCTCCAGTTACATCTATTTACTGATATCATGGTTTCGGCAAGTCACCCATCTATACAATTCAAATTACAAGACAATACAATATAAGCAATACAAACGAAACATCGTGGGGTTTAAGAGGTAGATTAGTATGGAAGGTGTTAGAAGTGGCACGAGACAGCAAGATTAAGACATCTAACCTATATTCAGTTGTTGTTGTTCTGTGGCATAACGGTTCCTTGTACTTTCCGTTTGCCCTAGTCTCTAGCATATAGAGACTCCTCTCGTATACACTCGCATCCTTCTATACCAAGCTACAAACAACAGCGTTAACACCAAATACTCATATAATACAACCTTAGAAGATACCTTCTCTTTCTGTCTATTCTATTTCTCCCTTATCCTTGGGACTTACCGAGCGATTTGTTCGCTGACAACATTCTCTTTCTTTCTTCTTTGAATGTCGTCAGGTGATTCGGATCATCCAGAGATCGAGCCTACTAGCGAGGACTTGGACCAGCTTGCATACGATCCAGAGCTCTAGCTACATTGTACACTTTTATTTTAGTACTTTTCCTTTTCTGTTATGCCACTGTTTAGGCATTGCTTTCTTTCAGATGTATTTACTTTTCCATGCATTGTACAAAAAGAATGTGAATAAATAAAGTTGTTGTTTTATTATATCTTGTCTCTTATACATTTATTTTTATATTGCTTAGATACGCTTAGCGTATTTACTTCAGAGTAAATACGTAGCGGCCTCGTCGCGTCCTCTGCCCGTATACTGGGAAGCGGGGCGTGACAGAAACTTCTGTCGAATATCGTCTTCTCGTTCCCAAGTCGATTCTCCGTGCGAGAGAATCCTCCATGAAACAAGTACGAGAGGGATAATCTTGTTCTTAAGGACCTTTTCTCTTCGATCAACAATCGATATCGGTCGTTCTTCATAGGTCAAATCCTCCCTTACAGTCAGCTCCGAATGATCTAGCACGTGTGTTTCATCTCGAGCATACTTACAGAGTTGAGATACATGAAACACGTCATGAACATTCGCCAAAAGTGGTGGTAAGGCCAATCGATAAGCCACTTCTCCAACACGCTCCATAATCTCGAAAGGCCCCATGAATCCAGGACTAAGTTTGCCTTGACTCCCAAAGTGAATCACACCTCTAGTCGGTGATATCTTCAAGAATACAAGATCACCAACAGCGAACTCTAGAGGTCTTCTCGATGTATTGGCCCAACTCTTCTGCCGATCTTGTGCTGCCTTCATGTGATTCCGGATAGTATTAACTTTCTCCACGGTTTGCATGGTCAAATCCAGTCCCAACAATTTTCGTTCTCCAATATCGTCCTAACAAACAGGTGAGCGACATTTGCGACCATACAATGCTTCGAATGGATGTAACAATCCTAATTTTCTTATACACTTTTTCCTATACAAATTTTTCAAATATTTTTTTCAAAAATCCACAAAGGGGTATTTTAGCCTGAGCACAAGATTTAGGTAATTATTTTTGTTTTTAATTACAAGCTACAAGAATGTAATAACTCCATTTTTAGTGTACAAGAAATTACTTTAAATTTAATGTATACTTAGAGTATTTACTCTTGCTGCTATCATTTTAAGTAATTAAATAACACAATAATTACAAGAAGGAGCTTGTAGCTCATTGGTAATACATTGCACTGCTGAACCAAGCCACCAGAGTTCGAATTCCATGCCCCACATTATTTTTAGTTATTTTTCTTTAAAAATTCTTGGAAGCCCAACAGTCCACAGGCCATAACTCCCAAATGTTGAACTGAACCCCAAAAACGGAGTATGCCAAAGTCTTAATCAGAGAACCCCGCACCCGACCGTCGCCGAACCCGGCCGGCCGAATCTGCCGGCGGCGCCGGCCGGACTTGGTCGGACGGCTGGGGTCCCAAAACGAAAAGTTTGCCTTTTCGTATTCCATAACCCCCTGTTAACTCCAAATTATTATATCAGTTCCAGAATTCTTAATACACCCTAATTACTACAAAATTTTAATGATTTTCTTTAAATTTTTACAATTTTTTTTAATAAACAAAACCTTTCACCTACCCTACCCTAGCTACCCTATAAATAGACCCCTACCCTCTACCCTCTCATCCCAAAACCTTAGATTTACTCTCTTGAAATTTCCACAAGAAAGTGTGCTTTGAAACCGAGTTCACGGCGAAGCGCTGACGGATTCCGGCGACGTTCTTTGAAGCAACCGGCGACGAAAAAACACCTCGGCCATTTCTCTTGTTCCTCTATACTCTTTAGAAGAGTTTGAAACCCGTAAGTCCCATTCTTCTCTCTTTTCTACTTCTTAAAATACGAATTTATGAAATCCGACGGAAATCGGAACAAACCAATTTCCGATTCGGTCTTTCTACAAAATTTCACTTGTCACCAATTCCATAACACCTAAACATATTCATGATGACTATTAATCACATAAAAATCAATTTGGACAAAGTTTCTCACATGAAATGATAACTTTCTTGTAATATCGTATTCTTTTCACAATAATACCATAAAGTTTATTTTTCTTCTTCTAATCAATTCCCTCATTCCTAAACATGTTCATCTTAACCACTAAACTTGTAAAAATCAATTTGAATGAGTTTTCACACATGAAATGATAACTTTTGCAAATACCGTATTCTTACACTTAAATACCCTCATTTTTAAATTTATCATGTTTAACCCCTAAACTTCACAATACCTTAAAATAAGTCACGAGGTAATGACCTACCTCCACACACACGTAAATACAACCTTAATTGATATCATCAAAATTTAGAATACGAAAATACAAGACTTTTCACTAAAATACCATTTTCTTTATAAACCTTTTCTGAAAGCTTTAAATTGTACACAATTCTAAAACAAAATCTTTTAAAAGAAAATACGATATGTCATGGACATCGATCGTTTATCTAAACCTGACTTTGTGGTGTCTAGGCTAGGCAAGTGAGCTTGGGTAACTTTAAAAGGCCCGCCTCACGATTCGTGAGCGGATCCCTCCCTCCTCACTTGTACTTACCTGGCCATAATTGGCGGTGAAGAGGCGATTTGAGGCTTCTAATGACTTGTCGTTTAGACCCTTAGAAATAGGCTAGTTGGCTTAGGAAATCCTAGAAACTAAAATACGGAAATTTACATCTTTTTACAAATAAATACCTTATCTTTATAAAACCGTTTTCTAAATGAATAGTATTTATTAAAGCTATGCAAAGCGCCACTACAACCCACCTTTGGGGAACCCGTTAGGGATAGTACGGTTTATCGTGCACCCTCGGGCTTAGTAGTGCGAGATTCAGACCTCCGCAAGGAGCATTCGGTCTCGAAAGGTTTAAAGTACGATATTTAAGAAAAATGAGATTTTTGGAAAATAAAATATTTATATAAAATTATTCTTGTATTAACATATGTATATTTATCATTTAAACATTTATTTTATTATAAGATAAAGTTTCCACTTTTTCCTAAAAATTACAAGATTAAAAGTTACATTAAAATACCATGAATTTCAAATAAATAAATTAATACTTTTATTAGGATATATTCACTAGAATAACACAAATAAAATTTACACTCATTATAACTATAAAGACGAATAAATAATACTTGAGGTGTATTTTGAAAACTATACAAAAGTACGTTTTTACATAAAAACCCCTCAAGTTTTATAAATTACAATAAGGACCCTAACAATTATAGAATTTCAAATTACTTTTCTTTAGTCTGACTCGGGTTAGAGTCTGACTAATTCTGACTTGAATATGATTTAATTCAATCTATATTTTTTAATATTCCAACTCAATATGAACACATGAATCCCAGAATCCAGTTAACAATATATATTGACTGAATCAAACCATGGATATACATCCATTATCCTGTTATTCCATTTACCTGATTATGCAGTTACAACATGTTTACTGATATCATGGTTTTGGTCAGTCATCCAACTTACACAATACAATACAACAATACTGTTAAAACACTACGGGGTTTAATGGGTAGATTGGTACGGAAGGTGTTTGAGGTGGCACGAGACGGTAAGATTAAGACACCTAACCTGAATCCAATTGTCGTTGTTCCGGGTTGTATAACGGAGCCTTGTACTTTCCATTTGCCCTGGTCTCTAGCATACTGAGACCCCTCTCGTATACACTGGCATCCTTCTGTACCAAGCTACAACAAGAGCGTTAACACAATACTACAATAATATAATAATGTAATACAACTATAACAACCTCTCTCTCTCTCTCTCTCTTACTCTCTATCTATTCTCCTCTTACCTTTGGGACTTACCGAGCGATCTGTTCGCTGACGACATTCTGTTTCTCTCTTTTTTGAATGTCGTCAGGTGACTTGGACCCGACAGAAGTTGAGCCATCACAAGAAGACTCGGAGCAGTTTACTGAGGACCCTGCACTGTAGTATCATTGTACACTTTTCTTTTCAGTACTTTCATTTCCTGTTATGCCACTGTTTAGGCATCGTTTTACTTCAGTTGTATTTCTTTTCATGTATTGTACAAAGAATGTTAATAAATAAAAGTTGCTGTTCTTTTACTTCTTGTCTCTTGTGTATTTATTTCTATATTGTTTAGATACGCTTAGCGTATGTACTTCTGAGTACATACGTAGCGGACCTCGCCGCGTCCCCTTCGCTGTACACTGGGAAGCGGGGCGTGACAGGTTTTGTTGGTGGCCCATGCAGGTCAGAGCTGTATGAATCCCTATCATGCAGTTCTGGTCTGCGTGAACAACCTAAGTAATATAACACAAGAACCAGCAACTAAAACATTCTTTACAATTCATATTCCTTGAATCTTGCCATATCTATTCCTTGAATCTTATCATTTCATGTACTTGAATCTGTCTTAACCCAAAATTTTTCTTCAGGGTTATGGATTCTCCGAACAACACCAGCACCAACGTCAACAACACACCCTCAGCACTACCTCTCACACCGGCTGTTACTGCGCCACCTACTGAGCAAACAATGCTATTTGAGGCGATCCGCAGTCTTCTCGAGGGACAGCAACAACTTCTGAACCGTCCTGAGACCGATGCACCGGGAGTAAAGCAATTCAGGGCTTTACACCCCATGCAGTTCTCTGGTAAAGGAAGCCCTCTTGAAGTGGAAGAATGGGCACAAAGCATCGAGGATGATCTGGCCGCAGCTCAAGTGCCAGACGTCGCTTGGGTCCGTGTAGCGAAACTACAACTCACGGACAACGCTCGCAACTGGTGGAAGGCGGAAGAAAGCCGTCTTTTGCAGCCTATTGAATGGAAAACGTTTCGTGAGAAGTTCGACACGAAATACTTCCCTGTGACTGCCAGGTTTGCAATGGAGCAGCAGTTTATTCATCTACAACAGGGTTCAATGTGGGATAAATCGGTAGATGAATACGACGCTGAATTCACCATGTTGAGCCGACTCGCAGCACACTTGATACCGACGGACGATATCAGAGCCCGTCGTTTCCAACAAGGACTGGACACGGAGATTCAGGCTGCTCTAGCCATGGGAAAATTTCTGACACACGAGGATGCTCTGGAAGCTGCCCGCAGTTATGAGGCAGTGATAAAAGCAAGAGGCAGACCTCAGTCTGCAGGAGTCAAACGCCCTGCCAACCAAATGGCAGGTGGAACCTCTTCCAGGTCATCGTTTGAACCCAGGAGAACTGAAGAAATTTGCCATTACTGCCATAGGAAGGGACATTCGTGGAAGGACTGTAGACGCGCAAAAGGTCTGTGTCTAATTTGTGGCGCATCCAACCACGGCATTGGAAACTGTCCTTACAACAGTAACTCATCTCACACACACACCAACCAACCGCAGCGGCCAACCATCCAGGCTCCTGCAACTCGTCCTGCACAACCTGCTCCACCACCTGCACAGCCTGCTCGCCAATTCCAACAGGCAATGAGGGACATGCCTAGAGGGCAGAGAAACAGGCCCCAAAGGCAGAATGTGCCTCGAGCCAGAAGGAATGTACCACGGCGACAGACCTTCACATTAGAAGCCATAGAAGCCGAGACTGTAGGTCAAGGTAACACCGGTAAGCCTTTTTCACCCTTGTATCTCTTTGTTATTTTTATACACTATCTATACTACAGCCACCAAACTTCTTTGCACTGTTACACCTTCCTATTACAAATTTCGAGGACGAAATTTTTATAAGGAGGGTAGAATGTAACAACCCTAATTTTCTTATACACTTTTTCATACACAAATTTTTCAAATATTTTTTTCAAAAATCAACAAAGGGGTATTTTAGCCTGAGCACAAGATTTAGGTAATAATTTTTGTTTTTAATTACAAGCTACAAGAATGTAATAACTCCATTTTTAGTGTACAAAAAATTACTTTAAATTTAATATATACTTGGAGTATTTACTCTTGCTACTATCATTTTAAGTAATTAAATAACACAATAATTACAAGAAGGAGCTTGTAGTTCATTGGTAATACCTTGCACTGCTGAACCAAGCCACCAGAGTTCGAATCCCATGCCCCACATTATTTTTAGTTATTTTACTTTAAAAATTCTTGGAAGCCCAATAGTCCACAAGCCATAACTCCCAAATGTTGAACTGAACCCCAAAAACGGAGTATGCTAAAGTCTTAATCAGAGAACCCCGCACCCGACCGTCGCCGAACCCGGCCGGAATCGGCCGAGTCGGCCGGCCGAATTTGCCGGCGGCGCCGGCCGGACTTGGTCGGAGGGCCGGGGTCCCAAAACAAAAAGTTTGCCTTTTCGTATTCCATAACCCCCTGTTAACTCCAAATTATTATATCAGTTTCAGAATTCTTAATACACCCTAATTACTACAAAATTTTGATGATTTTCTTTAAATTTTTACAATTTTTTTTAATAAACAAAACCTTTCACCTACCCTACCCTAGCTACCCTATAAATAGACCCCTACCCTCTACCCTCTCATCCCAAAACCTTAGATTTACTCTCTTGAAATTTCCACAAGAAAGTGTGCTTTGAAACCGAGTTCACGGCGAAGCGCTGACGGATTCCGGCGACGTTCTTTGAAGCAACCGGCGACGAAACAACACCTCGGCCATTTCTCTTGTTCCTCTATACTCTTTAGAAGAGTTTGAAACCCGTAAGTCCCATTCTTCTCTCTTTTCTACTTCTTAAAATACGAATTTATGAAACCCGACGGAAATCGGAACAAACCGATTTTCGATTCGGTCTTTCTACAAAATTTCACTTGTCACAAATTCTATAACACCTAAACATATTCATGATGACTATTAATCACATAAAAATCAATTTGGACAAAGTTTATCACATGAAATGATAACTTTCTTGTAATATCGTATTCTTTTCACAATAATACCATAAAGTTTATTTTTCTTCTTCTAATCAATTCCCTCATTCCTAAACATGTTCATCTTGACCACTAAACTTGTAAAAATCAATTTGAATGAGTTTTCACACATGAAATGATAACTTTTGCAAATACCGTATTCTTACACTTCATGTTTAAATTTATCATGTTTAACCCCTAAACTTCACAATACCTTAAAATAAGTCACGAGGTAATGACCTACCTCCATACACACGCAAATACAACCTTAATTGATATCATCAAAATTTAGAATACGAAAATACAAGACTTTTCACTAAAATACCATTTTCTTTATAAACCTTTTCTGAAAGCTTTAAGTTGTACACAATTCTAAAACAAAATCTTTTAAAAGAAAATACGATATGTCATGGACATCGATCGTTTATCTAAACCTGACTTTGTGGTGTCTAGGCTAGGCAAGTGAGCTTGGGTAACTTTAAAAGGCCCGCCTCACGTTCGTGAGCGGAACCCTCCCTCCTCACTTGTACTTACCTGGCCACAATTGGCGGTGAAGAGGCGATTTGAGACTTCTAATGACTTGTCGTTTAGACCCTTAGAAATAGGCTAGTTGGCTTAGGAAACCCTAGAAACTAAAATACGGAAATTTACATCCTTTTACAAATAAATACCTTATCTTTATAAAGCCGTTTTCTAAATGAATAGTATTTATTAAAGCTATGCAAAGCGCCACTACAACCCACCTTTGGGAAACCCGTTAGGGATAGTACGGTTTATCGTGCACCCTCGAACTTAGTAGTGCGAGATTCAGACCTCCGCAAGGAGCATTCGGTCTCGAAAGGTTTAAAGTACGATATTTAAGAAAAATGAGATTTTTGGAAAATAAAATATTTATATAAAATTATTCTTGTATTAACATATGTATATTTATCATTTAAACATTTATTTTATTATAAGATAAAGTTTCCACTTTTTCCTAAAAATTACAAGATTAAAAGTTACATTAAAATACCATGAATTTCAAATAAATAAATTAATACTTTTATTAGGATATATTCACTAGAATAACACAAATAAAATTTACACTCATTATAACTATAAAGACGAATAAATAATACTTGAGGTGTATTTTGAAAACTATACAAAAGTACGTTTTTACATAAAACCCCTTCAAGTTTTATAAATTACAATAAGGACCCTAACAATTATAGAACTTCAAATTACCTTTCTTTAATCTGACTCGGGTTAGAGTCTGACTAATTCTGACTTGAATATGATTCAAGTCAATCTATATTTTTTAATATTCCAACTCAATATGAACACATGAATCCCAGAATCCAGTTAACAATATATATTGACTGAATCAAACCATGGATATACATCCATTATCCTGTTATTCCATTTACCTGATTATGCAGTTACAACATGTTTACTGATATCATGGTTTTGGTCAGTCATCCAACTTACACAATACAATACAACAATACTGTTAAAACACTACGGGGTTTAAGGGGTAGATTGGTACGAAAGGTGTTTGAGGTGGCACGAGACGGTAAGATTAAGACACCTAACCTGAATCCAATTGCCGTTGTTCCGGGTTGTATAACGAAGCCTTGTACTTTCCATTTGCCCTGGTCTCTAGCATACTGAGACCTCTCTCGTATACACTGGCATCCTTCTGTACCAAGCTACAACAACAGCGTTAACACAATACTACAATAATATAATAATGTAATACAACTATAACAGCCACTCTCTCTCTCTCTCTCTCTCTTACTCTCTATCTATTCTCCTCTTACCTTTGGGACTTACCGAGCGATCTGTTCGCTGACGATATTCTGTTTCTTTCTTCTTTGAATGTCGTCAGGTGACTTGGACCCGACAGAAGTTGAGCCATCACAAGAAGACTCGGAGCAGTTTACTGAGGACCCTGCACTGTAGTATCATTGTACACTTTTCTTTTCAGTACTTTCATTTCCTGTTATGCCACTGTTTAGGCATCGTTTTACTTCAGTTGTATTTCTTTTCATGTATTGTACAAAGAATGTTAATAAATAAAAGTTGCTGTTCTTTTACTTCTTGTCTCTTGTGTATTTATTTCTATATTGCTTAGATACGCTTAGCGTATGTACTTCTGAGTACATACGTAGCGGACCTCGCCGCGTCCCATTCGCCGTACACTGGGAAGCAGGGCGTGACAATGGATCCATCTGAATAGTCGCCTGGAAACTGTTATTGTACGAAAACTCCACCAAGTGTAGATGATCCTCCTATGAACCCTTGAAGTCTAACATACAAGCTCTCAACATATCTTAAAGAGTTTGGATCGTTCTCTCCGACTGACCATCTGACTGGGGATGATAAGCAGTGCTAAACTTCAATCGCGTCCCCAAACTTTCCTGTAAGCTCCTCCAGAAGTGTGATAAGAATCGGGTATCACGATCGGAAACAATGCTCACAGGTACTCCATGCAATCTCACAATCTTCTGCATGTACCGCTCTGCCAACGCTTACGTCGACTGACCAACTCAAAACGGTATGAAATGAGCTGCCTTGGTCAATCGATCAACAATCACCCAAATTGCATTGTTGCTCTTTGGACTCCGTGATAAAGCTGTCACGAAATCCATGGTTATATGTTCCCACTTCCACTGAGGAATCGGAAGTGGTTGCAATAAACCAGCTACCCTTTGATGTTCAGCCTTAACTTGTTGACACACCAAGCATTTCGCTACAAAGCGGGCGATCTCCTTTTTTATGCCTTCCCACCAGAAATGCTGTCGTAGATCACGGTACATCTTTGTGCCTCCTGAATGTATGGAATATGCGGAACTATGCGCCTCCTTCATAACATCTTTGCGAATATGTCCTTTCGGCACACATAAATAATTACCATATCTCAACGAACCATTTTCATGAATCAACAAGTCCGTTCGAAGTCCCGCTTCAACCTGTTCTCGAAACTTCTGCAATCTTGGATCCTGTGACTGCGCTGCCTTAATATTATTGATCAACGACGACTGTACTTGCAGCTGCATCAACTGTCCTGAAGAATGCGGTAACACGATCTCCAACTCGAATATTCGTAAATCATCGATAAGCTCTTTCTGTGCTGTCAACATCCGAATTGCTGGCAACCGATTAAGCGCATCCGGCACTACATTAACTTTTCCCGGATGGTACTTTAGATCAAGATCATAGTCAGCCATCAGCTCCAACCATCTACGTTGTCTCATATTAAGCTCTTTCTGCGTGAACACGTACTTTAGGCTTTTGTGATCGGTGAATACTTCGACCCTTTCGCCCAATAAGTAATGTCTCCAAATCTTCAAACCGAAAATCACTGCTGCAAGCTCCAAATCATGAGTTGGGTAATTCTTCTCATGGGTCTTTAACTGTCTCGATGCGTAGTCTATAACCTTCCCGTACTGCATCAAAACACATCCCAAACCTTTCCCAGACGCGTCGTTGTGAATCACCAATCCTCCGAAACCGTCTGGTACGGTCAAAATAGGAGCGGTTATCAATTTTTGCTTCAACGTCTCAAAATCTGACGCACAACTATCTGTCCATATGAACGGTACATCCTTCCGTGTAAGCTTGGTCAAAGGCTCAGCCAATCGAGCAAAATTCTCCACGAATCTTCTGTAGTATCCTGCAAGTCCCAGAAACTTCTGATCTCCGCTACATTCCTCGGAATCGGCTAATCTTGAACTGCTGCAATCCTCTTAGGGTCAATGGCGATTCCATCTCCGGATACGACGTGCCCCAAAAGCTTCACTTCTTCAAGCCAAAACTCGCACTTGCTCATCTTTGCATACAATCTTTCATGCCTCAATGTCTGCAGTGCAATCCTCAAGTGTTCTGCATGCTCTTCTAGGCTCCTCGAGTAGACCAGAATATCATTGATGAACACCACTATAAACTGGTCCAAGAACGGTGAAAACATTCGGTTCATCAAGTCCATAAATATCGTTGGTGCATTCGAGACTCCGAATGGCATCACTAAATACTCGTAATATGCATATCGAGTTCGGAACGCAGTCTTGTAGATATCCTCTGATTTAACTCGAACTTGATGATATCCGAATCGCAAATCCAGCTTCTAGAATACCCTCGCGCCACTAAGTTACTCGAATAATTCGCCAATGCGAGGGATTGGGTACTTGTTCTTAATAGTCACCTGGTTTAATTCTCGATAATCGATGCACATCCTCTTTGTGCCATCTTTCTTCTTGACTAGAATAACTAGAGCCCCCCAAGGTGAATTGCTGCTATGAATCCAACCCTTCTCTAGTAATTCGGTAACCTACTTCTTTACTTCTTCCAGCTCCACTGGTGCCATCGAATAGTACGCCCTTGAAATTGGCGCTGCACCAGGAACAAGATCGATCGCGAACTCCACATCTCGTTTTGGCGGTAAACCCGAGATGTCCTCGAACATGTCCATGAACTCTCGAACTACAGCTGGCGTTTCCTCCTTATCAACTTCCATCGACGAAAGAATGGCGCTTGTCGGCCTAGCCCTAAACTCGACTGGCCCGACAGAACTGCCGCCTACAGCAAAAACAAACTCCGGACGTCCGGGAATCTAGAAAATCACTTTTTTTTGCCTATAATCAATGTGAGCGTAGAAAGTGCCGAGAAAAACCATTCCCAAGACAACATCATAACTGCCAATATCGATCACCAAGAAATCTGCAAATAACACCCGTCCGCAGATAACAACTGAACAATCCTTGCACTCACTACTAGATATGATTTTCCCGTTCCCAATGTGTATGTCCCAACAATAAGACAGGGTCGTGCAAGAAATCGAATGTGCAATAATAAACTTGGACGACATAAAACAATGGGATGCACCAGAATCGAATAATGCTAATGCAGGAAAAACATGAACAACTAGGATATCCGAAATGACTTCACTTGAAGCCAAACACTGAAGAAGATAAGCACGGTAAACAGGATTGAAGCTTGCGATAAAACATGAACTGGTAAGCAATGAACCGATAGAAATAAGGTAATATCACGACCATAAATCAAGGAAATGAATCAAGACTGGGACTCTAAGTTACTTACATAAAGTACCGCATTGTAACCATGCTGCAGTTCATAGTTACAATCATATAATTCCGTTCAAGTCGCCCAAATCCTAGTATCAGAATCAAAAGAATAGGACGAGAGAAACAATAGGGAACCAAAAGAATTTCAAGCCGAGATGCAAGGTCATTTGCATATCGTCAAGACAAGGGTCAAGAGAAAAATAAGATTCAAGGATCACGATAACAATGTGGCAGGACATGTTCCTAATTACGGGTTTTTCGATTCGTGTAATAGGTCCAATACCCAACTACAAAAGAATCAAACCCGATTAACCTAAATCCTATGGCTCTGATACCAAACAAACCCTGTCACGCCCCGCTTCCCAGAGTGCGCTAAGATCGGCACGTGACAGAGCCAACCATGCTACCTGTGGCTAGGAAACATCCCTCCACAGTCACATTACGGTTGTCCATAAGATATCAAGAAGTAAAAAATAAAATAAACTATCTAGTACATGTCCATATACAAGAATAAACGAGTCAAGAATTAATATGCGGAAGCAATAAATCCAATAAACAATAATATCTGGAAAGTACGTCCCAAATACGGGCTCACAACAGGAAATGAAAATACGGAAATAAAACTAAACTAAACTGGATACTAACAGGATCGTCACTGCTCGGCCTGTCGGCTGAAATACTCCTGATCGGCCTGTGAAAGAGATAAAGGATCTGGGCCATGCAAAACTTAAACGTCAGTGCGTCATAATATCAATAATAATAAGCAACCAGGATGTAACGAGATATGCAGGCATGAATTATAAATAGTAACATGAATGTAATAAGTAAACACGGATATAGAATAGTGAAGTGTATCATTATATGTGACGTGCAGTAATCAATCTAAACTGTTCTACTGGGTCATCTATTCTAAAGTTTGTTTGAAATCAATTAGTGTACTCCTCCATTTAACTCAAAGAATATGCCCCGTTATCCCCCGGGACCATGGATCCGGTAGTAAGAGTCATGAATGACTCTGTCCCGTTATCCCTCGGGACCACGGATCAAGTAAGAATCACGAATGATTCTGTACCGTTATCCCCCGGGACCACGGATCAAGTAATACCCTTTTAAGCTACACTTCAGTTACACTTTTGATTTCCCCATACCCCAAGGTTATGTGTTCAAGTCGGGTATTGATAATCTGGAACTAATGCCAACACAGGATCAAGCGGGTACAGGTTTGTCTATGTAGACAACAGGATACGTCCATCAGGACGACAAGTCAAGATTGTCGGCAATAGAAACTGGATCAGGTATCAAGTCAAGCAGTGGTATAACAAGTCATGTTAGGTAGTGCACAGTGTATCAACGGATGCTCATAATAAAACTGCAGCAAGTACGGATGCACGATAAAAGTATGAATGCACAGTAAAACACGGATGCACAAATATCTATCAGGGATTACATCTACAACTCCATGACTACGCACAATGCACATTATCAAGCATGGGGTGCTAATATAACAGTAATATGAAATAATATGATATGGCATGCAGCTAGATATGCAATAAATGATACGGATGCGAACGGATATCGGAAAAACTGTAAAACTGTAACATGGATGCACAATACAATAAATATGCAATATTTTTATTAATATAGATGCGAGTATAATAATATAGCCTGTATCAAGCTAAATTGCATGCAACCAGATATATAATTAATGATATGGATGCGTACGGCTATCCGAAAACGGTAAAACGGTAATATGGATGTACAATGCAGTAAACATATGATATTTTTATTCATATGGATGCAAAATATGTATCATAGCATGCAAGGTAAACATGCCTGATCGGATCTCAATACGGGGTGCGTACCGCGCGTCCGACATCGGTAAATGTCGCGATACACACACGGAAGCACAGAACTGAACCAGGCAAAGTAAGAAGGTGACCACGCTGGCTGGGAACGTCCACTGGGTCACCCGGATCGTCAGCGACAGCACGGCTCCGGCGGTGACCGGAAAAATACGAGATCAAGAAAAAGCAAGAGAAGAAGAAAGAAGAAGAAGAAGAGGGAGAAGAAAGGGGGACTGGGTTCAATGTGCTCTGGGTTAGTGTTTGGGGACAGAGGCGAGGTGAGGAGGACATTGACGAAGAGTCATGGGTTTTTCCGGCGAGGGTTCACGGCAAGGGCAGTGGGTGTTAGGGTTCTCGGGTTCTTGGAGTCGGGAGGTGAGGGTGGTGTCGGGTTGGAGAGAGGGGAGAGGGACATGGAGGAGGATGACGGGGATGGTGACGAGGGGTCGCCGGCGAGACGGTTGAGGAAGTCGAAAGTGAGGAGATGGCTCACAGGTTTCATAGGTTGGCAGGGGGTTTGCTCGGGAAAGGAGAGTGGAGGAAGAAGAGGAGGAGACGGAGGCGGTGACGAGGGTGTGGAGGCGACAACGAGATCGGCGGCAGCGGGAGCATGGGTTGCTTCGTGATGGGTTCATCGCTGGGTTGTAGGTTAAGCGGTAAAAGAGAGAGGTGGTGTTTTCGGAGAGGGAGACGAGGGTGACGAGCGAGGGTGGAGGAGGCGACGACGAAGATGTTGAGGCGACGAGAACGGTACGTTGGGGATCGACGATGTGGTGTGGCGGCGAGGCGAGACGAGGCAGGGGAGTTGGGTTCGCTCGGGTTTGCCGTGGGCTGGTCGCGAAAGGAGAGGAGGTGAGGTGGAAGAGGGTGAGGCGAGGTGATGGAGGCGATGGGAACGGAGCTCCGGCGAGGCGAGGGGCGCGGGAGCGCGGCGCGGGTTCGCGAGGGCGATGGCGGGAGGAAAAAGAAAAAAGTGAAGAAGAAGACGCGAGGACAGAGAGGGATACGTGTGCAAGGGTATGGGTATAATAAAATAAAGAATTAATTATATATATAATATATAGAGAGAGGGGGGGCTGAGATCTGGGGTTAGATAACGATTTTTTAAATATAAATATAAATATATATATATATATATATATATATATATATATATATATATATATATATATATATATATATATATATGAGAGAGAGAGAGTGAGGGGCTGTGGGTTGTAAAGAGGGAAGAAAGAGAGAGAATATAATATTAGTTAAATTTGAGTTTTTGGTTAATACAAAAATACTTCAAAATACGCCCAGGTTGGGTCTAAAATTCTAGTTTTAAAATACGAATAATATACGTATTGACCAAAACCAAAATAGGATATCCGGGTAACGAAAATGCATACCCCGAAGATCGGATGCACGTAAAATGCACGTAGCGATCCAAACAAGTCCGTTTCAATAAGCGAAACGAGAACAAGATGTACAGATGCCACGACAGGGTTAGGGGTATGATACATGCATTGCTAGATATTTTTAAAATATTTTATTTGACTTTATATGTTATATTAAAAAATGCAAATGCCAGATATAATACAGATGAACAGGGTATACAACATGAAAATGCACGGATCCTCATAACTAGCAGGGATAAATCATAAACAAGAATTAAGACGGGTTTCTAGCATGCGGGTCGGGTCGGATGAAAATACAGACACCAATTATACTATTCACACCCAAACAGCAATAAATCAAGAAATAGCCATAATTAAAGAAATACCCACAACAGAACTGGTATAAATGAACTAGGGTGTTACAGGAGCCATGGAAAAGTCCCTAGTTCTGAGTCTCGACAGTTCACAGACAACCTAGAGACAATCTCGACATTCGTCGCAATATAGCAGACACAATGTCAACAAACGAAGCAAAGGAAGATCCCTACCTTTAGGGTCTTGACGGCAACTCAAGTAAAACCTGAAAGACTATCGGAGATCATCCCACACCAGCACAGAGTGGTCATGACTCATCGGGTGTAACATTTTGAAAATTTAGAAATAAATAAAATTAATGAATTTAAATAATAGTATGCCAATTTAAAAAGTTATTAAGACAAAATAGGGCATTTTCGTAAGTAGGTTGTGAAACAAATTAAATTGAAATTTTAGCATGCAATATAAATTAATTACAAGGGTTTTAATGATAAATTTAGCTTCATTTTAATAAAATGGTGTTTATATAATAAACTAGGTAGTGAAGGGTCTTTTTGTAAAATTTAGGAAAACTATGCAAACTTGAAATTTGTAAGGGGGTAAGTGGAAAAAGGGTTAGGAAATAATTTAGATCAGAATTTTATCACAAACTAAAACAATTGAAGAGATAATACAAGGCCACCTCCTTCTTGCATGCACAACACACACAACAACTCCTCCTTGCATGAGAATGGCATACCCTTGTTGTTGACACCTCCTCCTACACCTCACTCTTCCCTCTTCCATATATATAAGGTGTTCAGATCAATTAATCAATTTATAACTTCTGAAAATTCAAAAGAAAGAAAAAGAAAACTAGAGCAAATAAAGAAGAATAAGAGAAAGGAGAAGAGAAGAGCCAAGTTCTAGGATTTCCACCATCAAGTTAGGAACAAGGAACTTGTACATCTTGGAGGGAGTTCTTCCAGCAATCTTTTGTAGGTAAAATCTTGGATCACTGTACGATTTAGTTCTGTAATTAGTTAAATTAGAAATCCAATATCTAGGATATCGTATTTTTAAGAAAAACTGAACTCTGTAGTAATCTGCTATTAGTCAGGAAATCAACTTAACCAAACAATGCCTAAATATTGTATGTTAGACCTAGAACAAACCCTTGAAGCACGAACCAAGAGGCTCGGATTTGGGCCGGCGACCTATAGGCAAATTCCGGCGTCGCCGGATTTATGATAGGCTTTGGGGTTTTGGGTTTTTGGGTAGGTCTCTGTATCATTGTTAGGATATTTTGGTATTGTTTAAAATAGTTAATTTAACTGTATATGGAATCTGGGGACTAATATCATAAAAGTGATCAATGTTTTTAAATACGGCACGGAAAAATCGTAACGCGTTCTGTTTTCTGTTACGAAACAGCGTTGAGTTAAATTTCAGTAAAGATACGTATTAGATCGTTGGCAATAGTCGTACGTATTATAATTAGTACGTACAACTTGTGTTTTCGTGGTTTTGCCGTATCGGAATGTAGCCATTTTTTTATACAAGTTAATTCAATGTTAGATTTGAGTGCGGGAACTTCGGAGGCTGTAAGGAAAGGAAAAGGATTGGCGATTCCTGAGTAGTTACGACGTATTCCGGTGAGTAGACTAAACATCTACCGGGGGATTGTGTAAAGATGGCGTGATACGCCCGTATTTTGTTAAGTTGAAAGATTGATTTTATATGCGAAGTTAATAACATGCATTCATATATACCTACACATCATCATGTTAATAGTTGTTAGAACACTGCACAATTATCGACGAGTTATGCCGCACGTGCATATCTTTACATGTTACACTACACCTCGTCGATATTAACATGTCACTTTTGCAATAAATAATTATCCTGTTAAATATGATTCTATCATACCTTAAACATCATTAACAGTAGTACTTTACATAAATGACATCATGTTTCGTATTTAATTGTTCGAAGTTGATATAAGAGAAAATTTTATTATTGAGGATTTATGGTT
This sequence comes from Agapanthus africanus, assembly GCA_030015575.1. Taxonomy (NCBI): domain Eukaryota; kingdom Viridiplantae; phylum Streptophyta; class Magnoliopsida; order Asparagales; family Amaryllidaceae; genus Agapanthus; species Agapanthus africanus. The sequence continues at coordinate 527,924,535 of JASDDO010000016.1, forward strand.
TTGAGCTTTCCTATACCATTGCATAAATCCAGTGATTGTTCATTATTGAAGTGACATGTCCACCATGAGATGTCTTTATGATTTGGTTTTTATTCCAAACCGAGTAGGTGGGTTACGGATTTACAATTTTATCCAGACTGAGTCGGTGGGGATACAGTTGGATACATGGTGGACCCGGTCGAGACCGAGAGGCAGGATAGCCGCATGATAGGCGGGGAGCCTAACGAGGATACTCGATACCGAAAATAGTTGTGAAACACGGCGGATAATTAGATGATATCGACCGGTGTTATTGATTACAGGATCGTTCGAGGAATGATGCCTGAGAGAAATGGAAGATTTGTGTCGATGATGGACACGGAAAGATGAACTTTATTTGGAAACAAATGATGATGATTTCAGTTGTTGTTTTATGTGATTCGTGTTTTTCACATGTTATCATACATCACAATTATTCTTATTGCAGTTAGTTGTAGTTCGTCATATTTACATTATCAGCCGTTATATGTTAGTCTTATTCACCGAGTTGGCAACTCACCCCCGTTGTGCCACAATTCCTTGCAGGAGTAGAGTGGACGGTTAGCAGCAGTGCAGATCCACTTTTCAACTTTTATCGCATCTTTTGATAGGTGGGTTACATATGTAGTAATGATTGATCGAATGAGTTGTGATAAAATATAAAGTGTTCACAATCAAAGATATTTATACCGCAATCAATTAACGGTGTCGATGTAGTGCGTTAATGAATACGGATCGTCCACTGAGATGTGTGTTTTGCTCACTTTTGTTTTAGATGAGTCGAAATGAAAATATAAAAGAAAAATTGTAAGAAAATTGATTCAAGAATTTTGAAATTTAGTTTCAACAATAGTAAAGAACTAGATCTAAAGATCAAGAATCAATAAAATTCTAGAAGATGTTCAAATCTAATGAACTATCAAGATTTGTAATGAGGCTCGTAGGAATCGATCGAATCTATAGTGAGGATGAAGACTTGTGATTACGTATTCCTATCCATTGATGATTTGTTGCTAGATCGATGATGATCAACGAGAATTAGGGATCTCTTGAAGAAACTAGGGTTTCTCCATCATCATCCCTTGTCCTTTCGTTGATTATCATTCACAAGCTAGCCTCCAGGAAATTCAATCACCGATCGTTGATCTCTAATTAAGAGCGAAAACATTCAATAAAGCATCTCCCTCAAAACTAAGTTGTCGATGATTCAATTTTCTAGAGTTTACAAAACTCATAGGACTTAAGAATTGTTTCAAGATTGTAATCATCATCATCTATCTATTCTCTCGATTTCTCCACGAGCGGAGTTTTTACTCAAACATTATGACAAAGAAATCAATCAAGAATCGAAAACTCATCATAATGCTCAAATATAAAGATAAGCAAGATAAAGAAATTTCACCTTTTATTATTCAACAATTCCGTTACAATTCGCTCAAGAACTATAAGAATTGAGGAAAGAACTCGATTGTCGAATTAGCTTCGCATCGTCGGATATATGCGTAGGGTTTCTCCATCATCATCCCTTGTCCTTTCGTTGATTACCCTACTACAAATAAGGGTTTCCCCTACGGATTTATCCGTAGGGGCAACCCACTGCCCCTACGGATATATGCGTAGAGGCGAAAAAATACCCCGTAGGTGCAAGTTGAGGCCCTGAACTTGCCCCTACGGATTTATGTGTAGGTCCTGTTGCCCCTACGGATTAATCCGTAGGGTATAAGATTTTATATTATTTACGGTTTTTTTAATATATTACATGTACCTACGGATATAACCGTAGGTCCATGTACTACCCCCTACGGATATATGCGTAGGTACTTTTCCGTAGGGGAAAAATATCAGGATTCCTGATATTTTGCCCCTACGGATAACGCCGTAGGGGAGAGGCAGTGGCCCCTACGGATATGTCCGTAGGGGCACTCCCAACCCCCTGGCACTGAGATCAGGGGGGAAATATCAGTTACTGCTGATATTGTGCCCCTACGGATATAACCGTAAGGGCAACATGTGTACCTACGGATTAATCCGTAGGTACATATTATCTGTATTTTTTTTTTAAAAATGGGCTGCTTGATTTTTTTCCGCCCTGTGCACAATAATATATACATCAATCAAATCATATATTGCAGTATTCATAATCACATCTCACGCATATATATAATATACAAAAGAAACCCAAAAACTGAATATGATATAAATACAAACCAATATCAATATCGTTTCAAAATGTAGTACAATGTGTATGATATAAATAAATACATGTTTCAAAAAATAAGAACCAAAAAGCTACCCTAGTTCGGTCCAGCTCCACTTCTGAATAATGATAGAATAACGCGCTCCTGCTCCTCGATCAATAAACTCTGCAATTCGTCGCGAGCGGGAGTCTGAGCAGCATGTGGAGCTGGCGATGTGGTCTGCGCAGCCACCGTCGAGGTAGTCGCTTGCGGAGCCACGGCTGCGAGAGTCTGAGTGGGCGGTGGAGCTATAGGAGCTGTCTGCGGAACCGCAGCCGATGTAGTGGCTTGCGGAGCCGCAGCCGAAGGAGATGCATGTGGAGGCTCGGCCGATGTACCATGTCGCGTCTGGACCTAACGTGTGTAATAAGCGTGTAAGAACTGTGTATTATTCGAATTCGTATCATTATTAAGTTATTTCGAAACCCCGTTTGGATATCTAGTTTGCTGTTTATTTTAATTACATTTGTATGTATGATTAATCAAACTTAAGTCTAAAACCAAATAAGCTCAAGCTACGTACTAATTATGGATATGTTGATATCTATATAATATGACATGATATTTTACTATAAAGCAGTATACATACCAGCATCTCCTTCAACTTCTGAACGGTGGCCCTCAAGCTCTCCGGTTCCTGATGGACACGTCGGTCACTGGAGACGGAGGAAGTAACCGCCGGGGTGGAGTCCAACCTCATATGGGCCCTGCTAGGGCCCAGTCCCCGGCCTCTCTCCCAACCTCCGTGGTGCCCTCCGTGTGCGGCGTCCAGAACTGGGGTCAGCAGCCTCGGATCGCTCTGTCCGGTAAAATCGATCTCCGACGCCTGGGCCTGCTCAACCACCCGCTCCTACACCCACATTAAGCAGTAAAGTATAAGTATAAGATTTAAACTTGAACCTTCCAAAACTAAAATTTCAAATTTGGGTAGAAAAAATATTAACACTTACGCAGTACTCCTGGGTAGCGACGTCGGGATATCGAAGCTCGCCCATGGCGGGATCTGTCGAGGTGCCGTGGACGGCAAGATATGCGGACAGCACGCTCGGTGTACCACCTGACGCCACGGTCCGAGATATCTGCAATATTAGAAAGTAACTCTTAATATTAGAAATATTAGAAAATAACTCTTAATATTGCAGAATATCACAAAGGTCGGTCTATTGTAATTTACCGTAACTCCATGGCTCGAGTAATGTTCCTTGAGCCACCTGTGTAAGTGGGGCGACCCCTCTTCGCCGACTTCCTGTTCTCTGTATTCTGAGCGGCCTGTTTCTGCACAACGCATTAACATTTAGTTTTCTAATTAAGAAACACAAAGAAATAAATTATATCATAAATAATGAATTACATTTAAAATACATACCTGTTTGCGTTGGGAGTCGAAATAAGCGCACAATAGAGGCCATGTCTCTACGTTGACTCTCGCAAACGCCGGAGTAGATAGGAGGGCCGCTCTCTCTGCCTCGGGGGTCGCCATCCACAGGGAGTAGCAGTCGGCCTTCAGCTCATTCCTGTTGTATCGGACCTTGGCCTGCATGTTCTTCATCAGGCCATTGTACAGAGCATGAAGGTCGAGCACCCTCCCCGGATGATCAGGGTCGGCTACAGGCTGAAAATCGTAATCCAACTGAAAATACAAAAAAACATTGTTATTAGATTGCAAGTGTTAATAATAAATATATTGGATAGATCAAATGAAAATATATATTAATACATACTCGAGCCTGATCAAAGAAGAGGGCGAATGAGCGCTGGTGCTGCTCGCCCCACTCAACGTGAAGTGGATAGTTCTTCACAAGCCGGCTCTCGTCCCCCAAATACCGGCCGAACCTCTCGGCATGAGGACCGGTATAGCGATAGTCAAGGGTAAAAAAAAAGGGGAAATGCTGCCTCCCCCTAGCTCTGTCAGGCCTCAGCCTATGGGACTGATTCGGGCCTCGAGTCCCCCTCTGGGGATGGGGAGGCCCTGCGTCTGCACGAAATATCAAGACAATCAATAATAAGACAAAGTTGTATTAATAAATCAAGGTTAAACGAAAATTCAAGTGTGATATATACCTCCGGTGACTATCGCACGAGCCTGGGCCCGGGCAGCAGCACGAGCGGGACGATAGTTCCTCCGGTGAGGAACAACCGGGGTCCCGGATGCGGACGCATCCCCTCCAACTAGAAAATAAACATCGACGCTAAATTTCCATGAAGTTCATATTTATTCTATAGAGCACATGTAAAATGAATAAATATTTTAAATTTATTCACTAACCTGCAGACGATGCGGAGGGTATGGAAGCGGCAGGAGTGGCCCCTGCGGAAGATGTGGACGCACCACCTATAATTAGACAATTAAAAATAGATTATATAAGTAATTGCAAAAAGAATGTGTAGATCAATAATATAACGTTCTAAATCAATATGCATGCACTATAGGATATATAAACATACCCGCAGGTGCGGTGGTGTCACCACCTACAGCTAGACAATAATAAAAATTGCTAAGTAAGAGCAAAAGGAATGTGTGTATTTATGATATAGCATTCTAAATCAATATACATACACTATATGATATATAAACATACCTGGAGGAGCGGGGGTGGCCTCTGTCCCAGATGTGGACGCATCACCAACAACTAGACAATCAAACATTGACAGTATAAGTAATTTTGACATAAACAGGCATGAATATCTGTAATATTACATTCAAAATGGATATGCGTGCAGTATACCTGGAGGTGTGGCAAAATCCACACGGAAGGAGGCATTCGAAGGGGTCTCCGATCTAGGTGCAAGACCGGCCCTCTGAAGCTCCCTACGGAGCTCTCCGGGCGGCAGAACCGCTCTGCCTCTGCCTCTGCCGCGGCTGGAGCTCCTGCCGCCCCTCGCTGCTCCCGACATCGTCATCAAATCTAAATAAACGGTTCGTGGACGCATTAGACAATCATTAAAAGTATTGACTATATATGTATAGAGCGTAAAATGTGAAGTAGTAATATAACATTACTGATAACCTTTTTCGTTTCGTGGGCGCATCATACATATCTACTTGGATTTCATCGTTGATGTCATTTCTAACCCACGTAACTTCATGATCGGTCGAAGACAACCCGTCCTTCGAAACAGACGGTCGGAGCACTTTAAGCCTTCTCTCTTCTTCGTCCTCATCGCTGTCCTCGTATTCTGGGACATCGTAGACATCTCTGGGTTTCCATCGGCATACAACACTCCACCCCGGATGCTTCAAACACTGTGTGTAGTATACTTGGAACGCTTGGTTCGGAAAGATAAACGGATCGTCCTGACCGTAAAATCAAAGTGTGTTCACACTGGTCAATCCATATTCATCTTTCCAAGTCCCAAGACTGCTTCTCCACCTGTCCGTATCGGTTCGCGGATCGTACCAAGTACACTGGAATATATAAAAGGGTTCTGATCGTCCGGGATAGTGGATGCCGAGTATACAATTTAAGTACCCATAGTAAATCACACCGTCCGATCCTACCGTCGCAATCCCACTATTCTGAGTGGTTCTAGATGTCTCTATGTCCTTAACTTCGAATTTGTATCCAAGGACACCAAATCCTTTGTAATATGCAACCTCCATACTAGGAAATTGAGCTAAATATCTTGAATCACTCTCAAATGATGCAGACAAGTTCGGATCGTGGATCTAACAAAACAAATTTTACGACAAATACATAACGATACAAGTTTAGATTAAAACTGATAGCAATAAAATGTTATTCGAATAACTTACATGATCTGTGACCCAATCACAAAAATTATCCTGATGGTATTTTTCCAAACGTTCTTCGTTCCAATCAGGATGCCCCTCACGTACCTCGTTAAAATGAGTTCTGTTTTCGATAAATAATTGTGACATTAATATTATGTCATTTCATACACACACAAACACAGATATAACAATTAATCCAAAAGAACTTACTCTCTAATTTGTTCAAGACATGCGCAATTAAGCAAGATAAACCGGTATATCTTGTTGATAAACATAGTGTCTACCCTCTTATACTCGGCTTTACCATATGGCCCGTCTTGAATTCTTCGTGGTCGGTTAAGCCTTGTCTCAATGTTCTCGTCCAGATAGCGGGAACAAAATGTGGTTGCTTCATCAAGAAGATAACTTTGCATGATAGAACCCCTCTGGTCGATTTTTATTGCGTATATACTTCTTAAGAGTGTATAGGTACCTAATGAGAATATGTTGAATAAATAAATACGGGCATACATGACAACAATAAATTTATAAATTGCGCGAAACGGAAAAATTACACGTACCTCTCGACGGGATACATCCATCGATATTGTACCAGTCCGGCTAACTTCGCCTCAGTTGCAAGATGAACCGTCAAGTGTATTATAATATCGAAGAATGACGGTGGGAAAATACGCTCAAACTTGCAAAGTATCAACGCAATAGAATTTTCTAGTTTATCCAGCGTCGCAACCTCCAGTGTTTTAGCACACAACTCCCTGAAAAAACAACATAGGTCGTTGATTACTAGACCAACCGAGTCGGGGAGAGAAGTCCTGAGGGCTAATGGAAGAAGGTGCTCCACGATAACATGGTGATCATGACTTTTCAGCCCATCGATCTTGCCCTTCACAATTTTTATTTTCTTGCTGAATGATCCTGAGAAACCTGTGGGGACTTTCAAATCATGCAACACCTACATGAATCTATTCTTCTCCGGTTGTGACATATAATAAGCGATATTGGGAAGTACAAACTTGCCCGGTTTACCCACTACCGGTTTAGGGTGCAATTCACTTCTTATTCCCCACTCTTGTAGATCCATCCGAGCATTCATGTTGTCTTTCGATTTCCCGTCTTTACACAGAAGCAAGTTAAGTATGTGCTCTGATACTCCCTTCTCTATATGCATGACGTCCAGACAATGACGCACTGAATTTGTAGACCAGTACGGAAGCTCGAAGAAAATGCTTAACTTGTTCCAATATTATGGTTTGACCTGTTTCGTCGGATCCATCCCGAAGGTCACGTTATTGTAACCATCCCATTTAGCAGTCACGTCCTCTCCGGACAATGGGGATGGAGGTCCAAGAAGCTCCTGATGACCATCAAAGTGAACCGTGTCTAACCTATAGGGGTGGTCTGGAGGCAGAAAACGTCGATGGCCGCAATAACAAACCTTCCTGCTAAAATTCAAAAATTTTGATGTTGTGTGTTCATGGCAATGAGGACATGCTTTGTGACCATGTACGGACCAACCTGATAGAATTCCATACGCAAGAAAGTCATTAATTGTCCATATTAAAGCCGCACGCGGTATGAAGGTTGTATTTGTGTTTGAATCATATGTCTCTACACCATCAATGAACAAAGTTTTCAGCTCCTCGATCAGAGGTCGGAGATAGACGTCGATATTGTTCCCCGGTGAGTTTGGTCCGTCGATAAGAAAATGCATCATAAAGTATGATTGGTCCATAGCCAAACAAGGCGACAGATTATAAATTATCATTACAACGGGCCATGTACTGTGACTTCCAGCCATATAGTTGAATGGGCAGAAGCCATCGGTAGCCAGTCCGAGCCGGACATTGCGATGATCGCTACTGAATATTGCGTGCCTCCTATCGAAATCCTTCCATACCGGTGAATCTCTTGGATGGCTCATTTTTCCATTTTCGCTTGGAGGAGCACGGTGATGCCAAATCATTGCCTCGGCTGTTTTCTTGCACCTGAATAGCCTCTGTAGCCTCTGTGTTATGGGAAAGTATCGTGCTATCTTCACAGGTATATCAGGCTTCTTATCAGAATCTTTCGGCTTATACCTGGCCTCTCCGCATGTTGGACACTCTTTCAAATCTGAATTCTCTTTCCGGTACAATACGTAATTTTTAGGACATACTTGAATCTTCTCGCACTTTAGACCCAAATCAGACATCATCTTCTGGGCTTCGTACCAGCTTTCGGGCACATTATTTTCCGGAGGCATAGAATCTTTCAAGAACGAAAGAAGCATTGTGAATGACTTGTTGCTCCATCCATTTAGGCACTTAATCTGGAAAAGTTAGACGAACCATGAGAGGGTGGAATACTTCGCATTCTCATAAATTGGTTTCCTAGCATCATTCATGAAATTTTCATATTTATCCGTACGCGGTCCTTGACCGGAAGGAATGTCATCTTCGGTACGAATAGATTCACCTAGGGCAACCTCTACCATATCCTCCATTTCTTCTGATGGAAATAAATTTCCGTCTCCTGCCTTATTACCGAATTCTTCTTCTTCTCCTGCCACATTATCGTGTTCTCCTTCTTCTTCTACCGCAGTACTGCATTCTTCTCCTTCCCCGTGATATTTCCAAGTTGTATAAAGTCTAGTAAACCCATGTTTTACAATATGAAGCTCTGCCAATTCTACCTTCTGCCAGTACTTATTGCCACATCTATCGCACGGACAGAGAATCTTCTCTATTATGATCTTATTATGTGCGCGTGCAAATTCAAGGAAAGCAGCAACTCCTACGACAAACTTAGGTTGCATACGTTGTTTCCAATCCACATACATCCAGTGCTTAACTCTAACGTACTCATGGGCCATGTTAGACTGAATAACATATAAATTGTAGGTTATGCTGACTATATTGAGAAATATAAGAACGGGATAGTTACTGACAAAGGAGAAAATCCGTGTATATGCTTTGTGTGTGCGTTTGTCGTTGAAAAGAATAAATTATCGCACGTATATTAACCAATAGACGGGGACTAAGTGGCGCTTTTAGTTTCATATATGAGTATCGATGGGAATATGAAGGTTTCATATTATCATATATTGGTTTTAACCCGAACATCTCGAATCGCTCTCTAATTATGCGTTTGTATGTGTGTGTTCCGGCTGTCGGGGGTAGGCTTCTATCCCATTAAGAATGTATAGAGCGAATGCCCATCACTTGTGCTTTCAACCGTTTCGAGTAAATTTCTGCAGCACCTCCCCGCTGTTCTCCGAGTACACTGTAATAGAATAGATAATCATTTCAAAGCTGTGAAACAACGTTGAAATGAACATCTAATCTATCTTTGTACACGGAGAACCAGCGGAAAGGTACCGACGAAATATCTCGAAACGGATGAAAACACAAGTGAATGAAGGCGTTTGCTTTATACATTCTTAACTTGTCCACACGGGATAAATCTATGGGTTACCATACGATTGAATTTTCTCGTCGCGTAGACTATACGACGGTTGTTAGTATCGAGCTATACTGTCCGATATTTAACAACCTTCGTATAGTTCTAGGTCACGACGAGCATCGCACATATGTTAACCGATAGACGGGGACTAAGTGGCGCTTTTAGTTTCATATATGAGTATCGATGGAAATACGAAGGTTTCATATTATCATATATTGGTTTTAACCCGAACATCTCGAATCGCTCTCTAATTATGCGTTTGTATGTGTGTGTTCCGGCTGTCGGGGGTAGGCTTCTATCCCATTAAGAATGTATAGAGCGAACGCCCATCACTTGTGCTTTCAACCGTTTCGAGTAAATTTCGGCAGCACCTCCCCGCTGTTCTCCGAGTACACTGTAATAGAATAGATAATCATTTCAAAGCTGTGAAACAACGTTGAAATGAACATCTAATCTATCTTTGTACACGGAGAACCGGCAGAAAGGTACCGACGAAATATCTCGCAACGGATGAAAACACAAGTGAATGAAGGCGTTTGCTTTATACATTCTTAACTTGTCCACACGGGACAAATCTATGGGTTACCATACGATTGAATTTTCTCGTCGCGTAGACTATACGATGGTTGTTAGTATCGAGCTATACTGTCCGATATTTAACAACCTTCATATAGTTCTAGGTCACGACGAGCATCGCACGTATGTTAACCGATAGACGGGGACTAAGTGACGCTTTTAGTTTCATATATGAGTATCGATGGGAATATGAAGGTTTCATATTATCATATATTGGTTTTAACCCGAACATCTCGAATCGCTCTCTAATTATGCATTTGTATGTGTGTGTTCCGGCTGTCGGGGGTAGGCTTCTATCCCATTAAGAATGTATAGAGCGAACGCCCATCACTTGTGCTTTCAACTGTTTCGAGTAAATTTCGGCAGCAACTCCCCGCTGTTCTCCGAGTACACTGTAATAGAATAGATAATCATTTCAAAGCTGTGAAACAACGTTGAAATGAACATCTAATCTATCTTTGTACACGGAGAACCAGCGGAAAGGTACCGACGAAATATCTCGAAACGGATGAAAACACAAGTGAATGAAGGCGTTTGCTTTATACATTCTTAACTTGTCCACACGGGACAAATCTATGGGTTACCATACGATTGAATTTTCTCGTCGCGTAGACTATATGACGGTTGGTAGTATCGAGCTATACTGTCTGATATTTAACAACCTTCATATAGTTCTAGGTCACGACGAGCATCGCACGTATGTTAACCGATAGACGGGGACTAAGTGGCGCTTTTAGTTTCATATATGAGTATCGATAGGAATATGAAGGTTTCATATTATCATCGAGTATCATATATTGGTTTTAACCTGAATATCTCGAATCGCTCTCTAATTATGCGTTTGTTGTGCATTCGTGTTGTATGTGTAACATGATTTTAAACCATTGAGATCAAGATTGATAGAACTGATCATCCTACATTGCAATAGCATTCATCAACCAAAAACTATTATTGCAATGGTATTCATCTATAACAATCAACAATTAAAACTACAAATGTAGGATACTGATATCATAAAGCGTTATACGCAACATTGATAGAACTGATAAATAAAAAAACGAAACACAAACCGTATCAAGATTTAACAACTTTGATTATGTCATATACGCGGGCCGATATTTTCATATTAGCCAATAGGCAAAAATAGATTGCGGTCTGGATATGGCATATTGGCAGATGTTACCTATATGCATACATGCATGTTGTCTCCCCATTTTTTCATAAATCAAACCAACTACATACATCAAACTAGTCCATGCCACCAATTGGAAACTCCACTATGTGTTTGAATTATTATTTTTCCAAATAGCATTGAGCTCCTATTGACATTGTCCCATACAACAAATTTGTTGTGCTTGCCTCGACCTTCATCTAGCTTTCACATGCCATACACATTAGATGAGTAATATAGATATAAATTATGGTATTTTGTTATCATCAATCCATCTAACCCTAACCCCAACCTAACCCTAGCCCCAGCCCCAGCCCCAGCCCAGCCCTGCCCAAACCTAACCCTAACCCCAGCGCGGCCAGCTAAACCCCAATACCAACCCTAAGGCAAACCCTAACCCCAGCCCCAGCAGCAGCCGAACCCCAACCCTAATCCCGACCCCGACCCCGACCGCGACCGCGACCCCTGCCGAACCCCAACTCGCGCGCGCAACCCCAGACCCAGCCATGAACCCTAAGCCCAAAATAATCAAAAAATTCTTTAATTTACCTGAAGATTTACTCACCTGAACGGCGGTGGCGACGACCTGAACGGCGGTGGCGACGACGAGAACGGTGGTGGCGACGAGAACGGCGGTGGAGACGAGAAGAACGGCCGTGGCGATGACGAGAACGGCGTGGCGATTTGGGGATTTTTTTCGCGCGCGATCAAGAGAGAGAGGAAGAAAGTGAGCGTAGACGATCGATCTGTGCCTTTATTAAATCGATATTTAGTTTCCCCTACGGATTTGTCCGTAGGTCTTTGGTTTGCGGCTCCGTAGGGGCAAACACCAAATTAAGAATTAATATTTTTATTCTTGGACGTCTGGGCCCGTAGGGGCAACCTTTTAGCCCTACGGATTAATCCGTAGGGCCTAGTTAAATCTGCCCCTACGGATTTCAGTATCCGTAGGGGCAACCCCCTATTTTACTAGTGCTAAGGCTTAGCAGTGACTCCCAGACCAGTTGGTCTAAGGCATTAGGTGAAGAAGCACTTTCGCTATATTTTTTTATTGCTGCCTTGGCGATAACAAAACCAGTGTTCATTTTTCTTCACCATTTTATTTTTTTATTCATTTTTTATTTCCTTCATACTTTGGCTTTTAGACAAGAGCATTTCAAGGTATCCTCTACTATCCCGAGCTTCAAGATGTGTGTAAGTGCGAATAGTAGGGTATCAACGTTCGAATGTTTGGCTTCCAGAATATGAACTATTTTTCAGACTTTTTTATCCTCAGATTAGTGACTTCTTATCATCTTACTAACCCTTGGGACAACGGCTCATAACTACTTATTACTAGTTCATTTAAGAAAACTTCTAATTTTCTAGGTTTTCTTAAATTTTTCTAATCTTTTGGATGTAATTTTTCACTATCTAATCTTTTATTATCTTATTTATATACAAAAAAAATTATTTTTTGAAAATTTTTAAATTTTTATAGATTTTCAAATGTTTTGTGCTTATGCAAAGTGATATGCAAATGATGCGTAAATACCGCAATCAATTAACGGTATCGATGTAGCGTGTTAATGAATACGAATCGTCCACTGAGATATGTGTTTTGCTCGCTTTGGTTTTAGATGAGTCGAAATGAAAATATAAAAGAAAAATTGCAAGAAAATTGATTCAAGAATTTTGAAATTTAGTTTCAACAATAGTAAAGAACTAGATCTAAAGATCAAGAATCAATAAAATTCTAGAAGATGTCCAAATCTAATGAACTATCAAGATTTTTAATGAGGCTCGTAGGAATCGATCGAATCTATAGTGAGGATGAAGACTTGTGATTACGTATTCCTATCCATTGATGATTTGTTGCTAGATCGATGATGATCAACGAGAATTAGGGATCTCTTGAAGAAACAAGGGTTTCTCCATCATCATCCCTTGTCCTTTCGTTGATTATCATTCACAAGCTAGCCTCTAGGAAATTCAATCACCGATCGTTGATCTCTAATTAAGAACGAAAACATTCAATAAAGCATCTCGCTCAAAACTAAGTTGTCGATGATTCAATTTTCTAGAGTTTACAAAACTCATAGGATTTAAGAATCGTTTCAAGATTGTAATCATCATCATCTATCTATTCTCTCGATTCCTCCACGAGCGGAGTTTTTACTCAAACATTATGACAAAGAAATCAATCAAGAATCGAAAACTCATCATAATGCTCAAATATAAAGATAAGCAAGATAGAGAAATTTCACCTTTTATTATTCAACAATTCCGTTACAATTCGCTCAAGAACTACAAGAATTGAGGAAAGAACTTGATTGTCGAATTAGCTTCGCATCGTCTCCGTGAGTCGCGGATCGGCTTGGATCACTTGCTCGGTTGAAGATCGGCGTCGCTTCTAAAAGATTGAAGGCTTCTTGCTTGAATTGGCACTCGATAGATCTTGATCTCAATCAAATTGTGTCACTCAATTTGATTTAAATTTTGATTTGGATCTACAATTTTCCCTCCAAAAATGAGCCCCCTCAAACCCTAGATCTTGATCTCATTTTATAATCCCTCATTTGAATCATCCCTCTAAAGCTAGGTTGTTAGCGAGAGACTTCTAGAAGAAGTTTGTTGGAGGGAATATTCTAGAATAAGGTATATTCTAGGATAAGATTGTTAGGCCGAGCCTTCTGGATAAAGCCACGTGGTCATCTGGAGTCTTCTGGAAGCATTGGCCGTTACAGAGAAAAAAGTGGAGAAATTTGAGAAGCTGACGTGTCCATTGCGCCGCGGATCTGTTCACACCAGAATATTGCATTATTATATTCCCCATTCTTATTCGTTTAATAAATAAACAGGTGCTTTTGACGCATGTCTGCTACATATTACAGGTTACAGGTTCTTGGATCTAAAACGGTGAAAACAATGAAAAGACAATGCAAAAGTGAGACTACGAATGATAAATGGTGAAATCTTGATCGCGTCTACATGTTGAGGAACAATGAACGACAGTTCACCGAGTATAAAGGCATCGACACGAAGAAACAGTAAAGGTCCACTACAATATTCACTGGAAAGATCTGGAAGAGAACGAGAAAACAATCTGCAAAAAGACCTGAAGAAACAGGAAGTACAAGTAATAAGAAGCCATCACAAGAAAGCACATGAGCCAATTCTACTTTTTGGCCGCGGAACCGCGGCCAAACCAGGCCTTGGGCCGCGGTTCCACGGCGGGCTTAAGGGAACAGTGGAATTAATTTTTACCAAATTGTGAGGCGGATTTGACTAGTCAACCTAGGGCTATTTTTGTAAATTTAGACATGCGGTTCAAGATGTAACTTAGGGTTTCTATTTCCTATAAATAGAACTCTAAAGATTGTAATTCTTTATGCCTCCTTTTAATAAAAATTCAGAAATCCTTTTTGGAGAGCATCGGTGTTTCTTCTCCATTCAGAAATTCAGATCTGACAACCCTGCATGGATGATTGGAAGGATGCATCTGTAAGTAATTTAATTTCTTGCCCTAGTGTAGTTTTCAATTCCTTGCCCTAGGTAGATTTAATTTCATGCCCTAGGAACTTGTTTAGGGTTTAGCTTTTGGGAAGGATTTTGAGAGATGAGATCTCTCATCCCTTTCTTACCCACCAAACATTTACAATAGGACTCTATGCATACATGCACATACCGCTCCCTACGGCACTCTATCCCTCGAGGTAGCGGTGATACCGTAGTATAAAGGCCCGGATGTGATGTTTTCCATGGAGGTTAGGGTAAGGATCTCTAAAGGAAGGACAAGAACCTAGAGGAAGGAACACCTTCCCGAACGGATCTAATCCACTTTATTGATAATTTCCATAACTCCTTACAGATCTTCATTCGGGTATTGAAAGTGGTGAGATTTAATTACAATTCCAAACCATCCCTAAACCTAGCCCTAGCAAGAGTAGATCTAGATAATTGCCCTAGGATAGTTTAGATTTTTAGATTTAATAATCTGTCCGAATACCTTTCGGAATTAACTCGTAAGAACGAATCGGAAAGTCACAACATCCCTATGGACCGACCCGTACTCACCGGCTAGCTGCAAAACGACGCCGTTCTTGATTGCGGTTACAAATATTTTTGATCTATCTTTTAGAAAGCGCAAGCACGCTAAATCTATTCAAATCAGGATCCGCCGCCAATAGGGCCCTACGGCTGCGGATCCGCGGCCCTTTGAGGCTTTGGTGCATGAAACTTCATGGCAATTCTTTTGCTGGCTTTAGTAATACTTCTTGATGTCTGGAATCTTCTAAGTATTTCTTGTTCACTGCCAGATCACAAGTCTTTGACTTGGCGTATTTTTATCAGCACTTTTCACAGTTTCGGCTCTTTTACCTGGAATTTCCTGCACACATTCTCGAGACAAGTGTTGCGCTATACAAAGATTATGCGTGCAATGATAAACACTAAATTTCCCTCAAAATGCCGGTTATAATATATAATACATGTTATTTAGTATTTTACAGTCAATTTGCTAATATGTGCTATATTCATACCGAACATCTTTAGACGAGTGCAAATGGTAGGGAAATTGACGTGTTAAAAATGCAATATTTTCGACTGATCAAATTCCCCCAAACTTATTTTTGTTCGTCTCGAGCAAACTGTTTTATTAGAAAGAGAAGGAGAAAATAAAGAAAAAGAAAAACTAACTAGCACACTTTCGTAGGCAACACGATTGTACTGAGCACGTGCAACAAGCCTTTAAACCTCTTGGTGTCCCTGGTAGGAGGAGTGTTGTCTCCTGAGGGTATTCATCGGATTGCACCCACAAAATCCAATAATAAAAGGAAGACCGTGAAAGTTACATTTAAAGATAAGAATCGTAAACGAAAGACTTTGAAAATTAGAGTTTCCAACTACACTAGCTTTTCGGTTCATGAGCCCTATCTTAATAGTTATGAAAAGATATTAGAAATCACATCATCCCTCAATAAAACATCGTCTTTATTCTTCATTCCTACCTTTCTTCCAAACATCGATCATATAACCCTACGTGTGTGTAATAGACATCCCTACACCCGGAGAATTCAATTCAAGCTATCATACTCTTGTCCATCTGCTTCAGTACTTTTTAACTGATGAATATTTAGATTTGCTTACACATTTTCATACGACCGTTAATACTTCTTGAGGTACTAACCGACCGATTACTCATGTGCTTGCATACTAGGTGTATTTTCCTCGTCTTGCACCACCTAAGGCTTAGCAGTGACTCGCAGACCAGTTGGTCTAAGGCACTAGGTGAAGAAGCACCCTCGCTATATTTTTTTATTGCTGTCTTGGCGATAACAAAACCAGTGTTCATTTTTCTTCACCATTTTATTTTTTTATTCATTTTTTATTTCCTTTATACTTTGGCTTTTAGACAAGAGCATTTCAAGGTATCCTCTACTATCCCGAGCTTCAAGACGTGTGTAAGTGCGAATAGTAGGGTATCAACATTCGAATGTTTGGCTTCCAGAATATGAAGTATTTTTCAGACTTTTTTTATTCTCAGATTAGTGACTTCTTTCATCTTACTAACCCTTGGGACAACGGCTCATAACTACTTATTAGTAGTTCGTTTAAGAAAACTTCTAATTTTCTTGGTTTTCTTAAATTTTTCTAATCTTTTGGATGTAATTTTTCACTATCTAATCTTTTATTATCTTATTTATGTACAAATTTTTTTTATTTTTTGAAATTTTTTAAATTTTTATAGATTTTCAAATGTTTTGTGCTTATGCAAAGTGATATGCAAATGATGCGTAAATAAGCACAAAGCTCCCCCAAACTTGTTTTCAACAGTGTCCTCACTGTTGCCATCTGCTAAATCTCGAAAACCTGTAAACTTGGGAGGAAATTTATTAATGGGGCAATAAATATGATCGTGAAAAATCTTCCCCCAAACTTATTCTCTGGCTCACAATATTGAGGACAACAGTTATTTTCAAGAGCCAAAAATACACCCCCCCAAACTCGAGTTAAACAATGTTAATCTTTTAAAATCATAAGAGGGGGTCAGAGTTGCTGGTCAATGCCAAGCTTTGCAAAGACCGAAAATCAACACCAACCATTCAAAGATTTTATCTGTGTAGTGCACCAGTTGGTGGAAGAACAAGAAGAAGTGGGGAAAGGGTAAGTGGTGTGAAGGAGAGGGTTTGCGTCTCGTTCCGGAGAGACGACATAGTGAAAGTGATGGATTACTTGCATTCTCATGACTGTCAAGAAGAAGGGGTGGAGGTTCAATTTCTTTGTTGTGGAGATGATTCATCTCAACACCCGTGTTTTCTAAGAATGCAAGTCTGTCAGCGAAGCTTTCATCGATATCCCGAAGAATAATGTCATCAAAAAGTGCGGGTTGATACTCAGACGCCAGAAAAGGTTCATAATCGACGTTAGATGTTGACCCGAACAACTCAAAAGAAGGGTCCGTATGTATATGATATATATCTGGATCAAACAACAACGTATAAAGGAAGTCTGGATCTGTATCGTGAAGCTGATCAAATTCGCTGCTGTCGACATCTATTAATTCGACAGAACAGACTCGAGCATGAGGATCGGAGGGTTGACTTCCCAACTTGTAAATGTTGAGCTCAATTGACCTATTCCCAAAAGATAGGTTCATAGAGCCATTTCTACAGTTGATTACAGCGTTGGAAGTACCCAAAAAGGGACGACCTAGAATCACCGGAATTTGGTTCCGTGGGTTCGCTACAGGCTGTGTATCAAGAACAATAAAGTCCACAGGTAATACAAATTCCCCGATTTTTATCAACACATCCTCAAGTTCACCCCTAGGTTTGGTGATAGATCGGTCGGCCATCTGGAGAGTTATGTTCGAGGGCTTTAACACTCCGATACCTAGTTGCTCGTAGACCGAGTAAGGAAGCAAGCTAACACTAGCGCCAAGGTCAAGTAAAGCACAGTTAATGTGTTTATCCCCAATAGAAATAGAAATAGTAAGACAGCCAGGGTCCTTACGTTTCCTTGGTAATTGTTGGGGAAAAGCCGTGTCTACAGTACTCGACATGAACACTTTTTTTGACACTTGAGTCTTCCTCTTCCTAGTGCACAAGTTCTTAAGAATTTTCGCATAGGATGGAACTTGTTGGATAGCATCTAGGAGAGGGATGTTGATATTAACTTCCTTAAACATGTCCACAAGCTTCTCCTTTTGTGCATCATGTTTGTTGGGCCTCAACCTTTCAGGAAATGGAGCTCTATCAATAAGTGTTGGGTCCAACATTTGTGGTGAAGTTTGTGGGGGTGGGAAAGGTGAAGTGGGTGGAGGGTTCGAGCCTTTGGGAAAACAGAGAATAGGCTCGGAAGAAGAAGGTATATTAGACGAAATAGGACAAGTGGTAGAAGTGGGAATGGAAGTGGAAGTGGAAGTGGAAACCGGGGTGTTAATGATCGATTCATCATTATCAATTTGTTCACCCACATGATTGTCTAGCACTCTTCCAGATCTCAACATTGTAAATGCATCCACATTAGTGTAATGTGAAGGTCCAGGATCATATAGGGGTTGAGATGGAAGATTCCCTTTTTCTCCAGCACTCATTCTGGCAGTCAGTTGTGCAATTTGTGCTTCTATCGATTTGATACTCTCACCGTGGGAGATAATGTTTTGCACTAACGTCTGGATAGAAGATTTTAAAATATCATTCGTTTGCATGAACTGTGTAATGAACATGTTGAGTGCAGAGGGTGTAGAAATACCGGCAGAAGAAGGATCAGAGTTGTTGGCCGGGTTTTGAAAATTTTGTGGTTGAAAGGGGTGCTGACTCATTTGTGGTGGTTGCAGTTGCTGCAGAGGGACCCGTTGAAAGTTATTATAGTTTGGATCCGTGTATTGAGTTTGGTGTTGGATCCAAGAAAGATCAGGGTGATTTCTCCAATCTTGATTATATGAGGAAGAGGAAGGATCGTTTTCAGGTCTTTACTGAAATGCAGCATTAGTGTGACCTTGAAACGGTACATTCAAAGGACATTCTTCCGTCAAATGTGATGGGTTTGAACAGCAGCCACACATGGTTTTGGGAAGTGTGTATTGGTTTAGGGAGGCTGAGGAGAACTTGTTTTCTAGAGCATCGAGCTTCCTTTGCATTGCGGCCATTTCGGTTCTTATTGTAACAGAAACATCGAGCTGACTGATATCATCCTTAGGCGATGTTGGTCTAACACTTTCCCATTGTAAAATGTTTTGAGCTAAATCTTCTAAATATTTCCAAGCTTTACCATCATCTTTAGATAGGAATTGGTAATGACACATGATTTCAAGTATCTGTTTTGTCGTGAGATCAATACCCTCATAGATAACTCGACACAAATCCCATCTGGGGATTCCGTGATGAGGGCATTGTAAAAGAAGATTCTTGAACCGTTCAAAGCATTTCCAAAATGGTTCATTGGGAAGTTGGGTAAATTTGAAGATTTCGCTCCGAACACGGGCGGTCTTATGATGGGGATAAAATTTCTTAAGGAATGCTGCAACGAATTCGTCCCATGTTGAAATAGAATGTGCGGGTGTGTTGTAAAGCCACTTCTCGGCTGAATCGCACAAAGTGGATGGGAGAAGACGTAAACGCAGAGCATCCAAAGACAGTTGTGAATTACCCATCAACGCACATACGTTTTCAAATTTGGTGATAAACAGGTATGCGTCTTCAGACTCAAGCCCGTGAAATTTGGGTAAAAGTTTGATGAATTGGGGTTTAATTTCGAAATTGTCCGTATTGGCTGGTGGTATAGAAAGACAGGTGGGAAGGGGAACACGTGAAGGATAGCATCTCTCTTGGAGAGAAATGCATGGAGGATTCTGCGTACCTGCGGGCGGTGGCAGAGTGGTGTTAAAGTTTGATGGAATTCCGTCCATCGCGGTCGTGGTGGGAGGTGGGGAAGAAGACGAAGAATTACCGACTCTGGGGTCGATAAATGAAATGCGGACAAGACGGGAAATGGAATCCCGTGTCTAGCCTAACATGTGCTAAATGGTTGTTAGCACAAGTGGCAGCGTTGGTGATAATTAGAGGAAAGATGGTTGGTGTTTGTTTTGAAAAAGAAAATACGGATTTTTAAAATATGCAAATCACAAACAATGCACACACAACCCTAAATCTAGTGGTCACCTAGGTCAAGTCTCTAGACCGCTCCTAACTACCAGAAGACAAATCGCAGGATCAATTCTCTACTACTTCTTTGTCTCTCCTGTGGCCAGGTAAGTGCTAGGTAAGTGGGAGGTTCTCCACTATGTAAATAGTGGGCCTAATTAAGTAACCACTTTCCTTAGACACACTTGCCTTCGACACCACAAAAGAAACGCGGATAAATAATAGATTACCCACGACCTCCTTCTGTCCTAAATGAGCGCGACGGTCCTTAGAGTCTTGTCTAGATTTCTTTTAATTAATGAGGGTGATGCGGATGCAAGTTTGTGATTTCCGGGGCTTAGGAAGGGTAATGAACTCCCCACCTAATCTGAATTTGGTCATGCCCCTTAATTTCCGTATTAAAATATGCAAACAACCAAGATCAAAACACACAACAATTTTTCTTTTAGCGGCGCTGCGAATTTTGCAAAGAATCCTGCAGAAAATGGTTAATGGAGAAGATAAGAGAGGAGATAAGAAAGTCAGAGAGATACCAGCGAAATTTAGAACAGTGAAGCGCCTAAACGGCGGCGTTTCCGCCGCAAAAACCCTCTATTGGCCGCGTTTCCGCGGTGATGAGGAGGAAATAGGACTTCAAAATTTCTGAGTTGCTTTCTGTACTCCTCTGGACTTTGTAAAACTTCTCTGAATCTTGATTTCCTCTGTACAATGATTCCAGATTCTCTCGCAAATTCACAACTAATCGTTAAGCACTAGATGCGAATTTGATCTAAAAATTCTGATGGAATAATAATTTTTCAACTCAAATAACAAAAAAGAACAAAATATCACACATCCCCGGCAACAGCGCCATTTGATTGATCGAATGAGTTGTGATGAAATGTAAACTGTTCACAATCAAAGATATTTATACCGCAATCAATTAACGGTGTCGATGTAGCGCGTTAATGAATACGGATCGTCCACTGAGATGTGTGTTTTGCTCACTTTTGTTTTAGATGAGTCGAAATGAAAATATAAAAGAAAAATTGCAAGAAAATTGATTCAAGAATTTTGAAATTTAGTTTCAACAATAGTAAAGAACTAGATCTAAAGATCAAGAATCAATAAAATTCTAGAAGATGTCCAAATCTAATGAACTATCAAGATTTGTAATGAGGCTCGTAGGAATCGATCGAATCTATAGTGAGGATGAAGACTTGTGATTACGTATTCATATCCATTGATGATTTGTTGCTAGATCGATGATGATCAACGAGAATTAGGGATCTCTTGAAGAAACTAGGGTTTCTCCATCATCATCCCTTGTCCTTTCGTTGATTATCATTCACAAGCTAGCCTTTAGGAAATTCAATCACCGATCGTTGATCTCTAATTAAGAGCGAAAACATTCAATAAAGTATCTCGCTCAAAACTAAGTTGTCGATGATTCAATTTTCTAGAGTTTACAAAACTCATAGGACTTAAGAATTGTTTCAAGATTGTAATCATCATCATCTATCTATTCTCTCGATTTCTCCACGAGCGGAGTTTTTACTCAAACATTATGACAAAGAAATCAATCAAGAATCGAAAACTCATCATAATGCTCAAATATAAAGATAAGCAAGATAAAGAAATTTCACTTTTTATTATTCAACAATTCCGTTACAATTCGCTCAAGAACTACAAGAATTGAGGAAAGAACTCGATTGTCGAATTAGCTTCGCATCGTCTCCGAGAGTCGCGGATCGGCTTGGATCACTTGCTCGGTTGAAGATCGGCGTCGCTTCAAAAAGATTGAAGGCTTCTTTCTTGAATTGGCACCCGATAGATCTTGATCTCAATCAAATTGTGTCACTCAATTTGATTTAAATTTTGATTTGGATCTACAATTTTCCCTCCAAAAATAAACCCCCCTCAAACCCTAGATCTAGATCTCATTTTATAATCCCTCATTTGAATTTTCCTTCCAAAACTAGGTTGTTAGATAGAGAGACTTCTAGAAGAAGTTTGTTGGAGGGAATATTCTAGAATAAGATATATTCTAGGATAAGGTTGTTAAGTCGAGCTTTCTGGATAAAGCCACGTGGTCGTCTAGAGTCTTCTGGAAGCATTGGTCGTTACAGAGAAACAAGTGGAGAAATTTGAGAAGCTGACGTGTCTATTGCACCACGGATTCGCCGCCAATAGGGCCCTACGGCCGTGGATCCGTAGCCCTTTGAAGGCTTTGGTGAATGAAACTTCATGGAAATTCTTTTGCTGGCTTTAGTACTACTTCCTGATGTCTGGAATCTTCTAAGTATTTCTTGTTCACTGCCAGATCACAAGTCTTTGACTTGGCATATTTTTATCAGCACTTTTTACAGTTTCGGCTCTTTTACCTGAAATTTCCTGCATACATTCTCGAGACAAGTGTTGCGCTATACAAAGATTATGCGTGCAATGATAAACACTCAATTTCCCTCAAAATGCCGGTTATAATATATAACACATGTTATTTGGTATTTTACAGTCAATTTGCTAATATGTGCTATATTCTTACCGAACACCTTTAGATGAGTGCAAATGGTAGGGAAATTGACGTGTTTAAAATGCAATATTTTCGACTGATCAAGTAACCTTCTCTTTTGATATTGTATATGAATCTAGAATATCTCTATCAGACCCTGTAAAATGACCTAGAACGATATATGGTTATATGTATATTATTTCGACAGATGAGATCGTTTAGTTGTATTAAATGATATTTCTTTTAATTATGTCTGTGATTCTTCTTTATTGTCGTATTATGAGTATGTATTGAATTCCACTGTTAGTATCGTTGCTCCCAACTAGGGATGCAACCAAATTAAACACTTTATAACTGTTTTTATTATAATTGCAATAGGAAATTACTGTTAAGATCTTAAATACTTAAAATCTGTGATTTTTACTTAAACAAATTAAATTTTTCCTAAAATTCCGCAAAAAGGGTTTTATATCTTGGTTTTTGGCTTACTCAGGTTGTGTAGTTATCCTTAGATATTATACAATCTAAGTGCCGGTCACATCCAAACATTGGGTCATGACATCGGGGCTCCCAAATTGAGCCTAACCTCAAGGAAAAAGTGGCATGGAAAGTCCCTAACGCTTGCTCTTCCGATAGTAATATGACCTGGGAGACTACTTGAAGACGTTTTGTCCATCCCTGAAAGGATCAGAGACATGACAGTCACGGGGCTACTCGAATAGCAAGATTGCGTATCGGGGAATGCATCAGCCAACGCGACGGTACGACGGACAAAAACCCTAGTACCACAGGCCCTAACAGACCTCTGTCGTAAAGAGCAGAGGTTAACTGTGACGTTAGGAAGTTCTTGAGAGAACTTCTCGATTCGTCTCGACTCGTAGGGAAAACAATGTTCCTGCGAGAACTTCTCGACTCGTCTCGACTCATAGGGAAAAACATCTTCATGAAAACCTCACGGATTATGAAGGTGGAAAGCCTTAGGCAATGGGGATATCAACCTGTTTCCTAAGCACCGTGGCCCTGCAAGTTGGTCCTATATGGACTATTGTATACTATCCATGGGCCATATTCTCCAAAGTCGAATATCGACAAGGAGGAAAAAACCACTTACGAGTCCTCTCGACTTGTAAGGGGGAAAATTCTCTTGTGAGATCCTTACGACTCTCAAGAGAAAACACACTTAGGAGTCCTCACAATTCCTAAGGAGAAAATACACCTACGGGATCCTCTCGACTCATAGCGAGAAAAGTCTTTATGAGACCCTCACGGCTCATAAAGTTGAAAAGTCTTAGACGGCAGATCCAAACCTGTTTCCTAAGCCATCGCTGCCCTGCAAGGAGGTCAAGATGGACTATCTACGGGCCATATTTGCTAAAGTTACATGCCAATATGAAATAAAAATATGTCTTTTATTCATGAATTTAAGTGAATACAAGATACATTTCCTAAAGGAATCAGAATGAATACACGTTATTCATGAATCACAAGTTTATAGTTGGTACAAGAAAAAAGGTACAATGACAGTTATTAAGGAGCAGGCATCTTCAACAAATTGACAAGCCACTCGCGCGCTCCTCTCAATCCTTTCTCGTGGTCAGCTACTGTGGCCAATTCCGCTTCAATTTGAGTCCGATGCCGCAAACAGGATGAAAGCTTTTCATTAGTTTCTAGCATGGCAGCTTCACAGTCCTGCGTGACCCGTTCAGTGAAGTCGAGCGTCCTCCTTAACGTCAACCCGTCCGAAATACATCACTGGAGGTTGTCGAAAATAGCTTTTAACTGTGCAGCATTCGCTTCAACCTGGGCACGCAACCGGACGGATTCGCTGGAGGCCGCCTCATGTTCTTTTCGTCTCACGGCCGCCTCTTATTCAAAATGGCGAATGAAAGGAACGCTATGCTCGACCCACGCATCCCGCTGGGTGTTCGAGGCTAACACCTCAGGAGCGAGACGCTTGATCTCAATCTCGTGCAGGCAAGCCTCGATCTTTCTGCAATAATCAACCCAAGAGCCGATGAGATTTTCATCATGGAAGTTCACAAGTGTCGCCAGCATTGGATTGACTTCAACGGCAAAATCTGTAGCAGAAGTAAGGGCCTCAGCATTGAGATCTTCGATAAACTCGCTTAAAACTCGCCGGCTATTTGCGGCGCCCCTGGAAGATATGCGTTTAGCGAAGGGCCCTACGGGCATTGGAATGCGAGACTCAAAAGGAGATGGAGCCGGTGTAATTGCTGCAAAATGAATTACGGTCAAGTTTCGACTCGGGAGATAAATAAAACACATAAGGGATGGAGTCTATTATACCGGCTGTGGCAGACGGCAGAATGGGGAGTACCAGAGGCGCGGCTATTCTCTCGTCTTCTCCTCCGACCCGTAACGCTGTGATCAATATAAAGAAGACTTAGCAACTATAAATCTATTCATAAAAGAAGGGGGAACATTAGCTGAAGAATATACTAACCAATACCAGAAGGTGGAACGATTTCCGACTGAAAGGAAAAATGTGGGTTCAACACCTGGTATAAATGGTCGAAAAGGACTCCTGCAGAGTTGCAACAATATACAGTCAATACAAGGAGGATTGTATCCACAGTGGAACAAATAAGTGAGAAACCCATACCTTCTAAGATTTGAGGGGGCACAGAAGAAGGCGAGGGGACAGCGACCGTCAGAGCAGCAACCAGTGACACTTCTTCAAACGGCATAGCCTCAGGGTTCTCCGCGCCTATGCTCAAGACAAACGAAATATCATCAGAAGGGCTGAACAGGATTGAAAAACTTGAAAACAACAACCCAAGGACTACCTGATAGATCATGGACCAAAACCGCAACGGAGGCGTCACCCGGTGCAACGGCTTCTTCACTCTCTCTCGGGGGAATAAATTCCGCGCATATAGCTTCATCCCCTGACTCGACAAGGGCCATCGTAACACTTGCGACACCCGCTGATACCAAGGAGACATAAGGAGAAAGAGCAGCAGTGTAGACGGTCCTAGATTCCCGAGAAAGAGTGGCCACTTTGGGCTCTGTAATCGTTAACGTTTCACCTGCCATACCATCGCTAGGACTTGGCCCTGCGTAAAAGAAAATGCGTATGTCAGAATTCGAGGACCGAGTTCTAATAAAATATTGGGCATTACGTTACCTTGAAGTAGCTTTTCAATTCTTTACCGAGCCGCGCGTGCAACTTGTCTATGGACGATGGACAAGACAGAGGGAACATCCGCCGAAGGAGTGTCAGCAGGCAGGATACTGCTTGAGCCTGCACCTGCGGCCAAAACGGCATCGTGTTCCCTCGCCGCGCGCTTCCTGCGCTTCCTGTTAGTCCGAGCGGTGGGAACCGACCTCCTTAAGACTTCCGACGGGGCGACGTCGACTTCCGACGGGGCGACGTCGTCGTCCGAACCGAGCTCTGCCTCCGGAGCCGCTCCGGTGCCCATCATCGGCTGCTTCAGCAAAGCCTCCTGTGGTGACTTTGGGATGGCCATGGCCATAGTAGCGGGCTCTAGGAGTTTTAATGCATCGCAATTGGGATCGGCACTGCACTTGGAATAACCTGAGTTGAGGTCGTCCCTGCAATAAGGTAAAAGAGAGGGTTAGAGCATGAATAAAAAGAATAAAGGTGTAATGAAGCAACTTATACCAAGACCCAAAGAAGCGCGGAGCTTCTCTTCCTCCTCGAACGTCCTGAGGGAAGCCGCGAAGCCTCTTCGGCAGAAATACCTGTTGAAGAAGAGAGCATTAGTAAAAGCATAATAACGAGAAAGAGATAGACACAGAAGAATATAACTGCAGTATACCTGATTTAGCGATAGAGATCAATGCCGCTTCCTCACGAGCCAGTCGCTCGGAAGCTACGAGGGCAGCCTGTAGATCAGTGTCGGTCGCAGGCGTGTCAAACAAACCTTCGTTGGTGCCGTATTCGCACAAGCCCTCGCTGTAGGGAGCATGGGGCTCCTGGCCGAATACGACATCGGCAGAAAATAAAGACTTCTTCTTTTTCTCCGAATGGACGTCAGCGGCTGATGACAAGAGATTTCGCTTGACAGGCATTTTCGGGCGGCAGGTCCTGATCTCCGAACCAACGCTAGATTCCGGGGACGCTACAGCTACTGCATTTACGGGAACACCCGGTTGAGGCTTTTCAGGGAAAGGTCGCGGGACCACAACCGTAGTGACTTCTCTTAAGGAGGGACGAATGGCGGTCCGTCACTTTAAAGGGACTGCTGGATTACCAGCCGGGACGGCATCCTTGTGATCAAGTAATAGCCGCCTTTTTTCCCTGATAACAGCACCCGTCGCATGCTGGTACCACGCCACATAAGCGTTTGAATCTTTTGGCACGTAGCTTGGCTCGCTGATGAGAAAAGTGGACCCCGTATTTAGTCACATAAAGTGGTGCAGCGCACTGCGAATACCCTCTTCCGTAGCGACAGGCTCGGCTAAGAATGCCTCAAGAGGAACACCCTGATTGTAGCCCGAATGTTGAGCGAAGCGGTGCGGATTATACCTTATGAACGGTACCAAGGCGTTTTGCCTGAACACTAAAAAGCCCGTCCTAATAGAATACAAGTGCAAGACTTTCCAAGCCTTCAATGTGAGAGCCCCGTCTTTGAAAGTATCACGCAGCGATTGCACTACCTTAGTAGATTCCTTACCGATAGTCAAGACTCTATCGACAAAGGTCATGTTGTCCCCAACCATGCGCGGGCGGAGGACTAGTCGCCGAGCCTCTCGCTGCGACGAGTCTGACACAGAAGCGTCAACCAGATACATGACCCGAGGAAAGTTGTAGCTATCGTAGAAGTGGGGTCGTTTGTGAACACCGAAAGCACCTAGCACAAGCATCTCGATCCACGACGTGAAGTAGTGCAACGGGAGATGTACGGTCTTTACCCCCGGCTGAGTAGTGTCAACTGCTATACTCAGGCCATGATATAGATGAGCTAGCCCTGCAATCCCAACGGCTACACGCATCCCTATGACAATGCGGTGGGACGGATAAAAAATGAACGGCCTCATGTAGCGGGGGTGCATCACAAGCACAAACCAGCTCAACCACTGGCCGATGAACCCTAGAAAGAACATCTCTTCATCGACGTCTGAAGCAGCAAGTTCTGCAAAAGGGACGATCTCATGACCCACCCCCAAACACAGATGGTATTGTCCGCTCTGGCCGAAACCGCACGGTTTTGTCCCTTTGAATGAACCCGGGGCTACTTTCCAGTAGGTCACCCATCCCAGAACTTCTCTGGCTCAAGAATGCTTAACTACGGAGTTTTTCAAACTCTGGAGTTCCGATTCATCCAAAAGGTGCCTCTGTGTTATAAGAGTGGTATCATTCCATTTATAGTTCAGATCGTGCCCTCTTTCGGAATGGAATTCGATACTCCCCGTTGTTATGGTGGGTCCCCGTGTGCATCCATATCGGTTACATCCCCACCTCGATACCGGATAACACCTCACTTCTCACGGGGTAGGTGGTATTCAGCCCCAACTCCACCTGGGGTATTACATTCCCTCCCACTTAGAACAATGGTTCGTCCTCGAACCACAGACCTACTTTTGAGGGACCGGCTCTAATACCATATTTGTCACGACCCACCCCCAAACACAGATGGTATTGTCCGTTCTGGCCGAAGCCGCACGGTTTTTTCCCTTTGAATGAAGCCGGGGCTACTTCCCAGTAGGTCACCCATCCCAGAATTTCTCTAGCTCAAGCACGCTTAACTACGGAGTTTTTCAAACTTCGGAATTCCGATTCATCCAAAAGGCGTCTCTGTGTTATAAGAGTGGTATCATTCCATTTATAGTTCAGATCGTTCCCTCTTTCGGAATGGAATTCGATACTCCCCATTGTTCTAGTGGGTCCCCGTGTGCATCCGTATCGGTTACATCCCCACCTCGATATCGGATAACACATCACTTCTCACGGGGTAGGTGGTACTCAACCCCAACTCCACCTGGGGTATTACAGATGACCGGAGTATCTGGAATAAAGAAATTTTTTAGATCCGCTTCCGCCGTCGGCTAGTTATCCAAACTGAAACCAAATGGGTCGTCAATCTTGGTAAATTTCGCTGCTTGTTTTGACAAGACTTATGGGCGAAGAAAGCGAGCGATAAAATCTGCGAAGCCGACTCCATACCCTCCAGACTCTAAAAACAGACTCTCATAAATGTTCAACACCTTAATTAGACTCGGCAACCGATGTTGAACGGTATTCTCCGGAGTGAGACCCATTACCACTGATTTGGTGGCAAAGATGTACTCATCAGGGGGAAGTATCTCCTCGTAATGTTCCCCTCTGATGGGTAGACCTGAAATTTCCGCAAACTCTTCCAAGGAAATTGAGACTTTCCGGTCCGATAGAAGAAATGTATGGGTTGGGATATTCCACTATTCCAGAAAAGCCTTAACCCACCATACATGAGGCGCGGGATATTGGAAGAGGGAAGCATATATAGCAGGATATAGCCCAAGCTTTAGCAGCAGCGACTTCTTGGCCGACAAGATATACAGGGCCCACTGCAGGTAGCTGGCTGATTGGCGAGGAGTTAACCCTATCACATAGACTTGTCCCCAAGGGCGCGACTCGCCTTGACATATACGCCGCCCCAAAATATCCAAAGCCATCGGCGGCTGTATGGGTATTGATGCCATAGAAAGCTAAAGGCGACCCTTCGAAGTCCAGTTGACCTCTTCTACAGCATAATTCACCTGCGGCGAATCGGCGTAATGAATTGCTGAAATGGGCTCTGAGGGCGCTGCATAAGAAAAACTGCGCCGATCCTGGATAATCTGATTGTACCATGACCCCCATAGGTGAAGAGATTTTTGCTCCGGGTCATGATCTTTAATAAGCGCGAAGACTTCCCGATCCACGGGCGCGTCGGCGAAGGCGCTCTCTGAACGTACAAAAAGGAAAGAAGAAGCGGAAGCCATAGTACCTACACAAAGAGAGACGAGGGTTAGTTATCAACGCTATTTTCTGAACTCTGACACTTGATACTTAAAAATTGTACCGCACTACAATGCAGAAGAAAGAGACAAAGGGGGACCCATAAAATTAAGGTGACGTCCCATCATTGATGGGGCAGTCACTCATTAAGAATGGAATCCTAAGAGACTTCTCATTTAATGAGAAGCCTCATTGGGCTAAAGAGTTAAACTCTCTCAAGAGCTGTGCTCTGCAAACAGATTTCACATCTGTCAACTTTAATTAAGAGGGGAATAAAATTCTCCAAAAATTTCTAAGAGCTATGCTCTGTAAAAAAAAATTGGATAATCTACCAGAACCCTCAAAAGCAAAGCTTTTTAATAGGGAAAACCCCAAAGATTTTTAAGATTTTGAAAGAAAAATCTTCGAAATTCTAAGAGTTCTTCACGGAAGATGAGCAGTGCTCTGATTAATGGGTTAAGCAACCCTAGAATACATTTCAAGATCTACGTTCTAAGAAGAGCAAAGCTCTGTTAATGGGTTCGATTATAATCCTTACCAAATTTTTAGGCAGAGTTCTAACTCTAGAAAGAATTTCTTTGGGCGGAGATCTAAGCTCTAAAACAAGAATGGTACTCTCAAAAAAAAGAAGGACAAGAGAAGATGAACAGCAGTCATCTCAAGGGCCAAAAGCCCTACTTATAGGCACAGAAAGACGATTCAATTTCCAAGAAGATTTAACGGTGGAAAAGCTGCCACCGCTACACTCACGTGTGAGCCACGTGAGCACAATGGTGGTGGGGCATTTGTTTCCGCCAATAATAGAGCAAGGCTCTGTTCAAAATTTGAAAGGTAGCGCCTCACGTGCTTTGCACGAGGGCGCCAGCGCCTCACGTACCTTGCACGAGGGCACCAGCGCCAAGAGTTTAAAAACTCTGAGGCAGAGCCTCACGTGCCTTGCATGAGGGCGCCAGCGCCTCACGTGCCTTGCACGAGGGCGCCAGCGCCAAGAGTTAAAAACTCTGAGACAGCGCCTCACGTGTCTCGCACGAAGGCGCCAGTGCCAGAACTAAAAGCTCTCTGTTAGAAAGAGCCGTTGGATTAAAGATCTAACGGAGGTGATAAATCACCAAAATGCAGAATTAAATTCTGCCGAGGAAATATTTCTCAAATCTTTCTAAACAAGAAGGATTACTCTCTGTAAAACAGAGCACTGTTGGATTAAAAAATCCAATGGTGATTAAAAATCACCTATCTGCAGAATAAATTCTGTATAGGAAAATATTTCCCTAATCTTGTTAAAAACAAGAAAGATATCTTCTGTAAAATAGAAGTCCTTGGATCAAAGATACATCGGTGGATAAAGTCCCCAAATCAATTAAAAATCTCTCAATGAGAGATTTCTTTAACTAAATCAACAAACTTGCCTCTACGATATAAAGGACCCAAGACTTCAAGTCTTGTACAGAGGAAACCCCCCCCCCCTAAACTTCAAAAAAAAAGGAGAGAGCAAGCAAGAAGAAAGCTTTAAGAGGGAAGAAAGAAGAACATCTCTCTTGGAGGAAAATAAAAATAATAGAGATCAGAGCATCTCATCTGCATATATAAGCGTTTAACCCTTATAAAAGAACTTAGTTCTTCTTCTGGATCTGAGATCCATGAGACAAATTTTCCACAAATGAGAATATAATTCTCATTGGGGTGAACTTGTTCTTGGGGATCAAAGATCCAGAAAAGAACAGAGAATTGAACTCTTCAGAACAGAATATACGAAGAAAACCTAGCGCCAAGCGTCTTACGTGCCCCTCACGTGGGTGCTACTCAATAAGGAGTGCCTAGCACTCAGTGGTTGGCGCTCGGTGCCAAGCGCCTCATGTGCCCCTCATGTGAGCGCTACTCAATAAGGAGTGCCTAGCACTCAGTGGTTGGCGCTCAGCGCCAAGCGCCTCACATGGGCGCTACTCAATAAGGAGTGCCTAGCACTTAGTGGTTGGCGCTTATCGCCAAGCGCTTCACGAGCTCCGCATGTGGGCGCCATAAAGAGTGTTTAACACTCCATAAAAACAAAAAAGAGGGGAAAAGTAAAGTAAAGTGAGAGCGTCAGAACCCATATAAATGCCCACCATTGTTCACACAGAAAGGGAACTGAGCCCAAGCAAGTGTTTAGCGCTTTATTTAAATAAGAAAGACTGGGTGGGCTAGGCCCAAGTTGACCAAATCCATAATTTAGATCAACTGAGCCCATGTGCTCATTTTTTCCAAGTTGTTCTTAGTCTTAAACACGACTGCTAATCCTCCAACAGGATATTCATCTCACACCTCCCCTCAATCCGGAATTCTGTTCAAGGGTACATCTCTCCACACCTCTGATACATGTCGTTGTAATTCTTCAACGTCTTCAGAGAGGTGGTGGGTCCCGATAACCAACAACTCTTTGGTGCACTCCCAAATCAATGAGTACATCCCAATATGGACCGCAACGTCTTTAAACTAGCTATGGACCGCAACGTCCTTAAACTAGATACGGACCGTAACGTCCTTAAACTAACACAATAGAGCCCAAATGCTCTTTTGTTGGATCTGAATGATCCTAAAAAAATCCTGTTGAGTAGATCTTAGTCTAAAATCAGACTAACGTATCCTCAACAAACATTTAAGTTGATCTTAATCTCAAACGAGATTAACGATCCTTAAATCAACTCAAACCCAAATCTAAGAATATACGGATTTGGATTAATCCACGCCCTACGAGCGACAACATAAATTAGCCTCCGTATACAATCCACAGGCAACCAAAAATAAAAAAAACATGACATAAAGTGAACATCTGGAGCAGGAGAAAGTGGTTATCGCAATGCAGAAACATAATTAACTGCAGAGGCTTGCGCCTACAGGGAAGAGCATCCCCACAATAAGAAAACCTCTCGCAAACGAGGGGAATCGGACGAAGTCTGCTACAACGGCAGCATCCGTCCAAACCTCCGACATAGGGTGCCATAAATCAACTTGGCATCTTCGGAGAGGTGGACGGATAAATCCAAATAGCATCTGCCCCCAAATTCAGGCAAGACGATCCATCCCGGATCTGTCTCCCATTTTCGGTGGTAAACATGAGCACCTGTATACAATCTTTGATGTCAAACACCCATGGATATGGGATCAACCATCGCCCCATACAGGATCACGAAACGTACACACTAGTCTACTCTGGAATATCAATGCCCTGTCTCGATATTCCCTCGACTAGGTGTAAGGCGATGTCGTTCACCCCGCGGTTCGCGGAGAGGCGGAATTTACAAAAAACGATGATTTTGACTACGCAACACCGGCTATAACTCCAGGATCTAATCTAAAGCCTTAACTAGCTAACATCTCTAGAGGTTTAACTACTTTATAGAATGGTTATACCTCTAAGATCGAGTTCTTCGGGTCTTCTAGTGTTCCTCTACAAGGCTCCTCGGTGATCGGATCAGGCTTGCTCCATCGGCTTTCTCTTATCAAAGATGATCCACCACGAGAGAATGTGCTTCAAGTTTCAACCTCTAAATGAAGTAACTAAGGTAGATGGTTTGCTAAACCAACTAGACTAGGAGATGTAGAAAATGCTAATGGATTGTTTGTCTCACTAAACCTTTGGCTCACAACACATGTGATGGTTAGGATTTAGTTAGAGAAAGAAGGAGATGGAGGAAACCTAGAGAGCTCAAGAGAGGAGAGCAACTCAAGAAAAATAACCAAGTCTAGAATGAACAAGTGTGGAGAGAAATGGTAATATCTTCTACACTCACTTATTGAGCCATGGATTAAAACTCAATAGAATAAGGCACCATGCTTCAATAGTGAGTCAAGATGAATAAATAAATCAAAATAGTCATTCTTCACCATCAAAGTCTCCTACATTTCCACCTCATTAATCCATTTGGAAAATGGATAATACAAATAATGAGGTGGCACCTTATAGAAGCATGTCATGACAAATTACAAGAATGCCCCTCTCACCGTATATACATACCCGTATCCGTATTCCGAAAAATACGGATACACTGAGACGGTAACAATCAAATAATACAATACTAGGATCCAGCTTAAACCAAAGCCCACTAGTATTGTCCGCCCGATCACCATCCGTGTACAAGTACACGTACGTGATCGAAGCCCAGTCGTAAAACCATACGACGTCTACATCAATTGCCTGAAGCAGGGAAACCCTCTGTGTAGGACGCTAAAGACTCAACAGTACGCTGGCAGTGGGTTTAACCATAAGCCGTCAGCGATACTAACTGTACGAAACGGTTCCCAGGTATCTATCGATAAGAAGACTAAAGAGCAAACTCACCCGGACTCCTACTGAGCCTATCGGTGACAATCTCTGTACAATCCGGTCTGTTCGTCTGAGAAACTCGCATATCCTCTTAGGGGGATGGTAAACGTCAGACCCCTAACAACATGATAAGTCATGCCGGAGGAGAGCCCAATACACAATGAGAAACTACTGGAGTATCTTACCAGTATTTCTCGACTGCCCTGGCCAGGACTTTGTGTAATGGCTTTCCGAACACTACACGCTATCAACCCCTAATACCGGGAGAGACGAATCTTATCTGATCGCTACTGTCTCTAAGTGCTTCGGGACTATACCCAACTACTACCTGTTTGCACGACTCCTTTGAGCATGGTAGGGTAGTAATCAAAGTGGAGTGGGAACACACTCAGCATTTTATTAGGCCTGTTAGGCCCTTTTTTAATTGGGCTTGGCCCTTCTGTAAATAATGCAGTGTATTAATCAAACTGACAGTGGCCATGTGGCCTGTCAGGCGTTTTGCGCCAATTATTGAGCGCAAGGGCATATGGAGGTGACACGTGTCACGCTCTGCTGAGCGCAAGCGCAGTGCGCTGCGCTGTTGCGCTGCTGACACATGGCGCGCTCTGGTGAGTTGCGCTAATATCAGAGAGCAATGCTCTATCTTGAAAGCGCATAGCGCAAGTGGTTATGGTGCTGACACGTGGCGCGCTCTGGTGAGTTGCGCCAATATCAGAGAGCAATACTCTATCTTGAAAGCGCATAGCGCGAGTGGTTATGGTGCTGACACGTGGCGCTCTCTAGTGGCTTGCGCCAACCCAGGAGCGCAACAGTGCAGATCTGCAAGTGTAAGGCACTGTTTTAATAACTTAATCCAATTTTGGATTTAAGAGAAGAATGTTTAAGATTTCAGAACCAATGGTTCATGAAAAAGTGCAAGGCACTATTATTATTATATATTTTTTTTTATTGAAAATCATTGATCTTGTTCTTAGATCAATGATCTATTCAGAAGAAATTCTTCTTTTTTTATAAAGGTTTTTACCTTTTTTCTCTTCTTGAGTTCTTCTCACAATCTTGATGATGATGTCGATGTTCATGTCTTTTGAATTGGGGTCTAGGGGCCTTTATATAGTGCTCATTAATTTGTTAAATTTGTTAAAGAGATCATTCTCTGAGTGATTTGGGGAATTTTCCCCACCGTTGGATCTTTGATCCAAGGGCTTCTGTTTTACAGAAGACAATCTTCTTGTTTTAACAAGAACAGAAAGATCTTACCGGAATTTTAATTCTGTTTGGCGCAGATGCACCAGCGCCTGACACGTATCGTGCAGCGCACAGCGCAGCGCAACTGCGCTGACGCGCAGCGCACAGCGCGGCGCAACTGTGCTTGCACAACTGCGCTGACACGTGTCGCGCAGCGCAGCGCTTGCGCAACTGCGCTGACACGTGTCGCGCAGCGCAACTGCGCTGACACGTGTCGCGCAGCGCAGCGCTTGCGCAATTGAAGCGTTGCTTCCTTTAATTATGTTTTAAATAGAGCCTTGCTCTGATTGAGCGCGCTGCCTTGGGCGCTACGCTGACGTATCAGCTTTTGACACGTGACGCGTTGCGCGCAGCGCAAGGGATTCGAAGCGTTGCTTCAATTTTTTGAATTTTTGAAATTCAAACAGAGCTTTGCTCTGATTGGGGGAAACAAATGCCCCCCCACCGTTGCGCTCACGTGGCGCACACGTGAGTGCAGCGGTGGCAAGATTTTGGCCGTTGGATCAACGGGTGAGTTGAAGGGGCGCAGGCGCCTATAAATAGGACCCTTGGTCCTTAGTAAATGTTTTACCATTTTTCAAGAACTTGAGTTTTCAGAGCCTTGCTCTTGTTTAAGAATTTTAGAGCCTTGCTCTCGTTTCTTTCCAAGAACTTCAGAGTTCAAAACCTAGAATCATCTTAGGTAAAATTTAAATTAAATTTAATTTAATTTAATTAACAGAGCCTTGCTCTCATAGATCTTTGATCTAAAGAAAACCCCTTTGGGGTTTCATCAACAGAGCCTTGCTCTCAAGAATCTGTTTCAGGGTTTCTTAACCCATGAACAGAGCTTTGCATCTTTAGCAAAACATATATCTATTTGATCTAAAAAAAATGATGAACTCTTAAGAGTTTGAATATGGATAATGAAGACTAAAAATGGAGTTTTGTCTTTAACGGATTATGTCATCTTTTAATAATAAGGATCTCAGAGTTCTCGGGGAATTTCTTTAAATTCCCCTTATTATTGGATTTTGACAGTCACTCCTGTTTGCAGAGCATTGCTCTCGCGGAGTTTAACTCTCTGTGTCTTTTTTATCGCTAATCTTCCCGTGATATTTCTTCCAGGCATTATGGCGGTGCGTCTATACAGTCTGCACGAATTCATCACTTACGAGGATATCCGCGTACAGGGCCATCAACAAAACCAAGAGTTTACAGATGCCCAATGTGCGGAGGTCATGGGTCGCCTTAACGCAAGCGTTGGTTGGCTGCTTCCTCGTCGTTCAGCTCTCTTGAAAGTCGTGCTGGGAGCAATATGGAGAGCACTTCCGGGGTTTCATGAGGCCCTACCGCTTAATGTGCTAGATGATGCCGAGGACAAGGTGCATTCAGTGCACCTGTCGGGGCTGATCTCGAAGAATCGACGGGACAGCCTCGTCGACATTCTTCATCAAGTTTTTCAGCAGACGACGATAATCGCTGCTTATCGAAAGATAGGGGGCCTTGCCGAAGATCTTGACACACGCGAGCGCGAGAGACTGCGCACGAGAATAATCAGAAAGGCCAGAAGAACTCTAGATGGCCTTACTTTTGAATTCCTCAATCCGTGCCCTGGATCTGAGGTTATACCTTTGTAATAATTTGAATAAAGTTTTTGCTTATTTCTTTATGATTGTAAGAACCCTTTGTAATGGAAAATTTCTCCTTTCAGCTTGTCTTATTTCTCGCTCTGAGTCTTTTGCACATGCATGAATGAGTGTGTCTCAAGTGCTTGATCAAACGCCAATCAGATGTTCTTTCTGTCGCTTTCTTCTTTCTTTTATTATCGGCATGCTGTCTTGATAAACCAGGTTGACAGATAATAGAGTAAGCATCTGGGTTTCTTCAAGAGATAGTGATGGCTTAGGCCTCAGGTTCAGATCTGCTGCCTAAGACTTTCCAACTCTATAAGCCGTGAGGGTCTCATAGAGACTTTTCTCCCTACGGATCGAAAGGATCTCGTAGGTGGATTTTCTCCTTAGGAATCGTGAGGATTCCTGAGTGCGTTTTCTCTTATAAGTCGTAAGGATCTTATAAGAGAATTTTCCCTCTTACGAGTCGAGAGGACGCATAAGTGGTTGTTTCCCTCCTTGTCGAGCTTCGACTTTGGAGAGTGAGACCCGTGAATAGTATACAAGAGACCGTTTTAAGCCGACTTGCAGGGTCCCAGTGCTTAGGAAACAAGTTTTTTAATCCCTGCTGCCTAAGGCTTTATCTTGCAAGTTGAGACGAATCGGGAAGTCCTCGCGAAGACACTAGTTTCCTCACGAGTCGAGACGAATTGAGCAGCTCTCGTCAGGGACACTAATTTCCCTGGGTTGAAGTGTTTTTCCGAGGACACTGGTTTCCTCGAAGTTGAAACGAATCGGAGTATTCCTGCGGAGACACTGGTTTCTCTGCGGGCCGACGCGAATCAGGAAGCTCTCATCAAGGACGCTAGTTTCCCTGAATTGAGGTATTTGCCAAGGACACTGGTTTCCCTGGGGTTGAAACGAATAGATGTATTCCTGCAAAGACGCTAGTTTCTCTTCGGGCCGACGCGAATCAAGATGTTCTCGTCAAGGACACTGGTTTCCTTAAGTCGAAGTATTTTGCCGAGGACACTGGTTTCCTCGAGGTTGAAATTAATCAGAGTGTTCCTGCAAAGACACTGGTTTCTCTGCGGGCCGACGCGAATCAAGATGTTCTCGTCAAGGACACTGGTTTCCCTGAGTCGAAGTATTTTGCCGAGGACGCTGGTTTCCTCGAAGTTGAAACGAATCAGAGTATTCCTGAGGAGACACTGGTTTCTCTGCGGGCCGACGCGAATCAGGAAGCTCTCATCAAGGACGCTAGTTTCCCTGAATTGAGGTATTTGCCAAGGACACGGGTTTCCCTGGGGTTGAAACGAATCGATGTATTCCTGCAAAGACGCTAGTTTCTCTGCGGGTCGACGCGAATCAGGATGTTCTCTTCAAGGACACTGGTTTCCCTGAGTCTATTTTGCCGAGGACACTGGTTTCCTCGAGGTTGAAACGAATCGGAGTGTTCCTGCAAAGACACTGGTTTCTCTGCGGGCCGACGCGAATCAAGATGTTCTCGTCAAGGACACTAGTTTCCCTGAGTCGAAGTATTTTGCCGAGGACGCTAGTTTCCTCGAAGTTGAAACGAATCGGAGTATTCCTGCGGAGACACTGTTTTCTCTGCGGGCCGACACGAATCAGGAAGCTCTCATCAAGGACGCTAGTTTCCCTGAATTGAGGTATTTGCCAAGGACACTGGTTTCCCTGGGGTTGAAACGAATCGATGGATTCCTGCAAAGACGCTAGTTTCTCTGCGGGCCGACGCGAATCAAAGGGTTCTCGTCAAGGACACTGGTTTCCCTGAGTCGAAGGATTTTGCCGAAGACACTGGTTTCCTCGAGGTTTAAATGATCTCGGGTGGTCTTTCAGGTTCCATATGAGTTACCGTCAAAACCGTGAAGCTAGGAATTTGATTTTCGCTTCGTTTGCTGGCACTGTGTCTGTTGTATCGAAACGAATGTCCCAGTTGTCTTTAGGTTGTTGGTGAACCGTCGAGATTTGGCTTCGCTTTCTGGCGGAGCTGTTGGGAAGGTATGGTTCCTTCTTTGTTTGCGCCCTTAGATTGTATATAGGGATCAATGCGATCTCACCTGTAGGGCAAAAGTTTCATCATATATATTTTTTTATTATTGTTTTATTTCCGTGATGCTCTATCATTTCAGCTTTATATCACGAAAGTCGCGATTGCCCTATCATTTCGGCTATTTTCCGCGGTGCCCAATCATTTTGGCTGTTTATTCTATTTTTACTCGCTGCTTTTTATTACGAGTTGCCCAATCATTTCAGCTATTTTGTGTGCATACATTGTTACTTGCTGTTTTTTATTGCAAGTTGCCCCATCATTTCGGCTATTTCGTATGCATGCGCGGCTTGCTGACTGTTTGCCATAAGCATGGAATTAGACACCGATTTCGGCATCAGCACCGCTACAACTGGGATATTGCCAGGAGCGAATCATCATTTACCTCTGTCGATGTCGAACAAAGGTAGCTTAGCGAACAGGGTTAAGGTCCTGTCAACTAAGGCTTTTGACTTTATGAGCTGTAAAGGTCTCACAAAGGTATTTCTCCCTACGAGTCGTGAGGATCTTGTAGGTGTGTTTTCTCCTTAGGAATCGTGAGGATTCCTAAGTGCATGTTTCTCTGTAAGTCGTAAGGATCCTACAAGAGGGTTTTGTCCTTGTAAATCGTGGGGACTTACAAGGGTTGTTCATCATGTGGACATATCCCTAGCCACAGGTGGGACTTTGTTAGGGAAATGTTTATTCGCGCCCGTGGATTGTATACAAGGGTCAGTATTGAGCCACTTGTAGGGCAATATAGAAGGTTGTGGAGGTCTCTTAAGCACAGGTTTAGATCTCTGTAACTTAAGACTTTCAAATCTTATGAGCCGTGAGGGTCCTATAAGAGAGTTCTCCTTACGAGTCGTGAGGATCTCGCAAGTGTGTTTTCTCCTTAAGAATCGTGAGGATTCCTAAGTATGTTGCTCCCTTATGAGTCGTAAGGATCTCACGCGGGTGGTTTCTCCTTACAAGGTCGAGAGGACCCTGTAAGTGTCCTTTAACGAGGTTGCGCCCTTTCGGATTTTCACAAACACTCGTCGGTAGTCCTGCTGTTTTTACTCACGAAGCCCTTTCGGGTTTTCATCCGTGCCCATTTTGCTTATGGACGTACCGTTTTTTTTTATTCTTTTTATTATTTTTTTTAATTCTCTTTTTTTTACGAGGTCGCGCCTTTTCGGGTTTTCACGAACACTCGCCGGCAGCCCTGCTGTTTTTACTCACGGAGCCCTTTCAGGTTTTCATCTGTGCCCATTTTGCTTATGGACATACCGTTTATTATATTTTTTTTCTTTTTTTTTATATCGGCTTTGTGATGTTTCAATCCACCGTAGTTTATCGACATCTCGGTCCGTTCAGGAGAAGGCTGGCTACTGCTTATAAAGTTTGAGCTTAGGAAGATAGCGAGCGGACATAGTCGTCATCATCTATCATTGACCTAGGCTGTGGCTCATTAAGCGTAGTATTTCTTTAGGAAGCGGCCGTTTATTGGCCTGAAAGGCCTTTCACCGTGCATATCCATGATCAGATAGGCTCCACCCTGGTAGACCTTGTCTATTATGTACGGGCCTTCATAGTTCGGCTCGAATTTTCCCCGCTTGGCACGATTGGGGGATCATAGGCCTTTTGACCACTAGCACGAGTTCACCTTGGCAGAATGTCCTCGGCCTAATTAATCTTTCATATGAGCGCATCATCTTTGCTTTATAAGCTTCTAGATTTTGTTGCGCTATGAGCCGGGTCACATCAAGGGCATCAAGCTCCTCAAGCCGAAGGTGAGCACTTTCTTTATCCGTCAGCTTGTAGTGGACTGCCACTCGTAGAGAGGGTAACTCTATCTCGAAGGGGAGTACGGCTTCTGTACCGAATACCAACGCGTACGGCGTTGTGTTCGTGGCCGTCTTGAACGTAGTTCGATACGCCCAAAGAGCTTCTTGCAGTCTCTCATGCCAGTCCTTCTTATTTCGGGACACCGTCTTCTTCATGATCATTGTCAAGGTCTTGTTGAAGGCCTCGGCTAGACCATTAGCTCGCGGATTATAAACCGAGGAATATCTCCAGTCTATATTATGTTGCTACGCGAAGCGACTGATCTTGTGGCTTCTGTAGGCTGGCCCGTTATCGGAGATGATCCGTCGCGGAGTTCCAAACCGGTAAATGACGTGCGTCTTGAAGAAATGGAGGATATTCTCCGTCTTCACTTCTCTCAACGGCACTGCTTCTGCCCATTTGGAGAAGTAATCAGTCGTCGCCAGAATGAAACGATATCCTCTGGACGATGCTGGTTCGATGGGGCCGACTATGTCAGTTCCCCACATTTCGAACGGTCAGCTAGCCACCGTTGGATGTAGTAGATTTGGATGCTGGTGGATGAAGTCTCCATGGATTTGGCATGAGTGGCATCGCTTCGCATATTCGAGGCAGTCCTGAATCATCGTGGGCCAATAGTAGCCCACCCGTTTAATCTTCAACTTCATCTTCGGGCCCGCTTGGTGAGAACCGCAGAGTCCATCATGAACTTCTTGAACGACTCTTTTCGCCTCTTCAGGTCCCAGACATCTCAACCACAGAGAATCAAATGACCTCTTGTACAGAGTATCATTGACGAAGGTGAAAGACAGCGCTCGCTTCATGAGCTGATGTTTTGAGGACGCATCTTCGGGCGTTCGACGGTATTTGAAGTAGTCTATGAAGACTTCTCTCCAATCCTCAGCCTTTTCCCGGTCTTTTACTTGCAAGGTTGTCTGCTCAGTCGCTCCCTTTTCTTCGGATGTTTCTGGAGATATTTCTGCTGGAGCAAGCACCCGACGACTTTGTACCATAATTCTGACGTCATCGAGATTCTCGTCAGCCAGTTCTTTAGCGAGCTTGGCTAATGCGTCCGCTTTGCTGTTTTCCGTACGCGGTATGTTTTCCAAAGTGTAGGAGGGGATTTGGGTCAACAGTTGTAGCACCTTTTCGCCGTACTTCACCAACTCTGGTTTGCACGTTTGGTAGTCACCATTTTCTTGACTGACGACCAGTTGAGAGTCTCTGTATATGAGGAGGTTTTCAATTCCCATATCGATGGCGATCTCGAGGCCTGCTATCAACGCTTCGTATTCGGCTTCATTGTTCGTCCTCGGTTCTGTTAAGGAGAAAGCAAAGCGCATTATCCCTCCTTGTGGAGTCACGAAGATGAGGCTTACCCCTGATTTGATTATAGGGGTGCTTTGTTTGCACTTCTTCATGGAGGACGCTCCATTGAAATAGAGTTCCCATCGGGTATCACTACCGTCGATTGCATCAAACGCATGTTCGTCTGGCAACTCGCAATTCAGATAAGAATCGGCCGATATCGGATGTTCAGCGAGGAAGTCGGCGATGGCCTGGCCTTTCACTACCTTGAGAGGTTGATAGGTTATCGAGAACTCCATCAAGAGTAAGGCCCATTTAGCGAGTCGCCCCGTCAATATGGCCTTTGACATCAAATACTTAAGGGGGTCCACTTTCGAAATGAGACGGACTTCGTGCGCCAACGCATAGTGCCTGAGCTTTGTTACCGCAAAGATCAATACCAGGCAGTGTTTTTCAATGGGGGAATAGTTGCTTTCTGCCCTCAGTAGAACCCGACTCAAATAGTAGAGTGCTCTTTCTTTCCCTTGATCGTTCTCTTGCGCCCATAAAGCGCCTAAGGAACCTTCAAGGGCGGTCGTATAGAGAATGAGGGGCCTTCCCTTGACCGGAGCAGCCAACAGTGGAGGGTTCTGCAGATATTGCTTGATTTCGTCCAGCGCGCTCTGGAATTTGTGATCCCAGACGAACGGGGTTCCCTTCTTCATCAGATGACTGTAAGGATGGCACTTGCCTGAAAGATTGGCTATAAATCGCCGGATATACGCGAGCTTCCCTTGAAGAGATCGCAGCTGTTTGAGAGTTCTCGGCGGAGGCATTTCCATGATCGCCTTGATCTTTGACGGATCTATTTCGATACCCCGGTGTCGGAGGATGAATCCCAGGAATTTGCCTGAGGAAACTCCGAATGCACACTTGAGAGGGTTCATCTTTAAGTTGTATTGTCGAAGGCGTTGAAATACGGTCTTCAGATGCTCGAGATGTTCCTCGTATAATTTGCTATTAACCACGAGGTCGTCGATATAGCATTCGACGATTTCATGTATAAGGTCATCGAAGATCTTCGTCATGGCCCTTTGGTAGGTGGCACCGGCGTTCTTTAAACCGAAGGGCATCACCTTGTAGCAAAATATTCCCAAAGGGGTCCGGAAAGCGGTATGCTTCTGGTCTTCGGGATGCATCTTTATCTGATTATACCCTGATGTGCCGTCCATGAAGGAGAAAACCTCGTGAGTGGACGTATTTTCTATCATCAGCTCGGTGACTGGCACTGGGAAATCGTCCTTCGGGCAGGCTTTATTGAGATCCCGGAAGTCCACGCATATGCGCACCGTCCCATTTTTCTTCATCACCGGGACGATGTTGGCGATCCATTCAGGATATTGAACCTCCTGGATAAAGCCAGAGTCGATCAGCTTCTTAACTTCAGCGTTAATGCTTATCTCAAGCTCGAGCCGCATTCTTCTCGGTGCTTGTTTGATTGGTTTAACGTCCGGGGATATCGCCAGTTTGTGAACAGCAATTTCTGGATCTAGTCC
Organism: Agapanthus africanus; assembly: GCA_030015575.1. Taxonomy (NCBI): domain Eukaryota; kingdom Viridiplantae; phylum Streptophyta; class Magnoliopsida; order Asparagales; family Amaryllidaceae; genus Agapanthus; species Agapanthus africanus. The sequence goes on from JASDDO010000016.1 coordinate 527,968,130, forward strand.
TGGCATTTCGGAATAGTTCCATGCGAAACAATCTCTATGCTGCATAAGCACGTCTTTTAACACGGCCACCCTTTCTTCAGATAGCAGCTAGCTAACGAATGTCGGTCGCGGGTCGTTCACCGTCCCCAACTCAATTTTCTTGAGGTCATCTGCAGTAGTATGTTTTCCATCTTCCAGCTCTTTCGGTGCTGGTGGAAATTCTGAGATCACCTCGTCATTGCTGTTTTCGAAGCACCAGGGAAGGTCGTCCATATTCCCGGACCTTTCTTTTGATATTGTTATCATGTGACAAGTACGAGCTCACTTCCAAGACCGATGTGGATCTGGTTCTGCTTTCGTGGCTTTGGGTTCGTGCTTCTGTAGCAGCGTTACCCTTCAGCTGTCAAACAGAGCGAACTAGCCGAGCTGATACTGATCTTCAACCCAGTTCTTGAAGGTGAAGCAGTCTTCGAGAGGATGCCCTATTACTCGGTGATAAGAGCAATAATTCGGGTGTGAGACTTCGCCTGCTTGTTCGGGATGTTTAGACTCCGGCAGTGTAAGCATCTGATGTTTTATAGCTCGGTCAAGTATCTTCTTTGTCTTGTCTCGAGGAAAAGAGTACGCTCGACTCATTTTCTTCACAAGGGATAGATCAGAACCGCTCGATTCCCACTTACGTGGCTTATTAATCCCACTTTGTTGCCGTCGAGCGCCTTTTTCGCTTTTCGACTTGTTTCTGCCTCTGCGTCGAGCCTTTTTTGCAACAGGTTGACAGGGAGCGGCATTTTCATCTTTCACGGCCTGTTGGAGGAGGCGTTGCGTTTTGGCTTTCAGTAGATGGCCATTTCGCTGTTGTGGTCATCTCGGACTTTCTGACCAGCTTCCCTTATAAGCTTGTCCATTTGTTCTTCGAACGACGGACTGGGCACTTTTGCATCAGGAACTTTTACTGGTTTAGGATTAGCGTCCTCCCATTGAGCATCCGCTTCTTCATTGAAGTCATGCACGACGTAGGAATCACGGAGTAGCTCTCGTTTCTTAGACCGAATGTAACCAAGCCCGATTGTTTCCATCCTCCCACTAGGCAACTTGTGTTGAGTCCCGGGAACGTTCCAGACCCTGTCATAGAATTTGGCTTTTCGAGCGGTCTGTTTAAAGGGTATCCCCTGGCGCTTCAGCAGCCTCTTCAAGCCTTCTGTATAATATCTAGGTAAACGGATGGGCTGAAGCCTGTCAAGCGTAGGATCCATACCGTGCCAGATTTCTTTCTCCATTTTGGTTTCTTCAGAGCGGTAGAATAGAATTGCCTTTTCGCCTTCTCGCCTAGGAGGGACGTAGAACTTCCGCAGCTCCTCTACGCTGTAGGTATCGAGCGCATCCAGTTCTTTATGATGTTTAAGTGGAACCATGGCGATTTGCAGGCTTTGCTCTTCATCAGCGGACGTTTGTATTGAAGGCCGAGCAGAGAATATATCATGGACCTCATCTTCCGAGTCACTACCAAAGATCAACGTAGGAGCAGACGGTCCCGCCTTGTTATATTGGGGCGGACCCGAATAAACTATCTCCTTTTCCTCCTCAGTATCACTCCCGAAGACAGGGATGGTGGCGTTAGCTTTGTTCTCCGGCTTGTGACACCTCTCCGTGTCTTCGAAATTCGGTAAGAAGTATTTTGCATCTTCATATTTGCGGACTTCGTTCACGGAGAACAGGTTCAGTTCTCCCATCACGGTATACTCGAGACCATCCTTAAAATATTTCACACACTGATGCTGTGTAGAAGGGATGATGTTGTACTCGTGTAACCATGGTCGGCCGAGCAGAGCATTATAGCATGTCTTGGCGTCTATGACGTGGAATTTAATGCCCGTGACGAGCAACCCAAAGCGTAACGTCAATATCACAGACCCGAGAGTTCGTGATGATTGAGAATCAAACCCGGAGATGGTGATCCTATCCCGAGCAAGGTGTTGGATGCTCATGCAGATTTCCTTTAACACCCGCATGTTAAGGAGATTAACGGAAGATCCATTGTCGACCAGGATTTTTCCTATCTTTATATCATGGCAATATCCTGAGACATAGAGAGGACGATTGTGTTCGCACGTCCTAAGGAGAAGGTCCTCGTCACCAAAAGTGACATCGGCCGTGTGTACTTCCTCCAGCTCGTCCTTCATCTTTTTGTCTGCAAGAAAAGCTTGGAATTGCTCGGGCTCTTGCAATGCTTTGATTAATGAATCTCTTGTCTCTTTTGATAGTAAAAGGGCGTCAAGAATGCTGAGCTGTGAGGGTAGCTTCCTCAGATGCGCTAGAACGCTGTAATCCACCTTATTTTTCTTCGGCGGGTCCTTAGCGGCTAGCTCTTTCATGACTAGGTCATCTAGGGCGATATCCTCAGAGACCTTTTCTTTTCCTTTATCTTTTTTGTTTGAGGGTCCGAGATTCTTTTCGGGTAGCGTCCGATTACGCAACCGGATATTTTCGCAGACCTTCGGCTCTTCTTCTTTTCCCGAGGTGGACTCTTTAAAGAGGGGGCTAAGAGCCATTTCCTCGTCAGAATCGCTCCCGAATGTGAGAACTTACGATCCCCCGGCGTTAACCATGCGACAATTGCCGATAGTTCTGTTAAGCCCTTCGGTCGTACTTTTCAGCTCCCGACGAGTTTTGCGCTTTTCCCGCTTAAAATGTTGCCGGTGAACAACATACCCCTGCCACCATTTATTGAAAGCTCTGCACTCTTTGGTGGGGTGCGAAATCATCCGATGATACAAGCAATAGGAAGGGTGCATTTCCGTTTCACCAGCAACGTTTCCTTCAGAGGGTGGTAGCTTCATACCCATTGATATGGCTTTAGCAAACCTTTTCCTCATCTTGAATTTTTTTTTATCTGCGGTGGATGTACTTTGATCAGGCGGGAGCATCCCAACTCTTTCGTCAAGTCGCTGGCGCATGGCCCTTTCAAATATGACCGCCTCGCGTTCCCGATCAGCTTTACTTTTCAACAGAGCTTCGTTGAGGAATGCGTCAATTGTTTCATCCGATAGCCCCAGAATTTCTGGTTCAAGATCTGCCCCCAGCTTTTCAGTGCAAGAAGTTTCCTCATTGTCTGTAAACGAATGGGAGATCATATGACAGCTCGCCACGTATTCCTCAGATTCATCCGACGAACTGTCTCCCTCATCTTCCTCTTGAAAGACGTGGTTGAGGAACTTTTGGAGTGTAATGGGAGTCCATGCTTTCTGGTTGTATTCCTCCAGCGCGTCGATTTGTTTTTGTAAGTCCGTGCGCTTGTCGCCAGGCTTCACGGGCTTCTTGGATTTCTTTTTCTTCTTCTTTGAAGATTTTGACGGCTGGTTGTGAGTGCTTGGGCCACCACCATCGCTCTTTGGAGTCGGGCGTGGCTTCAACATCCCTTCAATGATCTGAGGTTCCAACGGGTTTTTCCACCTGATCGCTGGGCATGTTTGAAGATCGTTTAGCATCCTCTTTGTTTTGGCCGATAGCACAACCTCCTATGGAGCTTCTTCAACGAGAGAGCACGTTGCCCCCGGCGTATTCACTCTTTTAGGGGTGTGAGGCTGCGGCGGATTCACCTTCCATCTGTCGGACAACGCGAACTTGCCCTGTTGGTACTGGTCCTCAATCCAATTTTTGAAGACGTAGCAATCCTCGATCGGATAACCCAGTACTCAATGATAGGGACAATAATTGGGATCATTGACGTCGTTTGGCTGTGACGGACGTCTTGGATCCAGCAGATTTATGAGTCGGCTGCGCAATGCTAGCTCGAACAGTCTCTTTGTTTTATCTCGAGAAAACGAGTGAGGACGTCCTAGCCTTTCCTCAAGGGGTACGCGTGGACGCATATTATTTTGACGGACAGCCGGTTTCAAGTTACTCGGCTATTGTTGAGCATTGGCGACAATGATCGCTTTTCCCTTCCCCTTCTCGTTTCGAGAGTCCGGCTTTGAAGGAGGCGGTCTATGGCCTATCTAATCCATTTGAGCTAGCTTGTCGATCAGGGCCTGGAATGTAGTCGGCTTGAAGAACATCATGAATTGGGATATGGTCGCCTGCGGATCGAGAGTTCCCACAAACATCCCTACTGCCAGCGCTTCTTCAATGCGTTGTTCGCATTTTGACCATAGGTTCCTCTACCGTATAGCGTACTGGACCCACGTCTCGCCCGGCTTCACCCTGGCATTAATCAATGCCGTTATCGGGGTGCGTTCGCTGGCGCTTGCGAAACGCTGGGTAAACAGCAGCTCCATCTCCGCAAATGTCTTGATAGAGTCGTTTGGGAGCTCGGAGTACCACTCGAATGCTGTGTCCGATAAGCTACCAACAAACTGGCGAAGTGACAATTTATCATCACCACCGGTGTTGCCGCAAAGCGCCCTGAACTGGGCAACATGTTGGTGGGGATTGCCCGTCCCCTTATAAACATGGAATTTCGGTATTGTATAGCCCGGCGGATACTTGATCTGATCATACCAGCTCGGATATAGTCGCCCCGTTTTTACGACCTGACCGGCTGCCTCAGTCGCCTGATGAACCCGTATCTGCTGAGCTATATATTCGTCTAAGTCAGCTTTGGAGATTGTCTCCTCCTTAGCTGTTGACAGAGCCGGTGGAGGATTTGACGTTTCTCCCCTGTCGTCTTCAAGGACGACCGGAGGATCTTCAGCAGAAGGATCTTGTTGGATCATTATTCCCACCATGTCCTAGAATAGGAGGGCCATTCGCTTTATGTTGGCTGCTTGTTCCGCAACCTCTTTATCTTTCTTTTCCAGTATCCTGCGAAGGAATTCAGCGTCAGTTTCTTGCTCCTGGCGTTGATCCGAGGACGCTTCGGGGCTTTCTTTTGGCCCAGTGAGTGCGGCCATCACGTTCATCATTTCTTGGAGCTTCTGCTGTTGCTCCTGAGCTTTGGTCACTGACCGTGTAAGCGGTCTATGACCTGTAGATGTACGGCTGTCCTCTTTACCAGACGCCATGTATATAGTATGGACTACAATGCCCCCAGACTTAGGGCGTTTGGGTTCGCCGCCTTTGACATTTGCCGCAGGCGTGGGGACCTTCTCTGGCCTTCTTCTCTTGTGGGCCGTTGAAGTTGAGGGGGCCGTTGCAGCGGGCACCCTGGTGGTGGTCGTCCTTTCCTGTTTGTCCGGACGGTTCTTCTCTTCTTGCACTTTTGCCCTTTTCTGTTGGTGAGAGTGATCTTGGTCGATTACAGAATCTTGAACCCTCCGCCATACCTTATAAATTTTGGAGGACAGCCGTTGAGGGGGCTGCTCCAGCTTTGTATCTGTAACACTCTCCGCAGGTAGAGGAGATCTTTTCAGTGTGGTAGTCGGAGAGTTCTTGCATACCCTCCTTAGCGGTTCAAAGTTGTTCCCAGTTGGAACAGCGGCATTAACTTCTACCACTGGAGCAGGTGGAGTTAGCCCTGAAGGGGAGTTGCCCCTGGCCTTCCTTACTCGGCGCCAGTGGCGACGTCGAGCATGTTGAGCTGTTGGGACTGGCTCGGCGATAGGGATAATTTCGTTTTGCCCCCTGTCCGGATGAGGCGCCGCTGGTGCTAGCCTCTTGAAGACTGAAGCTGTCTTTTGAGTGGCGATGTTCAGTCTGTCAAAGACAGACCCTCGAGTGGGAGCGGGAGCCGGAATAGTCAGCCTTGAAAAGACCGACTCTTTAACAGGAGAAGCCGCCTGGACGACTTCAGGAGCAGAGGTGGCTATCTTCCTCGGGACGGCCACTTCAGGGTTCATGGGCTTCTTGGCGGACCCATCAGGGTTCTGGTTCAGCCTGGCAAAGATAGAGGCTGCCGGCTTGATATTGGACGACCCGTTGAAAGGGGCCGTTGTAGCAGTGAGCCGATCGAAGACCGACTTCCTGTGCGCTTCCGGTGCGGGCACTGGCATGGTGAAGCTTGCAGGCGGGATCATGGTCCCGAAAAACAGGCCGGTGGTGGCCTGGGTCACCTGTTCACCGGCATGGCAAGGATGGAGGTCGCTTGAGGCCCATAGGCTACACCTCCAGGTGAGGCGGAGCGTCGGTTGCATTGGCACTTTGAGCAGCTCGAGCAGTTGGATGCCATTGATGCTTGATTTCTGCTCCAGGCAAAAGACCAAATCTTAGTAACTTGAAACCCAAAGGCAACCATTAACAAACCGCGACTCATTCGCGAAGACGACACACGAAGTGGAGTGGAAAGAGGAAAAGGTCCCACCGAGCGTGCCAGAATCTGTTCCCCTCCGAAAGACGGCGACGACGTGGGACGTCTCGCCTGAAATTTGGGGCAGATGCTAATTGGTTTTATCCGTCTACCTCTCCGAAGATGCCAAGTTGATTTATGGCACCGTGTATCGGAGGTTTAGACGGATGCGGCCGATGTAGCAGACTTCGTCAGATTCCCCCTCGCTTGAAGGGTTTTTGATTGTGGGGACGCTCTTCCCTGCAAGCGCAAGCCCCTGCAGTTAATTACGCTACCGCATCGCGGTAACAACTTTCTCCTTCTCCAGAAATTTCACTTCGTGTCGTGTGTGTTTGTTTGTTTGTGGATGCCCGTGGATTGTATACGGAGACTAAGTTATGCCGTCGCCCGTAAGACGTGGATTAGTCCAAATCCGTATTTACTTAGATTTGGGTTTGGTGTTTTAGTTTAAGGATACGTTAGCCATATTGAGGCTAAGATCAACTTAAACATTCGTTAAGGATGCGTTAGTCCTATTTGAGACTAAGATCAACTTAACGGAAGAGCATTTAGGGGCTCTAATGTTCCAGTTTAGGGACGTAGTGGTCCATTTAATATATGGCCGTCGGGACCCGTCACCTCTCTGACGACGTTGAAGGATTACAACGGCAGGTGTCAGAGGAGTTCGGAGATGTACCCTTGAACCAAAGTTGAATAGGGAATATGTAGTCCGATTGAATGTTTAAGGATATGTTAGCCAGATTTGAGGCTAAGATCAACTTAAACGGGATCGTTTAGATCCGACAAAAGAGCGTTTGGAGGCTCTATTGTTCCAGTTTAGGGATGTAGTGCTCCATGGGTAGTTTAGGGACATCGCGGTCCATTACCAGTTTAGGGACATGGTGGTCCAGCTCCAGCTTTATGGACGGATATTAGTTTAAGGACGCATAAGTCCATGGGTTTAAGGACCCCACAGTCCGTATGGGTGTGTTTAGGGACGCATTAGTCCATTAGTTTAAGGACGCATAAGTCCATGGGTTTAAAGACCCCACAGTCCGTATGGATGTGTTTAAGGACGCATTAGTCCATGAGTTTAAGGACCCCACAGTCCGTATGGATGTGTTTAAGGACGCAATAGTCCATGAGTTTAAGGACCCCACAGTCCGTATCGATGTGTGGTTGTCGGGACCCGTCACCTCTCTGACGTCGTTGAAGGATTACAACGATAGGTGTCAAAGGAGTTCGGAGATATATCCTCGAACCGGATGTAAATTGATTTAAGAGAGCAGTCTTGCTCAGTCAATTTAATTTGAGGACTTACGGCCATGATTGAGCTAAGTCCAGTTGAGAATATTCAACGTTTTTATCTTTGGCCTATTAGGCCTGTGCTAGGGCTTTGCCCCTGTTTAATAATGCACTGCATTTCCTTTTGGCCTGCTAGGCCTTTTTGATTTGGGCTATGTCCCTTTATTTATGATGCAAAGCATCTGTCTTTGTTTGGGCTCTGCCATTTTTAAAATAATGCATAGCATTTTATTAAGCCTGTTAGGCCCTTTTTTAATTGAGCTTGGCCCTTCTGTAAATAATGCAGTGCATTAATCAAACTGACAGTGGCCATGTGGCCTGTCAGGCGTTTTGCGCCAATTATTGAGCGCAAGCGCATGTGGAGGTGACACGTGTCACGCTCTGGTGAGCGCAAGCGCAGTATGCTGCACCAGTGCGCTGCGCTGTTGCGCTGCTGACACGTGGCGCACTCTGGTGAGTTACGCCAATATCAGAGAGCAATGCTCTATCTTGAAAGCGCATAGCGCAAGTGGTTATGGTGCTGACACGTGGTGCGCTCTAGTGAGTTGCGCCAATATCAGAGAGCAATGCTCTATCTTGAAAGCGCATAGCGCAAGTGGTTATGGTGCTGACACGTAGCGCTCTCTGGTGGCTTACGCCAACCCAGGAGCGCAACAGTGCAGATCTGCAAGTGCAAGGCACTGTTTTAATAACTTAATCCAATTTTGGATTTAAGAGAAGAATTTTTAAGATTCCAGAACCAATGGTTCATGAAAAAGTGCAAGGCACTGTTATTATTATATATTTTTTTTATTGAAAATCATTGATCTTGTTCTTAGATCAATGATGTATTCAGAAGAAATTCTTCTTTTTTTATAAAGGTTTTTACCTTTTTTCTCTTCTTGAGTTCTTCCCACAATCTTGATGATGATGTCGATGTTCGTGTCTTTTGAATTGGGGTCTAGGGGCCTTTATATAGTGCTCATTAATTTGTTTAATTTGTTAAAGAGATCATTCTCTGAGTGATTTGGGGAATTTTCCCCACCGTTGGATCTTTGATCCAAGGGCTTCTGTTTTACAGAAGACAATCTTCTTGTTTTAACAAGAACAGAAAGATCTTACCGGAATTTTAATTCTGTTTAGCGCAGATGCACCTGTAAGTGCATGGCGGCGCCCCGACCTCCATCCCAAAGCCAAATGCGGAAGCGATGGTTAACTTTAATTTTCTTGAACCGGCACCACCGCGCACTAAAATCCCGGATCGGGCCATTAACTAGTTCTAGCTAACTACAAGATGGGGAAGAGAGATATACCGAGCGATCCGTGTCCTCCGGTCTTCTCGTCGTCGTCCCGATCTCCCGCGGAATCTCCGGTCTTCACCTCGTCGCCGGAAGGGCACCACGTCGCCTGCTTCTTTTACGGGTTCCCACCTCTATACCGAGGCAACTCGGGCACGAAGTTGGCGAGCCGACGTGCCCAAGGTTTGCTGTAGAATGCGTGTAGTGATATGTCTCATTTGGGGTTTAGGATGTTGCCTTTTTGGTGGAGGAATGAGATGTAGTTTGGAGATTGAACTTTTGAGAATTTTGCAAAGCCAAATGAACAAAAACCCACTCTCCAATTTTGGGACAGCCCCCTTCCAAGAGCTTGGTCGGCCTCACCAATAAAAAAAATGAGAGGAGAGGAATGAGAGTGTGATGAGTGTGTGTATCAAAAATGAGTCATCCAACCAATAATCCATGGGAGAGAGAGAAAAGGCTATCATGCAAAGAAATGATAGCTAGGAAAGTCCAACACTCAAACAACAATCATCACTTCCAAAAGTCATGCCATCATGTAGATAGAAGTCAAGCAAGGTCAATGGATGGTGCACCATCATGATACAAAGAAATATGCAAAGAACACCCTCCACAAATGCTTATTTGCACAAATGCAAATAAGCCCTCCTCCACCAATCTTCGGCCATTGCAAGATACAAATGAAAATGGCCGAAACGGAAAGCAAACTGGCAACTCCAGAAAACTGGTCCCGTAATAAATTATAGGAAAACCCCGATACTGTGTATACACACCCGCATTTGTATTCCGACTGAAATACAAATGCAATGAGACAAAATCTACACTGTACTATACTAGGATCCGGCTTAAACCAAAGCCGGCCAGTAATATCCGTTCGATCCTGATCCGTGCAATACCGCACGTATCTGATCGAACCCTGCCATATATCCATACGGCCTCTAGTACTAACTGTCCGATCCTGATCCGTGCAATACAGCACGTATCTGATCGGACCTTGCCATATCTCCATACGGCCTCTACAGCGTTTCGCCCGAAAACTTGAGCAACAGAATGTGGGGGACTCTAAAGACTCGTCAACACCTTCGTTGTGGATTTAACCACTAGCACGTCAGAGGTATAAGCCAATACGTAACGGGCTACCAGGTATTGACCAAAAGGGACGTCGATGAGCGAACTCATCCTGACACCCTACTGAGCCTGTCAGTGATAATATCCGTACAGTCCGGTCCGTTCGTCTATGAGCATCGCATGGCGGGCCTAGGGGGTTGGTAAAAGTCAGACCCCCAAAAGCGGTACAAGTCGTGTCGGAGTGTAGCCCAGAACACCCGGAGATACTACTGGAATACCTACCAGTAAATCTCCTGCCTCGGCCGAGGGCTTCATGTAATGGCTCTCCTAGACACAGCGCGACCTCACCCCCAATACCGGGAGAGACGAACCCCTGAAGATCCGCTCACTGCCTCCATATGGCTCGGGACTGAACCCAACTAAAACCTGTTTGCACGTCTCCTTTGAGCGTGGTAGGGTAGTAATCAAAGTACAGTGGGAACTCACACGAGACAAATGACGATCCCCAGGTCGATGAACTAACCTGTACACATGTCACCAGGGAACTGCTATCTGACGTAAGGTATAAGACCAACTAGCATGTTCCCGGCGAGTCCTGTCCGGTGTACTCATAACCCAATGAGCACCTGTATACATCTTAGGTGAACCAACTGACACCAGTGGCTTGTGAGACCGGCCACCGCCCCTCGTCGGGGTCTCGACTGTATACACTAATCTACTCTGGAGTATCGATGCCCTGTCTCGAAACTCCCACGACTAGGGACCATTTAAGAATGTGCTTATAGACCCCAGCTCTCACTTATATGATCGCCCTCATACTGCTGGTAGTCAAGCAAGAATCCTAGGGGCTCTATCAACGTGTAATAGCGACATGTGAGGTCACCTAAAGCAGTACACGATGATAAAGATAAACCAGATATCATACTATCATCTCGAGTAAGACTGTCCTAATGGGACAGGTCCTCCCTCAATCATTGCAATCACGTGCCTGTGATCCAATAATTGACTCTGAGGGAACTGTCTCCAACAGCACCAGCGCTTGACACGTGTCGCGCAGCGCACAGCGCAGCCCGACTGCGCTTGCACAACTGCGCTGACACGTGTCGCGCAGCGCTTGCGCAACTGCGCTGACACGTGTCGCGCAGCGCAGCGCTTGCGCAACTGCGCTGACACGTGTCGCGCAGCGCTTGCGCAACTGCGCTTTGCGCTGACACGTGTCGCGCAGCGCAGCGCTTGCGCAATTGAAGCGTTGCTTCCTTTAATTTTGTTTTAAATAGAGCCTTGCTCTGATTGGGCGCGCTGCCTTGGGCGCTGCACTGACGTATCAGCTTTTGACACGTGGCGCGTTGCGCGCAACGCAAGGGATTCGAAGCGTTGCTTCAATTTTTTGAATTTTTGAAATTCAAACAGAGCTTTGCTCTGATTGGGGGAAACACATCCAATATGTAATATACAATCCAGTATGATACAATAATGGCCTCTAGGCATATAACACTAACAATCTCCCACTTGCACTAAGGCCATGTATTGGCATATCGTAGACCTATCATCTCGATTAGCCGCTCGAACTGAGTCTGATGAATAGCCTTTGTGAATAGATCTGCAGTGTTGTTCTCTGTCTCTACTCCTCGCACCTCGATCTCCCAGCGATCAATGATCTTCCTGATCATGTGGAACCGCCTCAGGATGTGCTGGACTTCTTATGGGACCTTGGTTCCTTCTCCAAAGCTATAGCGCCGTTATTGTCATAATACAGCGGTATTGGATCAACAATGGATGGAACCACCTGAAGCTCTGTCACGAACTTCCTGATCCAGACTGCTTCATTCGCAGCATCACAGGAAGCTATGTACTCCGCTTCCATAGTTGAGTCAGCAACAGTTTCCTTTTTGGAGCTCTTCCAAACAACCGCCCCTCCATTGAGGGTAAAGACATGACCCGACATGGACTTGGAGTCATCCTTGTCACTCTATAAGCTGGAGTCAGCGAAGGCCTCGATCTGGAGGTCTTCCCTGCCGTACACCAAGAACATCTCCTTAGTCCTTCTCAGGTACTTGAGAATGTTATTCACTGCTATCTAGTGTTGCTCCCCTGGGTTTGACTGATACCGGCTTACAACGCTCCGGTCGTATGCTATATCTGGTCTGGTACACAACATCGCATACATTATAGAGCCTACCGCTGAAGTGTAGGGTATAGTAGACATGCGAGCTCTTTCTAAATCAGTCTTGGGAGACATCTCTTTGAAGAGGGTGATTCCGTGACAAGTCGATAGATTACTGCGCTTAGAATCTTCCATACTGAATCGTTTCAATATAGTGTCGATGTACCTTGACTGTGAGAGTCCCAACATCCGTTTATATCTGTCACGATAGATCTGGATCCCCAGAATGTAGGAGGCATCACCCAGGTCCTTCATGAAGAACCTCTGTGACAAGAATCCCTTGACTGATTGTAGCATAGGAATGTCATTTCCTATCAAGAGAATGTCATCCATGTACAAGACGAGAAATACCACACTTCTCACTACAATTTTACTATATATGCATGGTTCATCTGGATTTTTGATAAAGTCGAATTCCTTGACCGTCTCATCAAAACAGATGTTCCAACTCCGCGATGCCTGCTTTAGTCCATAAATGGACTTAAGCAACTTACACACTTTCCCGCTGCTCCCACTCTGAATGAAACCCTCTGGCTGATCTATATAGACGCACTCTTCTAAATTTCCATTTAGAAAAGCGGTCTTTACGTCCATCTGCCAAATCTCATAGTCGTGGAAGGCAGCAATGGCAAGAAGGATCCGAATGGATTTGACCATAGCCACTGGAGAAAAGGTTTCGTCATAGTCCAAATCAGGTCTTTGACGAAAAACTTTTGCAACAAGTCTAGCCTTATAGGTTTCCACCTATCCATCTACACCAATCTTCTTTCTGAAGATCCATTTGCAGCCTACGGGTTTTACCCCTTCTGGAGCAAAGTCCAAAGTCCATACTTTGTTGGTGTACATGGACTCCATTTCGGTCCGCATTGCATCCAGCCATTTTACCGAGTCTCGGCTCTAAATAGCTTGCTGGAAGCTAGTTGGTCATCATCTTCGATGATGCAATACTCTCGATGCCCATCTATAAGAAAACCGTTGTATCTCTCGGGCAGATGAGATAGCCTACTAGTTCTGCGGAGTGGCGTGGGAGTGTCCGGTTCTTTCGAAACGTCTGGTTCCACCATGCTTTCAGTAATAGCTTGTGGTTCTGGAATTTCTTCCAGTTCTATTGCGCTCCCACTTATCTCATTTTCTAAAAATTGAGTTTCCAAGAAGTGGGCATGCCGAGAAACAAAGACATTTTGTTCCTCTGCGTAATAGAAAAGATACCCCTGGAGTTCTTTGGGTATCCCACAAACTTACACAATACTGAGCGTGCCTCGAGCTTGTCTGCATGTTGCTTTTTTACAAAACCTGGACATCCCCATGTCTTAAGGTACTTAAAATAGGGTTTCTTCCCACTCCACATCTGATATTGTGTGGTAGGCACTGACTTAGTAGGAATCTTGTTCAAAAGATATGCAGCTGATTCTAGTGCATAGCCCCAGAAGGATCGCGGTAACTCAGCATTACTCATCATGGAACGAACCATATCCAATAGGGTTCTGTTCCGCCTTTCCGATACACTGTTGTGTTGAGGTGTGTATGGAGAAGTAATCTAAGAGAGAATTCCATTCTCTTTTAAGTAGCCCAGAAATTCAGCACTTAAGTATTCACCACCTCGATCAGATCTCAGTGTCTTGATACTTTTGTCGGTCTGTTTTTCTACTTCATTCTTATATTCTTGGAATTTCTCAAAGGCCTCGGATTTGTGTTTCATCAAGAATACAAGTCCATACCTAGATAAATCATCCGTAAAATTAATGAAGTAGGAATAACCGCTTCTCGCATGTGCAGACATTGGACCACACACGTCGCTGTGTATGAGTCCCAAGAGCTCGCTCGCTCTTACTCTATGTCCAGTGAACAGAGTCTTTGTCATCTTTCCTTTGAGATATGATTGACAGGTTGCATAAGACTGATATTCGAACGGATCCAATTATCCCTCTCTATATAATTTCGTCAACCGTGTTTAATTGATGTGACCCAGTCTATAATACCACAAGAAAACCTGATTTAATTCTGGAGACTTTCTTTTAAGTGTGTTCTAGACACTGAAAACCTGAGTTTGATTCAGTACGTATATTCCGTTATCTAATGTACCTGACCCAATCAAATTTTGATTTAGGTGGATGTGTACTACATCGCTTACAAATATAAAATCATATCCTTCTTTAGAAAGTAAAGATACAGATATGATATTACAGGCTAAACTAGGTACATACAAACAGTTACGTAAAATCAATATCTGCCCACTTGTCAATCCTAGGTGATATTCCCCTACGAATTCAGCGTCCACACTCATTCCGTTAGCAATTCTGAGAGTTATATCACCTGCCTTGATAACTCTACGGTTTCTCAAAACCTGTATGAAATCCTGATCCGGTATCTAGTACCCAGAAAGTAGAGTTAATTGACATACAGTTTTCAATTACAAACACACTTGAAGCCGAAGCCACAACGTGCTTCGAATCCTGGCTTCTGGCTTTCCAAGCCCTGCAGTCCTTCTGACAATGCGCTTTCCCGTGACTACAAAAACATGGCTCCTTCCCTACTACTTGCCCCGAAACTTTTTCCCTGCCCTTTCCCTCTACCTTACTGACACCACTTATCGGCTTGGTGGAGGACTTCTTCTCTCCCTTGGCTTTCGTCTCGGATCTAGAAGAGGAAGATTCCCTAATAAACAGAGCGGGTATCTCCCTGAATTCTTTCAGGGTACCCACTGAGCTCCCCAATAAACTGAGGAGACTTGGAAGTGTAACTTCCTTCCTTTGAATTTTGCAATCCAAGATAAACTGGGCGTAATTAGATGGTAAGGACTGTAAAATCAAGTCAATACATAACTCATTCTCCAACGCGGTCCCATGGTCCGTGAGCTCTTTAATATAGCTAATCATCGTAAGGACGTGGTCCCTTACAGATGACCCGACAGCCAACCTCGCTCGAAGCAATATCTTCGAGGTCTCATATCTTGCGATACGAGATTGCTCTCCATATAAAACTTTAGTATGGAGGAAGATGGAAGCTAAGTCCATCTTCTCGTGCTGCCTTTGGTGTTCACTATCCATTGAGGCTAACATGAGGCACTTGGCTCTCGCACAATCCTTTTCCCATGTCAGACGAATATCCATATCCGCGATGGTGGAACTTGGACCTGGGACGGCGGGGGTTTTATAGTAAGGAGGTAGTCTAGCTTGTCACAGGTAAGTGCCGTCTGGACATACCATAGCCAATCAATATAGTTTGGCTCAGTCAAATTATTAGCTAATAACCTACGTCTGGTCATAGTGGTCGCTGCATATAGGAGAGAAAGAAGAAACACTTATCATGATGTTCTTGCAAGTTTAGATTGGTTATTAGTTTATCTAAACATGATGGCTCCCACTGTTTCCTCGAATCCTTCCTCAAACCATAAATGAAGAATTAGTCAGGATTAATCTCACTTTTACAATTCTTGCTTAACCTTTTAGCCAGGCTGGTGTCGGTACTTCGAGGGAGGCTTTCCAATGCTTTCGCGAAGTTCCTTAATTACATAAGCTCTTTTTCCTGGAGGCGTAGCCCCGCTAACACCGTTCTAGACACCTACTTGGTTAATAGCATTGATCGTTCAGTGAAAAATCTCCCAAAGAGTAGAGCATACTCACAGTAGGATCGGGATCCAAATATCATTGTGTAATAACCAAGAAGGAAGCCTACCATGGTTATCACACTCCAAATGGTATGCAACACTGGCAAGTTTCAGTACTTTAGAAACTCCTGATGTGGATTTTTGCCCCATACTCTTATGACCTTGACGAAGGCCAACAAATCATAAGTTACATGTCAAGTTCTACCCGTCGTTATCCAGGTTAATTTGAACCCACCCGTACATACCCTTGACGAAGGCCAACAAAATTGTACGACTGTCCCAAACCAACACATATATCTATGCTACATATGAATACCCAGAAGCTACCAATCACTATGAATTAGCGAAGGTCAAAATACATAGCTTGAATACTACTGAATATTCATATGAAATGACGGAGGGCTACGGATGGTTTTGGCGAAACCGTGAACGTAGTGAACTTGATATAGTCGAAGGAACCATGATAGCTTTTTAAAAGGAGTGGTTTAGGCTCCGCATTTAAAATTGCTTTTTGAAGAAAACCGAGTGGTTTTGAAATTGTTCCAACGATTAAGATTTGGATTGTTTTATCTTGCATTAATCTTTGTTAATGCGGTCCCATCATTTACATCCTATCATTGCAGCAAAAGAAATGAAAATACAACATATGCTTATTGTTCAGTTGATAAAACTGCACATTTGTTATTACATTTTTCCTACCATTTTCATATTAAAAAGGACTTTATTATAATACATCATACATATGAGGGTTTATGTGTAAAAATACTATTTTCCATGTGTTGATATATTATAATTATAATTTGGTAGGAAAATGTATGCAAATAATTTAATTGACCAAATCCTAGTAGAACAAAGTCTACTAAATATTTGTACAGAATTTTTCCAAGTTGTGCAGAATTTTTCAAAGACTAGAATCAAGCAAATCAAGTTGTTGATGAAGACTTGCCTAATTAAGAATCAAAACTTGGAAACCAAGTCTGGCAGCAACCACGAAAAGATTTCCAAATTCTGAAGGTTCCAAGGATCGCCAAATGTCACTACGAGACATCTCCTGAAGATTGATCAAAGGTGGAGATTAAACGGCCGCGGATCCGCGGCCATACCACCCCTTGGGCCGCGGATCCGTGGCAGGATATTGGAAATAGAGTCTGCGCTTTTCTGGGGTGAATCTATGATGAATTTTACCTAATTTTGAAGCAAATGATTCTGGCTTTGCACTATAAAAAGGCACCGAGAGCCTCTTGGAAAATTTATCAAAGCCGACGCGATCACGAAGCCCCAGACGCTCACGCATCCAGGCTGATCATCAACTGTTCGTCTACCTCCTTAGGAAAGATCGAGAAGCAAATCAAGTTTATTTGTAATCATTTTCTACGAAATAAAGTGTAGATTGTTCAAGTGATTAATAAAGGTAGTTATTTTATTTAATTCTTTTGCATTTTACATTATGTTTTCCCTCTCTGTCTTTCCATCTTCTTTTCCCAACATGCGCGAGTAATTCTCCGCTTGTTAGGGTTCGTAGGATTAGGGTAGGCTAATGAACGATGAAAATCCCTAAACCCTTTTTAAGTCCTATAAAGTTTATGAACTTTATTAAAAGAATTATTAACATCCTAATCGGGCGCGCTAACAATTCTTTGTTAGTCCCGACCGCGATTAGAGTTTAGATTAATAATTGTTTTGGTAAAGGCTAGATTTGAATGGGGTTCCGTGTCGATATAAGGGTTAAGAGTGGGATTCCTTTTCCCTCCAGAAACCCTAATCTACACGCATCACCGTCGTTCTAGTTTTAAATCTATTAAAGGATAAAAAGTGTAACTTTTAATTAATCGTTCATAACTACTAAATCCTAACGAACCCTACAAGCCCCCTTTTATTATATTAACTACAACCCTAAAATAATCTAGATCTATATTTTTGCATTCTTGCTTAACGTAGATCTAGATACCATTCTACAACATTCTTATTTCTTCCTCCTTTCTCAACACATCTAAAGTAAGAGTAAAAGATTCAACGTTTCCCTGAGGACGACCCGTACTCATCTCGGTCTAGCTACGCGCGACACCGTTATTGATTGCGGTTAACTACAAACACACTTTTTCGTATCAATCAAATGGCGCCGTTGCCGGGGATACGTGCGTAATTTTTTATTTTTACTATTTGTGTTGGATTCTTAGACGAGTCATATCATTATTAACACAAAACTGCAAATTGCATATTTAACGATTTGTGCGTGAATTTTTGCAAAGAGATCTGGAGTCACAGAATTGAGGAAAACAGAAGACAGAGACAATCATCGAGATCCAGAGGAGCACAGAGGGCTTGAGAAAAATTTTCATCAACTGTTCCTTCTACCACACGGTGGAACCGCGGCAAAAATACCCTTGGGGCGGTGGAATCGCGGCAGGTTAGAGGGATTAGGGCTACAGAACTCTCTGGTATCTTTTTCAACTCCTTCTCTCTCCTCTCAAATCGAATAAAATCTATCTTCTGCAGGATTCTTTGCAAAATAGCGCCGCTCAAAAATCTTTTTGCAAAAGTTTTGTGATTGGTTTTGTTTTGCATATTTTAATACGGACTTTAAGGGGCAAAGACCAAATCAAGATTAAGTGGGGATTTCATCACCCTTCCTAAGCCCCACAAATCACAAACCGAGCATATAGATCAACCCTTCATTAATTTAAAAAATATCTAGACCAGACTCTAAGGACTATCGCGCTCATTAAGGACAAAGGAAGGTCGTGGGTAATCTATCGTTTATCCGCATTACTTTTGTAGTGCCTAGGCAAGTGTGTCAAAGGCTAGTGGTTTTTAATTAGGCCCACTACTGTGGTTCCTTCCCACTTACCTGGCACTTACCTGGCTACAAGGGTAGTACGGAGGCGGTAGATGATTTATCCTGCGGCTTGTCCTTTGGAAGTCTAGAAGCGGTCTAGAGACTGGACCTAGGTGACCTTAGTTCTAGGGTTGCTTGTGCATTTTAGAGTGATTTGTCTTGAGTCCTACTTTTTTCAAAACAAACCAATTTTAAAATCACACACACGCTGCCACTTGCACTAAACCCGCTTAGTGCATGCTCGGCTGGACACGGGATCCTAGTGCCCGTCTTGTCCGCGTTCCTGCTATCGACGCCGAAGTCGGTACTTCTTCATCTTCTTTTCCCCCACTACACACCACGACCGAGATGGACGGCACTCCATCAGAATATAACACCACACTGCCACCGCCCGTAGGTGCGCAGAATCCACCGCGCATCTCTTTCCAAGAGAGATGTTATCCTATCCATGGTCATCTTCCCACTTGTCTATCTCTTCCACCACCTAACGGGGATAATTTCGAAATTAAACCCCACTACATCAATCTGCTGCCCAAATTTCACGGGCTTGAGTCGGAAGACGCGTACGTTTTCATCACCAAATTCGAAAACGTATGTGCAATGATGGTTACTTCACAATTGACTTTAGATATGCGCTTACGTCTTCTCCCATTCACACTGTGCGACTTGGCAGAAAAATGGCTTTACAATACTGCCGCACACTCTATCACTAATTGGGATGAATTTGTCATAGCATTTCTTAAGAAGTTTTACCCAAACCATAAGACTGCCCATATTAGGAGCGAGATCAACCAGTTCACCCAGCTTCCCAATGAACCATTTTGGAAGTGCTTTGAACGTTTCAAAGATCTGCTTGTCCAATGCCCCCATCACGGAATACAAAAATGGGATTTATGTCGGATTATATATGAGGGCATTAATCCAGCGACAAAGCAGATACTTGAAACAATGTGTCAATGCAATTTCATGTCTAAAGATGACGGTGAAGCGTGGAAATATCTGGAAGACCTTGCTGAACACACGTTGCAGCGGGAAAGCGTAAGACCACCTTCAACTAAGGGAGGTATTCACCAGCTCGATATTTCTATCGCAGTAAAAGCCGAAATGGCAGTGATACAGAAGAAACTCGACGCTATTGAGAACAAATTCTCATCATTCTCCCTAAATCAGGTCACGCTTCCTAAGACCATCTGTAGTTGCTGTTCGGATCCTTCACACTTAACGGAAGAATGTCCTATGAATGCATCGTTTTAAGCTAATGCTGCTTTTCAGCAGCGACCTAGAAACGACCTTTATTCTTCCACGTACAATCAAGGATGGAGGAATCATCTTAACTTTGCTTGGAACCAAAACCAACAAAGCAATTATCAAAGACCTCCTCCACAGCAACCACAACCACAGAATCAGCCCCCCTTTCAGTCACAGAATTTCCAAAATCCGGCCAACATTTCTACACCACAAGTGGCCGGTACTGACAACTCACTTGCACAAACTTTGGATATGTTCATGAAACAATCCATGCAATTTTCGGCTGAGATGAGGTCTTCTATTGATACCATAACGAAAAACTCCGCCTCCCATGGTGAGAGTATTAAATCATTAGAAAACCAAATCGCACAGTTAAACGCCGCAATGAGTGCGAGAGAGAAAGGGAAACTCCCATCTCAACCCCTACCGAATCCTGGCCATTCACAAAATCATAACGTGAATGTTGTTACTACGTTGAGATCGGGGAGAGTGCTGAATAACCGAGTGGGTGAGCAATTTGATGTTAGTGACACATTTGATACCCCAGCTTCTTCTTCTTCTTCCCCTAATTCGTCTAGTCTCCCACCTTCATCCGAGCCTATTCTCCGTTTTCCCTAAGGCTCGAACATTTCGCCGAATCTATCTAAGTCGATTCCCACTCCAATTTTGGGATCGAATCCGTCCCTGCAGTCTTCTCCACAAACGTTGGACCCAAAACTTATTGATCGAGCTCCATTTCCAAACAGATTAAGGGCCAACAGACCTAACCTGCAAATGGAGAAGAATGTGGAAATGTTTAAGCAAGTTAGCGTGAATATTCCTTTCCTAGATGCTATTCAACAAGTCCCATCTTATGCTAGAATCCTTAAAAACTTGTGCACTATGATGAGAAAAACTCAAGTGCCTAAGAAGGTTTTCATGACGGGTAATGTTAGCACTGCTTTTACCCAACAAATACCAAAGAAATGTAAGGACCCTGGCTGTCCTACAATCTCTATTTCTATTGGGGGTAAAAATATTAATCGTTCTTTACTCGATCTAGGCGCTAGCGTTAACTTGCTTCCTTATTCAGTATACGAGCAGTTAGGAATTGGAGAGTTGAAACCCGCCCATTGTACTCTCCAGATGGCAGACCGATCTATCACCAAACCTCGGGGCGAACTAGAGGATGTGTTGATTAAAGTCAGGGAATTCATATTTCCCGTGGACTTTATTGTTTTAGATACACAACCTGTGGCAAACCCACGCAATCAGATCCCGGTGATACTTGGTCGACCCTTCCTAGCAACTTCTAACGCTGTAATTAATTGTCGTAACGGTTCTATGAACTTATCCTTCGGGAAAATGACAATTAAGCTTAATATTTACAAGCTAGGAAGTCAGCCATCAGAACCTTCTGCTCATTTGCTGGATGTTTGTTCCATCCACGAGATAGCTTCCGAAAGCTGCATGGATGAAGAGCTTTGCTTTGATGTTCTCGACAACACTAATGAGACATCGTTTGATCTTGCACCACTTCATAGTGAGGATATGTTCAATGAGTCCGACCTTGAGATTGAACCCGTTGACTCGTTGCAAAAGTCAGCAGCACCTTCCGAGTCAATATCTTATGCAAGTTTTGAACCTCTTAAGGAGTCCGAATATCATTCCGTTACCCCACCTTCTATTGTCTCTCCGCCAATTCTTGATCTCAAACCGCTACCTTCTCATCTTAAATATGCATATTTAGGAGAGAATGAGACTTTGCCAGCGATTATATCCGCTTCTCTAACCTTAGAGCAAGAGAACGCACTTTTGGCAGTGTTGAGATCGAATCGGCAAGCATTTGGTTGGACAATGGCCGACATCAAAGGGATTAGTCCCTTAATTGTTGAACATCACATACATCTGATGGATGAAGCCAAACCAACCCGAGACCCACAAAGACGGTTAAATCCCGTTATGAAGGAGGCGGTAAAGAAAGAAATCGTCAAGTGTCTTGACAGTGGAATAATTTACCCCATATCTGATAGCCAATGGGTAAGTCTAATTCATGTGGTCCCTAAAAAGTCTGGCATCACGGTCATCACTAATGAGGCTAATGAGTTAATCCAAACACGCATCCAAACTGGGTGGCGCGTATGTATTGATTACAGGAAACTCAATGCCGCTACGAGGAAAGATCACTTCCCTATACCTTTCATTGACCAGATGTTAGAACGATTAGCTGGACACGATTACTACTGTTTCTTGGACGGATACTCTGGCTATAACCAGGTCCCCATCGCCGAAAAGGATCAAGATAAAACCACTTTTACTTGTCCTTTCGGAACTTTTGCTTATAGACGCATGCCCTTTGGGTTATGCAACGCCCTCGCTACATTTCAGCGGTGTATGATGGGGATATTTTCAGATATGGTGGAAAATTTTCTAGAAATTTTTATGGACGATTTCTCCATTTTTGGGGACTCCTTTGAGGACTGCCTTCGTAATCTTGACGCGGTTCTTACCCGCTGTAAGGATAAGAACTTGACTTTGAATTGGGAAAAATGCCATTTTATGGTCCAAGAAGGTATTGTACTTGGACATATAATTTCACGAAAAGGCATTGAGGTTGACAGAGCTAAAATAGATGTCATTCAAAACCTCCCTCATCCTAAATGCGTCAAAGATATACGATCCTTGCTTGGCCATGCAGGATTTTATAGGAGATTTATTAAGGACTTTAGCAAAATTGCTAGACCCTTAACCCTTCTATTGGCCAAGGACACTACATTTCACTTCAATTCGAATTGTAAGGCTGCTTTTGAATCACTTAAAGAATCACTCACTACAGCCCCCGTTCTATCATCTCCGGATTGGAACCACCCGTTCGAGCTTATGTGTGACGCATCAAATTTTGCTATTGGTGTGGTCTTAGGACAGCACATTGATAAGATGCCACATGTAATTTACTATGCAAGTAGGACCTTGAATGATGCACAAATAAATTACACAGCTACCGAGAAAGAACTCTTGGCAGTTATATTTGCATTAGAGAAATTCAGGCCCTACTTGATTGGCTCGCCTATTGTGGTTTACACAGATCACTCCGCCCTACGACAACTTTTATCGAAGAAGGATGCTAAGGCCAGGCTAATACGTTGGATCTTATTGTTACAAGAATTTGATCTTGTCATCAAAGACAAGAGTGGATGTGAAAACGTTGTAGCCGACCATCTTTCACGCATCACTTCTTCGCCAACTGTGACCGTGCCGATAAATGACTCATTTCCCGACGAACAGCTCTTGAATGTATCCTACGAACCATGGTTCGTGGATATCGTGAACTATCTTGCGACGGGACTTACTCCTAGTGATTGGTCGAAACAAGACAAACTTCGATTTCTATCCCAAGTAAAATATTTTTACTGGGATGAACCTTATCTATTCAAGTATTGTTCCGATCAAATCATTCGCAGGTGTGTCCCTAACGATGAATTCAAGAGCGTGTTATCATTTTGTCATGATCAGGCATGCGGCGGTCACTTTGGACCTCGAAAAACGGCGGAGAAAGTTTTGCAATGTGGCTTTTATTGGCCAACATTATTTAAAGATGCATTTGAACATTGCAAAACTTGTCCGCGATGTCAACATTTGGGTCGGATTTCACGAAGGAATGAGATGCCGCTCCAACCTATACTGGTTGTGGAAATATTTGATGTTTGGGGTATTGATTTTATGGGCCCTTTTCCCAACTCCTTTGGGAATCTATATATCTTGTTAGCGGTTGATTATGTCTCGAAGTGGGTGGAAGCTATACCGTGTCGCACTAATGACAACAAAGTTGTCATTAAGTTCCTTAAAGAAAATATCTTTTCGCAATTCGGACATCCTCACGCTATAATTAGCGACAACGGGACACATTTCTGCAATAGGTCTTTCGAGGCTTGATGCGGAAATATTCAATCACTCACAAGCTTTCTACGCCCTATCACCCCCAAACAAGTGGGCAGGCTGAGATCTCAAATAGGCAGATCAAACAAATATTGGAGAAGACGGTTTCGAAAAACCGTAAGGATTGGTCAACCAAATTGACAGATGCTCTTTGGGCATTCCGCACCGCTTATAAGACCAAACTTGGTATGTCTCCATACCGTCTTGTGTTTGGGAAGGCATGCCACCTTCCTGTCGAGATCGAACATAAGGCAATGTGGGCTATTAAAGAGCTTAATTTTGATCTTGATCATGCAAGCAGCTATCGGAAGCTGCAGTTGAATGAGCTAAGCGAACTCCGCAAGGAAGCTTACGATAATGCGGTGATAGTAAAGAACAGGACTAAAGTGTTCCACGATAAAATCTTTTTAGAAAAACCTTCACATCGGGGCAACAAGTCCTTCTTTACGATTCCCGTCTCCATCTTCATCCGGGTAAGCTTAAATCTCGTTGGAAAGGACCTTTTGTGGTGCGGTATGTACACCCGCACGGGGCAGTTGAAGTGGAAAATTTGAAAAACGGTTCAATTTTTAAAGTAAATGAGCATAGATTAAAACCGTATTTTTCAGATGACCCCGTGGAGGAGCTCCTGTTTTTACAGGAGCCGCTTTATCAAAACTAAATTTCCTCCGCCTCACCTCCATGTTTTTGAAGTTGTTTTCTCATTTTAAGAATGGAAGTGAGTAAAAATGGATTTGGTTGAATATCTGTCGTGTCAAAGAATAAGTTTGGGGGAATTTTTCATTTAACTATTATTTTACCCCTTGTATCTCACCCTTAGTATACAGGTCCATGTTCTCAAAAGGCTACATCAGTGAGGACACTGCTGAAAACAGGTTTGGGGGGGAGGTTTGTATTCATTGAATTATCTTTGACACTGGGCATTAAAATTTTTGGATAACAAAAGAGTAGAAAGTGAAAAATTACATCCAAAAGATAGGAATAGTTTAAGAAAACCAAGAAAATTAGAAGTTTTCTTAAACGAACTAGTAATAAGTAGTTATGAGCTGTTGTCCCAAGGGTTAGTAAGATGAAGGAAGTCACTAATCTGAGGATAAAAATAAGTCTGAAAAATAGTTTCTATTCTGGAAGCCAAACATTTGAATGTTGATACCCTACTATATGCACTTACACACGTCTTGAAACTCGGGATAGTAGAGGATACCTTGAAATGCTCTTGTCTAAAAGCCAAAGTATGAAGGAAATAAAAAAAATGAAGAAAATATAAAAAAATGGTGAAAAGAAAAAAATGAACACTGGTTTTGTTATCGCCAAGGCAGCAATAAAAAAATATAGCGAGGGTGCCTCTTCACCTAGTGCCCTAAGGCCAACTGGTCTGGGAGTCACTGCTAAGCCTTAGGTGGTGCAAGACGAGGAAAATATTATCACCTAATCAGCAAGCACATGAGTAATCGGTCGGTTAGTACCTCAAGAAGTATTAACGGACGCATGAAAGGTGTGAGCAACCCTAAGTATTCATCAAGTTAAAAAGTACTAAGGTAGATGAACAAGAGTATGATAGCTTGAATTGAATTCTCCGAGTGTAGAGATGTAATATACACACACGTAGGGGTATATGATCAATGTTTGGACGAAAGGTAGGAATGAAGAATAAAGACGATATTTTATTGAGGGATGATGTGATTTCTAACATTTTCTCATGACTATTAAGATAGGGCTCATGACGACTGAAAAGCTAGTGTAGTTGGAAACTCTTATTTTCAAAGTCTTTCTTTTATGGTTCTTATCTTTATATGTAAATTTCACTATCTCTCTTTTGTTATGGGATTTTGCGGGTGCAATCCGCTGAAAACCCTCAGGAGACAACACTCCTCCTACTAGGGACACCTAGAGGTTTAACGGCTTATTGCACGTGCTCGGTGCAATCGTGTCTGCCTACTAAAGTGTGCTTAGTTTTCTCCTTTCTTTTTCTCCTCTTGAATAAACTGGTTTGCTCGGAACGATCAAAGATAAGTTTGGGGGTATTTGTTCAGTTGATAAAACTGCACATTTGTTATTACATTTTTCCTACCATTTTCATATTAAAAAGGACTTTATTATAATGTATCATACATATAAGGGTTTATGTGTAAAAATACTATTTTCCATGTGTTGATATATTATAATTATAATTTGGTAGGAAAATGTATGCAAATAATTTTATTGACCAAATCCTAGTAGAACAAAGTCTACTAAATATTTGTGCAGAATTTTTCCAAGTTGTGCAGAATTTTTCAAAGACTAGAATCAAGCAAATCAAGTTGTTGATGAAGACTTGCCTAATTAAGAATCAAAACTTGGAGACCAAGTCTGGCAGCAACCACGAAAAGATTTCCAAATTCTGAAGGTTCCAAGGATCGCCAAATGTCACTACGAGACATCTCCTGAAGATTGATCAAAGGTGGGGATTAAACAGCCGCGGATCCGCGGCCATACCCCCCTTGGGCCGCGGATCCACGGCAGGATAATGGAGATAGAGTCTGCGCTTTTCTGGGGTGAATCTATGATGAATTTTACCTAATTTTGAAGCAAATGATTCTGGCTTTGCACTATAAAAAGGCACCGAGAGCCTCTTGGAAAATTTATCAAAGCCGACACGATCACGAAGCCCCAGACGCTCACGCATCCAGGCTGATCATCAACTGTTCGTCTACCTCCTTAGGAAAGATCGAGAAGCAAATCAAGTTTATTTGTAATCATTTTCTACGGAATAAAGTGTAGATTGTTCAAGTGATTAATAAAGGTAGTTATTTTATTTAATTCTTTTGCATTTTACATTATGTTTTCCCTCTCTGTCTTTCCATCTTCTTTTCCCAACATGCGCGAGTAATTCTCCGCTTGTTAGGGTTCGTAGGATTAGGGTAGGCTAATGAACGATGAAAATCCCTAAACCCTTTTTAAGTCCTATAAAGTTTATGAACTTTATTAAAAGAATTATTAACATCCTAATCGGGCTATCTAACAATTCTTTGTTAGTCCCGACCGCGATTAGAGTTTAGATTAATAATTGTTTTGGTAAAGGCTAGATTTGAACGGGTTTCCGTGTCGATATAAGGGTTAAGAGTGGGATTCCTTTTCCCTCCTGAAACCCTAATCTACACGCATCACCGTCGTTCTAGTTTTAAATCTATTAAAGGATAAAAAGTGTAACTTTTAATTAATCGTTCATAACTACTAAATCCTAACGAACCCTACAAGCCCCTTTTTATTATATTAACTACATCCCTAAAATAATCTAGATCTATATTTTTGCATTCTTGCTTAACGTAGATCTAGATACCATTCTACAACATTCTTATTTCTTCCTCCTTTCTCAACACATCTAAACTAAGAGTAAAAGATTCAACGTTTCCCTGAGGACGATCCATACTCATCTCGGTCTAGCTACGCGTGACACCGTTATTGATTGCGGTTAACTACAAACACACTTTTTCGTATCAATCACTTATATCATCCGCATTCGCCACGGGGCCCCGTCTTACACCGTTAGGTTACTTAACTAACGCCAGAGCAGGGGCTGGACTAGCGCGGATGCAAAACATAAACAACGCCTACTATATATATATATATATATATATATATATATATATAATATGCATTCGTCTCACGCAATAATAGGCATTCCAGATCACAGATAAATATATTGGATATACTAGGAATTCCGCGTTTCGTCTAAACAGGTAACGAAAGACGGATTCCACGGTCGTGATGAATAGCCAAACACCCCACTCTAGACCCCTACGAGTGCGAAAAACTACCTGCCAAATTCCAAAAGTTAAGCAACCTCTCTCGGTAAAATGAGTAGGCCATTCGGCACTTCAAAGAACCCGGTAGTTTGTGCACACCACCTTGGGTCTATCCTAGGAGCAGAAGCAGAAAAAGAAATAATATACAACGGTGGCTACAACCTCAACCCGGATGTGCCCCGTAAAATAATATTACATCACTTTTACAAATTACATTGAATGAAAGAAAAGAAAACACTCTTCTTACATCCCCTGGCTATTCATCCACGACGATCTAATAAAATCCATATCCACAAACCAAACATCACAGATATGTGCAACCTAAACTAACCGACATGTAGCAATTAGCTGAAGTTTACGAACACATATATAAAACACAGAAGAACCCGATTAGCTAAACTACTTAGAATTTCAATCGATAATCAAATTTGAATCTACCCCAAGTACAACACGGTACACAAAAGATCCTGGGCAGAAAACAAAATATCCTAAAAATCACAAATCCACAGTATAGACACACTGAAGAAAACCGAGTCGACTCGGCGTCGACTTGGCCGCGGAACCGCGACGATCTCAGCGAGTTACGAACTCGTTTTTCTTAATTGTTCTCAAAAAAGCCTACTCATATTTTTAAAGCTCCTAAAAATATTTTTGGACCAGTTTTGAAAATCGACAGAAAGTGCATTTTTGGACGTGATTTTTAGGATTGTTCCGGCGATCGAATTTCTAACACTTTGCTAACTAGCTAGTTAAGGTTTTATAGGCTCTGTGTTGGGCCACGGCGGCGCCCCGGCCGTCAAACCGACGCCAAATGCGGAACAAAAACTTTTTACAAAACTGGCGCCACCGCAACCCAATATCCGGATCGTTCCATTAACCGTAAACTAGCAAAATGTAAAAGGAGTTAGGAAATTATACCGATCGATCCGTGTCCTTCGGTCTTTAATCTCCGCACCAAACTCCCCGCTGCTGCGCCGACGAAGCCTGCTCCCCGATCTCGCTCGTCGATATGGCACCACGTCGTCGAATCTTTATACGGGCTCTCGTCTCGAACCGAGGCAACTCGGACATGAAGTTTGCTAGCCGACATGTCCAAGAATGAAGTAGAGAGAGTGTGGAATATTCTGTCTCAAGATGCCCAAGCCAAATGGGTGGAGGTGAAAGGAAGTTGCCAGTGATGTGAAGTGAAGTGAGCAAGGATTTTGCAATGAGAACAAATTTTCAAGCAAGAAAAATGAGCTCGGCCACCTAGCAGGAAGTGCTCACTGGGGATTTTGATATGAAGAAATGGGGGGGTTAATAATAACCAACCTCCAAAAAGGGAACCACCGAGACCTTTTTATATCCCCACCCAATAAACAGCCACCACCACAAAAAAGCCCTTGCTTTTTGTGGCTGGCAAAATTGCAGAGAACCCCCACCAAAACAATTCCTCCACCACAAAAAAGCCCCTGCAATTTCAAGGCTTCACCGACAAATGCAGAGAACCCCCGGTGCCAAGAGTCAGCCACCAGACATACACCATGCACAATAAATGCAGCCCCTGTTCATTCGAATTTCAGTGCAAGGGTATGGCAGAAAATGGTCAGGGTCATGGTCACATGAAATAAACAAAGATCAAGGTGTTTTAAAACGGATAAAGAAAACTGGCAACTCCCAAAATAATCGCGTAACAAATTACAGGATTACACCTCAACTGTAAATACATACCTGCATTTGTATTCCGACCGAATACAAATGCAATGAGACAAAAATATTCATACACTATAATACTGGCATCTGACTTAAACCAAAGCCCGCTAGTATTGTCCGTTCGATCCTGATCCGTGCACAAGTGGACGTATATGATCGAACCACGCCATATATCCATACGGCCTCTACAACGTTTCACCCGAACTTGGGAAACTGTCTGTGGGGGACTCTAATGACTCATCAATATATTGGCATTGGGTATAACCACTAGCACGTCAGAGGTACAAGCTATACGTAACGATTGTCGATGTATTTATCGGAAGGGAAGCTAACGAGTGAACTCATCCAGAAACCCTACTGAGCCCGACAGTGATAATATCCGTACAGTCCGGTCCGTTCTTCTATGAGTATCGCATATAGGGTCTAGGGGGCTGGTAAACGTCAGACCTCCAATAGCGGTATAAGTCGTGTCGGAGAGTAGCCCAGAACACCCTGAGATACTACTGGAATACCTACCAGTAAATCTTGATTACCCTGGCCAGGGATTTTGTGTAATGGCTCTCCTAAACATAGCGCGATCTCACCCCCAATACCGGGAGAGACGAATCCCCGACGATCCGCTCACTGCCTCCATGTGGCTCGGGACTGTACCCAACTAAAACATGTTTGCACGACTCCTTTGAGCCATGGTAGGGTAGTAATCAAAGCACAGTGGGAACTCACACGAGACAAATGACGATCTCAGGTCGACAGACTAACCTGTACACATGTCACCTGGGAACTGCTATTTGACGATATGTATAATACCAACTAGCATGTTCCCGGCGAGTCCTGTCCGGTGTACTCATAACTCAATGAGCACCTGTATACATCTTAAGCAAACCAACTGACACTAATGGCTTGTGAGACCGGCCACCGCCCCTCGTTGGGGTCTCGACTGTATACACTAGTCTACACTGGAGTATCGATGCCCTGTCTCGAAACTCCCACGACTAGGGACACTTTAAGGATGTGCTTATAGACCCCAGCTCCCACGTATATGATCGCCATCATACTGCTGGCAGTCAAGCAAGAATCCTATGGGCTCTATCAACATGCAATAGTGAACTAAAGCATGTACACGATGATAAAGACAAACCAGATAGCATACTATCATCTCGAGCAAGACCGTCCTATTGGTATAGGTCCTCCCTCAATCATTGCAATCATGTAACTGCGATCCAATAATTGACTTTGAGGGCACTATATCCAACAATCTCCCACTTGCACTTAAGGCTAATTATTGCGATATCGCGTACTCTCAGCTCATGTGATACCGAACATCCAACTCCTCTACTAATCAGTTTCACAAAACTCGTTTGTAAAACCATTGTGTTCGAGAAATAGCTTCAGTGAGTGGATCCGCCCTAATGTTTCTTTCCATGTCTCTTTTTTTCTCAAGTTCGCTGAGAAAGTCATCTCCCGAAATGAGCAATACCTGTCTTAGAATATGTCTGGATATCTGATGGGACCCAGTTCATAAATGAACTCCAAATCCAGCAAACTTCTTAGACTGTATCTTCAACTGAATTTAATCAGTATCCTGCACCATGCCTCCCTCAGTATCCGCTTGGACCAGCTGTCCAAACTACTGCCCCTCGTCAGAGGGAAAACTATAACTCTGACAGTCACTCTGTCATGCGGGTCACCTTGTAAGCCTGGAATGATAACCGTCTCCCGAAGGATGCTGCCGTTATCAAATCCCTAGAACATCCACTTATGTTCTGAAACTGCTTCCGAACGTTTCTCCAGGATTGGATTAATTGCGTCTAGTGCAAAAACAACATATGATATTATATCCATATCCTATGTGGAGAAACTACTGTGTAACAACCACGGTATAACCGATCATAGTGTAAGAATTTCACTTCCTACTATGTGTATGTCATCCAAATATCAGGACATTACACCCTACTACTTTCTTAACAGATCCATCCCCTATTCTGATGAAGTCAAAGCCTATGACTGTCATATCAAAATTAGATGATCTATCTCCGCTATATCTGCTTTAGTCTATAAATAGACATAAGCTACTTGTCCACTATGCTTCCGCTGCTCCCACTGACCACAACAACCCTCTGGCAGAATAATATATACGTGCACTTCTAAAACTAGTTTAGAACGACGCTATACTCATCCTCCTACCGGGTCTCATAGTCTGAAACAACAGTAGTGTCAAGTCTGGGTAAACAAGAACCTCCTTGTCACCGTCCTTGAGGATACCGGAGTACCTCTCGGGCGCCTGAGGTTACCCACCATATCTGCGGAGTGGCTAATGGAATGTGGATTCTGATTGAATCTTTAGGTCCTATTAAATTTTCCGTAATCGTTTGCGGTTCTGGAATCTATTCCAATTCTACCATACTCCCACTATTGTTTTCTGAAAAAAAAATCCATTTTACTAAAACTGTGGCGAGTCAAGAACAATATCACTATTGATCTTCCAGATGGTAGAAAGTCAACTCTCGTCAAAGCCCGGGTTAACCCACAAACTGCCATTACAGAAACGTGCCTTGAGTTATCCAGAGTCTGGTTTTAAGCATAAGCCGGACAACTCCCCGTACCTTAACATCGTTAAGATACGAACCATTCTATATACAATATAGAAATAGAGGTACTGATTTAATTGGAACCAGATTCAAATCATGCATCTGTCTCCAGTGCATGTCAACTAAATGGAGAGAGGACGATCAGCATTACTCAACTTAGGAGTACATCCAATTATGAGTAACCTGAAAAAGAAACAAGTTTCTCAAAACCATTACTATCAACTGAATACCACACACAAGTATCTACATCTTCAATCACCTTGAAGAATCCTGATACTCGCAATACACGGTTCTCTACTTTATTCCTATACCTATAACTTCTCAAACTTGGACCTTGTATTTCTACGAAACACTTGTCTAAAACTTGAGAAGTCATAAGTAAATAGAATACAGTATGAGGACCTACCTCTTTGTCCTAATGGACACTGGACAATATACAATACTTTGTATAAGTCCCCTGAGTTGAATAACTCAAACTCTGTGCATCGTGGGTTGAAAACTGTATCCAGGCGATTTCCTCAAATATCACCAATTACAACGAATTCCGATATAATGATGATGGTCACCTAATTCCCAATAACTTACTCCCACTCATCATCTGTAAAACCATACAGATGTGAGAATCATACCTGGTAAATACATACCCTGGAGCAAGTGTCTAATTTGGAAATCAGCTTTCAATTAACAATGCACATTGAAAATGAAACATAAAAATGTTTCGAAGGGGTATCCGGGTATTCCTAATAATGCCTCTTCCATTATCAGATTCATGACTGTAACCGTATATTTCCCTACCATCTCTCCAATTCCCTTTATTTGTCTTTAGTCGTTACCTTCTGTACACCATCGTTAGGCTTAATGGTTTTCTTCCTTGCCTACCGTTCGGCACCAGCCTATAGTTTGGAAGAAGACTATCCAATAAGCATAATAGGTGTACTCTCCTAATCCTAGGAGCACTCGCAACCTGAGAGAAGGTAAAGATAAAAGACAACTGAATAAACCTTATTCCTATTTCTCCTGAACCAGAATCCATCCTCGAAAAAGTTCCTTCGAGTTCGTATATAACCATACGATGGATTTATCTAATGGAATTGGATGTTCGTAATGATACAGGGTGTTCTGGAGAAATACAAAGGTGAATTAGGAGTGGCTATGAAATACGTAGTTCGGTCGTGAATGATAGCAGTCATAATTTATTTTGCCCTCTTTCTAATCCCTTTATTTGTCTTTACATATTACCTTCTGTACACCCAACTTAGGCTAATTGGTTTTCTTCATTCCCTACCTTTCGGCACATGCCTATGGTTTGGAAGAAGACTATCCAATAAGCGTAATAGGTGTACCCTCTCCTAATCCTAGGAGCCCTCACAACCTGAGAGAAGGTAAAAGGAAAAAATGACTGAATAATCCTATTCGATCTCTCCAGAAGCTGAATCCATCCTCGAAGAAGTTCCTCCGAGTTCATATATAACCATACGATGGATTTATCCAATGGAAGTGGATGTTAGTAATAATACGGGGTGTTCTGGAAAAACTTCAAAAGGTAAAAGAAAGAGTGGCAATGATGTATGCAACCCAGACAATCCAAAATCCAGTGTTTTAAGAAAGTTCGGTTAACTTGGTCACTGAGTTATAATCTAGGGTCGGGTCATGGTCGCAGTCAAAGAGAGAGAGAAAAGAAACACTCTGCGTGCACTCTAACTTAGATCAGAATGGTTAATCATTTTATCTAATCAGGAAACCTCCCACTGTATCCTCAAATTCTCCTCCAAACCTGAAAGAAGAATTAGTCGGGGTCACCCGAGGAGTAAATCAACTCATCAGTGAGAATCGGGATCCAACCATCATCGCATGATAACATGATGGAAGCCACTCACGTCATCACACTCCAGAAGGTATGCGCAAGCCTGGCAAGTTTCCTGTATGTTTGAAACTCCTGATATGATTTTTTTTTACCCCTAACGACTTCATGGCCTTGATAGAGACCAACGTGCCATAAGTCGCTAGTCAAGTTCAACCCGTCATTATCCAAGATTGATCTAAACCCACCCGCACAAGCCCTTGATAGAGACCAACTTGATTGTGCGGCTATCCTAGATAATCGCATATCCATGCTACAGACAAGTATCACGCAGCTACCGTACACTACGCCTTGATAGAGACAAACGTACATAGCACGAATACTACGAGATACCTATCTGAAATGACGGAGGGCTACGGCTGGTTTTTGGCGAAAAACCTTTAGCGTAATGAACTTGATATTGTTGAAGGAATCCAAGTGGTTTTATAAAAATATAGTGGCGAAAACTTTTGCTAAAGAGGTCACTCCCGGTGAAGGGATCTCGGCTCTTTCCCCGTCGAATGAGGTGCAGGATATTCTAAACTGAATACCACGATGCAGAGCAAAAAGTAATCGACTATAGTGAAGTTATTACCCTGACGCAAACCTCTGTCCAAGGGGTCACTCCCGATGAAGGGATCTCGGCCCTTGCCTCGTCGAATGAGGTGCTGGATATTCATAACCGAATACCACTGTGCAAAACAAAAGAGAACGCCCTTGTAATAACAGCTTTTGAAAAAATGGTTCCAACAACATCATATATAGGTTTGTTTTCCTTGCATTGATAAAAAATCAACGCTGTCCCATCAATTAATCATACCAGAAAAGAACGAAAATATAATGTACGTATATGCCATCCGCATTCGCCACTTGGTCCCGTCATCACCCGTTAGGTTACTTAACTAACGACAGAGCGGGGACTGGACTAGCGCGGGTGCAAAACATATACAACATCTACTAGTATATATATCAATATTTAATAATCACTCCAGGTATGATAAATGCAACATCACAGAAAAGTAATAAGTATCACCGAACAATACAGATAATCTGGGATCCCCGGGTTTCATAGAGCCGCAGATGAAACCCGACGTTCTCCTGGTCGTGTGGATAGCCTGTGCAATGAAAACCTAGACCCCTACGAGCGCGGCAAGTTACCCACCAAAACCTGAAGTGAGGCAGCCCCCTTCAACAACGTGAATGGACCACCCAGCACTTCACGGAATCCGGTAACTTGAGCACCCCTCCTTGGGTCAACCTGTACCTCCTACGAGTGCGGCGAATAGCCCGCCAATTCTAGAGTGAAGCCCCCTCTGTCTCAACTCCATGAGATGCGGGCCCGTTGCCCTCTAGAACCCGGCTATCCGTGCACCCCACTGCGGGGTAATTCTAGTACAGAAAAGAAAATATATACAACGGGTACACCGACCTCATTCCGGTCGTGCCCCAAAAGAATAATATACAAACAGGCAGTGACGGCAGTCCACATGTCGGACGCTTGCCCCGCAATATCAAATGTACAAATAAACCCAAACAGTACTAACATTGCACCAAGCTATCCACCACGACAAATCCGCAACATCACAGCACAACACAGAACATCAACGTGAATGTCACGTTCGCAAACCCGTCTAAAAGAACTATAGCAATTAGACAAGATTTACCGCTCGAATGACATTCACGGTCGCAGATAAAATGTAACCACTGTAAACTAACACATTTAAAATTCCGATCGACAAAACTTCCCGAAGTGGGCCCCAAGTACAAATCCAGCACTCAAAATAATCTGTGCCAAAACTAAAACTTCCAGAAACCACAATTCCATGCAAAAGACTGCCACAAGAAAAATGGTGCACTGAAGCTACTGTTCTGCCGCGCAACCGCGGCAAACACGTGGGTTTGGCCGCGGTTCCGTGGTGACACAGAGGCATCGTACTATCAAATTTCTTGTAGTGTCTTTAAAAAGCCTGCCTGATTTTCTGAAACAATCAAAATAATTTTTCAACGACAAAATAAATTCGACAGAAACTTTAGAACTGAAATTGCGGTTTCGGAAATTTTGTTCGATCGATATTTTAAACATGTTAGAACAAGCTAGTAAGCGGTTAATGGGTGCGCTCTAATACCATGTTGGGCCCCGGCGGCGCCCCGGCCGTCAAACCGGCGCCAAATACGGAACAAAAACTTTTTACAAAACCGGCGCCGCCGCAACCCAATACCCGGATCGTTCCATTAACCGTAAACTAGCAAAATGTAAAAGGAGTTAGGAAATTATACCGATCGATCCGTGTCCTTCGGTCTTTAATCTCCGCACCAAACTCCCCGCTGCTGCGCCGACGAAGCCTGCTCCCCGATCCCGCTCGTCAATGTGGCACCACGTCGTCGAATCTTTATACGGGCTCCCGTCTCGAACCGAGGCAACTCGGACATGAAGTTTGCTAGCCGACATGTCCAAGAATGAAGTAGAGAGAGTGTGGAATATTCTGTCTCAAGATGCCCAAGCCGAATGGGCGGAGGTGAAAGGAAGTTGCCAGTGATGTGAAGTGAAGTAAGCAAGGATTTTGCAATGAGAACAAATTTTCAAGCAAGAAAAATGAGCTCGGTCACCTAGCAGGAAGTGCTCACTGGGGATTTTGATATGAAGAAATGGGGGGTTAATAATAACCAACCTCTAAAAAGAGAACCACCAAGACCCTTTTATATCCCCACCCAATAAATAGCCACTGGCGAAATTGCAGAGAACCCCCCATCATATAAAATCAGCCACCACCAAAAGAAAAGCCTTCCACCAAAACAATTCCTCCACCGCAAAAAGGCCCCTGCAATTTCAAGGCTTCACCAAAAAATGCAGAGAACCCCCCGGTGCCAAAGGTCAGCCACCAAACATACACCATGCACATTAAATGCAGCCCCTGTTCATTCGAATTGCAGTGCAAGGGTATGGCAGGGAATGGTCAGGGTCATGGTGACATGAAATAAACAACGATCAAGGTGTTTTAAAACGGATAAAGAAAACTGGCAACTCCCAAATTAATCCCGTAGTGTTTTAAAACGGATAAAGAAAACTGGCAACTCCCAAAATAATCCCGTAACGAATTACGGGATTACACCTCAACTGTAAATACATACCTGCATTTGTATTCCGACCGAATACAAATGCAATGAGACAAAAATATTCCTACACTATAATACTGGCATCTGGCTTAAATCAAAGCCCGCTAGTATTGTCCGTCCGATCCTGATCCGTGCACAAGTGCACGTATATGATCGAACCACGCCATATATCCATACGGCCTCTACAACGTTTCGCCCGAACTTGGGAAACTGTCTGTGGGGGACTCTAATGACTCATCAATACACTGGCACTGGGTATAACCATTAGCACGTCAGAGGTACAAGCTGTACGTAATGGTTGCTAATGTATTGATCGGAAGGGAAGCTAACGAGTGAACTCATCCAGAAACCCTACTGAGCCTGACAGTGACAATATCCGTACAGTCTGGTCCGTTCGTCTATGAGTATCGCATATAGGGCCTAGGGAGCTGGTAAACGTCAGACCTCCAATAGCGGTATAAGTCGTGTCGGAGAGTAGCCCAGAACACCCTGAGATACTAATGGAATACCTACCAGTAAATCTCGATTACCCTGGCCAGGTATTTTGTGTAATGGCTCTCCTAAACACAGCGCGATCTTACCCCCAATACCGGGATAGACGAATCCCCGATGATCCGCCCACTGCCTCCATGTGGCTCGGGACTGTACCCAACTAAAACCTGTTTGCACGACTCCTTTGAGCCGTGGTAGGGTAGTAATCAAAGCACAGTGGGAACTCACACGAGATAAATGATGATCTCAGTTCGACAGACTAACCTGTACACATGTCACCTGGGAACTGCTATCTGACGATATGTATAATACCAACTAGCATGTTCCCGGCGAGTCCTGTCCGGTGTACTCATAACTCAATGAGCACCTGTATACATCTTAGGTGAACCAACTGACACCAATGGCTTGTGAGACCAGCCACTGCCCCTCGTCGGGGTCTCGACTAAATACACTAGTCTATTCTGGAGTATCGATGCCCTGTCTCGAAACTCTCACGACTAGGGACACTTTAAGGATGTGCTTATAGACCCCAGCTCCCACGTATATGATCGCCATCATACTGCTGGCAGTCAAGCAAGAATCCTATGGGCTCTATCAACATGCAATAGTGAACTAAAGCATGTACACGATGATAAAGACAAACCAGATAGCATACTATCGTCTCGAGCAAGACCGTCCTATTGGTATAGGTCCTCCCTCAATCATTGCAATCACGTAACTGCGATCCAATAATTGACTTTGAGGACACTATATCCAACAGATACCAGCTCTGATACCACTGTAAGCCGATGTCGCACACTCCGCGGTTCGTGGGGAGGTAGAATTTACAAAAAACGATGATTTTGACTACGCAACACCGGCTATAACTCCGGGATCTAATCTAAAGCCTTAACTAGCTAACATCTCTAGAGATTGAACTACTCTTTAGAATGGTTATACCTCCAAGATCGAGTCATTCGGGTCTTCTAGTGTTCCTCTCCAAGGCTCCTCGGTGATCGGATCGGGCTTGCTCTATCGGTCTTCTCTTGTCAAAGATGGTCCACCGTGAGAGAATGTGATTCAAGCTTCAATCTCTAAATGAGGTAACTAAGGTAGATGGTTTGCTAAACCGACTAGCTTAGGAGATGTAGAAAATGCTAATGGATTGTTTGTCTCACTAAGCCCTTGGCTCACAACACATGTGAAGGTTAGGGTTTAGTTAGAGTAAGAAGGAGATGGAGGAAACTTAGAGAGTTCAAAAGAGGAGAGCAACTCAAGGAAAATAACCAAGTCTAGAATGAACAAGTGTGGAGAGAAATGGCTAATATCTTCTACACTCTCTTATTGAGCCATGGATTAAAACTCAATAAAATAAGGCACAATGCTTCAATAGTGAGTCAAGATGAATAAATAAATCAAAATATCCATTCTTCACCATGCCACCAAAGTCTCCTACATTTCCACCTCATTAATCCATTTGGAAAATGGATAATACAAATAATAAGGTGGCACCTTCTAGAAGCATGCCTTGACAAATTACAAGAATGCCCCTATCACCGTATATACATACCCGTATCCGTATTCCGAAAACTATGGATACACTAAGAGGATAACAATCCAATAATACAATACTAGGATCCGGTTTAAACCAAAGCCCGCTAGTATTGTCCGCCCAATCAGCATCCGTGTACAAGTACACATACGTAATCGAAGCCCAGTCGTAAAACCATATGACGTCTACATCAATTGCCTGAAATAGGGAAATCCTCTGTTTGGGACACTAAAGACTCGACGGTACGCGGCAGTGGGTTTAACCACAAACCGTCAGCGGTACTAGCTGCACGTAACGGCTACCCAGGTATCAGTCGATAAGAAGACCGATGAGCAAACTCACCCGGACTCCTATTGAGCCTATCGGTGACAATCTCCATACAGTTCGGTCTATTCATCTGAGATACTCACATATCCGCCTAGGGGGATGGTAAATGTCAGACCCCTAACAACGTGATAAGTCGTGCCGGAGGAGAGCCCAATACACCATGAGAAACTACTGGAGTACCTTACCAGTATTTCTCGACTGCCCTGGCCAGGGATTTTGTGTAATGGCTTTCCGAATACTGCGTGGTATCAACCCCCAATACCGGAGAGAAGAATCTTATCTGATCGTTACTGTCTCCAAGTGCTTCGGGACTACACCCAACTACTACCTGTTTGCACGACTCCTTTGAGCGTGGTAGGGTAGTAATCAAAGTAGAGTGGGAATACACTCGAGACGAAGTAGCGATGGAAAGTCAACGAACTAAGTTGTACTCATGCCACCTGGGAACTGGTACCTGATGATAGGTATAATACCAACAAGTAGCTCCCGACGAGTCATGTCCGGTGTAACTCATAACCCAGTGAGCACTTGCATACCTTCTCCAGTACGGTGTACTAATGGCTATGGGACAGACCATATCCCCTGCTGGGATGAGAAGCGTACGCACTAGTCTACTCCGGGGTATCGATGCCCCATCTCGATAGTCCAATAACTAGGGACCTGTATAATGATAAGCTTATAGACTACCCAGCCCCCACGAGTATGATGGCCATCACAACGCTGGTAGTCAAGCAAAGACCCTAAGGGATCTACCAATATGTATAAGCGATATGCTAAAAGAAACACATGCACATATTGAGGTAGAATAAAACCAGGTAGCATACTACCATAT
The DNA here is from genome assembly GCA_030015575.1 of Agapanthus africanus. NCBI lineage: Eukaryota > Viridiplantae > Streptophyta > Magnoliopsida > Asparagales > Amaryllidaceae > Agapanthus > Agapanthus africanus. The sequence continues at coordinate 528,007,929 of JASDDO010000016.1, forward strand.
CGAGCAAGACTGTTATCATAACTGTGAAATATCCCAAGCATCGAATATGTAATATACAATCCAGTATGATACAATAATGGACTCTAGGGCATATAACACTAACACTAGGAACAATTGAAGGACGTGCTTATAGACTACCCAGGTCCCAGTAGTATGATCTGCATCATAGTCCTGGTAGTCAAGCCTACATCCTAAGGGCTTTATCAACATGTATATGAGAAATAGTATAATAATACCAGTAAACATGATAAGATAAAGGCAACCAAATAGTATACTATCATGTCGAGCAAGAAATTCCTCCATATGTCCAAGCATCCACTATATCATACAATAATGGCCTCTAGGACATACATATCACTAACAATCTCCCACTTGCACTAAGGCCGGTTGTTGTAGTATCCCATACCCAACATCCCAAAAAGTCTCTCGAATAGCATCTGGGGGAAGGCCTTCTTAGGTGGATCCGTTGTGTTATCCTCTGTGTCAACTCTCCTGACCTCTATCTCCCTGATCAGGTGATACCGCCTAAGAATATGTCTGGATCACTGATGGGACCGAGGTTCCTTGGCCAAAACCACAGTTCCATTGTTATCACAATACACAGATATTGGATGCTCAGGGGATGGAACCTCACTAAGTTCATCTTATGAACTTCTTCATCCAGACAGCCTCTTTGGCAGTATCGTTTAGGAGCGATGTATTCAGCCTCCATCATTGAGTTTGCTACGGTATCTTGTTTGGAACTCTTCCAACATACCGCCCCTCCGTTGACCATAAAGACAAAACCCGAGACCGACTTACTGTTGTCCTTATCATCCTAGAAGCTCGAATCGGTAAAGGACTCCACCTGGAGTTCACCGTTACCATACACCAAGAACATTTCTTTAGTCCTTCTCAAGTACTTAAGAACGTTCTTCACAGCTGTCCAGTATTTATCCCCTGGATCTGATTGATACCTACTCACTACACCTAGTGAGTAAGCTACATCCGGTCTGGTACACAATATCGCATACATGATTGATCCGACTGCCAAAGTATAGGGTATCCCTTGCATGCGAGCCCTCTCTAAATCAGTCTTGGGAGACATCTCTTTGAAGAGAGTGATTCCTGAATAAGCGGGTACATTACCAAGATTAGAATCTTCCATACTAAACCTCTTTAGTATGGTATCTATGTACCTGGATTGGGACAATCCCAATATCCGTCTAGATCTATCTCTATAGATCTATATCCCCAAGATGTAGGAGGCATCACCTAGATCTTTCATGGAGAACTTGTGTGATAAGAAAAGCTTGACCGAGTGTAGCATAGGAACAACGTTTCCTATCAAGAGTATGTCATCCACGTACAATACGAGGAAAACGGCCTTACTCTCTACTACCTTCTTATATATACATGGTTCATTTATATCTTTGATGAAGTCAAACTCTTTGACAGCTTCATCGAAATAGTTGTTCCATCTCCGCGATGCCTGTTTTAATCCGTAGATTGATTTAAGCAGCTTGCACACGCTTCCGCTGTTCCCACTATCTACGAAGCCCTCTGGCTGTGTCATGTACACGCTCTCTTCTAAATCACTATTTAGAAAAGCGGTTTTGACGTCCATCAGCCAAATTTCGTAGTTATGGTATGCAGAAACGGCAAGTAGGATCCTAATGGACTTAAGCATAGCCACTGGAGAAAAGGTTTCATCATAGTCGACACTGGGTCGTTGACAAAAACCCTTTGCTACAAGTCTAACTTTGAAAGTCTCAACTTTTCCATCTACGCCAATTATCTTCTCAAGATCCACTTGCTCCCGATAGGTGTTACCCCTTCAGGAGTAACTTCTAAAGTCCGTACTTTGTTAATGTATAAGGATTCCATCTTAAATCGAATAGCATCCAACCATTTCACAGAGTCTCCACTTGTGATGGCCTGCTCGAAACTAGTTGGGTCATCATCTTCCATGATGCAATCCTCGCTCCCACCGCCTTTGAGAAAACCATAGTATCTCTCAGGTGAATGAGAAACCCTACTAGATCTACGGAGTGGCTAAGATTCTTCGGGGACTATTGAATCCTCTGATTCCACCAAATCGTCAGTTATAGTTTGTGTTGCTGGAACTTCTTCCAGTTCTAACTCATTATCACTAATTTCTTTCACAAGAAATTCCTTTTCTAAAAAGGTGGCATGTTGGAAAACAGACACCTTTTATTCCTCGGTATGGTAGAAGATATACCCTCGCGAATGTTTGGGATATCCTACAAACTTGCACAGAACTGACCTTTCCTTGAGCTTGTCCGGATTTTGCTTTTTAACATAGGCCGGACAACCCCATATCTTAACTCGTTTAAGAGATGGTCTCTTCCCATTCCATATCACATATGGAGTGGTAGGCAACGGATTTGGTCGGAACTCTATTCAATAGGTATTCAGCTATCTCAAGTGCATAACCCCAAAAGGAAATAGGGAACTTAGCATTACTCATCATAGAGCGCACTATATCTAATAGAGTGTGATTCCTCCGCTCCGATACTCCGTTGTGCTATATTGTATACGGAGGAGTAAGATGAGAGGGAATCTCATTCTCTTTTAAATAATCCCGGAATTCCGTGCTCAAGTATTTACCTCCTCGATCAGATCAAAGGATTTTAATACTCTTACCCGTCTGGTTCTCAACTTCGTACTTATATTCCTTGAATTTCTCAAAAAGATTAAGATTTGTGTTTCAATAGGAACATATGTCCGTATCTTGAGAGATTATCGGTAAATATAATAAAGTACGAGGAACCATTCCTGGCATATGTATACATAGGATCACATACATCACTATGTATCAGTCCCAAGAGTTCAGTAGCACTTTCTCCGTGTCCAGTAAACGGAGTTTTGGTCATCTTGCCTTTGAGACATGACTGTCAAGTTTCATAAGATGTAAATTCGAACGGATTCAAATGTCCATCTTTATGTAACTTTAGCCAGCCTTTTCGCATTGATATGACCTAGTCTACAATGCCACAAGAAGACTTCGTTCATTTCTGAACTATTCCTCCTGTGTGTGTTCTGTATACTTAGAACTGTTTTGTGATTTAGAACGTATATACCGTTATATAACGTACCATACCCACCGTTATATAACGTACCATACCCAATCAACACTTGATTTAGGAAAACATTCATAATATTTTTGGTACGAAATAACAGTCGCTCAGAATCATTGTGTTACCACTTGGTAATATAAGGTGATATTCGCCAACTGCTTTGACTGCAACAATTGCACCATTCCCTACTACTGTAGACATATCACCCTTTTCCAGTTGTCTACCTCTCTTTAGCCCATTACATATGTAGGATCCTGATCCGGTATCTAATACCCAGGACGTAGAGCAAACTGAGAAAAAGTTCTCGGTTACGAACACACCTGAAGACGATGCATCAACATGCTTATTCTTCGTTCGGGTTGCGTGGGAATCCCGATATTCCCCTATTCCTTGCTCAAACTTATGACAATCATAAGAATAAGCAGAACCTAGCCCAATATAATAAGTAGGTTCGGTCAATACATCCATATTATTATCTTGATTAAATCGTATCATTGGTCACTACCAGGAGAGAGAGAAGGATAATCACTTTGCTTGCGCTCTTTGCAAGATTAAATTGGTTATTATTTTATCTAATCAGGATAGCTCCCGCCGTTTTATCAAATCTTCCTTCAAACCCTAAAAGGTAAGATTAGCCGGGATTAATTACACCCTACAAGTTCGCTAATCGTTCGGCCAGGCAGGTATTAGTACTCTGAGGGAGTCTCCCCATGCTTTCGAATGGAACTAATTAAATATCCTCGTTTCCGCAGGGGCATAACCCCGTTAACACCTTTCTTAGACACCTACTTGATCAGCTAATTGTAAAGTAGAAAACTCTCCCAGGAGTAACACTTACTCGCAGTGGGTATCGGGATCCAACTATCATATAGAAGGTATGCAATCTCTTTGCAAATTTCAACACATGAAATTCCCAATATCAGTTTTTACCTCTAGCATCTTATGACCTTGACGCAGGCCAATAAACCATAGGCTACTAGTCAAGTTCAACCTGTTCGTTTCTTGATTGAATTAAACCAACCCGTACAACCCTTGACGCAGGCCAATCAACATCGTACGACTACCCTAATCCAATCGCATCACATGCTGCAGATAAGTACTAATCAGCTACCGCACACTACGCCTTGACGCAGGCCAACAAACGCAGCACGAATACTAAATAGTGTTTATCTGAAATGACGGAGGGCTATGGCTGGTTTTTAAGAAAACCTTTAACGTAATGAACTTTATATCGTTGCATAATCTAGTGATTTGAAAAAGGAGTGTTTTTTGTAGCTTTTGCTAGTTTCGCTAAAGATGTCACTCCCGGTGAAGGGATCTCGGCTCTTTCCTCATCGAATGAGGTGCTGGATATTCATCAAAGAATACTACTATGCAAAACAAGAACTAGAGAAGCTATAAAAACAAAACCGAGTGGGTTGTAGCATTTGCTAGTTTTGCTAAAGAGTTCACTCCCGGTGATGGGATCTCGGTACTTTCTTCATCGAATGAGGTGCTGGATATTCATTAAGGAATACCACTATGCAAAGTAAGAACTAGAGCTATCTTTTTAAAATTTTGATTTTACAACATCTTTAGGTTTCTTTTCTTTTCATTAATCTCATTAATGAAGTCTCATCATTTAATGTTTCCTAAACATCACAGAAAATGAAACGAAAATAGAACGTACACTTATGCCATCCGCATTCGCCATGGGGCCCCGTCATGCACCGTTAGGTTACTTAACTAACGGCAGAGCGGGGGCTGGACTAGCGCGGGTGCAAAACATAAGCAACGTTTATTATATATATCATATATATATATGGCATTCGTCTCATGCGGTTATATGATCACATCACATAACCAAGCAGCAGAAGTTAACATATGAAATATTAGATATACTAAGAGGGCCATGTTTTTTAAATTAAGCCAATAATGAAAAACACGGATTCCACGATCGTGATGAATAGCCAAACCCACATTCCTAGACCCCTACGAGAGCGGCAAGTAACCCTGTCAATTCTAGAATTAGGAGACCCATTCTCGATTCCTCGAGATGGTCTCCCACTGGACTCCAGAACCCGGTTACTTGTGCTCCCCACCTTGGGTCTATCCTAATGCGGAAAAGTAAATAATATATATTAATGGTGACATCATCCTCAACCCGGAAGTGTCCTAATAAAAGAATATTACATACAATTTTTACATGAATGAAAATTGAAAAACACTCATCTCACATAAAACCCCGGTTATTCATTCACCACGATCCAATATAACATATCACAGCAACACATAATATCACATGTCATCAACGTAAGTAAATACGCGTATCCCAAATTCCGTTGACATATAGCAACGAGATTTGGGATACCCCACATATTACACTTACGGTCGCAGAAAAGAAATGAAAAACTACAATAATTAGAATCTGCATTTCCTTAGACATCATAAACCAGGAATATCTCATATTCTGAATTTCATGCCTAACCCTATAAACCTTGCATTTTAGTGTCATATCGAAAACACTTTTCAATAACTTAGTCGGGTAATTCAACAAGATTCCCGACTACCCAATCGAATACTCGTCGGGAATTTTAATAGATGGCCGCACCCCCGATGCCATTGACCAAGTGCACTTAGGCGGACCACCGTGGCCGCAAGCACCCGAGTGGATGCTTTTGGCAACAGGATTCTTCTAAAGTCACTTGGTCGGGGCTATGGGGCATGGCTATCTAGTAAAGTTATCTGACGAGTATTCGTGTACGATATTCGTGTACGATACGCGATTGCGATGGAGTTTCGATCTGAATCCAAACTTCATGGCAATCGATCAATAGAGACTAACATGCTAGATTTACAAACAAACTAGTTTTCACAAAACTAATTTAATGTGGATTCCAACTACTGTATCACATATCAAACTTAAACCCGAAACGACGTTAAAATTATGACTACGAAACACTCCGAATAGCCCTAACAGAATTGTTAATATCACATGCAAACTTGGCCAATCAAACATGACTTGAAACCCTAAAACCAAGAGCTAAGAACACCATACAAAATTCAAAACCCAACTCATAGGAAAAACCGGCCAGGCCGGGTTTTTTGCTCATTTGACCGGCCAAAATGTAACATTTGAGGTTCGTTTTTGTAGGGTGTTCTAATTACATCATATGTAAGCTCTGCAGTTGTTTAAAAAAATTTCAGAGATCGTTTTAAAATCAACAGAAACTCGGTTTTTGGGTTTTGGTTTTCGGAGTTATTTCGGTTTCGCAATTCTAATAACATCGTATAATCTTCTAGCATTGGCTCTGATACCATGAAAGTGTACGTTAGCACCACCACTAGGTTTTACTAGTATCAAGCATACCATTTTTTAAAAATTAGGGGTGCTAATCTACACTAACAGAGATCTTAAACTAGATGATTAGGGTTTAACTATGATATCAAGAAAATATGCTAAGAGATGGATGGCTACAACCTTTATAAATCGTGTCCTTCTCTTCTAAAGCTCCGGGTTGTAGTCCACACGACTCCATTAGGCTCCACTTGAAGGTTGAACGAACTTGCTTCGATGACCTTCATGCCGAAGATGATCTATCCGAAGTCCGCTAATCCAACTTACCTCTTCACTAAACTCTTTAGTGAAGTAAACACACTATACCAAAACGCTAATCTAGTGTAGGATGGTGAAGTAGGGGTGTTGTTTGATCACTATGGTTCTCACGAGCTCAAGGGTTCACAACTCATGTGAGGGATTGAGTTTGGAGGAGGAGGTAAAGAAAATGGAGAGAGCTAGAGAGCAACTCATCACATAAGCTCTCAAGTGAAGAAAAATAATTCAAGTCAAGAATGAAGTGTAGAATGGCTCATCCAAGCTCACGCATTATTGAAACATTCAATTTCTAAAAATTAAAAATTGTAGCCGTGCTTCAATAGTGCAAACAAATGAATATAATAAAGAATAAGCCATGCTATGTTCTATACCACAGAAGTCTCCCAATTTTCCACCTTAATTTCTATTTTCCAAAAATAGAAAAACCATGCCATACTTCATATAATATATATATATATATATATAAAGATAAGCATATTATTAGTGAGCAATAATATTAGTCAATATACATTTATATCAAATATAAATATATGTCATATTATTAAATCAACACTTGATTCAATAATCCGGTTATATCACATATAACCGACTAATATCATTTATCTGTATATCATATTATCAAATCAACACTTGATTCAATAATCCGGTTATATCACATATAACCGACTAATATCATTTATCTGTATATCATATTATCAAATCAACACTTGATTCAATAATCTGGTTCTAACTGATAACAAATAGCCGCCAGATTACAATACAGTATCTCATACTCATATTTAATCTGGCCCCCCGCACATATCAGCATATATGCCTTATTTCGTTTCGCTTGAACCAGGAAACTTCTATGTGGGACTCTAAAGACTCGTCAATACGCCAGCAGTAGGTGATGATCACATCAGTCACCCATAAGCCGTCAGCGATACTAGCTGGACGTAACGGCTACCTAGGTATTGAGCGATTAGAAGATCAACAAGCAAGCTTGTCCAAACTCCCATGAAGCCTATATATAACACTTACCGTACAGTCCGGTCTCTTCGTCTGATATGTCACATATCGAGTCTGGGGGTGGAATCGTCAGACCCCAATAACTTGATAAGTCATGTCGATGTAAGACCTATAACGGTACGAGAAACTACTGATAACACTTACCAGTAAATCTCATCAACAGCCTTGGCCAAAGACTTTCTGTTATTACCAATCGAGCATAGTGCAACATCAAATCCCTATACCGGGAGAGACGAAACCCCTCCTATCGCTCATTGCCTCCATATGACTTGGGACTGTACCCAAAATCCACCTGTTTTCACGACTCCTTTGAGCCGTGGTAGGGAGAAAATCAAAGTACAATGGGAACCACACAAGACTCTATGACGATCTTGGGTCTACAAACTAACATGTACCAGTGTCACCAGGGAACTGCTATCTGATGATAGGTATAGTACCATCTAGGAGTTCTCGGCGAGTCCTGTTCGGTGTACCCATTCTCTAATGAGCACATGTGTACAATCTTTAATGTCAAACACCAATAAATATGGGATCAACCATCGCCCCATACAGGGTCAAGAAACGTACACGCTAGTCTACTCTGGAATATCGATGCCATGTCTCGATATTCCCTCAATTAGGAACAATTGAAGGATGTGCTTATGGACTACCCAGGTCCCAGTAGTATGATATGCATCATAGTCCTGGTAGTCAAGCATACATCCTAAGGGCTTTATCAACATGTATATGAGAGACAGTATAATAACACCAGTGAATATGTTAAGATAAAGGCAACCAGATAGCATACTATCATGTCGAGCAAGAAAGTCCTCCATATATATGTCCAAGCATCCACTATATCATACAATAATGGCCTCTAGTGCATTCGTATCACTAACACAATGTGCCATAGTCTCGGGTATGCACGAGACCCTCGTTAAACATGATCATTCTTTTCCACAGTTCGGTTTCAAATTAACCTAGCGACCAATAGGGACATAGATCATATACTGCATTGATTATTGATACACCGATTACCTGCATACACTGTCTCCACCGTTATTACCTTTCGTTTCATACTTTATAATATTTCTATTATATCATTGCTATTGCGTTGCCCTGACAACCTGAGTATGCATGCTCAGAGCTTGGAGAGGACGCCACTCAGGAGTCAGATCTACCGTTCGAGCTTGTAGAGATCTAGACGGTTTTACTTTCAACACTTTTACTGCTTTCCCTAAAAGCAACCTTGTATTCGCACTTGATTAGTAGTTTTCTTTTCTGTTGAACTATTGTAAATTGTGAACACTGAGAGTTGATGTAATAAACTGTCACGTCCCGAACGTATGGAACATGACCGGCACTTAAACTACGAACGTCTTGAGGCGTACGTAATCTAAGTAAGCCGAAACCCAGAAATCTAAACCAAGAAAAGTAGTAGAGTGAAGGAAAACCAATTTAAATCAAGTAGTTTTAATAGCATAAGCCGAATTATGCGTTTTTAAAAAATATCAAATATTTCCTGAAAATTTCGGCAGAGCCTCCTTTGTAAATACTGGCCCCCAAACGGAATAAAACATGAATAGTATACGAAATCAATAAAAGGCATCCCCAAGCGGGAGCTAGCTCTTCGTCAATCGACGGTCACAACCACACAAGCAATATAATATACAACGCCAAGGGCGAGAATCAAAACTCAAAAGGAAACTCAAAACAACAAGAAATCCATAGAAATACAACGCGTGACTCTAAGGTCGAAAGAATAAACATCACTGGTCTCTATCTCTGAAATAAAATACATGTTTGGTTGATGAAACTTCTAGATACAACTGAATAATAATATACAATGTATAATGATGGGTACGATACAAATAAACCCACCTACTAGCAAGTCACCCGAAAGAAGCAGTGCCAGCAAAGCCGTAAAGAAACCTGTACGGCAAAACCTGTAAGAAACTGTGGCACAACGGGGGTGAGTTGCCAACTCGTGAGTAGAAAACATCTACGAACAGAAACCGCATGAACAATGCAATCCTAGGCCATATGATCATAATATATCCTCAAATATATAACCAGCAGCCTATAACAATGGCTAGGGTACATGTCTAACCCAAGTGTAATCCCATGTGCCCGTATCAATGCCTCAGGTAGCAATATATCATAAGGATGATGTATGAATGCATGAACAGAATGCATGTACTGAAGAAAACTGATTTCAAAAAAATTAGTGAGATTTCTGTATCTTTTTAAAACGAGGTATCATAATGAAATCAGCATAAACAGTGCCTAGCATCGAAACAAAACAAATATCAAAATATCTCGATATCTCTATGCCGCAATCTCTGTACCTCAATATCTCAAATATCACTGTATGTCTCAATCTCACTATCTAGGGCGCCGTCAGTCCAGACCGGCCCCTAATATCCATCTCAAGACCACGACGGTATCCTCCGGATATCCGACGTGTCGGGTAATATCGCCGGTCGGTCGTGCTCCCCTGCACAGGCTCAACGTCAACAACACGATCTTCTTGCCCCGGGGTACCGCACCGGGCCCACCATGTACCCGAAACGGTTCATCCATCTCTTCGAATCGGGTCTCGAAATCCATCAGCAAACTCATGGTGGACGACTCATACATCAAGGGAAAACCGCACTTTTTATTTAAAAGAGAGGAAAGAAGCTTATACAAGTTTTGCGGTTTTCCCCCAAATCCAGAAAATCTCATGGAAATCCGAATCCAAATCATCAATAGCATGTGAAACCATGAGTATAGGCATGAGAATCCATGAATACGGCATAACAATGAATAACAGTATGCATGAAGTGACAAGTAATAACTACAATATCTAAGCTGGCATATAAGGTAAGTACACTAATATCATGTTAAACTACTAGCTATCAAGCTAAGTTAAGCAATAATATTTTCTAAGGTGTACGTGACATGGCAATTACCGATGAAGATGTGTGTGAGCCGGCAAGTAAGTGTACGTGGTACATACGCATCATCGGTAATGGTGCTGGTGTCCTAACAGCATAATATCAACAATGCAATATGAAATAACAATGTAAGTATGCGATGCGGAGCAACAGCAATAATGTGCGGGAGCTGAATACAAGACACAACGATAACTAATCTGCATTACCCTAATATAAGTCCTACAATAGTGCCTTTTGAAATAACACGAATCGCGGTGTTTTGAAAATAAGGGCTACGGTGTTTTTAAGAAAAGACACGTCTTTTGAAATATCCGTAGAATCCCTTGACCTTTCTTTTAAAATACCCACGATTCGTTAGTTTTGAAATAGGTAGGGGTCTAATCTAGTCTAACAACTACACTAAACTATACGGCTGAACTAACAAGCTGAACTACAGGTAAGGAAACCGCCTAACATCTGAGTCGATACATATATATACCTGTATATATATTAGTCGATGATCCCACCTCAATAATATCATATCCGATACCATATCTATAATCAGACATCCCAAGTAAAGAGTGCGGATCAATCATCAATATATAGCTCGTACGTAAATCCGTCGTACGGCATCCCCAAATTTGGGTACGGGTCAATATCATATTCATCATACTATTCATCTGGTATCCTCTTTATCAAATATCATGATCGGGGTACTGATCTACGTCTAGTACAATACTGATACCGCCTAAGTATGCATGCACGTGTGTGAAACACTACGTCAAGGACCCGCTACAACGTCATGTCGTATCTCAAATACGAACCCTGCCATATCACCGATCTCACGGCCTCAAATCAAATCTCATCGACCCATCTTAAATCCCAAGTACTATCCTCATCATCCATGCATGTGTATATGAATGTATATATGCATAGTCCCATACCCACGCGTATATACATATATACGCATCCCCATCTACGCACAAGAAAGTAATGTATGCAAGTCTGTGTGTGCGTATGTGGGTATAACAACTAATCTAAGGTTTCGCAATTAACCCAAAGGTAATCCATGAACACATAATCATATCATGAATAAACATTCTCGTATCATAAAACACCTATATAAACATATATATATGAACTATACTACGGACTGCGGGGGTGCTATACGCCATCCACCCGACTTCTCTCCGTAGATATAAATCTACTCACCTGGTCCTCATTCGCCGGTGCCGACGTCGCCACGCGCTTGCTTGTCGTCTCGAAGTCCACATGGGGTACCTACATATCATAACGCACCGTATAGCATTAAAACCAAATTCGAAATCGAAACGGCATACGAAAATCAAATCGGCACGCGTATCACGCATAGGTCAAAACCTATCGTCTACGCATGCAAGAACAGTCAAACCAACCCTCGATGTCGATATACAAACGTCAAACCATCGAGAAAACCCAAACAGACTCATTTGCGCATCCACGAACACTAACTATAATATAAAATAGGTTAAAATTCACAAAAACCCCAAATTCACCTTAAAAGGCATTTTTCCGAAAATCTAGCAAGCAAAAATTACCCGTTTTAGTACAAAACTCGATGTTTAAACAAATCTAGCGGCTATAATACTTATTAAACATCTCAAATAAGTCATACAACCCATTTCAAGAATTTAATATCATCAATTCTTATAAAAATAAAAATTCTAGTTTTGCAATTTATCTAATTTTAACAATTTCAACTAAAAATGCACAAAACAATAACTACGCTTGATTTTGCATGGTCGAAAGTCATTAAAACACTCATTATAATATTAATGATGACGTGAAACCTTAATTTAGATTTTAAACCCAATTATAAATCAATTTCTTAAAACCCTAGTTAGCAAAATAGCACATTTATCACAATTTCCAACTAACAATTTGAAACTAGTAACTAGATTAGGTTTTAGCAAGTATTAACATGTTAATCTACTCATGGCAATCTTAATGATGTGATAAAACCCTATCTTGATTTTAATCTCACATATTTCCATTAATCCCACAATTCAAGTTTGCAATTTAACCAAAATTAAACACCAAATTTAACTAAATTGGAGTAATTAACCAACAATTAAGACATGGGTTAAGATTTATACCTACCAATAAGAGATCTAGCAAGAATCTAAGCCTCCCAAATTGCTCTGTTTTCACCAAGATCCATGTTAGATGGGCCAAGGAAAAATGGGTAAAGATTGGATTTTGATTTTGTGAGGTTTTTGTGTTGATTTTTGGACATTTTGTGATGAAATTTTGAGGTGAAATGAGAAAGAGAAGAGAGGGGGCTGTTGCAGCAGTGAGAAAGAGGAGGGTTCGGCCAATTTTGGGGAGATTGGAGAGAGAATGAGGTGGGGAAAGTATTGACAAGTCAAAGAAGTCCAAGGTCAACACAACCATACCTCTTTTCTTATACTTTTCTTTTTGTTTTCTTTTCTTATTTGTGTGGAATGGAGTGGGGAAATGGGGGGAAATGCTGCTGAATTTCAGCCACATGGGGATGGGGGTGAGTGAGTGTGGGTGTGGGTGTGGGGGAAAAAGATAAATGTTATACCCCAAACAACCATTTACACTAAATTCACTAAAAAAAGCCTTTTTTCTTCAATAATTTCTAAACCGTTTTGGCAAACGATTTCGTTTCAGAAACAATATTTTACATGTCAATTTAGTGTGCCAAGAATTATAAAATTTGTATCAACCCATTCCAATTTGTAATTTTTCCTAATTAAATGTATTAGTGACGGCTTAAAATAATATTAAAATAATTTTTTTCCAGAAAATTTGAAATTTCGCCAGTGGCTCAATAAACACCAAATACTAGCAATTATATAGTTGGAATATGTATATTTAATTTTAAAATAAAGATATTTGTATTTTGACTTTTTACAGAAAACCCCCTTATTTTACCGATTTTCCGAAATTTCACCGAAACGATTTTCAAAACGTTACAATCTTCCCCCCTTAAAGAAATTCGGTCCCCGAATTTAAATTAAAACTCCCCCCAAATACTAAAACATCTAAGCAAAACCATCAAGTCGTCGGGGCTCCGAAAATCGTAAATACATAAAACAAATCGTAGTGCAGCGCATGCGCATGAAAAATGAGCATATAACTCAAAATCAAAACTCCGTCAAGCATCCCGCAATCATCGGAGTCATGGTAAAGACTCAAATATCAAATCCAATACCAAAACCAATATGATATAACTCGAAACTATACACGTAAATATCACATCTATATATGTAAATATCTGAAGGAAATGCATGCCAAATCTTTTAAAGTCGCTGTGCAATGCGCATAACACTGCACAGTGATGGACGTCTATCATAAGAAAATAACCATATACATATATACATTTTGTTTAAAATGTACGTTCCGCCGTTTTGGAAATAATTTAGAAGGGTTTCCTTGTTTTAAACGTTTCGTGTCATATCAGACACGTAGGTAAATACTGAGACTATAGCTCGCTTCTTGGAATTCCCTTCGATAGCTATCAATGCATGCAAAATATATTCAGGTATTGTCCTCTGACTAGTCCTGCTCAGTACTAAACCAAATAGCAAACATTATAAAATATATTGCTCCAACATAAATCAGTCCTAAATATATATATGAATGCCATGTGCGTCGGGTGCGCACGGAAATCGAAATCCATGAATGTGCTCTACATATGCACAGAAACAACATCTAAGTGCATCGGGTGTGCACGAAACATCTGTCAAGGGCAACAGGTGTGCCTGACAGCAAAACAGGTGCATCTGACATGCACGAAGAATCTCGATTTAGTGCATCTGGTGTGCACCAAAATCGTATCTCATAACATGCGCCCAACATGCGCGAAAATCCAAATCAGGTGCATCCATCGTGCACGAAATCATGAAATCCAATATCAAGTGCCGAACATACGCAAAATCCAATCAGGTGCATAAGATGCACAAACAAATATCGAGCATCACCATCGAAATCGAAGTCCACTGCAACTGTAGTGCACAAAATGCGTATCACTGCACTGCAAGTATATGTGAACCATACCGAGTGCAAAAACCAAATCGTGTGCGTATATACGCACAAAATCAACTCAACTGTATGAAACCCATAAAATTATAAATGTGAGAAACCAAGGCACGAAAACGATATCAAGTGCAACAACTGTGCAAAAATCGTAAATACTCAGTAGGTGCGACCATGGTGCATGAAAACAAATATCATGAAACTCAATCATCAAAATCAATCATGCGAATAGATCGCCCAAAATACCGAAATCAAGTATGGCGGAATAGTCCCGTTCAAGCACATCCTCCAAGAATCTCTGGCCAACTGTCGTGGTCGCTCATAGCATGTCTCGTCGACGATCCTGAACTCTGGCCTGCCGGTGTGCATAACATGACCACTCCTGGGTCCAAGTCTTCTCGTAATTTATTCCAGAAAGGTCCTATCGAGATCTCTCCCAAATCTCGTCTCTGCCGAACTGTCCGAAAGTTATCATCCTTTTACTATATCTATTTCTTGTTCCAGAACGGCTGCATACTCATCGCGACTCCTTATGGAAGGTGCATCCCAGTACAATGCCTCGGCATGCGTATCGCATCTCTGATGTCGGCGGAGTGGAACGTCGTCTCATCAAGATCTCGTACGAACCTCTTACTCCACTTTTCTCCAATGTTGACTGCTTCGGACTCGTCTCGTCGTGGCTGCATGGATTGAGCTCCAACGGCTATCCCCGTATCAGGAGTCTCCCAAGAAATGCATCTCATCGCATAGCATCCGAATGAAGTCGAACCATTTGATCGATTCGTCAAAACCTCATAATCCTCCCAAGAGCTCAACATCTTGGTACAGTTTAACAGTATCGAGTACATACCACAGCATCGGTGGTCCAGCCGTAGAAGGGCAAACCCAAGACTCACTAATGGCACCGCGGAACTGCCCCAAATCCTAAGGTTCAAAGGCTTTCACACGGTCATTAAGTCGAGTTAAGGTTTCATTCTTCTAGAGGGTCCATAGAATTGCCTGCATGTCTTTCTGAATACTTTAAACTTGGAATAATAGGTTTCTGACATTCGATCGTCTCTGTCGACTCTCAACGTCTCCGCGTGAAGTCGTCTCTAGCTGGAATCAAACTATCTGATGACCTCGCATCGGGGTAGCGAACGAACCACATGTCCTAATGATTCATCCTCGGTGACTAGCGACCTTCTATCATCTCTTAGTACAACTCGTACTGCAATAGCCCCAACATCTGGGGCGATATCTCGTCGTTCGCGGCAATGACTGGCTCACTCGTCTGCACGCTGAACAGTGCCTCAATCATCAGGAGTAAGCAATACGCCAACGGTCATCAAAATCTGGTTGGCCTCTGTCGGTGGCCCAATCCTCTGGTGCTGATCTACACGTCTGAGTAACCTCATACAGCGATCCATCAAACGCTCGTGGCGCGAAAACACAATAAAAAGACACATCTCTGCAATCGTGTGTCGCCGAAATTACGCCCTGGTCAGTCCTCGTTCTTAACGAGCTCGTGCTGACCGCAACTGTAGCCATAGCTCTCCCTGCCCGTAATCGTGGCAGCAAAACCATAACTGGTACCGATGAGGCTAGATCATAGGAAAGAATATAATACCGAACAAAGAAATGTACATCCTAAGGCTTCTTAAGTGGAGTAGCGTATCGTAAGTATGCCGCGGAACATACCCACGGTACGTCACTCTACTTTAATCACCTATTCCATCAACCAAGGGTCATCCTACGCTCCAAAGGTAAAACCTAACGCTTTGATACCAACTTTGTCACGTCCCGAACATATGGAACATGACCGGCACTTAAACTACGAACGTCTTGAGGCGTACGTAATCTAAGTAAGCCGAAACCCAGAAATCCAAACCAAGAAAAGTAGTAGAGTGAAGGAAAACCAATTTAAATCAAGTAGTTTTAATAGCATAAGCCGAATTATGCGTTTTAAAAAAATATCAAATATTTCCTGAAAATTTCGGCAGAGTCTCCTTTGTAAATACTGGCCCCCAAACGGAATACAACATGAATAGTATACGAAATCAATAAAAGGCATCCCCAAGTGGGAGCTAGCTCTTCGTCAATCGACGGTCACAACCACACAAGCAATATAATATACAACGCCAAGGGCGAGAATCGAAACTCAAAAGGAAACTCAAAACAACAAGAAATCCATAGAAATACAACGCGTGACTCTAAGGTCGAAAGAATAAACATCACTGGTCTCTATCTCTGAAATAAAATACATGTTTGGTTGATGAAACTTCTAGATACAACTGAATAATAATATACAATGTATAATGATGGGTACGATACAAATAAACCCACCTACTAGCAAGTCACCCGAAAGAAGCAATGCCAACAAAGCCGTAAAGAAACCTGTACGGCAAAATCTGTAAGAAACTGTGGCACAACGGGGGTGAGTTGCCAACTCGTGAGTAGAAAACATCTACGAACAGAAACCGCATGAACAATGCAATCCTAGGCCATATGATCATAATATATCCTCAAATATATAACCAGCAGCCTATAACAATGGCTAGGGTACATGTCTAACCCAAGTGTAATCCCATGTGCCTGTGTCAGTGCCTCAGGTAGCAATATATCATAAGGATGATGTATGAATGCATGAACAGAATGCATGTACTGAAGAAAACTGCTTTCAAAAAAATTAGTGAGATTTCTGTATCTTTTTAAAACGAGGTATCATAATGAAATCAGCATAAACAGTGCCTAGCATCGACACAAAACAAATATCCAAATATCTCGATATCTCTATGCCGCAATCTCTGTACCTCAATATCTCAAATATCACTGTATGTCTCAATCTCACTATCTAGGGCGCCGTCAGTTCAAACCGGCCCCTAATATCCATCTCAAGACCACGACGGTATCCTCCGGATATCCGACGTGTCGGGTAATATCGTCGGTCGGTCGTGCTCCCCTGCACAGGCTCAACGTCAACAACACAATCTTCTTGCCCCGGGGTACCGCACCGGGCCCACCATGTACCCGAAACGGTTCATCCATCTCCTCGAATCGGGTCTCGAAATCCATCAGCAAACTCATGGTGGACGACTCATACATCAAGGGAAAACCGCACTTTTTATTTAAAAGAGAGGAAAGAAGCTTATACAAGTTTTGCGGTTTTCCCCCAAATCCAGAAAATCTCATGGAAATCCGAATCCAAATCATCAATAGCATGTGAAACCATGACTATAGGCATGAGAATCCATGAATACGGCATAACAATGAATAACAGTATGCATGAAGTGACAAGTAATAACTACAATATCTAAGCTGACATATAAGGTAAGTACACTAATATCATGTCAAACTACTAGCTATCAAGCTAAGTTAAGCAATAATATTTTCTAAGGTGTACGTGACATGGCAATTACCGATGAAGATGTGTGTGAGCCGGCAAGTAAGTGTACGTGGTACATACGTATCATCCGTAATGGTGCTGGTGTCCTAACAGCATAATATCAACAATGCAATATGAAATAACAATGTAAGTATGCGATGCGGAGCAACAGCAATAATGTGCGGGAGCTGAATACAAGACACAACGATAACTAATCTGCATTACCCTAATATAAGTCCTACAATAGTGCCTTTTGAAATAACACGAATCGCGGTGTTTTGAAAATAAGGGCTACGGTGTTTTTAAGAAAAGACACGTCTTTTGAAATATCCGTAGAATCCCTTGACCTTTCTTTTAAAATACCCACGATTCGTTAGTTTTGAAATAGGTAGGGGTCTAATCTAGTCTAACAACTACACTAAACTATACAGCTGAACTAACAAGCTGAACTACAGGTAAGGAAACCGCCTAACATCTGAATCGATACATATACATACCTGTATATATATTAGTCGGTGATCCCACCTCAATAATATCATATCCGATACCATATCTATAATCAGACATCCCAAGTAAAGAGTGCGGATCAATCATCAATATATAGCTCGTACGTAAATCCGTCGTACGGCATCCCCAAATTTGGGTACGGGTCAATATCACATTCATCATAATTTCCAACTAACAATTTGAAACTAGTAACTAGATTAGGTTTTAGCAAGTATTAACATGTTAATCTACTCATGGCAACCTTAATGATGTGATAAAACCCTATCTTGATTTTAATCTCACATATTTCCATTAATCCCATAATTCAAGTTTGCAATTTAACCAAAATTAAACACCAAATTTAACTAAATTGGAGTAATTAACGAACAATTAAGACATGGGTTAAGATTTATACCTCCCAATAAGAGATCTAGCAAGAATCTAAGCCTTCCAAATTGCTCTCTTTTCACCAAGATCCATGTTAGATGGGCCAAGGAAAAATGGGTAGAGATTGGATTTTGATTTTGTGAGGTTTTTGTGTTGATTTTTGGGCATTTTGTGATGAAATTTTGAGGTGAAATGAGAAAGAGAAGAGAGGGGGCTGTTGCAGCAGTGAGAAAGAGGAGGATTCGGCCAATTTTGGGGAGATTTGAGAGAGAATGAGGTGGGAAAAGTATTGACAAGTCAAAGAAGTCCAAGGTCAACACAACCATACCTCTTTTCTTATACTTTTCTTTTTGTTTTCTTTTCTTATTTGTGTGGAATGGAGTGGGGAAATGGGGGGGAAATGCTGCTGAATTTCAGCCACATGGGGATGGGGGTGAGTGAGTGTGGGTGTGGGTGTGGGGGAAAAAGATAAATGTTATACCCCAAACAACCATTTACACTAAATTCACTAAAAAAAGCCTTTTTCTTCAATAATTTCTAAACCGTTTTGGCAAACGATTTCATTTCAGAAACAATATTTTACATGTAAATTTAGTGTGTCAAGAATTATAAAATTTGTATCAACCCATTCCAATTTGTAATTTTCCCTAATTAAATGTATTAGTGACGGCTTAAAATAATATTAAAATAATTTTTTTTTCAGAAAATTTGAAATTTCGCCAGTGGCTCAATAAACACCAAATACTAGCAATTACATAGCTAGAATATGTATATTTAATTTTAAAATAAAGATATTTATATTTTGACTTTTTACAGAAAACCCCTTTATTTTACCGATTTTCCGAAATTTCACCGAAACGATTTTCAAAACGTTACATAAACTAAGTGATGTGTTTCATTTACTTCTGTGCTGTGTTTACTGATTATCATGTAATGTTAGATGCCGAAGTGTGATTACGGCAGGTTTATTCCTTGACCGTAGGAGTATGGCTGTCCTAATCGTCTCCCGTATTCCATATTTTTGGGAAGTGGGACGTGACATGATTTTGTTGGTATCAGAGTGCTAGGTTTGGTATAAAAGAATGACGTGACTTACGCTTTATTACGTTGTTTTCACTTCACTATCATTTGATTCATCTTTGTATTTAATCATATCATTTCATCTATCTTCCAACGACATGACCTTCCCGAACAACCTCGGACTCTATTTCCCAGGATCATACAGAGAGGATCCTGAACGCACTGACGACTCTCGCGGAAGCTCAAGAGAGAAAGACTGACCTGCTTACCGAGGGTCTCGGGGCAATTACCGCATTGGGAGGACCCTCAGCTCTCATTACCGCCCCCGAGGGCGCCGCGGCACCAGCTACACCTACCAGGGATAGCACTGTATTGGATTTCCGGAAACCACATCCATCTGTATTTACAGGGTTAGCTAAACCACTTAAGGCCGAACAATGGCTGGTCAATATGGAGAACCTACCGACGGCCGCACGGGTCCCCGACAAAGAGAAAGTAAACGTGATAAAGATTCAGCTGGAAGACGAAACCCGTACTTGGTGGTCCGTCGAAGAGACCAGGCTTTATGAGCCGATCGAATGGAGCAAGTTCAAATAATGTTTCTTGGACCACTACTTCCTCTCTACAGCCAAAGCAGAAATGGAGAAAAGATTAATCTTGCTGAAGCAGAACGACCGTCCCGTTGATGTATATGCGGAAGAATTCAACTATTTGAGCCAATTCGCTCCCTATATGGTCGCTTCAGAGGCTACCAAAGCCAGACATTTCTTGCAAGGATTGGACTTTGAGATGCAGCAGTTTATTGCATTTCTCAAGTTGCAGACCTTCGAGCAAGTACTCAATGCTGCACGAATTCAAGAGAAGATGATCGATAAATTCAAAGGCCCCAGCTCAAGTGACAGGAGGCTCCCGGTGATCTCGACACATATTCAAACATCATCCCGAGGGGTCATACCAGTTCACAGGCATGAACTACACAGATGAAGCGTCCCTTCATGCCCTAGTAGCAACAACAGAGGAAGGCTTTAGTTTGCGATTACTGTCACAGGAACGGACATACTCAGAAGGACTGTCGTCGTGCTAAGGGACAGTGTTTACTTTGCGAGTCCAGTCAGCACAGGGTTAGTGGTTGCCCTTAGCAGACAAAGTTATAAGGAGAATTTGTACCGCAGCAGCAGAGATCGTTGGAGCAGAGGCATACCAACACAAGTCGCGGTTAGGGACGGGCTTTCACCCTGACTGCCGAACAAGCAGAGGCCTCGGGTGAAGTTGTTACAGGTACTACTCATTCATTCTACGCCTGCTAGAGTAATTTTTTATTAAGGAGCATCATATTGTTTCATATCTGCACATTTTGTCGACACTCACTCCATACCACATGAACCATTAACCAAGGGATGGGAGATACATACGAGTAATGGTATAATGTCCAGTCGAGAATGTAGATCTTGTCCAGTTGTAGTTTGTGGCATGGAATTCTATGCGAATTTCCTTTTAATTAGGACAGGCAGTTATGATGTGATTCTTGGAATGGATTGGATAAGTACATTACATGCGATCATCGATTGCCGAGCTAGGAATGTGACTTTCTGCATCCCCAATCTCCTTAAATTTGTTTTCGAGGGTGGAAGCGAATCTTTGAAGCCAGCCAAGTATAGAGCTAAGCTGAAAGTGTTGACAGCTATATAAATTGACGAGGACCTAGCGCCAGAGATCGTTCAGGATTTCCTTGATGTGTTCTCTGAAGACTTACCAGGTCTACCACCTCCTCGCATCTTGGGATTCTTAATCGACTTGATTCCAGGTACATCACCAGTTTTTCAGGCACCGTACGGAATGGCGCCAGTTGAATTGGTAGAATTGAAGAAGCAAATTGGAGATCTTCTGGAGAAGGGATTTATTCGCCCAAGCGCTTCTCCATGGGATGCACCAGTCTTATTGGTGAAAAAGAAGGATGGCTAGCTGCGGATGTGCATAGACTACTATGAGCTAAACAGAGTAACGATAAAGAACAAGTACCCTATTCCGTGCATCGACGACTTATTTGATCAACTGGGTGGTGCCAAGGTATTTTTGAAGCTGGATATTTGTTCAGGATATCACCAGATCAGAGTAACAGCTGAATATGTATGCAAGACGGCTTTTCAGTCCCGATACGGGTATTATGAGTTTCTTGTGATGTCATTCTGTGTTACCAATGCTCCAGCAATATTCATGGATCTGATGAACATGGTCTTTGCTAAATACTTGGATATGTTTGCCATTATATTCATCAACGACATACTAGTCTACTCTAAGACTCGTGAGGAGCACGCCGAACATTTGCGAACTGTACTACAAATTCTGCGAGAAGAGAAGCTATACATAAAGCTGAGCAAGTGAGAGTTCTTGCTCGACAAAGTACAGTTCTTGGGACACATTGTTTCGGATGAACTCATTTCAGTGGATCCAACGAATATAGAATCTGTTAGAGATTGGCTGACACCGAAGTCAGTGGCCGAGATCAGAAGCTTCCTGGGATTGGTGAGATATTATCGGCATTTCGTTCAGGACTTTGCACGAGTTGCTGAACCCTTGACAAAGTTTACGCGGAAGGAAGTGTCTTATGTGTGGGCGGAAGGAAGTGTCAGACTTTTGAATTGCTGAAACAAAAGTTGACCACGACCCCTATTCTTACGGTGCCGGATAATTTAGGTGGTTTCGTGATACACAGCGATACTTCAGGAAAAGGTTTAGGCTGTGTTTTGATACAGCACGGTCGAGTAATTACTTATGCCTCACGACAGCTGAAAAATCACGAGAAGAACCACCCAACTCACGACTTGGAGTTAGCTGCGGTGGTTTTCGCCTTGAAGATCTGGAGACATTACTTATTGGGCGAAAAGGTAGAAGTGTACACGGATCACAAGAGTTTGAAATACATGTTCACTCAGAAAGAATTGAATATGAGGTAATGTCGATGCCTAAAACTAATGGCGGACTATGACTTGGACTTACAGTACCATCCGGGGAAAGTAAATATCGTACCCAACGCTCTCAGTCGCAAGCCAGCGGTCATGATATTAACCAATCAGAGGAGCATCATTGAAGACTTTCAGAAGCTCGAACTAGAAGTCATTACACCGAGTACAACCGGGTAGCTTTGGCAACTATATGTGCAGTCTTCACTTGTAGATCGCATTAAGGCTGCACGGGCTGACGATCCTCAATTGCAAAAGTTCAGAGAGCAGGTGGAAGCCGGGCTGAGAACAGATTTACTCATACATCGAGATGGTTCTTTGCGTTTCGATAGCAGACTCTGCGTTCCCAAGGATGATGTTCGAGCAGAAATACTAGCTGAAGCTCACAGTTCAGCTTATTCAGTGCATTCAGGAGAAACGAAAATGTATCGAGACTTGAGACAGCACTATTGGTGGAACGGGATGATGCGAGAGATTGTACGGTTTGTATCCTAATGCTTCGAATGCCAACGGGTAAAAGCAGAGCAACATTGGACAGCTGGTTTGTTACAACCGCTTCCGATACCCAAGTGGAAATGGGAGCACATCACTATGGATTTCGTGACAGCCCTACCACGGAGTCCAAGAGGCAACAACGTCGTCTGGGTTATCGTCGACCATCTCATGAAAGCAGCACACTATACCTTTTCGAGAGGGACAGTCGACAGAGTCATTTGCGGAGAAGTACATGCAGGAGGTAGTGTGACTTCACGGAGTTCCGGTCAGCATAGTATCGGACAGAGACATCAGATTTGTTTCACACTTCAGGAAGAGCTTACAGAAGAGTCTGGGTACACGTCTCAAGTTCAGCACGGCTTACCATCCACAAACAGACAGACAGTCCGAGCGTACTATTCAGACGCTCGAGGACATGTTGAGGGCATTGTCACGACTCGAATATGTGGAACGTGACTGGCACCTAAATCACGCAACGTCTAGAGGCGCAGCGTAATCTGAGTAAGCCAAAGCCCAGAAATCTAAACCATTTAATGAATTAAAGTGAAGGAAACTTGAATTAAAAGATTGATTTTTGACAAAAGAGTTGCATCAAAATCATTTTAAAAGCATCCAGTTTCTCTGAAAATTTCGGCAGAGTCTCCTTTGTAAAAACTAGCCCCCAGCGGGTACAAAACATGAAAATATATAAGCAATGTATAAAGGCATCCCCAAGCGGGAGCTAGCTCTTCGCCCAAATGGCAGAACACATCCACAGGCAAGATATATCAAAATAATATGAAAAGACCAAATAAAAGAAAGAATAAGAAGGCGTGAAAGTCGGCTCATGCGAGCTCGACACCAGATATCAAAAATACAAGCCTCACAGTCTCATTGTCTAGGTCCAATATACAAAAATGGTAGATGGAGTATACTAGATACAAAATAAATATACATGATGGGAACAAAAGAATATCTTCACAACCCACCTACAAGCAAGGCCCTCAAGAGCTGGAACAAGCGAAAGTAGAGGGAGAAGTGTGTCGCATAGGGAAAGGCGGAGTCATAAATCTTTGAGGTCTAGGAATAAGCCGCTACTATGCAGACGGGTCGGTCCTGCAAAACATTATGGCACAACGGGGGTGAGTTTCCAACTCATGAGTAATAAGTAACATCTAATAAGGCTATCACAAGCATGCACGCAAATGCGTCATAGCCTATGTATAGGACTAAGATGTGAATGTACTAGTATGAATGCGATAAGAATGAATGATCCAACACGAAATCTGGATATATCTGATATGAGAAAAATCCTTGTTCTTTTCTTCGTAAAAATTTTAGTATTATAAAACTGGAGTATCATCAATGAAATCGACAGAAATCTGTGTCAAGCATCGACACAATATATATATATATATATATATATATATATATATATATATATATCAATAGTCGTCTCTCAGATCGGCCCTCAAATCTGTCAAATCACACGACTCGGGTCGGTATCCTTCGGATGACCGCTGGGTCAATAATCACCGGTAGGTAGTGCTTCCCTGCCAGGCTCAACGTCTCTCTATACGGCCTTCTTGCCCTGGGGTACCTCACCGGGTCCACCATGTACCCATAGACGGTGCATCCCCCTCCTTAAATCGGGTAAGTGTACACATGTGGCTTAAGAACCAAGAAACCTCGTGGTGGACACCACACACATCATATCACGAGAAAACCGCAACTTGCATTTTAAAATGATAATAAATTTATAAAATTCTTGTGGTTTTCCCCAAATCCAGAAATCTCATGAATACTGAAATCTCCAAGAGAAATCATAATATATGCATATGTGAATAATGATGGATGTCTATGATATCAATGTTATGCAATACGATATAAGACTAAAAGACTATATATGAATGATGATGCAATGAAGTATATGACTAGAAAACTACATATTCATACATGATACAAATGCACGTATACCGATCATTAAGCAAGATCTAAAGTGTATCGTGACATAGAAATTACCAATGGCGTGTGTGTATTTGCATAAAATAGTGCACGTGCGGCATATACCATTGGTAATAGTGCAAGTGTCCTAGGTAATAATATCGATGTATATGAAGATGCAAATGCTACATGAATGTGACATACGCATGTGAACACAAGAATTATAACTAAATCCTAACTATCGGGCGCTTTACGCCATCCAAGTGATTTCCCCATAGATGTGTACATATACTCACAAGAATGACTCAGCTAATCGAATCCGGCTACTGCTTTTCCTTTCCTTGCCGCATCCGACGTCTCCGCACCTGATCCTAGAATCGCATAAGTATAACAAGAGGCGAGAAATTCGACAAAACGCGAAACAATAACTAAACGAAAGAATCCAATGCTTGCAAGTTATATACGTGAAAACTAGACGCACTAAACGCGAGCGACAACATCTGAGACCACTCCTAGGGCTGTTATACACAGCAAACACCGAATCTAAAATCGAATCGTCCGTATCGCGCATTAACAAAACGTCTATTTTAAGGTGTAACTGTTCCAGATTTTGATTCGAGTGAAAATAGAAAAAGTTGCATGCACGAAAAACCAAAACTATACAGCAGACACTTACATTACAAACCCTAAACCCATGTCCCACATCTGGCCGCAATTTGCGGCCAGAATCACAAAAATGGCGGCCTCATGTTAAGGGTTGGGGCTCGTGCTTCGAGGGTATGTTCCAGGTCCTATAAGTATCTCACAGTAAATGCAACTTCTCAAAACATCACCAAGGTTGATAGCAGATCACGAAAGAACACAAATATTAACTAAAACTCTAATTAAACACTAAATTAATACATTATGGTAAATTAGTGAAATTAGATGGATTTATAAGACTATAAGCTGTTGAACTACTCTTAACAACCCAATAAAACATCAAAACCCTAAACTTATCCCAACCCTCACTTAAAAACCCTAACCTCGCTTAAAACACTACCTTACACATTAATTAGGATTAATTAAAGTAAGGATTAGCAAAAGAAGAAGGAAACTTGGTGCCATACCTTAAGATGATTAGAAAAGAGACCTTATCTTGACAGAATGGCCACAAAGGGAAGACTTGCTTGCAAGAAGCTCAAAAGACTTTCTAAAATTGGATTATAGTGATGGTTTTGTAGTGAGATTTGGTGATTTGTGGAGGTTTTAATGAAAGGTAGATAAGAGTTTAGCAAAGAAGAAAGAAGAAATAAGGGATGGGAAAAAGAGAAGGAGAAGAGTCTAGAGACAAGGAAAATATCAAGCCATGGCTCTCTCTCTCTCTCTCCTCATAAATGCACCATGCTCATTTTCATTTTATTTTTTATTTTTTATTTTTTTTTAAATTCTAGAACCATCTTTCATTATGCCATGAACATGTTACAAAAAATATTGTTAAGCTGTCATGGTTGCTTAAAACTTGATCAACATATTGTTAACCTAGGGTTAACACAAGATTAGTGTGTGTGTGCTTGTTAAAATAATATTTAATATTTAATAAATAAGGAAATAATTAAATAAACAAAAATTAAATAATTAACTAATTAATACCAATAAAATAAGCAATTACATAAGTAAAATAGTTACATCTAAGTCTAGTTGGAAAAATAATTATAACTAGATTGTACAGAAAACACGTGTTATACTACTAATTAACATATAATTAACCTAAACGAATTCTAAAGCGTTACAATTTTCCCTCTTAAAGAAATTCGGTCCCCGAATTTAAAATCTAATTACACGTACTTTCGAAGAGATGGGGATATTTCTTTCTCATCTCGTCCTTGACTTCCAAAGTGACCTCTTCATTGCTCGGGTTACGCCAAAGAACATTTACGAACGGTAAGACCTTTGATCTCAGTTTCTTCACCTGCCGATCCAGAATGACTATCGGCTGCTCAGTGAAAGAAAGATCGCGCTCCAGCTGAATAGTCTAATACTGAATCGCGTGAGAGGGGTCATGAAGGTACTTGCATAGCATCGATACATGAAACATGGGGTGAACATCTGGAAAACTGGGTGGAAGAGCCAAGCGATAAGCAACAGTACCGACTCGCTCTAGAATCTCGAATGGACCCACATATCTGGGACTAAGCTTTCCTTTCTTCCCGAATCTCATCATGCCCGTCATTGGAGAAACCCGCAAGAAAACATGATCACCTACGATGAACTCAAGTCTGCAACAACGTCTATCCGCATAAGATTTCTGTCTGCTCTGGGCCGCTCTCATCCTATCCCGAATCAACTGGATCTTCTCTGTCATCTCCTGCACTAGCTGCGACTCCAAAATGCTGCTCTCACTGAGCTCTGTCCAACAAACTGGCGATCGACATCTCCTCCATATAATGCCTTGAAGGTTGCCATCTGAATCGTCACCTGAAAGCTGTTATTATAGGAAAACTCTATCAAGGGAAGGTGACGATCCTAACTGCCACTGAAATCTAGAACGCAAGCTCGGAGCATATCCTCAAGAGTCTGTATGGTCCGCTCTGACTGACTGTCGTCTGCGGATGGAAAGCTGTACTGAAACTCAATCAGGTGCCCAAAGCCTCCTGAAGTTTCTGCCATAGTCGGCTGGTGAACTGAGTTCTTCTGCCGGAGACAATGCAAGTCGGAATGCCGTGTAGTCGCACGATCTCATCGATATATATCTGAGCATACTGAGCGAATGCGAAAGTGGTCTTCACTGGCAGAAAGTGAGCCTCTTTTGTCAACCGGTCTACGACCACCCAAATAGAGTCATACCCTCGACTGGCCCTGGGTAGACCCACAATGAAATCCATAGAGATCTGTTCCCACTTCCACTCTGGAATGGGTAAAAGCTGTAACTCTCCTGCCACCTCTTATGCTCGGCCTTGACTTGCTGGCAAGTCAGGAATCTCGAAATGAAATCTGTGACATCTCTCTTCATCCCTTCCCACCAGTAGACATCTCTCAAGTCATGATACATCTTGGTGGAACCCGGATGAACACTATATGCTGACTGATGCACCTCCTCTAAAATCTCGCGTCTCAGCCCTTCGAAATCTGGCACACACAGTCGAGTCCTAAATCGTAATACTCCCTAGTCATCGATCACGAACTCTGAATCTCTACCCTGCCGAACCTGCTCCATGATCTCTGACAATCGAGTATCGTCGAACTGTGCCTCCCGAATGCGATCAAGTAACAATGGACGGGCGCGGATATGAGCGAGTTGTCCCCCGGTCGAAGTAAACTCAAACTGCACTCGGCTGTCATATAGAATCTGCCAATCTACGGAAGACTGTCTCTGGACTGTGCTCATATAGGACAAGCTACCTTCGGGCCTCCGACTCAAAGCATCTGCCACAACATTTGCCTTGTCCGGATGATAAAGAATCTCGCAGTCAAAGTCCTTCACGAGCTCCATCCAACAGCGCTACCTCAAATTCAGATCTCGCTGCCGAAAGAGTACTTTAAGCTCTTGTGGTCCATAAATATCTGGCATGACTCGCCGTATAAGTAATACCTCCAAATCTTAAGTGAAAAGAACACCGCAGCCATCTCTAAGTCATGAGTGGGATAATTTTGCTCGTGCTTCTTCAACTGTCGGAAAGCATAAATGATGACCCTGCCATGCTGCATCAACACACGGCCTAAACCCACTCGAGAAGCATCACAATAGACAACAAAGCTGCCCGACCCTGAAGGCAATGATAATACTGGTGCAGTCGTCAAACGAGACTTCAACTGCTGAAAACTCTACTCGCATGCCTTAGTTCAAAGAAAAAGAACTCCCTTCCTGGTCAACCCGGTCAGCGGTGCAGCGATACGGGAGAAATCCTGTACGGAACGTCGGTAGTAGCCGGCCAAACCTAAGAAGCTGCGAATCTCCGTCACTGATACAGGCCAGGGCCAATGCTGTACGACCTCGATCTTCTTCGGGTCCACACGTATGCCATCTCTTGTAACCACGTGACCCAAGAAATCAATACTATCCAGTTAGAAAGCACACTTAAAGAATTTAGCGAACAGCTAGTGCTCCCTCAGAGTCTGCAATGTAATCCTCAAATGCTGCTCATGCTCCTCTCGACTACGGGAGTATACCAGAATATCATCAATGAACACGATAATGAACTGGTCGAGAAAAGGACTAAATATGCAGTTCATCAAATCCATGAACGCTGCTGGGGCATTGGTGAGCCCGAACGACATCACCAAAAACTCATAATGCCCGTAGCGCGTACAAAAAGCAGACTTCGGAATGTCATCATTCCGAACCCGCAACTGATGATAACCCGACCGTAAGTCAATCTTTGAAAAATGTCCCCCACCCTGGAGCTGATCAAACAAATCGTCAATGCGAGGTAGAGGATATCTATTCCGTACAGTAACTCGATTCAATTGACGATAATCGATGCAAAATCCCATACTGCCGTCTTTCTTCTTGACGAACAGGACAGGAGATCCCAAGGTGACACACTCGGATGAATAAGCCCTTTATCCAGCAAATCTTGCAACTGATACTTAAGCTCTCTAAGCTCCGCCGGGGCCATCCGATAAGGCGGTATAGAAATAGGCCCCATGCCGGGGATCAAGTCAATGCAGAACTCGATATCGCGCTCTAGCGGCAATCCAGGTAACTCATCAGGAAAGATATCGGGAAACTCCCTCACAATCGGAACCTGGTCCAACGGGACCTCTACGGCTCCAGTATCATGAACGTACGCCAAGAATCCCTGACATCCTTTCCTCAAGAGACGACTAACTCGAAAGGAAGAAATCAAACTAGGAAGGGTGGCACTACGGTCTCCCTGAACAACAAGAACTGGCTCACCCGGAAAACTAAATCTGACCGCCTTCTGACGGCAGTCCACGGACGCATAGCAAGAGGCTAACCAGTCCATGCCCAGAAGAACGTCGAAGTCTAACAAATCGAGGAGAATCAAATCAACAGAAGAATCACTATCCTTGATATGAACAGAACACGATCGAAACACATGTCGGGCTATGAAAGACCCGCCTACGGGAGTAATAACAACAAGTGGCTGATCTAGAAAAGATGACTCTCGGCCCAATCTCGGTACAAAGTGTGTAGATACATATGAATGCTCAGAACCTGGGTCGAACAATACACGCGCGTCAAAGGAACACACTGGAAGAGTACCTGTCACCACTGCGTTCGATGCATGCGCATCTTGAGGAGTCAAAGCGAAAACTCAGGCCTATCCTCTGTCGGTACCCGGCTGTCCTCTGCTTCTGCTACCTCGTCCTCTCTGAACCAAACTGCCATGACCACGGCCTCTCGAGGCATCGATCTGGCGTGGAGCAACAACAGGTGTAGGAGGTAGAACGCTCGGAGGAAGGGGTGAAGGTGGTAAAGTCACACATGGAACCGTCGCCTCACCCTGGAGCCTCGCGGTACAATTTCTGACAAGGTGATACGGACTCCCACATCGGTAGCATCCTGGTGATGGCTGCTGACCCGGTAAATAAGAGCTGAACAACTGGCCTCGCATCATGTCTCGACCACCACCACGGCCTAGAAAGAATCCATCACGGCCTCTGGCTGTCATATCTCTACCCAACCGCACTGGAGATGATATACCCGTACGAATCCTCTTCGGCACTGTGGTCTCAGAAATACGCTCCTCCACTAATATAGCTGCGTCTATCGCTGCAGCGTAGGTGTCGAAGTGCTGGGCGCCGATAGAAAGAAACAGCGATGTGTCAAGGCCTCATATGAATCTCTTTATGCGATTCTCTTCAGTGTCCACCAGGTAAGGAGCATATCTGGACAACTAAGTAAACTGAATGTCGTACTCGGAGACGGTCATCCCAGGAGTCTTGCGCAAAGACTCGAAACTACAAGCTCGAGCATCCCGGACGCTCTCTAGAAGGAAACGAGCGAAAAACACCGCTTTGAACTCATCCCAGGTTATGGAGGTAGACCTGCAGCTCGGCCTCTCTCAACTGACTCGCACCATGTCTGAGCAAGACCCTCCAGACGAAAACTCGCAAGCTCGACCGATCTCTCATCAGAACATCTCAGCGAACGGCAAATCCTGGCCATCCTATCGAGAAATGTCTGTGGATCCTCCGCTGCATCTATCACGCCCCGCATCCCGGTGTACGGGAAGGGGACGCGGCGAGGCCCGCTACATATTTACTCAGAAGTAAACACACTAAACATATCTAAGAAATATAAGGTAAATGTACACAAGAAAATGACAATAGATGTAATTGAACATCAACTTTATTTATTTAACATTCTTTTACAATACAGCTAAAATGTAAATACATAGAATGAAAGCAATGCCTAAACAATGGCATAACAGAAATGAAAATGAAATATGTACAAGTAATCTAGAACTCTAGGTCAAAGGCTAGCTGCTCCAAGTCTTCGCTGCTGGGCTCAATCTCCAGTGAGTCCGATCCACCTGACAACATTCCAAAGAAAGAAGAAAAGGAATGTCGTCAGCGAACAATCGCTCGATAAGTCCCAAAGGTGAGTAGAGGTAGAATAGACAGAAAGAGAAATATCTTATAATGTTTGATTATAGTGTTCACGCTGTTGTTTGTAGCTTAGTACAGAAAATACCAGTGTATACGAGAGGAGTCCCACTATTCCGGAGACTAAGGTATACGGAGCATAAGGAAACGTTCAGCCACGGTACAACGGCAATGGATATTCAGGTTAGGTGTATTATGCTTACAGTCTCGTGCCACTTCTAATACCTTCCGTACCAATCTACCCCTTATAAACCTCACGATATCTTGATTATATTGTTTGTTATATAGTTGGATGACTTGTCAAAACTATGATATCAATAAATGGAATGGATATAAATGGAGAGTCATATAGACGGAGTATATCCAGGGTTCGGTTCAGTCAATATAGATTGAATAGACGGATTCATGTTGAATTGTAGTTTATACTTGAATCACATTCAAGTCAGATTGATTAGATTGAGATTCAGTGTAAGTCAGACACCTTGAAAAGAACTTGAAATACTGAATTAGTTTTGATATTATCGGTAACTGCTACACATGGACGGCAGGATTTGTGTCTTTTTCCAAGAAAATTACCGTTTTGATAACACCGTTTGTTAGATTGTCTACCTTAAATAGGCAAGCACTCATATCTCTGGCTCCCTGAGGCTTAAGAGACCGATCCCGCTTAAACCTATGTTTACTAGGGTCCTTATTGTAATTTAGTATAACTTGAGGGAGTTTTGTGTAAAAATAGTTTGATATAATTTTCAAAATACACCTCAAGCATTTAATTATCATCTTTAGGGTTTTCATATATGTATATTTTATAAAAGTGAAATTTCTAGTGAGTAAAACTTAATTTCCATAATATATGGTATTTTATTGAAATATTGAAATTGTTTTGTATTTGGATGGTATTTTCATGTAATGGTGATTCCTATTGAAAACATGGAATCTTTATATAATATAACTAAAGTAGATATTTTGGTAATATATATATATATATATATATATATATATATATATATATATATATATTTAATGAAAATAATTTTATTTATTTTCTTGTAGAAATCTCATTTTCTAAAGAAAAATGCATAAAAATTCCATCGAGATCGAATGCTCCTTTCGGAGGTTTGCATCTCGTTCTACTAAGTCCGAGGATGTGTGATAACCTACACCATCCCGAACGGGGTCCCTAAAAGTGGGTTGTAGAGGCGCAATTGTAAGGAATTGTTTAATACATTTTTTTTATAGAAATGGTTTTGTAAGTTAAAGGTATTTATTTGTAAAGTCGTTTTATCCCATAGATATGTTCCTAAATTTCCATCGTGCTATATTAGAGATGTGTGTTGTAATGAGGTAGGTCATTACCTCATGAGTTTTCTAAGGTAAAAGGGCCAAATATAATAAGCAATGTCAAATCTAAACATAAGGGTATTTTAATGTAAAAATGAAATAGAACTTGCTATGATTCTTATTTTGATGTCAAACTTGTTTTATTATCTTTGTTAATGATTACTAAACAATATATTAACATTTTGGAGGTATGTTATTAAGAAAAAGTTGTATTTTTTAAGAAAAGGAAATCGGAAGTTGGGTTAACTCCGTTTCCGACGAGTTTTGAAATAGAAAAGTTTTAGAATAGAAAAAGAGAGGGGAAGAAGAGACTTACTGGCTTTTAACGTAGAGGGGAGAAGAGGGAAGAGTAAGGAAGCGCCAGTGTGTCATTTCGTCACCGGAAACTCCTTGGATCGTCGCCGGAACTTCACCCTTTTGCTAACTCCACTTGTACACAATTAGGATTTGGGAATTTTGTATAGTTTTGATAATGAAATTCTGGTGAGGAGGGGTGAAATAGAGTGTGGTATTTATAGGGGAAATTAGGGTTTAGAGGTGATGAAGAATGCATTAAAATTGGATTAAATGGGCATTTTATTGCACTCTGGATAAATTCAGAGTAAACAAGTAATATGGGGATAGTGGGGTAAGCCAAGAGTTGCAGAGATTTAAATATGGGGGCAATACTGTCAGTTTAGATCGGCGGTACCGGGCAAAAAGGAGTTTTCGCCTTGGCCAATACCGACGGGGGGTGCTAGGGTTTAGGCCACGTGTCGGGGTCGTTTGGTATTCTTCAGTGCACATGATTAAATATTCTGTAACTTAACATATTATGTGTTGTGCACGTGCAAACCCTTGGGCTTCTAAAAGATTAAAAGAAATTAAAATAAAAAGATAATGTGGCTGATAGAATTTGAATCCAGGTGCTTTGTCTCAGCAGTGTAAGGGTTTACCAGTGAGCTACAACCTCTTTCTTGCTGTTAAAAAACAAAACAAATTCTTATAGCATTCACGGGATTTGCAAATACCGCAATTGTATATTAACTTTTAAACAATTTTATGTACATTGAAATTGGAATTGTTACAGCATCTGTGCCGGTAAAAACTGGAAGTTTCAGCCTTATAAACTCCTGTAATGATACGGGGATAGTCTCGGTAACAGCAGGAAAAGTTGTCTGGACAGCAGGTACAATCACAGTCCCCGTAGTAGGAGGAACAACATCGGATCTCGGTGCTTGGCTAGCTTCAACTAGGGATCCAACCATCTGGTGAAAATCCTGAATGCTCGCCTCCAGCCTAGCTATCATGCCTGGAGAAGGGGGATCAGTCTGTCCCTGAAGGATAGGCATACCGTCCTGGTCGGTCCTCATCTTAGACGAGCCTGCTCTAATCTCATCTCTGGCGGCAGCCCTTGTAGTCTTCGGCGGCATAGTGGCTGGAACAAGAAACGGGATTTGATAAGAATATCACAATCGAATCAAGTGATATATGGAATCAAGGAAGGGAATACAAGCAAATATATATCCTAAGGTCACTTAGGCGGAGTACCGTATCGTGAGTATGCCGCGGAACATACATACGCCACGTCGCTCTGCTTAAGTCACCTACTCCATCATACCAAGGGTCATCCTACACTCAGAAAGGTAAAACCTAACGCTCTGATACCAACTTTGTCACGACCCGAATATGTGGAACATGACTGGCACTTAAATCACGCAACGTCTAGAGGCGTAGCGTAATCTAAGTAAGCCAAAGCCCAGAAATCTAAACCGTTTAATGAATTAGAGTGAAGGAAACTTAAATTAAAAGATTGATTTTTGACAAAAGAGTTGCATCAAAATCATTTTAAAAGCATCCAGTTTTTCTGAAAATTTCGGCAGATTCTCCTTTGTAAAAACTGGCCCCAAGTGGATAAAAAACATGAAAATATATAAGCAATGTATAAAGGCATCCCAAAGCGGGATCTAGCTCTTCGCCCAAATGGAAGAACACATCCACAGGCAAGATATATCATAATAATATGAAAAGACCAAATAAAATTAAGAATAAGAAGGCGTGAAAGTCGGCTCATGCGAGCTCGACACCAGATACCAAAAATACAAGCATCACAATCTCACAGTCTAGGTCCAATATACAAAAATGGTAGATGGAGTATACTAGATACAAAATAAATATACATGGTGGGAACAAAAAAATGTCGTCACAACCCACCTACTGGCAAGGCCCTCAAGAGCTGGAACAAGGGAAAGTAGAGGGAGAAGTGCGCCCGCCGCTACTATGCTGACGGATCGGTCCTGCAAAACACTATGGCACAACGGGGGTGAGTTGCCAATTCGTGAGTAGTAAATAATATCTAATAAGGTTATCATAAGCATGCACGCAAATGCGTCATAGCCTATGTATAGGACTAAGATGCGAATGTACTAGTATGAATGCGATAAGAATGAATGATCCAACACGAAATCTGGATATATCTGGTATGAGAAAAATCTTTGTTCTTTTCTTCGTAAAAATTTTAGTATTATAAAACTAGAGTATCATCAATGAAATCGACAGAAATCCGTGTCAAGCATCGACACAATATATATATATATATATATATATATATATATATATATATCAATATCTCGGTAGCCGTCTCTCAGATCGGCCCTTAAATCTGTCAAATCACACGATTTCGGTCGGTATCCTCCGGATGACTGCCGGATCAATAATCACCGGTAGGTAGTGCTCCCCTGCCAGGCTCAACGTCTCTCTATACGGCCTTCTTGCCCCGAGGTACCTCACCGGGTCCACCATGTACCCGCAGACGGTGCATCCCCTTCCTCAAATCGAGTAAATGTACACATGTGGCTCAAGAACCAAAAAACCTCATGGTGGACATCACACACATCATATCACGAGAAAACCGCAACTTGCATTTTAAAATGATAATAAGTTTATAAAATTCTTGTGGTTTTCCCCAAATCCAGAAATCTCATGAATACTGAAATCTCCAAGAGAAATCATAATATATGCATATGTGAATAATGATGGATGTCTATGATATCAATGTTATGCAATACGATATAAGACTAAAAGACTATATATGAATGATGATGCAATGAAGTATATGACTAGAAAACTATATATTCATACATGATGCAAATGCACGTATACCGATCATTAAGCAAGTTCTAAAGTGTATCGTGACATAGCAATTACCAATGGCGTGTGTGTATTTGCATAAAATAGTGCCCGTGCGGCATAAACCATTGGTAATAGTGCAAGTGTCCTAAGTAATAATATCGATGTATATGAAGATGCAAATGCTACATGAATGTGACATACGCATGTGAATACAAGAATTATAACTAAATCCTAACTATCGGGCGCTTTACGCCATCCAAGTGATTTCCCCATAGATGTGTACATCTACTCACAGGAATGACTCGGCTAATCGAATCCAGCTACTGCTTTTCCTTTCCTTGCCGCATCCGACGTCTCCGCACCTGATCATAGAATCGCACAAGTATAATACATAAGGCGAGAAATTCGACAAAATGCGAAACAATAACTAAACGAAAGAATCCAATGCTTGCAAGTTATATACGTGAAAACCAGACGGGTTAAATGCGAGCGACAACATCTGAGACTACTCTTAGGGCTGTTATACACAGCAAACACCGAATCTAAAATCGAATCGTCCATATCGCGCATTAACAAAACGTCTATTTTAAGGTAAAACAGTTCCACATTTTGATTCGAGTGAAAATAGAAAAAGTTGCATGCACCAAAGACTAAAACTATACAGCAGACACTTACATTACAAACCCCAAACCCATGTCCCACATCTGGCCGCAATTTGCGGCCAGAATCACAAAAATGGCGGCCTCAGGTTAAGGGTTGGGGCTCGTGCTTCGAGGGTATGTTCCAGGTCCTATAAGTATCTCACAGTAAATGCAACTTCTCAAAACATCACCAGGGTTGATAGCAGATCATGAAAGAACACAAATATTAACTAAAACTCTAATTAAACACTAAATTAATACATTATGGTAAATTAGTGAAATTAGATGGATTTATAAGACTATAAGCTGTTGAACTACTCTTAACAACCCAATAAAACATCAAAACCCTAAACTTATCCCAACCCTCACTTAAAAACCCTAACCTCGCTTAAAACACTACCCTACACATTAATTAGGATTAATTAAAGTAAGGATTAGCAAAAGAAGAAGGAAACTTGGTGCCATACCTTAAGATGATTAGAAAAGAGACCCTAGCTTGACAGAATGGCCACAAGGGGAAGACTTGCTTGCAAGAAGCTCAAAAGAGTTTCTAAAATAGGATTTTAGTGATGGTTTTGTGGTGAGATTTGGTGATTTGTGGAGGTTTTAATGAAAGGTAGATAAGAGTTTAGCAAAGAAGAAGGAAGAGATGGGAAAAAGAGAGGGGGAGAGAGAGAGGGAGAAAAGTCTAGTGACAAGGAAAATATCAAACCATGGCTCTCTCTCTCTCCCCTTATAAATGCACCATGCTCATTTTCATTTTATTTTTCATTTTCTGTTTTTTTTTTAATTCTAGAACCATCTTTCATTATGCCATGAACATGTCATAAAAAATATTGTTAAGTTGTCATGGTTGCTTAAAACTTAATCAACATATTGTTAACCTAGGGTTAACACAAGATTAGTGTGTGTGTGCTTGTTAAAATAATATTTAATGTTTAATAAATAAGGAAATAATTAAATAATTAACTAATTAAAACCAATAAAATAAGCAATTACATAAGTAAAATAGTTACATCTAAGTCTAGTTGGAAAAATAATTATAACTAGATTGTACAGAAAACACGTGCTATACTACTAATTAACATATAATTAACCTAAACGAATTCTAAAGCGTTACAGGCATGCATGATGGACTTTCAGGGTTCTTGGGAGAACCACCTTCATCTGGTAGAGTTTTCTTATAACAACAGTTTACAGGCTAGCATCCAAATGGCTCCGTTCGAAGTCCTTTACGGACGGAAATATCGATCCCCTGTTTGTTGGGATGACGTTGGTAAACGGAGATTACTGGGCCCCGAGCTTATAGTTCAGATGGTGGACAAGGTACAGATGATCAAATAGCGTATTAAGACTGCTCAGGACCGACAGAAGAGTTGGGCAGATACTAGCAGGAGATCATTAGAGTTTGAAGTCGGCGATTACGTGTTCCTGAAAATTTCATCTACTTGTGGAGTGATCAAATTTGGTAATCGTGGGAAGCTTAGTCCCCAATTCATCGGACATTTCGAGGTGCTAAAGCGAGTAGGAGAGTCGGCTTATCGACTTGCCTTGCATCCATCGTTAGCTGGTGTGCACAACACATTTCATGTGTCATAATTACGGCACTACGTTCGAGACGACGGTCATTTCCTCGATCATTCAGAGTTAACATTGGGTATTGACTTATGTTATATGGAGCAACCTACTGCTATTCTCGATCGTAGGGAGAAAGTGCTGAAGAACAAGGTCATTTTGCTAGTCCAAGTATCTCAGGGTGGTCGTTCGCCTGGGGAATGTACCTGGGAACGTGAGGAGGATATTCGTTTGCATTTCCCGCACTTTTTTGAGTAGTTGTTCGTTCGTTCGTTTCTGTTGTTTTTGTTTTTTAATTTCGAGGACGAAATTTTTGTAAAGGGGTATGATATAAATCCCCAGTCCCTTATATTTTTCCGTATTTCTTTACAATTTTATCCTTTTTTAAATCCCATTTAAATGTTTAATTATCTTAATTATATATTTCCTAATCAATTAAAACTTAAAACCCAACCACATATATTTAATCCCAAACCCAAGCCTCGGCCTAAGCCTAGGAACCCATCCCTAACCCTCACCCATACTCGACCCGACCCGAACCCGTCTCTTTCCCTCTCTTTCTTTCTTCCTTCCTTCTCCTTCACCCCTACGTTAGAAAACCTACGTCTCCCCCTCTCGCGCCCACCTCTCTCCTTCCCTCCTGCATTAGAAAACCCATGTCGCCCCCTCTCTCGCGCCCACCTCTGCGAGTACCGCTCCATGCCGACGTGGCCCTCGTGCCAACGACCCCGAGATCCCTGCACCTGCTTCCCCTCATCACTCTAACGTCTCTCTTTCTCTATCTTTATGTCACTCAATCCCTCTCTCTCATTTTTCTCTCGATCTCTCTTTAACCCTCACCTCAACCGAGCACTTCCAGCTCCCAACATCACTGCCCATCACCGTTAACCTCGCCGCCTTAGCCGACAAGCTCTCCACCTCGCTGCCTTAGCCGACGAGCTCTCCACCTCGCCGACCTCCCTTCATCGTCAGAGACCCTAAGAACCTGAACTTTTCCCATCTGCAAACACTGCAGCCGCCGTTACCCCTCGACGACCATCTCATGCAGCCGACGAGTGCCACAACCCCCTCCATCATCATCGCACCGAGCACTCCCTCACCCCATCATCCGCCGAGCATACCACCGCACCCACTTCCTCCCTCGATACTGTCATGCCCTGCTTCCCAAAATATGTAAACACGGCACATGACAGGGCCAACCATGCTACCTGTGGTTAGGAATCATACCTCTACAGTCACATTACGGCTGTCAATCGGATATCAAGAACAGAAAAATATAAAAACTAGCTAACACATGTCCATCTGGCACAGTAAATAAAATCAAGAAATAGGTGTGGCGGAAATGAATTAAGATCCAATAACAATAGTATCTAAACGATAGGGAGTGAAGCGAGTTTTACGAGCGGAACGTAGTAATAAGCTTAGAGGAAAAAACCCTGCTTCAAAATGAAAGGCCATCGAAGAGCCTCCGTTTGCTGGTCAAGACGTTATTTTCTCCTAGTTTAGTTATTGACGCTTGTCTTGTCACATTAGTTTCCTTGCCAAAAGAAGGAAGAAAGAAGAGAGGTTTTAGATTCTGAAAGTTCTTTAAGGGGAGTGGAGTGATGTGCTTCTCTTAACCGCCTTCTCACGCTAAACACGTCCCAATATGGGCTCACATCAATAGAAATAAAACTGCAGAAATAAACGAAACTAATCATCTCTAAACTAAATAGCTAGCTCCTCATTGCTCGACTTGATTGCTAAAGTACTTTTGATCTGCCTGCGATAAAGGTAGAGAAACTGGGCCATGCAAAACCCAGACGTCAGTGCGTCATAATATCAAAATAATAGCGATAACCATGATATGATGGTATGATTAAACAAGAATATAAATGATAAACGCAGGTATAAAACAGTGAGTTGTATGTATGTGATATGTACCCTAAAGTCTGTGCTTTTAGGTTATCTATCTACAAGTCTTTGAAATCAATTTAATGGAATCGCCGATGTAACTCAATAGTATCCCATGCATTTCCGGGACCACGGTCAAGATTCTCGGGCTGAATCCGAGACGTGCCGCTAAGCAGTAAACAGGTAACATGTACAGATGAATGATGTTAGTAGTATCATTCCGGGACTGGCCGAGCCTATAAAGACTGATCAGTATAAGTATCAAATTGTTGAGATACAAGTCAGGTTTCATTATTGATTTCCCCTTACCCCCAAGGTTTTGTGTTCAAATCAGGTATTAATGATATAAATCTAATGCCAACACACGATCAAGCAGGTACAGGTTTTGTCTAAGTAGACAATAAGTTACGTCTATCAGGACAACAATCAGGATTGTTGGCATTAG
Organism: Agapanthus africanus; assembly: GCA_030015575.1. Lineage (NCBI taxonomy): Eukaryota > Viridiplantae > Streptophyta > Magnoliopsida > Asparagales > Amaryllidaceae > Agapanthus > Agapanthus africanus. The sequence continues at coordinate 528,048,749 of JASDDO010000016.1, forward strand.
CAATAGGATCCAAGTAACAATTCTGGTAATGTGTCGTGAACATGCCATGTACTGTATATTAACCAAAATAGATACCAATGTAAAACTGTAATCAATATCGAAACACGGTAAACACAACTAATACCAGGATGCATATGTATCTATCTGTAATAACCGTTATACGTCTATTAGCATGTAGGATGCAATCTAGATAACATATTGAACTGTTATAGTAGTATAATAATATTGTGATGATCCGGTATGCAACTAGATAAACTATTATCGGTACGGATAAAGACGGATATGATAAAACTGTAACTTGGTACTACTTGCTGATTATTAAAACGTATGCACTATAGTCGAGCATATGAATATTGATATAATCAAAATAGTATGTTGCAACTTTAGAACTTGCCTGAACGAATCTCACGTCGAGATACGGATTATCTTTATAAAATGGTGTGCTGATAATAATTTGCAACGCTATACATATATGTATATACTAATCATATATATGTTGGTATAGATAAACTAGCATGTTGCACATTAGGAACTTGCCTTGATCGGTCTAAATATGACAATCACAACAACCCGATACACGGAGATACGAAGCAACGGACGATCGAAGTTTTGATCCTGGCTCGCGCACTTGGCGCGGCTAAGTTGTTTGTGCTCGAGGGTTCTGGAGATATGGGGACCTCAGGGATTTGCACAAGGCTCGGGTTATGGTGTTTGGGATCACAGGCGAGTGTTCCGGCGAAGGCGGTGTCGGGTACAATTGAGATCGGCCCCAAGAAGATGAAGGGAAGGAGCAGGGGTCGGTGGTGGTGTGGGGTTGCCCGGAGACGAGGAGGTGACGGGGTAGTTGATGGTGATGGGTTCTCCGGCGACGAGGTAATGAGGGAAACAAGGGTTAGGGTTCTGGGTTCACGTGGCGACGGGGACGTGAAGAAAAAGGAGAAAACGAAAAAGGGAGAGAAAGAGTGTTAAGATTTATTATATAATATAATATATATATATATATATATATATATATATATATTATTAGAGAGAGAGAGAGAATAGTGTGAACGTGAATGATTAAGAGAGAGATAAACGAGAGATTTAATAATTAATTAATTAATATATTATATTAGTTATATAAAATATTATATATATATTGGGATTTTACAGCTAATATCAGATTACTCTGAATATTACCCGTGTCCCATCAAAAAAACTAGTTTTTCAATATAGAGAATATACGTATAAGTTTAAACCATAATGTGATACCCAGTAATTGAAAATATATACCTACAATTACGGATCTACGTAAATGTACGTAGCGATAAAAAACAAGTATGTTTAACAATTAGGGTATGGACGTGATAAAGGGGTGCAACCACATGATATGGGGTACTATGACATGCAAGGCTAGATAAAATATATTATTTAATTTTTATATTATATTTTAAAAGATATACGGATTCTAAAATATATTATATATGTTTATAAAACCTAGATTTGCATGGATACTCTGTGCTAGAAAATATTTGATATAATCTAGAACCATGATGGGTTTCAAACATGCGGGTCGGGTCGGATAATAACCACAACTGCTAATAGCACCAATCGGAACCCAAAAGCAACAATAATAAAGAACTTTGCCGCAATATTTGAAATACCCCAAATATATAGTATAAATGCACTAAGGTGTTACATTATACCCAACTACAAAACAATTTCGTTCTCGAAATTCCCGGAATAAGAAAAGACAAAAAAAACATGGATCGAAGAAAAGAGGTGTGGAAACTTCTGTCGAATCTCGTCTTCACTTTCCTAAGTAGATTCTCCGTGCGAACGATTCCTCCATGAAACAAGTATTAGTAGGATAACTTTATTCTTAAGAACCTTTTCTCGTCGATCCACAATCACCATCGGTTGCTCTTTATACATTAAATCTTTCCTTACTGTCAGTTCCGAGTGATTTAGGACACGCGTCTCATCTCTAACATACTTGCGGAGTTGAGATACATGAAACGCGTCATGAACACCCGCCAAGGATAGTGGTAAAGCCACTTGATACGCTACCTCTCCAACACGCTCGATAATACCGAAAAGCCCCACGAATCGAGGACTAAGCTTGTCTCGACTACCAAATCGGATCACTCCTCAGGTCGGTGATATCTTCAAGAATACAAGATCACTAACTGCGAACTTCAGAGGTCTTCGTCCAGTATCAGCCTAACTTTTCAGTCGATCTTGTGCCACCTTCATATGATTTCGGATCATGTAAATTTTCTCCACCGTTTGCACAATAAGATTCGGTCCCAATAATCTTCTTTCTCCAATATCGTCCCAACAAACCGGCGAGCGACACTTGCGACCGTATAATGCTTTGAATGGAGCCATCAGTATAGTCGCCTGAAAACTGTTATTGTATGAAAACTCCACCAAGTGAAAATGATTCTCCCATGAACCCTTGAAGTTTAACATGCATGCTCTCAATATATTTTCAAGAGTTTGGATCGTTCTTTCAGACTGGCCGTCTGTCTGAGGATGATAGGTCGTGCTAAACTTCAAGCGGGTTGCCAAACTTTCCCGTAGACTCCTCCAAAAGTTTGATAGAAATCGAGTATCACGATCCGAAACGATGCTCACGGATACCCCATGCAATTTCACAATTTTCTGCATGTACCGCTCTGCCAAAGCCTCCGTCGACTGACCAACTCGAAATGGTATAAAATGAGCTGTCTTGGTCAATCAATCGATAATGATCCAAACTGCATTATTGCCCTTTGGATTTCGTGGTGATGCTGTCACGAAATCCATAGTTATGTGTTCCCACTTCCATTTGGAAGTGATTGCAACAAACTAACTACCCTTTGATATTCAGCCTTAACTTGCTAACACACCAAACATTTCGATACGTAGCGAGCAATTTCCCTTTTCATGCCTTCCCACTAGAAATGTTGCCGTAGATCTCTATATATCTTCGTGCCTCCCGAGTGTACAAAATACGCGGAACTATGAGCCTCCTTCATGACTTCTTCACGAACATCTCCCTTAGGCACACATAAACGACTCCCATATCGTAATGAACCATCTTCATGAATCAACAAGTCTGTTCGGAGTCCCTCTTCTACTTGTCCTCGAAACATCTGCAATCTTGGATCGCGCGACTGTGCTGCTTTAATGTTATCGATCTATGATGATTGTACTTGCAACTGCATCAATTGTCGTGAAGAACTTGTTAGTACAATCTCCAAATCAAATCTTTGAAAATCATCTATAATCTCCCTTTATGCAGTCAACATCCGTATTGCTGGCAACCAACTTAGAGAATCCGGCACTACATTAACTTTTAGATCAATATCATAGTCAGCCATCAGTTCTAACCATCTATGTTGCTTCGTGTTGAGCTCTTTCTGTGTGAACACATACTTTAGGCTTTTGTGATCGGTAAACACTTCAACTCTTTCGCCCAATAAGTAGTGTCTCCAAATCTTCAGAGCGAAAATCACTGTTGCTAATTCCAGATCATGAGTTGGGTAGTTCTTCTCTTGAGTCTTCATTTGTCTTGACGCATAAGCTATGACCTTCCCATGCTGCATTAGAACACATCCTAAGCCTTTTCCAGATACGTCACTGTGAATAACTAACCCTCCGGAACCATCTGGCACTGTCAGAATAGGAGCGGTGGTCAATCTTTACTTCAACGCTTCAAAAGCCGACGCACACTTCTCGGTCCATACGAACGGTACCTCCTTTCGTGTTAGCTTGGTCGATGGTTCTTCCATTCGAGCGAAGTTCTCCACAAACCTTCTATAGTATCCGGCAAGCCCAAGAAAACTTCTGATCTCCCCTACGTTCTTTGGAATTAGCCAATCATGAACAGCTGCAATTTTTTCGGGGTCAACGGCAATTCTATCTCCGGATACAATATGACCCAAGAACTTCACTTCTTCGAGCCAAAACTCGCACTTGCTCATCTTAGCATATAACTTTTCTTGTCTCAACGTTTGCAGTGCGATCCTCAAGTGTTTTGCATGCTCTTCTTTGCTCCTCGAATAGACCAAAATATCATCAATAAACACCACTACAAACTGGTCTAGATATGGTCAAAAGATTCGGTTCATCAAGTCCATAAATATTGCCGGTGCGTTTGTAACTCCAAATGGCATCACTAAGTACTCGTAGTGCCCATATCGAGTTTGGAACGCCGTCTTGCAAATATCTTCCAATTTCACCCGAACTTGATGATATCCAGATCGCAAATCCAACTTCGAGAATACCCTCGAACCACTGAGTTGATCGAATAATTCGCCGATGCGAGGGATTGGGTACTTGTTCTTAATAGTTACCCGATTTAATTCTCGATAGTCGATGCAAATCCTCTGCATGCCATCATTCTTCTTGACTAGAAGAACTGGCGCTCCCCATAGTGAACCGTTGTTGCGAATCCAACTTTTCTCTAGTAATTCGGCAACTTGTTTCTTTACCTCATTTAGTTCCACCGGCGCCATTGGATAATAAGCCTTTGAAATCGGCGCTGCTCCAGGAATAAAATCAACCGTGAACTCCACATCTCGTTTTGGCTGTAATCCCGAGATGTCCTCGAACACATCCATAAAATCCCGAACTACAGCTGGTGCTTCTTCCTTGTTTACTTCCATCGACGAAAGAACGACACTAGTCGGCCTAGCTATAAATTCGACTGGCCCGACAGATCTGCTACCTCCCAAAAATATAAACTCCGGATGTCCAAGAATTTGGAAAATCACTTTCTTTGCCCTACAATCAATGTGAGCGAGGAAAATACCAAGAAAATCCATTCCCAAGACAACATCATAGCTGCCAGTATCAATCACCAAGAAATCTGCGAATAACTCTCGCCCGCAAATAACAATCGAGCAACTCTTGCACTCACTACCGTAGGGTGTTTTTCATCACCGCATTGAGATGGGAATACGCGTGCTTGTCAGGCGCATTACAGATTCTCCCTGCCTAGGGTAGGCTGGGGTTTATTGATTGTGGGGATCCGAATCTCCAGCAGCCGCGAACTAAGCTGCCATTAATTACCCCTCACCTTTGGAGCGAGAGAACCTCCGATTGACGGGTCAAACAGGTCATGCGAACTCAATGTTCAGTGTTGTGTTTTGAAAGGGTAAAAGCGTCCAAAGGACACGTGGGGGGACCAGCGCCTCACGTGCATGGCACGCAGGCGCTGGGCGCTAGCGCCCCACATGCATGGCACGCTGGCACTGGGCGCCAGCGGCCCACGTGCTTGGCACGTGCATGGCACGCGGGCGCTGGGTGCCAGCGCCCCACGTGCATGGAACGCGGGCGCCAGCGCCCTACGTACTTGGCACACGTGCGCGGGACGCCAGCAGGAAAAGGGACTCGGTCCCTGCACTGGGAACTGTGCTCCCAATTTGACTTATGGAGTTGAACTTCTGACAGAGAGTAGGCTTAGTCCCTGCACTGAGAGTTGTACTCCCAAAAAGAAAGATTTATTATTTTTTGTGTGTGTGTGTGTGTGTATTTAAGGAATTAAACTTCTAAGATATTTTTGGAGCTGATGAAAGGGGATTCTCCCTTGAGCCCTGGATCTTTCCCAAAATAGGATTTTTAGAGATGGGTCTCATTCTTCTTCCTCTCTGTTGGCCGGATCTTGGATGAAAGGGGGGTGAGATTAAAAAATCTCCCCTTTCGAAGATTGGATGGAAGATCTGAGCTTCCCTTTGTGGGTTTTGTGGTGAAAAACTATTTATTTTTGGAAAAAAAAGAGTAAAACTCTTGATTTAATTCAAAAAAAGAAAAATGTTTAAAAGCTTGAGAAAGGAGAAGGAGGCACAAACCCTAGTTTTTGGGGAGAATGAATTGTATTCTTTATTTCATTATTATGTTGCCTTATATAGGCTTACAAATTTACATATAGCCCCTTGGGCTTTACAAAATGGCATTTTGCCCATCCCAAGCCTCAAGTGCTCCTTTTTTTTGCACATGAGCCATGGGCTTTACAAAAATTTGGTTTTATGCCCATTTTTCTTACATTCATGCATAAAAAATTAGATCAAAATTATTTATTACATGATTTCGTTCTGGCATGGGGGAGATTTGCCGCGGGGCTCGACTTGGGCATGGGCCCACTTGATCTGGGCTTAAGCCCACCTGGTTTGGGTTGACTTTGAGTTTGACTTGGTCAACCGGGGTGTAATTTTTGACCCCAACAAAGTGTCCCCCATCAATAAATGCATACCGCACATGTGGGTCGTGTGCATGAAATTGATGGATCTTCTTTCATGTGAAGGCGACTTGATTTGGTTCCCGCTTTTTGGGAAGCCGGCACTGCCCTTTTTACGACATGGATGATCGATGTATCCGGGACAGAGTGTCCATGGTAGACGTTTCCCCGGCATGGAGTGATTTGGTTCCCGCTTTGTTGGGAAGCCGGTACTGCCCTTTTTATGATATGGACGGTCGACGCTTGACGCGTCTTCGAGACGGAGTGTCCGTGGTTGATTCCGAGTTGAAGCATAATTTCGATATGGGGTACACTCTGAGAAGAAGCATGATTCCGACGCAGAGCTTGCTGGTTGACTTGATCTCGCGACGGGGCATAATTCCAATAGGGAGGTCGCTGGTTGATTCCAAACCGAAGCATAATTCCGACAGGGAAGGCAGATACACCGAGGCGAAGCATGATTTCGACACGGGGTACACTCTGAGACGAAGCATGATTCCGACACAGAGCTGGTTGGTTGACTTGATTCCGCGACGGAGCATAATTCCGACGGGGAGGTCACTGGTTGACCTGATTCTGAGGCAGAGCATAATTCCGACAGGGAGGTCGTTGCTGCCCTTTTGCGACTTGGACGGTCGGCGCTGGATTTGACTTGCTGATTTGAGGTGATTTGAGTTGGCATCAGTATCGCTACACTGGAATATGGTACCAGAAGCGAATCATCATTTGCCATGAGAGGATTTGGGGATTTTGGTTTTGGTCGGCATCTGCATTGCTGCACTGGAATAATGCCATGAGCAACTCATCATTTGCCCCGCGAGGATTTGGGAATTGGTATTTGGGTCGGCATCTGCATTGCTGCACCGGAATAATGCCATGAGCAACTCATCATTTGCCCCGCGAGGATTTGGGAATTGGTATTTGGGTCGGCATCTGCATTGCTGCACCGGAATAATGCCAGGAGCAACTCATCATTTGCCCCGGGAAGATTTGGGTATTGGTTTTTGGGGTGGCATCTGCATTGCTGCACTAGAATAATGCCAGAAGTAACTCATCATTTGCCCCGGGAGGATTTAGGAATTAGTTTTTGGGTCGGCGTCTACATTGCTGCACTGGAATAATGCCAGGAGTAACTCATCATTTTCCATTGCCTATTGGGGAGCGATGGCTTAGGAGACAGGTTTAGATCTCTATCACCTAAGGCTTTTCAATTTTATGAGCCGTAAGAGTCTCATAAAAGCATTTTCTCCCTACGAGTCGAAAGGATCCCGCAGGTGTATTTTCTCCTTAGGAGTCGTGAGGACTTCCAAGTGTGTTTTTCCTTTGTGAGTTATAAGGATCCCACGAAGGTTTGTTCTCCTCATGTATCGTGAGGACACATGAGTGGGTCTTTCTAAATGGAGCATAATTCCAAGGGCGGAGACCGGCCGCCGGACTAGTGACTGTGGTGGGGCATGGGTGTGATGGGAATTATTTGAGCTCGTAGATTGTATACGGTAGTCAATTTGGGGACTAACCGTAGGGCTAGGAGAATTTTGGGAAATTGGATTTTGGTTGGCGTCTGCATCGCTGCACTGGAATATGGTACCAGGAGCGACTCATCATTCGCCGTTTGAGAATTTAGATTTTGGTTGGCGTCTGCATGCTGCACTGGAATATGGTACCAAGAGCGACTCATCATTCGTCGTTGGGACATTCAGAGTTTGGTTGGCGTCTGCACCGCTACACTGGAATATGGTACCAGGAGCGACTCATCATTTGCCGTTAGGGATTTGAGTTTTGGACAGCGTCTGCATCGCTGCACTGGAATATGGTACCAGGAGCGACTCATCATTCGCGGGTTTTTTTACTACCGCGATTGCTCTGCCATTTCAACTTTTCTTATCGCGAAGATCGCGATTGCCCTATCATTTCGGCTTTATTTATTCGCGGTTGCCCCATCATTTCGGCTTTATTTTTCATGTTTATTTTACTCGCTGATTTTTATTGCGAGTTGCCCCATCATTTCGGCTTTTCTTTTGTTTTTATTCACACTTTTTTTATTTACATTCCCAGTTTAATGACTTAGAGGTCAATTATTCCCAGTTTAATGACATGGTGGTCAGCGGCTCCCAGTTTAAAGACTTAGAGGTCTGCTGTTTTCAGTTTAACGACTTAGAGGTCATCTATTTCCAGTTTAAAGATGTGGAGGTCTACTGTTACCAGTTTAACGACTTAGTGATCATCTGTTTCCAGTTTAACGACGCGGTGGTCATCTGTTTCCAGTTTAATGATTTAGAGGTCATCTGACGGGGAGCTTAGAGAAGATACCCGATTGAGCAGTTGTCAGGGGCACCTTTGGAGCTTGCCCGAGATGCCTTATTACTTTGTCAGTGTTAATGGCCTTGCCCCCATCTGGGGCCAAGGAAAGTCGTTCAAATACCGACTTGCGTTCGAAGATGGCAATTGAAAATTGTTAACCCCTGCAAATAGAAACATGATTTCAGTACAGGCAATCGATATGTATATTGATTGAGCTCGCATGAACGTTTAACCCGAGATATGGGAGGAGAGAAATGTCCCACCGGGCATGCCAGAATCTGTAGGGTGTTTTCGTCACCCCATTGAGATGGGAATACGCGAGCTTGTCAGGCGCATTACAGATTCCCCCTGCTTAGGGTAGGCTGGGGTTTATTGATTGTGGGGATCCGAATCTCCGGCAGCCGCGAACTGAGCTGCCGTTAATTACCCTTCGCCTTTGGAGCGAGAGAACCTCCGACTGACGGGTCAAATAGGTCATGCGAACTCAATATGCAGTGTTGTGTTTTGAAGGGGTAAAAGTGTCCAAAGGACGCGTGGGGGGCCAGCGCCTCACGTGCGTGGCACGCAGGTGCTGGGCGTTGGCGCCTCACGTGCTTGGCACATGGGCACTCGCGCGCTGAGCGCCAGCGCCCTACGTGCATGGCACGCGGGCACCAGCGCCCCACGTGCTTAGCACGCGGGCGCTAAGCCTCAGCAGGAAAAAGGACTTGGTCCCTGCACTGGGAGTTGTGTTCCCGATTTGACTTATGAAGTTGAACTCCTGACAGAGAGTGGGCTTAGTCCCTGCACTGGGAGTTGTACTCCCAAAAAGAAAGATTTATTATTTTGTATGTATATATATATATATATATATATAAGAAATTAAACTCTTAGGATATTTTTGGAGCTGATGAAAGGGGCTTTTCCCTTGAGCCCTGGATCTTCCCCAAAATGGGATTTTTGGAGATGGGTCTCCTTCTTCCCCTTTGTTGACCGGATCTTGGATGAAAGGGGGGTGAGATTTAAAAATCTCCCCTTTCGGAGATTGGATGGAAGATCTGAGCCTCCCTTTGTGGGTTTGTGGTGAAAAACTATTTATTTTTGGAAAAGGAACAGTAAAACTCATGATTTAATTCAAAAAAAGAAGAAGGTTTAGAATCTTGAGAAAGGAGAAGGAGGCACAAACCCTAGTTTTTGGGGAGAATGAATTTTATCCTTTATTTCATTATTATGTTACCTTATATAAGCTTACAAATTTACATATAGCCCCTTGGACTTTACAAAATGGCATTTTGCCCATCCCAGGCCTCAAGTGCTCATTTCTTTTGCACATGATGTAGGGTTCCTAGGCACTCTAGTGAGGTCTCACAAGGCATCAACCATGCCAATTTCAAAAAATCTAGGTGCCGAGAAACCCGACTACGGATCGTTGGCTAGAAAACTAGGCGAAAAAGAAAACTAGTTAACAACTTAACAAAAAGGAAACGGAAATACAACCTTTGTAGATCCGGTGCTCCACCTCCATAGCTCCGCAACGAAGTCCCCTCGCTGTCCTAGTGAATTCCCGGGCTCTAGCGTCGGCTTCATCGGAGAATAGGCGAGCTAGGTCGTCGATGTCCATGCCGAAGATGATCTACGTCGAGACATCGCTAGATCAAGCTCCAACTTCACCAAGTCAAGAAAACTTGTGAAGGAAACACACTCTACTACTTGGCAAGAGGTAGAGGATGAAGAAATAGGAAGTGAGTAGACTTTAGAATTGGATTTCTCACTCTAATTCATCAATCACCATTGATGGATGCAAGGTTTTCTTCTTGAGTTCAAGGAAGAAGAAGAAGAATGTTATGATAAGTATTAATTAAAATAGAAAAGAAAATCCATTCTTATCATAACACTTATCATGGTTAAGTGTAGAGAGAGAACTATAGTTAAGTGGAGTGGTTAGGTTTTAACATGAGACAAAATGGTGACTTAATGAAAGCTTCATGAAGCTTCATATACAAACAAAGAAAAGCCACCATTTTCTCACTCATTTTCTTTTTCCAAATGAATAACTAAATAAAATAAATGAATAAGAAAATTGTAAACCCTAACCACTCATAAAACCATGGTTCAATCTTTACACAAACCCAAGTTTGCATGCATCATCAAACATGATACAAGCAAGTGCACAAAATCATATCGCATATGCAATGCGCACATCCGAGCGAGAAAATCCATTTAAAGTAAACCGATACTAGTTAATGCAAAGTAATATATCAAATATATAATTATACATTAAATCATTAAATCAACACTTGATTCAATGATCCGGTCATGTCGCACACAACCGACCAGTATACAATGTATCGGCTTATCGAATCAATACTTCATTCGATAACTAGGTTATATCGTATACAACCAATCGATACATTCATCGCGAGAATAGAATACGGTATCACATACACGCATTATTCTCGGTCCCGCACATATCTCATATGCGCTCCTATTTCATTTCACTTGAACCAGGAAGCCTCTGTGTAGGACTCTAAAGACTCGTCAATACGCCGGCAGCAGATGATGATCATATCAAGCACCCACAAGCCGCAAGCGGTCTGCTAAACGTAACGGCCACCCGGGTATTGAACGATCAGAAGATCGACGAGCAAGCCCGCTCACACTCCTGTGAATCCAACCAGTAACACTTACCGTACAGTCCGGTCTGATCGTCTGATATGTCGCATATCTCGCCTAGGGGTGGTAAACGTCAGACCCCAATAGCTCGATAAGTCGTGTCGATATGAGGTCTATAACTGTTCGAGAAACTACTGGTAACACTTACCAGTAAATCTCAGCAACCCTGGCCAGGGATTTCCGGTTATAGCCAATCGAACACAGCGCAACATCAACTCCCTATACCGGGAGAAACGAATCCCCTCCTATCGCTCATTGCCTCCATGTGACTCGGGACTGTACCCAAAAACCACCGTTTTGCACGCCCTCTTGGACGTGGTAAGATGGAAATCAAAGTACAGTGGGAACCACACAAGACTCTATGACGATCTCGGGTCAACAGACTACTCTGTACCAGTGTCACCAGAGAACTGCCATCTGACGTGAGGTATAATACCATCTGGGAGTTCTCGGCGAGTCCGTCCAGTGTACCCAGTCTCCACTGAGCACCCGTATATCATCTCTGATGTCAAACACCAATGGATATGGGATCATCCATCGCCCATCTGTATGGGTCGAGAAGGTACACGCTAGTCTACTCTGGTATATCGATGCCCCGTCTCAATACACCCACGACTAGGGACTTTGAAGGATGTACTTATGGACTACCATGTCCCCACTAGTATGATCCGCATCATAGTCCAGGTAGTCAAGTACACATCCTAAGGGCTTTACCAACATGTAACAGAGAGACAATCAATGTACACGTTAAGGTAAAGAGCAACCAGATAGCATACTATCATGTCGAGCAAGAAAGTCCTCCCTATATATGTCCCAGCATCCACTACAATATACATCCAATGTACAGTAATGGCCTCTAGGGCATACATATAACTAACAATCTCCCACTTGCACTAGGGCCATCTGTAGCAGTGGTTGAAGTATCTCATACTCAACCATCCCATAAAAGTCTCTCTTTGGGAACAGGCCTTTGTGAGTGGATCCGCTGTGTTGTCCTCTGAGTCTACTCTCCTGACCTCGATCCCCTGGAGATCAACTATCTCCATGATCAGGTGATGCTGCCTCAGAATATGTCTGGATCACTGATGGGACCTGAGTTCCCTGGCCAAAGCCACAACTCCATTGTCACACAATGGGAGGAACATAGTTCATCTCATGAACCAATATACACCCAAACAGCCTCTTTGGTAGCATCTTAAGTAGCGATGTATCCTGCCTTCATCGTCTAGTATGTCACGGTATCTAGCTTGGAACTCTTCCAACATACCGTCCCTCTACTGAGGGTAAAGACAATGCCTGCGACTGACATTCAGTCGTCTTTATCACCCTGGAACCCTTCCAGTGATTCTCCCCAGGATCGATTGATACCATCTCACTACAACTAGTGAGAATCCTAACATCCAATTAAATCTATCTCATAGATCCAAAACTCAGGATTTATGAGGTATCATTTTGATCCTATATGGAGAATCCATATGATAAACGGAGATTGATCAAGCGTAGCATAAGAACCTCCTTTCTTATCAAGAGTATGCCATCCACGTACTCTACGAGGATCGTCACCATACTCCCTACTACCTTTTTGTTTATACAAGGTTCATCTACCATTTTGATGATGTCAACTTCTTTGACTACTTCATCAAAACAGACGTTCCAACTCCGCGATACCTGCTTTATCCTATAAAGCAGCTTGCACACGTTTCCGCTGCTCCCACTGTCTACGAGGCCCTCTGGCTGTGTACTTATAGACGCACTCTTCTAAAATATCATTTAGAAAAGCAGTCATGACACCCAACCGCCAGATATCGTAGTCATGGTATGTAGCCGTGGCAAGTAGTATCTGGATGGACTTAAGCATAGGTCCTTAGAAAAGGTTTCATCATAATCCACGCCTGGTCGATGACGAAAACCTTTAACAAGTCAAGCTTTGAAAGTCTCAACTTTTCCATCTACACCAAGTAATCTTCTCAAGATATACTTGCTCCTGATGGGGATTTAACCCTTCAGATATTGCAACTAAAGTCCATACTTTGTTGGTGTATAAGGATTCCATCTCAGATCGCTAAACATCCAGCCATTCTTACAGAGTCTCAGTCTTGATGGCCAGCTCGAAACTAGTTGGGTCATCATCTCATGATGCATTCCTCGCTCCCACTGTCATAGAGAAACCGAAGTATCTCTCAGGTGGGTGAGGAACCCTACTAGATCGGCGGAGAGGCTGAGGTTCGTTGGTTTCTACTGAATCCTCTGGTTGTACCAAATCATCTATTGTAGTTTGTATAGCTGGAACACTTCCAGTTCTACATAACAGACCTTGCCTCGAGCTTGTCCGGATTTTGCTTTTAGACATAGGCCGGACAACCCCAAATCTTAACTAGCTTAAGACATGGGCTCTACCCTTTCCATATCTCATATGGAGTGGTAGGCAACTGATTTGATTTGAACCCTTTTCAATAGGTATGCAGCTTCTCAAGTGCATAACTCCCAAAAGGAAATAGGTAACTCAGTAGTACTCATCATAGAGCACACCTTATCATATAGGGTGTGATTGCTCCGCCCCGATATACCATCGTGCTATGGTGTATTCGGAGGAGTAATGCTGAGAGAGAATCTCATTCTCCTTTAGAATAATCCAGGATTTCCGTGCACAAGTATTCTCCTCCTTGATCTCATCATAGGACATAATACTTATACCTGTTATTGGTTCTCTACTTCTAACTTATATTCTGTGAATATCTCAAAAGGTTCGGACTTGTGTTTCAACAGGAACATATGTCTGAATCTCGAGAGATTATCAGAGAATGTAATGAAGTACAAAGAACCGGTCTTGGCATATGTAGACTGGGGACCTACATACATCAACATATATCATCCCAAGAGTTCACTAACTCTTTCTCTGTTTCCAGTAAACGGAGCTATGGTCATCTTATCTTTGTGACATGACTGGCGAGTTTCACAAGATGTAAGTTCAAACTAATTTAAATATGCATCTTTATGTAACTCTAGCCAGTCGGGTCGCATTGATCTGACCTAGTCTACAAAACCTCTAGAAGGATTCGTTCATTTCTGAACTCTTCCTCTTGTGTGTGTTATGTATATTAAGAACTGTAGTTTGATTTAGAACATCAATACTTTTAGATAACGTGCCTGAACCGATCAACTTTTGATATAGGAAATGTTCAAAACATTATCCGTCAATACAAAATTATATCCTTTCTTTTCTAACAAAGAGAGTGATATGATTTGGCATATCAGGTTCGGTATCTAATAACATTCGTTCAGAATCAATGTATTGGTAATACAGGGTGATAGTGACCGACAGACTTGGCTGCAACTCTTGCCTCGTTTTCTGCCTCATGAAACTTATTACCCGTTCTCAGTTTTTCTACCCTTTTGTAGCCCTATGTAACAAATTACATATCTGGGATCCTGATCCGGTATCATATACCAGGGATGCGGAGGATACTGAGAAACAGTTCTGTATAATGAACACACCCGAAGATGATGCATCAGCATGCACTCTCTTCGTTTGGGCGGTACGGGAAATCTGGTATTCCCCAATTTCCTGCTCGGTCTTATAACAATTATAAGTTGGAGCGGGACCAACGTTCCCCAGCTCAGAATAACAAGCGGGTTCGGTCAATAATCCGTATTATTATCTTGATTAAGGCGTGATATGGTCGCTACCTGGAGAGAGAGAGAAGAAAACACTCAGCGTGCGCTCTTTCAAGATCAGATTGGTTATTATTTTATCTAATCGGGATGGCTCCCACTGTTTTTATCAAATCTTCCTTCAAACCTTAAAAGGAAAGACTAGCCGGGATTAATTACACTCTGCAAGTTCGCCAATCTTTCAGCCAGGCCAGTGTCGGTACTTTGAGGGAGGTTCCCCGTGCTTTCGCACGGACCTAATTACTGTAAACCTCGTTTTCCCATAGGCGTAACCCCGTCGACACCTTTCTAGACACCTACTTGATCGGCTAATTGCAAAGTGCAAAACTCTCCTAGGAGTAACAATTACTCGCAGTGGGTATCGGGATCCAACTATCACATAGAAGGTATGCAATCTCATTGCAAATTTCAACACTTGAAACTCCCGATAATGGTTTTTACCCCTAGCACCTATGACCTTGGCTAAGGTCAACAAATCATAGGTACTAGTCAAGTTCTACCCGTCATTTCGTGATTAATTAGACCCACCCACATGACCCTTGGCTAAGGTCAACAAAGCCACATGACTGTCCTAACTAATCGCATCATATGCTGTGTAGGAAGACATCACTTAGCTACCGTTCACTGTGCCTTGACTATGGTCAACAAACACAGCACGAATACTAAGTACTCTACTTCCTAAAATGACGGAGGGTTGCGAATGGTTTTTGTGAAAACCTTTAACGCTTTGAACTTGATCTCGTTGCGGAATCAAATGGTTATTAAATGGAATGTTTTCGAGGCTTTTCTAGTTTTGCTAAAGGGGTCACTCCCGGTGAAGGGATCGTCGGCCATTTCCTCGTCGAATGAGGTGCGGGATATATCATATATATCACTATGCAAAGCGGAAACTATAGAAGAGATCAAAGACAAACCGAGGGTTGTAGCATCTGCCAGTTATTGCTAAAGGAGTCACTCCCGGTGAAGGGATCTCGGTCCTTTCCTCATCGAATAAGGTGCAGGATGTTCTATAATGAACACCGCGATGCAAAGCAAGAACTGTAGCTACCTGTTTTTATTTTGAAATTCGATTCCACAACATCAATTAGGTTTATTTTCTTTCATTAATCTCATTAATGAATATCCCATCATTTAAATCCACCTAAACATCACAGATAAATATAACGTACGCTTATGCCATCCGCATTCGCCTCGATGTCCTGTCTGCACCGTTAGGTTAGGTAACTAACGGCAGAGCGGGGCAGGGTTAGTGCGGGTGTAAAACATAAGCAACGTCTATATAATATATCATATATACTATATATAATACCTGTCACAGAACATCATATGATCTCATCACAGATAAAACACAGCAGAAGAAACATATGAAATATTGGATATACTAGGACGTCCGTGTTTTCAATACGAGCCAGTATAAAACACGGATTCCACGGTCGTGATGAATAGCCAATCCCACACCCCTAGACCCCTACGAGAGCGGCAAGCAACCCTACCAATTCTAGGGTTAGGATACCCGGACTCGACTCCTCGAGATGGTCTCCCACTGGACCCCAGAACCCGGTTACTTGTGCTCCCCTCCTTGGGTCTATCCTAGTGCAGAAAAGTAAATAATATACAAATGGTGACAACATCCGCAACCTGGAAGTGCCCCAATAAAAGAATATTACATACAAGTTTTTACATGAATGAAAATGAAAAACACTCATCTCACATAAAAAAAACCCGGCTATTTAAACACGACGATCCAATATAACATATCCAGCAACACATAACATCACATGTCATCAACGTAAGTAAATATGCGCATCCCAATTGTCGTTGACATATAGCAACGAAACCGGCGACATCACATATTACACTTACGGTCACAGAAAAGAAAGTGTAAAACTACAACAGTTGGAATCCGCAACCACCTCAGACATCGCATGCCTGACCAAATGAATTACTTAGACATCGCATGCCTAACAATTATAAACCCCGCATTTTAGTCTCAAAATCGAAAACTCTTTTCAATATCAAGTCGGGCAATTCAACAAGATTCCCGACATCCTGATCGAATGCTCGTCGCAAACTTCAGTAGGCGGCCGCACCCCCGACGCCGTCGACGAAGTGCACCAAGGCGGAACACCGCCACCGCGAGCACCCGAACGGACGCTTTCGGCGACGGGGTTCTCCTACAGTCACTTGGTCGGGGCTATGGAGTGAGGCTGTCTATTAAGTTTACCCGGCGAGTATCCGCGTACGCTACGTGATTGCGACGGACTTTTGATCACATCAAAATTCCGTGGCAACCGATCAAGTGAGACTAAACTGCTATGTTTATAACATTCATTCAGTTATCACATAACTTTTGTGAATTCCAATTATTGTATCCCATTCCAGATAAACAGAAAATGTTAAACTTTTCGATCGAACAATCGAACACACAAGTTTTCCCGATACAGCTCAACACATGAAATAAGTCTAACAACATTCCGTTCGTGCCTCAGTACCAACGGTCCAGCCGTAGAAGGGTCAAGCCAACGCCTCACATGTGGCACGCCGTACTGCCCCAAACCCTAAGGTTCAAAGGGCAGTTCAAGACGGTCACATAATCGAGTTAAGGTTTATTGTCTTCTAGAGGGTCCATCGCGTTACTTGCACTACTTAGAACGTCATCAAACTACGGAAAAATCCAACATTTGGAAATTTCCCGGCAGGGGAAAAATTGGGTATTTATATCCGGTCGAATTTTTAACATATTCTAAAATTTATCCGGAAAGCCACATAGACAAAATTTGATACTCCGATCGAAACACCGAAACCCCAAAACCACCTCAGAAAATTCAACTCATGAATAAACAATAAAATATTCCAGAAAATACAGCACTAAAATATAGGAATTACTGTGCTATTTTCAAGTGGTGACGTGACAACTTAGCCGCGGAACCGCCGCACAAGCCATGCTTGTGCCGCGGTTCCGCCGCACTGTAGACGAATTGGACTCTCGAACTTCACAGTAATTCATCAATTTCCCTGCTGAATTTTCTGCATATTTTTATTTTTGAAAAAGACCAGATTCCAGAAATTGTCCAGAGAGCATGGAAATTTTGCGGTTTCGGTTCGTTCGGACTTCAAACTCCGTCTAAACTTCGCCTAAGGCTCTAGCTAGGCTCTGATACCACTGTAGGGTTCCTAGGCACTCTAGTGAGGTCTCACAAGGCATCAACCATGCCAATTTCAAAAAATCTAGGTGCCGAGAAACCCGACTACGGATCGTTGGCTAGAAAACTAGGCGAAAAAGAAAACTAGTTAACAACTTAACAAAAAGGAAACGGAAATACAACCTTTGTAGATCCGGTGCTCCACCTCCATAGCTCCGCAACGAAGTCCCCTCGCTGTCCTAGTGAATTCCCGGGCTCTAGCGTCGGCTTCATCGGAGAATAGGCGAGCTAGGTCGTCGATGTCCATGCCGAAGATGATCTACGTCGAGGCATCGCTAGATCAAGCTCCAACTTCACCAAGTCAAGAAAACTTGTGAAGGAAACACACTCTACTACTTGGCAAGAGGTAGAGGATGAAGAAATAGGAAGTGGGTAGACTTTAGAATTGGATTTCTCACTCTAATTCATCAATCACCATTGATGGATGCAAGGTTTTCTTCTTGAGTTCAAGGAAGAAGAAGAAGAATGTTATGATAAGTATTAATTAAAATAGAAAAGAAAATCCATTCTTATCATAACACTTACCATGGTTAAGTGTAGAGAGAGAACTATAGTTAAGTGGAGTGATTAGGTTTTAACATGAGACAAAATGGTGACTTAATGAAAGCTTCATGAAGCTTCATATACAAACAAAGAAAAGCCACCATTCTCTCACTCATTTTCTTTTTCCAAATGAATAACTAAATAAAATAAATGAATAAGAAAATTGTAAACCCTAACCACTCATAAAACCATGGTTCAATCTTTACACAAACCCAAGTTTGCATGCATCATCAAACATGATACAAGCAAGTGCACAAAATCATATTGCATATGCAATGCGCACATCCGAGCGAGAAAATCCATTTAAAGTGAACCGATACTAGTTAATGCAAAGTAATATATCAAATATATAATTATACATTAAATCATTAAATCAACACTTGATTCAATGATCCGGTCATGTCGCACACAACCGACCAGTATACAATGTATCGGCTTATCGAATCAATACTTGATTCGATAACTAGGTTATATCGTATACAACCAATCGATACATTCATCGCGAGAATAGAATACGGTATCACATACACGCATTATTCTCGGTCCCGCACATATCTCATATGCGCTCCTATTTCGTTTCGTTTGAACCAGGAAGCCTCTGTGTAGGACTCTAAAGACTCGTCAATACGCCGGCAGCAGATGATGATCATATCAAGCACCCACAAGCCGCAAGCGGTCTGCTAAACGTAACGGCCACCCGGGTATTGAGCGATCAGAAGATCGACGAGCAAGCCCGCTCACACTCCTGTGAATCCAACCAGTAACACTTACCGTACAGTCCGGTCTGATCGTCTGATATGTCGCATATCTCGCCTAGGGGTGGTAAACGTCAGACCCCAATAGCTCGATAAGTCGTGTCGATATGAGGTCTATAACTGTTCGAGAAACTACTGGTAACACTTACCAGTAAATCTCAGCAACCCTGGCCAGGGATTTCCGGTTATAGCCAATCGAACACAGCGCAACATCAACTCCCTATACCGGGAGAGACGAATCCCCTCCTATCGCTCATTGCCTCCATGTGACTCGGGACTGTACCCAAAAACCACCGTTTTGCACGCCCTCTTGGACGTGGTAAGATGGAAATCAAAGTACAGTGGGAACCACACAAGACTCTATGACGATCTCGGGTCAACAGACTACTCTGTACCAGCGTCACCAGAGAACTGCCATCTGACGTGAGGTATAATACCATCTGGGAGTTCTCGGCGAGTCCGTCCAGTGTACCCAGTCTCCACTGAGCACCCGTATATCATCTCTGATGTCAAACACCAATGGATATGGGATCATCCATCGCCCATCTGTATGGGTCGAGAAGGTACACGCTAGTCTACTCTGGTATATCGATGCCCCGTCTCGATACACCCACGACTAGGGACTTTGAAGGATGTACTTATGGACTACCATGTCCCCACTAGTATGATCCGCATCATAGTCCAGGTAGTCAAGTACACATCCTAAGGGCTTTACCAACATGTAACAGAGAGACAATCAATGTACACGTTAAGGTAAAGAGCAACCAGATAGCATACTATCATGTCGAGCAAGAAAGTCCTCCCTATATATGTCCCAGCATCCACTACAATATACAGCTAATGTACAGTAATGGCCTCTAGGGCATACATATAACTAACACATGAGCCATGGGCTTTACAAATATTTGGTTTTATGCCCATTTATCTTACATTCATGCATAAAAAATTATATCAAAATTATTTATTACATGATTTCGTTTTGGCGTGGGGGAGATTGGCCGCGGGGCTCGACTTGGGCATGGGCCCACTTGATCTGGGCTTGGGCCCACCTGGTTTGGGGTTGACTTTGACTTTGACTTGGTCAACTGGGGTGTAATTTTTGACCCCAACAACTACTAGATATAATTTTCCTATTCCCAGTGTGTATGTCTGTCACGCTCCGCTTCCCAAAATACGGAATACGGAAAGTGACGAAGGCCAGCCGTGTTACCTACGGTAAGGAAAGATCCTTCCATAGTCACATAAGGCTGTCTAGATTAACTTGACAAAATAAAGTTCAATACCAAAAGGAATAATACTGATAATCATGCTGCAATGAAACCAAAAGAAATCCTAAAAATTGGTCCACTAGATAATTGAAGCAATTAAAGATCCAAAACAAAATATTCGGAAATAAAATTCGATCCAAAAGAGATACATAAGTCCTAATGTCTCATAAGGGCGCACATGCTAAAAGCTAATTAAAAAGGGTGAAAATAAACCTACGGTTACTGATCTTCAGCAAAGTCCTGGTAGCCGCTCTGATCCCGCTCGGCCTGAAAACCTGTCTCTAAACCTGAGATGGCAAATCTCAAGGATGTCAGAACATCCCAGCAAGTACTCAACGTATAAAGTGTGTGTGTAGCATAATAACATGAATATATGAAAATGGTGAAGCCCGGTGCGTAAGAAAATCAGGTATATAAATAATTAGATGCATTAACACTATGAAACATGTATGTAAGGGGTCAAGTCATAACCTGACTGGTCACTAAAAGGTAAACTATCCTATCGTAAGCTCGAGTGTGTACGTCAACCTCTGCAGGAGTATTCCTAACCCAAGACTGGTGCCCCAGGGGCTAGGAAACACGCGCCCAACTGTGGAATGAACATGAGACCGCTATAGCCCGGTACGAGCTGTAAACATGAGACCGATATAGCCCGGTACGAGCTGTAAACATGAGACCGCTATAGCGCGGTACGAGCTGCCGGCATGGGACTCCAGAGATCCTGTTGTACAACGCACACTCAAACTACCCCAACATCCACGTATTTATAGCTACTATGGTAAAGATTAAATCATTAAATTACAAATGCTGAACAGACAGGAACTTATGGTATGGTAATTGTATGGAAATAAAACTGGTGAATAGTGGTGTCATGGCATGTTGTTCAGCATTCCAATTAATGATTTCATTTTAATATAAATAACAAGGATCATGAATAGGCATGTCAAATCAAGGTGTTCTATGTAAATCAACATGAGTCTCGAATGAGTATAAAGCATGTAAAAGGATTCTTGTGCATAGTAATCATGTCATAGCATCACATAAAGAAAAAAAAACAAGCAGCAGTTGGTAATTAGCAAAAGAAATGGTTTTCAGGTATAGCTCGATGGGGAAAAATTTATATGACCGTTAGCCTTAGAAAAGTTCATAACTTTGTGTTTATACTCACTCATACTTTAGGGGGAACATTTAGCAATGTTTTATACAACTAAATTGCACCTAATTTATAATGAAATTTGTAGTTGCAAGTTAACAGTCAGCAATATATCAGCAAGTGTTCCGATAAGGACAGATGATAAAACTGTGAAAGAAACCTCTTTCCTCTAATATCCAAACTTGCACGGGTTAAGAACTAATTTAGATAATCGCCGATGTTGCATCGACAAAATGAAAAGAGTAAGAGTACTTGCCTGAGATTAACGATCACGGAAAATGATGTACGAAAATGCGGGGCACGATCTCAGCTAAGGTGCGACTTGGGATCTGGGTTATACAATCCGCCTAGATAAATTCATCGGTTAAACCATAAATATCTACATAAATATTGTCACACCACCAAACACAATTATATCAATTTAGGATTTTGATACTAATTTTCCCTTTCAATTGTTCACTGATTTCATAACATTGCATTTTATTCATATTTTTATTTTTTTTATTTTTTTCTGAAAAGGCAGGGATCGGGGAAAACTTACAGAGGATGATCGCAACAAGCTAAGGTTCAGATGGTCCTGGGTCGAGCCGAGAGCACTCGGGGGTTCAGATCTGACGATGGAAGGACAGGGATGATGTTGCTGCAGGGGAGCCGTGGAGATCCGGATGATGAGAGCAGCGGAGAGGAGAAAACGAGGGTTGCGGCGACGTTCAGGGTTCTGTGCAGGTCGCTGGAGGTCGTGGTAAGGATTCAGGGATCGGCGGCGTGGGGCAACGGCGATGCGATGGGTGCAGCGACGAGGTCGGGTTCTTAGGAGGGTTGCCGTAGGTTTGCAGGGGAGAAGCATCGTGAGGGAGAAGAGAGAGGTGAGGAGGATGAGAGGAGAAGATCGAGGTCGGGGAGGAAACGGCGAGACATGGCGAAGGCTAGGGTTAGGGTTTTCGTGAGCGAAAGCGGGTGATGGGAGAAGAAGAACGAGGAGAGAGAGAGAGAGATGTGAGTATGAAAGAGAGAGAGAGAGAGATTTTTTTGTATCTAAAAAGAAATTTTTATAAATATATGTATATAGATGCATATCTTCAATTGATCGTATTTAGAGAGTCGGTACAGATTTTCTTGTTCTCATATTAACAGTAAATAGATACGCAAAATGTTATTTTGCTGCCACTAAGAAAATATTATATATAATATAAAAACTGAATATTTTTTCCATATCAAAATTGGTTACAGTAAAAATTCAAAATAAAATATATTAGCAGCCAATTAAAGGTTCTAAAATTATGGAAAAAGAATCTTGATAAAAATCTTAAACTGCTGCATCCAAATAGGGCCGTTACATCCTACCTACCTTACAGAAAATTCCGTCCTCGAAATTGGAAGAACGACTACAAGATCAAGAAAACAGGTGTGGGTACTTTTGACGAATCTTGTCCTCACGCTCCCAAGTGGATTCCCCGCGAGAACGTCCACCCCAAGATACAAGAACTAAAGGGATGATCTTGTTTCTTAATACCTTCTCCTTACGGTCGACAATGGCTGTAGGTTGCTCTTCATACGAGATATCGGTGCTCAAGGTTAATTCAGAGTGATCGAGAACATGACTGTCATCGCGAACGTACTGACGCAACTGTGATACATGGAATACATCGTGCACACCAGCCAAAGAAGGTGGTAAGGCCAATCTGTATGCCACTACTCCAACGTGTTCCGCAATCTCGAATGGTCCGATAAATCGGGAACTGAGTTTCCCATGACTACCGAATCTAATCACTCCTCGAGTCGGCAAAATCTTAAGGAAAGCATGATCCCCTACTCCAAACTCAAGAGGTCTTCGACTAGTATCTGCCCAGCTCTTCTGACGATCTTGTGCTGCCTTGATACGGTCCCTGATCAACTGGACCTTCTCAACTGTTTGGGTTACAAGCTCCGGTCCTAGTAATCTTCGCTCGCCCACATCATCCCAGCAAAGTGGGGAACGACATTTACGCCCGTAAAGTGCCTCAAACAGTGCCATCTGAATACTCGCCTGATAGCTGTTATTATATGAGAATTCCACCAAGTGAAGATGATCCTCCCATGATCCCTTGAAATCTAGCATACAGGCTCTCAACATATCTTCTAATATCTGTATCGTACGTTCAGACTGTCCGTCAGTCTGGGGGTGGTAAGCTGTACTGTAATAGAGACGGGTGCCTAAACTCTCTTGTAAGCTTCTCCAGAAATGTGAAAGGAATCTCGTGTCTCGGTCCGATACTATAGAGATAGGCACCCCATGCAACCGTACGATCTCTTGCATATATATCTCTGCCGATGTCTCCGTCGATTGTCCCACTCGAAAGGGTAGAAAATGGGCCGCATTTGTGAGACGGTCGATGATGACCCAAATAGCGTTATTGCCTTTAGGACTCCGCGGTAAAGCCGTCACGAAGTCCATAGTGATGTGTTCCCACTTCCACTGGGGAATGGGAAGTGGTTGCAACAGGCCGGCCGCTCGCTGATGTTCGGCCTTCATCTGCTGGCACACTAAGCATTTTGACACATAGCGGACAATCTCTCTCTTCATGCCATTCCACCAAAAGTGTTGTTTAACATCCCTATACATCTTGGTGCCACCCGGGTGCACCGAATAAGCTGAACTGTGTGCTTCTTTCAACACTTCCTCTCGAATCTCGCCCTTTGGCACGCATAATCGACTACCGAATCTTAATGATCCATCTTCATGTATCAATAGATCTGTCCTCAATCCTGCCTCTACTAACCCGTGGAGCTTCTGCAATTGCGGGTCCCCAGCCTGTGCAGCTTTAATACGATAAACTAACAAAGACTGCACCTGTAGTTGCCAATACTGTCCTTGCGTCCCCTGCTCTACCACTTCTAAATTGAGTCTTCGAAATTCATCAATGAGTTCCTTCTAGCCAGTCAACCACATCGCTGTTGAACTCCGACTGAGAGCATCCGGCACCACATTTACCTTCCCGGGATGATATTGCAAATCAATATCATAATCAACCATGAACTCCAACCACCTACGCCGTCTCATATTTAGCTCTTTCTGCGTGAATACATATTTCAGACTCTTGTGGTCCGTAAAAATTTCCACTCGTTCTCCCAAAAGATAATGCCTCCAAATCTTCAAAGCAAAGATCACTGCGGCCAACTCTAAATCGTGAGTTGGGTAATTTTTCTCGTGCGTTCTCAGTTGACGCAAGGCATAAGCGACGACACTCCCATGCTGCATCAAGACACAGCCTAGCCCCTTGCCGGAAGCGTCACTATGAATCACCAGTCCTCCTGTCCCATCTGGTACGGCCAATATGGGTGCAGTTGTGAGTTTCTCCTTCAATAGTTCGAACGCTCAGTTGCACTCTTCTGACCATACGAATGGTACCCCCTTTCGAGTAAGTCTTGTCAATGGCTCAGTCGCTCGTGCAAAATCTTTAACAAATCTGTGGTAGTAGCCTGCGAGTCCCAAGAAACTCCTAATCTCTGCTACTGACTTTGGTGCTGGCCACTGCTTCAATCTTCGCCGGATCTACTAATATACCGTCTCCAGAAACAATGTGGCCTAAAAATTGAACTTGTTCAAGCCAAAATTCGTATTTACTAAGCTTGGCGTATAACTTTTCCTGTCTCAGTATCTGCAACACGATCCTCAGATGCTCGGCATGCTCCTCTTTGCTTTTGGAATACACAAGGATGTCGTCGATGAAAACTATGACAAACTGATCAAGATACTGAGAGAAAACTCGATTCATTAAATCCATGAACACGGCTGGGGCATTAGTAACACCGAATGGCATTACCAAGAATTCATAGTGACCGTATCGAGTTCTGAAGGCTGTCTTGCATACATCCTCCGCTTTAACATGAACTTGATGGTACCCCGACCGAAGATCCAACTTAGAGAACACTCGAGCACCACATAATTGATCGAACAAATCATCGATCCGAGGTATAGGGTACTTGTTTTTAATCGTAACCCGGTTCAACTCTCGGTAGTCAATGCACATGCGTAACGAGCCATCCTTCTTCTTTACTAGTAAAACTGGAGCGCCCCACGGAGAAGTACTCGGGCGAATGAATCCCTTGCTGAGGAGGTCTTCTATCTGCTTCTTCAATTCCGCTAATTCAACCGGTGCCATCCTGTAGGGTGACTTAGAAATTGGTGCCGTTCCTGGTAATAATTCTATCGAAAACCCCAAAGCACGAGACGGGGGTAAGCCGGGTAAGTCCTCAGGAAAGACATCCAAAAATTCCCGAACTACGACCGGTGCCGAACTCATAGCAACCTCTATTGACGCAAGTATGCCGCACGTCGGCTTTACTCTATACTTTATGGGTCCCAGAGATTTGCTCCCTCCAGTGAACACGAACTCTGGATGGTTAGGAATGCGAAAGTTTACAGTTTTGGCCCGACAATCAATATGTGCGTGAAAGATGCCCAACCAATCCATTCCTAAAACGACATCATAACTACCGGTCCCAATCAACAGGAAATCTGCGAAAAACTCCCTGCCGCAAATCACTACCGGACAAAGCTTGCACTCTAGGTTGGTGGTAACTACTCTATTTCCAGTGTGAATATCCCAACCTCTAGTCAATGTTTTGTGTGTAATAGAATGTGTTGTGGCAAAACCCAAAGACATAAAACAATGCGAAGCTCCGGAATCGAAAAGTGCTCTAGCAGGAACAGAACAAATTAGAATGGTACCTGAAACGACATCCTCCGACGCCTCCGCCTGCTCAGCTGTCAGGGTAATGGATCGCCCCTGTCCACGACCTGTGTTTCCTCGCCTCTGATCAAAAAGTTGCTTCTGAGGGACAAGTCCTTTCTGAGGTTGATTGCGCTCTGCTCTCCTAGAACAACTCCCAATCTGATGGTCACTAGCACCACAAATCAGATATAGACCCTTAGCGCGGCGGCAATTTCTCTCGGCGTATCCCGATATCCGACAGTATCCACAAACCGGAGGTTCCCGTTGTAGTGGGGTTGCGGTACGCTTCATCTGAACTCCTCCATGCTATCTAACTGGAATCCTCCCTGAAATTTGATTCACCGACCGTTTGAATCCTCCACTCTGAAGTTTCTTCCTCTTATCCATAACTGTCTCAATTCTGCGGGCCGCATTTAATACCTCTGAATAAGTCCCCAGATCATGTGAAGCTAGCTTCTCCTGTATTTCCAGAGTGAGACACTGTAAGAATCTTCTAGCTCTATCCTCTTCCTGGGCTACCATTGAAGGAGCGAAACGACTGAGTCGGATAAACTCAGCCGCTACCTCATCCACTATGCGATCTCTCTGACGAAAACTGATAAATTGCTGTTCCATCTCGATCCTGGCCAATTTGGAAAAGAAATTCTCAAGGAAAGCCGTAGAGAAATCAGTCCATGCAATTGGTTTTTTCAACCTGTTCTCTTCTGCGAGCCACCAAATTCTAGCCGCATCTTGCAGCTGAATCTTGACTATATCCACTCTGTCCTCTTCAGGAACCCGGGCGGCTGACAGCAAATTCTCCATGTCGACAATCCACTGCTCAGCATCCAGTGGTCCGCCCGTGCCAGTGAAAACTGTCGGCTGTAGTCTCCTGAAATCTGAGACGCTGCCCAGACGTCTACCTTCACGAACCTCAGCCACCTTGTTAAGGGCCGCAGTAGCGGTCTGCTGAGAAGCAAGTAGGCCCCCTTGTAGCAATTCGGTCTGTTGTTGTTGACTCTCAAGCATGTCACGTATAACTCCAAGTAGTACAGTATTGTTGTCGCGTCTCCCATATACTCGCAAATTCTCTTCTGCCATGATTCTGAAGTCAAAACGAAAGACGAGATTTAGCAACGAAAACGAGGTTTAAATTCAAAATATTAAAACTGAGTGAAGCAAAGAAATAATGTAATAATCAATTCAAGGAACACGGATTAAGTGTAGGACTCTAAGTTACTCATACAGAATACCGTATTGTATCCATACCGCGGTACATGGGCACAATATCGTAACTCTATGTAAGCTGTCTGAATCCTACGGTCAGAGTCAACGGAATCTGCAGCATGATATACTGGGGAAAACCTAGACATGTGATTCTACCTAAAAGGTCGGAAGAACCTAGACTAACCTTTGATGTTAGCCTGGCTCTAATACCAACAAAACCTTGTCACGCCCCGCTTCCCAAAATACGGAATACGGAAAGCGACGAAGGCCAGCCGTGCTACCTACGGTAAGGAAAGATCCTTCCATAGTCACATAAGGCTGTCTAGATTAACCTATCAAAATAAAGTCCAATACCAAAAGGAATAATACTGATAATCATGCTGCAATGAAACCACAAGAAATCCTAAAAATTGGTCCACTAGATAATTGAAGCAATTAAAGATCCAAAACAAAAGATTCAGAAATAAAATACGATCCAAAAGAGATACATAAGTCCTAATGTCCCATAAGGATGCACATGCTAAAAGCTAATTAAAAATGGTGAAAATAAACCTACGGTTACTGATCTTCAGCAAAGTCCTGGTAGCCACTCTGATCCTGCTCGGCCTGAAAACATGTCTCTAAACCTGAGATGGCAAATCTCAGGGATGTCAGAACATCCCAGCAAGTACTCAACGTATAAAGTGTGTGTGTAGCATAATAACATGAATATATGAAAATGGTGAAGCACGGTGCGCAAGAAAATCAGGTATATAAATAATTAGATGCATTAACACTATGAAACATGTATGTAAGGGGTCAAGTCATAACCTGACTGGTCACTAAAAGGTAAACTATCCTATCGTAAGCTCGAGTGTGTGCGTCCACCTCTGCAGGAGTATTCCTAACCCAAGAGTGGTGCCCCAGGGGCTAGGAAACACGGGCCCAACTGTGAAATGAACAAGAGACCGATATAGCCCGGTACGAGCTGTAAACATGAAACCGATATAGCCCGGTACGAGCTGTAAACATGAGACCGCTATAGCCCGGTATGAGCTGCCGGCATGGGACTCCAGAGATCCTGTTGTACAACGCATACTCAAACTACCCCAACACCCACGTATTTATAGCTGCTATGGTAAAGATTAAATCACTAAATTACAAATGCTGAATAGACGGGAACTTGTGATATGGTAATTGTATGGAAATAAAACTGGTGAATAGTGGTGTCATGGCATGTTGTTCAGCATTCCAATTAATGATTTCATTTTAATATAAATAACAAGGATCATGAATAGGCATATCAAATCAAGGTGTTCTATACATGTAAATCAATATGAGTCTCGAATGTGTATAAAGCATGTAAAAGGATTCTTGTGCATAGTAATCATGTCATAGCATCACATAAAGAAAAAAAACAAGCAGCGGTTGGTAATTAGCAAAAGAAATGGTTTTCAGGTATAGCTCGATAGGGAAAAATTTATGTGATCCTTAGCCTTAGAAAAGTTCATAACTTTGTGCTTATACTCACTCATACTTTAGGGGGAACATTTAGCAATGTTTTATACAACTAAATTGCACCTAATTTATAATGAAATTTGTAGTTGCAAATTAACAGTCAGCAATATATCAGCAAGTGTTCCGATAAGGACAGATGATAAAACTGTGAAAGAAACCTCTTTCCTCTAATATCCAAACTTGCACGGGTTAAGAACTAATTTAGATAATCGCCGATGTTGCATCGACAAAATGAAAAGAGCAAGAGTACTTGCCTGAGGTTAACGATCATGGAAAACGATGTACGAAAATGCGGGGCACGATCTCAGCTAAGGTGCGACTTGGGATCTGGGTTATACGATCCGCCTAGATAAATTCATCGGTTAAACCATAAATATCTACATAAATATTGTCACACCACCAAACACAATTATATCAATTTAGGGTTTTGATACTAATTTTCCCTTTCAATTGTTCACTGATTTCATAACATTGCATTTTATTCATATTTTTATTTTGAAAAGGCAGGGATCGAGGAAAACTTACAGAGGATGATCGCAACAAGCTAGGGTTCAGATGGTCCTGGGTCGAGCCGAGAGCACTCGGGGGTTCAGATCTGACGATGGAAGGACAGGGATGATGTTGCTGCAGGGAAGCCGTGGAGATCCGGATGATGGGAGCAGCGGCGAGGCGAAGACGAGGGCTGCGACGATGTTCAGGGTTCTGTGCAGGTCGCTGGAGGTCGTGGTAAGGATTCAGGGATCGGCGGCGTGGGGCGACGGCGATGCGATGGGTGCAGCGACGAGGTCGGGTTCTTGGGAGGGTTGACGTGGGTTTGCAGGGGAGAAGAGAGAGGTGAGGAGGATGGGAGGAGAAGGTCGAGGTCGGGGAGGAGGAGGCGACGGTGAGGCGTGGCGAAGGCTAGGGTTAGGGTTTTCGTGAGCGAAGGCGGGTGATGGGAGAAGAAGAACGAGGGGAGAGAGAGAGAGATGTGGGTATGAAAGAGAGAGAGATATTTTTTTGTATATAAAAAGAAATTTTTATAAATATATGTATATAGATGCATATCTTCAATTGATCGTATTTAGAGATTCATTTCTTGTTCTCATATTAACAGTAAACAGATACGCAAAATGTTATTTTGCTGCCACTAAGAAAATATTATATATAATATAAAAACTGAATATTTTTTCCATATCAAAATTGGTTACAGTAAAAATTCAAAATAAAATATATTAGCAGCCAATTAAAGGTTCTAAAATTATGGAAAAAGAATCTTGATAAAAATCTTGAACTACTGCATCCAAATAGGGCTGTTACAATGTCCCAGCAACTAGACAGGGCTGTGTGTGGAATAGAATGTGCACTAATAAACTTGAACGACATGAAGTAATGGGATGCACCTGAATCGAATAATGCCAATGCGGGAAAATTATAAATGAGTAGGATACCTAAACAACATCATCTGATGCCTTGGCCTCCTCGGCCGTCAAGGTGAAGGCCCGTGCTTGATTAGGCTTCTGAGTGATCAGCTTCTACCCATGAATCTACTTCTGTGGTGGTTTCTGAATATCGTCTCTCAATCGTAGTTTTGAAGGGCAAGCACTGATATTATGGTCAGCTGATCCACAAACTAGACAGAGTCCAAGCCTCTTTCAACAGTCCTTCTATAGGTGTCCGGGTAGATGGCAAAAGTCACAAATCATACTTCTTTTCTGATCAGAGTCCAAGCCTCTTTCGACAGCCCGCTTTGTAGCGAAGTGCTTGGTGTGTCAGCAAGTTAAGGCTGAACATCAAAGGGTTGCTGGTTTATTGCAACCACTTCCGATTCCTCAATGGAAGTGGGAACATATAACCATGGATTTCGTGACGGCTCTACCGCGGAGTCCAAAAGGCAACAATGCAGTTTGGGTGATTGTTGATCGATTGACCAAGGCAGCTCATTTCATACCATTTCGAGTTGGTCAATCAACGGAAACTTTGGCAAAACGGTACATGCAGGAGATTGTAAGATTGCATGGAGTACCGGTGAGCATCGTGTCCGACCGTGACACCCGTTTCTTATCGCACTTCTGGAAGAGCTTACAGGAAAGTTTGGGGACTCGACTGAAGTTTAGCACAGTTTATCATCCTCAGACAGATGGCCAGTCGGAGAGAACGATCCAAATTCTTGAAGACATGTTAGGAGCTTGCATGTTAGATTTCAAGGGTTCATGGGAGGATCATCTACACTTGGTGGAGTTTTCTTACAATAACAGTTTTCAGGCGACTATTCAGATGGCTCCATTCGAAGTATTATATGGTCGCAAGTGTCGTTCACCTTTCTGTTGGGACGATGTTGGAGAACGAAGATTGTTGGGACCGGATTTGATCGGGCAGACAGTGGAGAAAGTCAACACTATCCGGAATCATATGAAGGCAGCACAAGATCGACAAAAGAGTTGGGCAGATACATCGAGAAGACCTCTAGAGTTCGCTGTTGGTGATCTGGTATTCTTAAAGATATCACCGACTAGAGAAGTGATTCGCTTTGGGAGTCGAGGAAAGCTTAGTCCTCGATTCGTTGGACCTTTCGAGATTTTGGAGCGTGTTAGAGAAGTGGCGTATTGATTGGCTTTACCGCAATCTTTGGCGAATGTTCATGACGCGTTTCACGTATCTCAACTCCGTAGGTATGTTCAAGATGAAACACACGTGCTGAATCATTCGGAGCTGACTGTACAAGAAGATTTAACCTTTGAGGAGCGACCGATGTCGATTGTGGATCGAAGAGAAAAGGTTCTTAAGAACAAGGTTATCCCTCTCGTACTTGTTTCTTGGGGAAATCGCTCATATGGAGAATCAACTTGGGAACGAGAAGACGAAATCCGGCAGAAGTTTCCACATCTATTCTTGTAGTTCTTGATTGTTTATCCTTTCTTGTTCTTGGAATTTCGAGGACGAAATTCTTTTGTAGTTGGGTATAATGTAACAACCTAGTTCATTTATACCATTTTCAGTTCCCGTAATTACTTATCTGTGTATTTTCTTGATTTATCGTGTTTTGGGTGCGAATGGTATTTTTACATTTTACTCTGCATTCGACCCGACCCGCTTGTTTGAACCTGTTTGATTCATATTTATGAATTACCTTGACTTGTTACATAGACATGTGCACTTCATGTATATTGCATACTGGCATTTCATCTGGCATTGCATCTTTTACCATATAACATTTTAAGTCACAGAAAATAATTTAAAATTACATAACATGGTCTGCATGGTACCCCTAACCCCGTGGTAGCGTCCGCGCATCTTGTTCTCGTCCCGTTCAGTGAAACGGACGTGTTTGGATGGCTACGCGAACGTACGTGCATCCGTTCTCGGGGGTATACATTTTCGTTACCTGAGCATTCATTTTGAAATTTGGACGTCGCATATATTTTTCGTATTTTAAATCTGAATTTTTAGACCCGACCCGGACGCGTTTTGGAATATTTTTCTATCCCGCCAAAATTCAAATTATTTAATATTTAATTTTCGTTTAAACAGTTTAAGTTTTAATCCTAACTAAATATATTATTAATTTAAAATCTTAACATTCAACTAACTTAAATCTTTGAAAAATTAAAATCAAAACAAATTACTTTTTCCAGCGCAACCCTGGCTCTCTTCCTCTGATCCGTGGCCCTCACCTTTCTCTCTCCCTCTCTCAGCTTCTCTCTTTCTCTTTCTCTCTCTCTCTTTTTCTTTCTTTCTCTCTTTCTCTCTCCCCCACATAATTCCAAAATTCTTTCTCCTCCCTGTTCATTTCTCTCTCTCTCACCTCTCGATCTCGCTCTCTCTCTATCTCTCTCCTCTCACTCTTTCTCTTTCTCTCTCTTTCTTTCTCTTCTCTCTCTCCCTGTCTCTCTCTCTTTATATTATATATAATTTTTTATTCTTTCCTTACCCATACTATTTACTCACGTCTCTCTCTCCCCCCTCACTTTCTTCTTCTCGCGCTCATATTTCTTTTCGCGCTCACGCCCACGCCCACTGCCTCGCCGCGCGCCGCCTCCACCCTCATCGCTCACCTCTCTCGTCTCTTTCTCCTCTTCCTTTCCCTCGATCACCGTCATCCCATCTCTTTCCCCGACTAACCCGCAACCCCCAACACCCATGAACCCACGGAGGCCACCTTCTCTGTCTCCGTCGTCACCACCGCCGACGACCTCCCTCACGCCCTCGCCGAACACCTCTCCCCGATCTCTTCTTCTCGCCTTCTTCTCCCAAGCTCCAAAACCCACCAATCCAAGAACCCCCGCAAACCTTACCCGTGCCTGCAACCCTCGTCCCTGCACCTCGCCTGCGTCGACCACTGCCGGCGACCGCCTTGCCGTTACCACGACCTTCCTCAACCCCTTCTCACCCTCATCAACACAGCCACCACCACCAGCGCCTTCACCCTCTCCCCTGTAACCACAGCGAACCCTGCAACCCACTGCGGCCATCTCTATGTCCCATCGCCGGAGCCCCGACCACCTTGCCGACCATCCCAACCTTGACCGAGACCATAGTCGAGCCCCTCTATCAACTGAGATCATCTCCCCCTCTTTGCCGATTGACAACACCTAACCCTTGACATTCGACAGCCCATTCGACGCGACTCCAAGACGAGAACCGAGGCTCCGATGATTGTCCTGCATTTACGTGAATGAAATGATCATTTCTGTCTCTAGATCTCCATTCCGTCAATGTTTGATTGTGCGCGCAAAGTGTTCGACGAAATGCCCCAATGGAGATTTTTCGTCGTTTTATCGCATTCTTGCTGCGTGCCGTGCATCTGTGGATTCCCAAGGCAAGTTTACCTTGCTACATGCTACATTACATTTTATGCATCTATTTTAATAAATATAATAATTGAATTTCAAACCGTGCATCCAAACTACTTGTTTTACAATGACCGTATGCATCCATTCTTATCATTTCATATCTAGCATATGCAAACCTATCTTGTCACATATCATACTATAGTATACCGCATCAAATTAAATATAACCATTCACATTGTTTAATTGAACATCGTGCATTAACTAGTTTATCATTTAAAGGTTATATGATATCAATTCGCATCCATATCGAATAGAACACATATAGCTGCATTTACCGATCTCATTTATAACCTAATACAGTTATTATAACATCCCATGTTTAATAAAGAGCATCCTAATTAATGTTGGAACTAAGTGTAACCCTAATCGATAATTGCGCATCCATATCTTTGAATTTATATCTATCGGCATACCACATCACATTATTCCATTTTATTGTTATAGTAGTACTTCATACTTGTTTTGTGTACCCATGCTTATTACAGTTTGATTATGAGCACCCACATAATACTTGTGCACCCCCTGACATGACTTAATACACCACTACATGACGCGACTTGATATTGTGCACTACTTGATATGTTTGGATCCACACACACTACCTGACTTGACCTGATGTACCACAGCTTGACCTGTTACCTGATCTTGTTACTAATGCCAACAATCTTGACCTGTTGTCCCTACGGACATTTCCTGTTGTCTATACAGGCAAACATGTACCTGCTTGATCCTGTGTTGGCATTAGCTCCAGATTTATCAATACCTGAGTTGAACATATAACTTGGGGGTATGGGGAAATCAATGATGAAACCTGACTTGTAACTCGACAGTTCGATGCCTTATACTGATCAGTTTTACGGGCTAGGCCAGCCCCGAGATGATGCGGCTGACATCATTCATCGTTACATACTACCTTTTACTGCCTAGCGGCACGTCTCGGATTCAGCCCGAGAATCTTGACCGTGGTCCCGGGCACGCACGGGATACTATTGAGTTACATCGATGATTCATCAAATTGATTTCAAAGACTTGAGAGTAGTTAACCTAGTAAACCAGTTTAGATTACTCACTGCACATCACTTGTGCCTTACCCTTCGCTGTCCTTATTTATGTTACTGTTATACCTTTATTATTGTTCATACTCGTACTTACATGTCTCGTTACCCCCTGATTATATGATTATTGATGTTATGACGCACTGACGTCTGGGTTTTGCATGGTCCAGATCCTCTACCTTGTCGCAGGCTGATCAGGAGTACTTCCGCCGTTAGGCCGAGCAGTGAGGATCCAGTTGATATGCAGTTTTACTTTCCAGGTGTTTTGTTTATTGGATCTATTGCTTCCACATATTATTTTATTCTTGACTCGTTTATCTTGGCCTATGGACATGTGTTAGATAGTTTATTATTGTTCTTGATATCTCTACAGCCGTAATGTGACTGTGGAGGGATATTTCCTATCCACATGTAGCATGGTTGGCTCTGTCACATGCCTATCTTAGCGTATTCTGCGAAGCGGGGCGTGACAATTACCATGTAGGATGCAATCTGGGTAACATATTGAACTGTTATAGTAATATAATAATATTGTGATGATCCGGCATGCAACTAGATAAACTATTATCGATACGGATAAAGACGGATACGATAAAACTGTAACTTGGTACTACTTGCTGATTATTAAAACATATGCACTATAGTCGAGCATATGAATATTGATATAATCAAAATAACATGTTGCAAATTTAGAACTTACTTGAACGATCTCACGTCGAGATACGGATTATCTTTATAAAATGGTATGCTGATAATAATTTGCAACGCTATACATATATGTATATACTAATCATATATATGTTAGTATAGATAAACTAGCATGTTGCAAGTTAGGAACTTGCCTTGATCGGTCTAAATATGACAATCACAACAACCCGATACACGGAGATACGAAGCAATGGACGATCGAAGTTTTGATCCAGGCTCGCGCACTTGGCGCAGCTAAGTTGTCTGTGCTCGAGGGTTCTGGAGATATGGGGACCTCGGGGATTTGCAGAAGGCTCGGGTTCTGGTGTTTGGGATCACAGACGAGTGTTCCGGCGAAGGTGGTGTCGGGTACAGTTGAGATCGGCCCTGAGAAGATGAATGGAAGGAACAGGGGGCGGTGGTGGTGTGGGGTTGTCGGGAGACGAGGAGGTGACAGGGTAGTTGGTGGTGACGGGTTCTCCGGCGACGAGGGGTTGCCGGCGATAGGAGATGTTAGGTTCTTGGGTCGGGGGTCGGGCTTGAAGTCGTCGGGGAGAGGAGGAGAAGAGATGGGGTGATGGAGGTGAGGAAGAGGAGGGGACGAGGATGAGAGGGGGATGAACGGCGACAAGGTGATGGAGAACACGAGGGTTAAGGTTCTGGATTTGCGTGGCTGATGAGGACGTGAGGAAAAAGGAGAAAACTTAAGATTTATTATATATATATATATATATATATATATATATATATATTATTAGAGAGAGAGAAAGGTGGGGACGTGAATGATTGAGAGAGAGAGACGAGAGACAGAGAGAAGCAGAGAGAGATTTAATAATTAATTAATATATTACATATATTATATATATCACTTTATATTATATTAGTTTTATAAAATATTATATATATATATATATGGATTTTACAGCTAATACTAGATTACTCCGAATATTACCCGTGTCCCTTCAAAAAACTAGTTTTTCAATATGGAGAATGTATGTAAAAGTTTATACCATAATGTGATACCCAGTAATTAAAAACATATACCCCCAATTACGGATCTACATAAATGTACGTAGCGATCAAAAACGAATCTGTTTAACAATTAGGGTATGGACATGATATGGGGTACTATGACATGCAAGGCTAGATAAAATATATTATTTGATTTTTATATTGAATTTTAAAATATATGCGGATTTTAAAATATATTATATATGTTTATAAAATCTAGATTTGCATGGATACTCTGTACTAGCAAATATTTGATGTAATGTAGAACCATGATGGGTTTCAAACATACGGGTTGAGTTGGATAATAACCACAACTGCTAATAGCACCAATCGGAACCCAAAAGCAATACTAATAAAGAATTTTGCCGCAAGATTTGAAATATCCCAAAAATATAGTATAAATACACTAGGGTGTTACAGATACCCTCGCCATCGCGCTGAGCCGCCGCCGAACCCCTGGACCACCTCCGCATCGCCGCTCATCGCAACCTCATCGCCGCTCATCGCAGCCTCATCGCCCATCGCAATCTCGTCGCCCAACACTCCAAGACTAAGCCTTGAACCCCAAGCTTGTGGCTGCTGATGTGATCGTGTTGTGTTCGTGCATGTGCCGCGCTCACCGTCGCTGCCGTGCCACCGTCATCTCCAGGCAAGTGAAAATCTTCACTTGTAATTTATACTATAATATAGAGAAATTACATTAGAACTGGATACGAAAATAAATACAACCACATGGACGGACACACACACATACTTGCATTTGGTGTAGCGAACCATCGTGCCATTGTATTCTGAGTAGAGCCCGACTAGGGCTCATTACTATGCCGGTAACCCGTATAGGTTAAATGTTTGATATCTAATTCAATTAGTTATAGGAAACGGTAAATTCGATCGATAGCCAAATGTTTATCTTAGGTATTTGATGCGAACCTTATGCGACAACAAAATCAAATATGATGAAACTCATTATATCTAGACCCTAATACTGTTAACAAACCCCCGGTAGAAATTTGGTGCCATATCGGTATCGTTTCCACACCTAAAATGATACCCCCTTTTAGTTTCGGCAAAACTGAAATTCCTCGTACACGTAGTTTATAAAAATCATAGTAAATTAGATATACACAAGAATGTTGTGTTCTAGGGCTTGCATCGAAGCCAACTCAACATCCTAGAACCCTCTGTATTTTATATTTCAATACTGCTATAACACAATGACGAAAACTTTCATGTTAGCACCTGTATATAATTGTTTGTATAACTCTGTATAAAAATGAAAATATGCGGAATCCTATACCGCTGCGAAGATAATCCTGTTAACTAACTATAAGTGGTGGTTTCGTTCAATTTTACTGTCGTTTGATATTTTAACTGTATTTTAAGCCGTCGATATGTACTGCAGTTTCATGCAGAGACAGATTGTATACCTTAACTTTAAACGGTGCATATCTCCCTGTATACAGTGGATATTATCAATCCGTCTAATGCGTTGGAAACATAACAGATAAATATAAATATTATATAGCTGTAGCGATGTCTAATTATGATCCCAACCGGATGTAAAATGTGTTACGAAACGGACTTTCGGTTCAGGAACTGGATTTTCAGCGGAGAACGCTTAAAATGGAATGATCGTAACTCGCAAACCGAAAACCTGATTGACCTGAAACTAATTTTGTTGGATTACTGTTTAAGTTTGCTTTATGCTCCTTTTGTATTATTTTGCCTAACTACGATCGTACGATTTAATATGTTTTTCTGAACTCGTAATGTATGTTGTGATTCATATCGTGCATGACTTGATATGTGGCATAATTCACATATTTACCCAACCGTGATACTTTTAGTGATAGCGAGCGCTCTTATTGATTCTTAGCGATTATTGCATTGTCGAACGTGAATGGTATTGGATTGGTTATGTCAAGTACGCAATGATAAGTGATTGATTCGTGAAAGTGAACAGCGCATTGAAAAGTGAATAAAACCATGGTATTGGTGCATGCTCGTATACAACTAGCCCCGTGTCTATGGGTATTGAAATATGGGGGGAAGGAGAAATCGAAATGGAATGGAACTTGTTTTGAACGAGATTAGCGATTTAGAGGATGATCGTTCGAATAGCGACTCTTCTATATATTTTAGATTATAGACTTAGCGGTCCGGCTGACAGGGTTATGTCCCGAGCGACGGTGTGCCGTAGTCTCGGATACGCACAAGACCCTCGTTAAACATGATCATTCTTTACTACAGTTCGACTTCAAATTGACCCGGTGACTAATAGGGACACGGATCATATACTGCATTTGCATACACTGTCTCCACTGTTATTACCTTTCGTTTCATACTTTATAATATTGCTATTATATCTTTGTTATTGCGTCGTCCTGACGACCTGAGTATGCATGCTCAGAGCTTGGAGAGGACGCCGCTCAGGAGTTAAATCTACCATTCGAGATTGCAGAGATCTAGATGGTTTTACTTTCAGCACTTTTACTGTTTTCCCTAAAAGCAACATTGTATTCCCACTTGGTTGGTAGTTTTCTTTTCTGCTGTACTATTGTAAATTGTGAATAATGAGAGTTGATGTAATAAACTAAATGATGTGTTTCATTTATTTCTATGTTGTGTTTACTGATTATCATGTAATATTAGAAACCGAGGTGTGAGTACGCGAGATTATTCCTTACCCGTAAGAGTATGGCTGGTCTAATCGCCTTCCGTATTCCGTATTTTGGGAAGCGAGACGTGACAACGCGGAACCCAGCAACCTACATGGATTATAATAGATGGGTAGAAAAAAACATATTTTTTTTCCTGAATAAACTATAGTTTTTCAATGCACTTGATGTCGAGACTGGTTTTGGTTAGTGGGCTGCGCTTTGGTTAATTGCACTTAAACTTTCAGTTTTTGAAACCGCAGCTTCAGAAAAAATCGTTAGATAGCAAAAAAAAAAGAAATCCTCGCTTTCTGCTGCCCCGCGCCTGTGAAGGTGGCAGCCATGGAGGTCCTTATCCCAACCTCTAACCTCCTCCATCTCCCTCCTCATCGCCAACTCTTCTTCTCTCCTTCAAAAATCACCACCACCCTCTCCTTCAACACTTACAAGAAGAAGAAGAAGCAGCAGCCCTATCGCATCCCCAAACTCACCGCAACTGCTCCGGCCACCGCTGTCTCCGCTCGCGCCTCATCTCTTCTCGATTCTCCATCAGCGGCACCGCCCTCGACCTCTCGTTGGTTGGTGGCCATGGAGCAGCCCCCAAACGGGGACGCTTCCAGTAGAGCGGAGGCTGTCGATTACTATGTCCAAACCCTAGCTAGGGTATTGCCCAGGTGAATAATTTTTTTTTTGTATTTTTTGATTTGTAAAATATTGTTTGTGCTCCATAGGAGGAATTTGATTTTTGTGATTGTGTATGAAAGCTGTGATGATCTGTTCTTGCAGTGAGAAGGAAGCTCAGATGTGCATTTACCAAGCCTCTTGGCAGACGGATTTCTTCTTCTGCTGCGACATTGAGGAGGAGGCTTCTCGGGAGCTTGCGCGTATGTTTGACATTCCGCTTTGGTTTCTTGCAATTTGGTTGTTGAACTTGTGCTAAGTTGCGTATAGCTGCAGAAAACTTTATGATTGCTATAATTTTCTGTAGATTGTGATTTGCCATTTCCAATGTTGCTGTTTTTCACTTGTTTCTTTTGGAAAATTATGTGCCAAGACACCATAGTTCTTAGATGGTGGAAATTATCGAGTGCTCTCATATTAACTAGTGTACGCATTAGTTTTTTTGCACTTGCGATGCACATGAAGAAATTTAATATTTTTATAACATTTTAGAGGGAGGGAGGGAGGCTGAAATTCTAAAAAGGACAATTTTAAAGCTTAAAGTTTAAATAAGAAAATTAATGATGATTGGAAGGGGAGGGGGGGTTAAGAAAAATGGATAGGGTCAAAAAGTCCCTAGCCATAGGGGGGGAGGGGAGGGGGATAAAATTTTGAAAAGCTGATGATGCGGAAAGCCTGAAACGAGGGAATTCATTGGGGATATTTCTCATTTTTTATATTCCAGTTCTTAAGAAGATAGGCCGTTAGTTGGAAAGATGAGCTACACTCTTGGATTTTGCATTATAAGAGTAGATATTAGATCATGCACTCAAGTTATTATTGATGAATGGGTATGTTTGTCTACAACTCACAACTCAACTGCTGAGTTAAAAAGCAACTGCCACACACCAATCAAATAAGAAAGTGAGTCGGTTTGCACCAAGTTGATTGTTTGGTCAGGTCCTGCATTGCAGTATTTCCTCATGTAGGATTGTAGATGAAACATGGAACTGACTGCAGCCCAATTATTCGAAGTGAACAATGGACATGCATAATGCAGTCGATCTTCCTTTAAAGGCTGAGCTACTTGCATCAAGACATTTATGTGTTTTATATTAGAGGTTAGCTCTCAAATCTCAATTTTTCGAGTAGAATATTACTGACTGAAGCAAGAGGCGGTATTTGAGATGATTGCGCTGATATCTGTAGATCTTTTAGTCCATTGGACAGAATAAAAGGATCATCCCACCAAGGGTTTGGGTCATTTACTGGAAAGGGGAAAGAGAATACTCTGGGAGGAACAAACCACACTTTTAGTCTTTTAAAGAAAAACACCTAGACCTTGGTATACAAGCCAAACAAACTCGTCAACTTCTTATGATTATCCTATATTCTTATGTTAAAATTGTTTAATATCACGCTTAGCAAAGCAGATGATGATCTCTCTTGACAAGAAGATTTCGTAGAGGCACGACTTAGTTTAGTTTTGATTGCATTGTCTTGCCTGAAAAACCTGTGTGGCGTTTTACTTCTGATATGGGTGATCCTGGGTCTGTTTTTAACTTTTTGTTTATCTTTTTGAAGAGGTTGATAATAGTAACAGAAATTCTTTTGGTGCGCATGAGATGCTGGTACATCTTAGCTACTTCGATTGCACGATGAAACAATGGCTGCCTGTAACCTTTGTCTTACAAGACTTCTTTTGTGCCAATGAACCAATGGCAAAGTGGATCTTTATCCCATAAGTTAAAACAGCTTATCATTTTGTATCTTATGATGAACAATCTGAACCCTCAACAAGTATAAACAGGGCTAAAATTTAATAGCGAACTACTTATATTTAATTTTAACAATGAACACTTTTAGAAGTTCTTGAGGAGATGATGATGAACACTGAAAACCTACAGTCGAAATGAAACCCAAGATAGGCCAGATAATGGTACTGAAACCAATTATTTCAGACCATGGTTAAATGTATGTGTATTTACGTCATATTTATGATTAACTTTTCATACTTTCAACCCACCATGTTTCTTCACGGACATCCAGTTGTGATTCATGTATAATATGCCTAACTTTGATTGGCACAACTCGATATGATGGTTCATTTATATGCTTTCATGCCAATTTATTTGAGCAGAAAAGATGGTGGTTATCAAGGGAAAAGCGATTCATCTGTTCAGAGCAAGTCTGACATATGAAACCTCCCGACAATAATTTGAAAGATTAACTATCCTTGTTAATTCTTTCATTAATTTACATCATGAATGCTTGTAGTTTCTTTTTGTTTGATGTTGTTTCCCATCAAAATGAATTCAAAATCGTCAAATTGATATGAAATACCACCTCAGTTTCGTTTAGTCATATTGTAGATCTTGTGTAATTCTCTGTGCAGGTATGCCAGGGGTAAGGTCTGTTAGTCCCGACAGAAATATGGAAGAAAGTATCAACGATTTTGGATCTTTAGACCTCCTTTTAGGTCATCAATCCAATTCAAGTGCCCATTTTTCTAAATTTTCCCCATCAGTGGGGAATTGTGATCGTTGGCTTGTTAAAATGGATAAACCTGGAGTTGAAGTCGTCACAAAAGCACAAATGGTAGACTACTTCGCTCAGACTCTCGCAAAAGTTTTGGGAAAGTAAGTGATTTATTAGTAAGTAATCTACCTTCTACTGCTAGCATTTATTCTGCCTTCAGAGAGCAAGTGTTTTTTTTTTTGCAGTGAGAAGGATGCGCAAGTTTCTATTTATAATATCACATGGGAGAAGGATTTTGGATTTTGTTGCCAAATTGACGAAGAATGTG
Organism: Agapanthus africanus; assembly: GCA_030015575.1. Taxonomy (NCBI): domain Eukaryota; kingdom Viridiplantae; phylum Streptophyta; class Magnoliopsida; order Asparagales; family Amaryllidaceae; genus Agapanthus; species Agapanthus africanus. The sequence continues at coordinate 528,091,627 of JASDDO010000016.1, forward strand.
CACGTGAACTCTCTGGTAAATATTTAAATTCAGTAGGATGTGCCCAAATATTTTCTTATGCACTGACTGATGACATCTCAAATGCATTGAAGATGTGCCAGGGGTACTGTTCGTGCAGCCTGATGTGAATTTTGAGTCGGAAAACAAAAATTATAAAGGTTTGTTGTGTCACAACTTGCATTCGTAATCTACCAATACATGCTTACCTTAAAATTGTATTCAGCATAGTATTTAGGCTTCTTAACATATGCTGCTATTACTTTTTTAATCTAAATATCTTTTATGTGATTAATCTTCATTTCTTATCTTACTGGGCTATGTGCATATAATCAATCAACAGAACTACGAGTAGTCATACTGCTGGCATAAGTCTGATCACCTAGATGCACAATCTGTTGATTAAGAAGCCGTGATAAGGGATCCAATACCTATTCTTGGGAACATCTAAACATATATTTTCTTTTGATTTCTGTCACAATGGCTTATATTCCAGTGGAATTGACTGCTAGGATTTGTGACGATCACATATAATATATGAATTATTGGATATTGCAACTGTGTGATTTTATGCTAGCATTATTGTAATTACTAAATGATCCACTTTAGCATATTATTGGATATTGCACACCTGACTAGTTCCTATGCCTTAGAATGTAGGATCATTCGTACAATCTTTGAGTTGAATACCCTTTCGTAATAGTGCATGTAGAACTTCTAATGCCATTATATTTTTTATTAGCTACTTAAATTATCTACATTTATTTTTGGTTAAATCATACTACATGAAAATTTAGTAGCACAGACAATAATCTATGAACAATTCATACAGTTAAGATAGTTACTAAAAGTTCTAACCTTTTTGCAGTTGTGCAAGAGGCCTAGGGTTCACACCCCGCTTGTAACAGGTTGCGGCCTATCTTTGAGGAAAAAGAGTTATACTGGAACTTTTACAGATGTATTACCCACTGGATGTACTATTTGTTGCGCTGTTGTATTAGTGGTTTAGTTAATCTGGACAAGATCTCAATGCTACAGCTGAAATATATAGTGACTGAGATGGTTTAGATTCCTAGCACCGGGAGACGTAATGTAGGATTCAGTGATTTAGAGTCAGCCAGCATGAAAACGGATGCACTAATGCACGCTTTAATGCATGTTGTTGCATAATTACATTAGAAATCTAGAATTCGTTCAAATGTGCATACATAAACATAATTTTGTGAAGATTCAGTGATTCGCTCATGGAGCACATATGCACAGCATATAGTTTGCAGCTGAAATAATAGTGGGTTTTTACTTTTCTAGCTTACCTTCTTTTTAAAAGCTTACCTTTCATTTCTGTTTTAACCTCACTAGTATTTGAACATTTTAATGCAAATGATATTGACCTGCTCGTTGTTGCTTGGATTATTTATATTGTGCAATGATGTTATGATTTCGCAGTGGATGATATGCTATCGAAGAAAACAATGTCGGATGATTCTCCAAAAATGGCGCCACTAACTGATGTAAAAACTAAAAGGCTTTTTGTGACTGGTAACATGCTTTCCCCCATAATTTATAGATATTTTCTTTCTTTCAATTCTTTTAGTGGCTGCTATTATGGGTAAGGTCCCCCCCCCACCTTTATTGGGCAACTATGTTTCAGCAGATATTCTTAATATGTTTAGGGCCTTTCAAGAGAAGACAATCAATTAAGTTTATCTTATGTGTGCGCTATATAACAGAAAGCTCCAGCCTTATATGGACATGAACGCACTGTTGACAAATTACGCCCCAACTACAAATATCTATGGAGTGAAAAGACTAAAATCACAATTGATAAATTTATAATTGTTTTGGTGTTGTATGAAGCACTTAACTCCAAAATGCAAATTCGCCCTGTTTGGCATACATAATTTATAGACATTTTCTTCCATTTCCAATATTTTCTCTCAATTCTTGCTGCTGTTATGGGTAAGGTTTTTCCCCTTTATTGTTCAACTATGTTTCAGCAAATATTTTTAATATGTTTAGGCCCTTTTAAGAGAGGTCATAATCATATTGGTTATTTTATATACATATGCTTTATAATAGAAAGCTCCAGCCTTATCTAGACATGGACACACGGTCGACAAATACGTGCCAATTACAAAGATCTATGGAGTAAAAAGACTAAACTCACAACAGATAAATTTATAATTGTTATGGTGTTGTATGAAGAAAATGCAGTATATCATATATGCTCCCAATTCCATGACCTGCATAAAAACCTTTTGTATTTACTGCTACCTTTAGCAACACGACTACTTAGGTTTCAGAGAAATAATTTTTCCGCTCGACATTTTTTGTTAATTCTTTCATATGGTTAAAAAGAATTTTTCTGACCCGCTCCCAAAACAAATATTCTGGGCGATCTTTCTTGTGGTGCATAAGCACTGGTAATGTTAACTTCATTTTCTCAGAAAACTAGTATTTTATTTTATCTCCAGCTCTTTTTTATCCACATCATTCTCTTCTATTAATTTATATCTATAATTATTTTTCCTACAGTAGTCTTGATAGGAAGATATTGCGAGCAAATAGAGGCTCTGTGTTTGCCTAAGGGGTTAGCTAAGAGTGGATCTTCTTACCATTGGTGGTTTATTAACTTGTATTCTTTCTCACGATCAAATACAACAGTTAAAATGCGAGTCTTTAGTTGAAGGAGAGGGAGTCACTATGCCGTTGATTTGAGTATACAGACAGAACACATGTAATTCATATTTGATATTTATATATAGAGGCTAATGGGTCTGCGGTATCCCGCAGACCTAAAGGGGATAAATCAGGGGGCTCCGGGCCCCGCTTGGTTTAAGTTAAGAGGGTCCAGGGATGCGGCATACTGCCGCCCCATTTAATCCCTTTATGTATCAGCGGTTTTATTTATGATGACACTTCATCGACAGGACTTTCTTTCTATACATCCGAGAAAACTTTGCGTGCAGCATTTGAACCCTTTGGGGAGCTCGTTGAAGGTATGAGATATCCTCTGACTTATTCGATGTTGTGTTCATTATTATCATTATATTGTCGCTTATAATTTGCTGAAAGCAATATATTCTCCTCCAATAGTGAAGATAATAATGGACAAGATATCAAAAAGGTCGAAGGGTTACGCTTTCATCGAGTACACAACAGAAGCAGCCGCAGGCGAAGCACTCAAAGAGATGAATGGAAAGGTACTTGAGAACCTGTGATATATATATATATATATATATATATATATATATATATATATATATATATATATTGGATAATAGGCTGTAATCTAGCGCAAACAGAGTTTGAACCTTAGACCTCTTGCTCGACAACAACTGAAAGATACCACTATGTTAGAGTGACACTTGCGTTTAATTTTCCTGCTTCATATGCATGGTATAAAAGCCCATTGGGCGTTTCTTGCGAGCTTACGGTCCAGCACCTACTTTTTCTTTGAGGAGATTGTTTGAGTTGATACGACTTTAGCCGAAAAGTGTAATAAAATGGACATAACAGTGAGATATGTACAAGAAACATCCCTAAATTAGATAATTTGACGATGAAAAATGTCCCGTAAAATAGCTACGCATGATCATTTGTCAACAACCACCATGAAAATTTACCAAAGAAACTTACCGTCTACTATCTTGTGGATTGCAGATCATAAATGGTTGGATGATAGTTGTCGATGTTGCTAAAACAAACCCACCAAAGCACAATAGGGGGCGGCCGCGGCCACCTTTGAATCCATCGTCCTCCACATATTAATGTATTAATGTGCTCTTTGACTTCGCAAGAATATCATGATGTGACAATGTCTTTAACAAAAGAGTTTGGGGAATGATGAAAAGCCTTGTTCGAGTGTGCATATTTTTGATACTTTGCATTCACAAGCAAAGTAAGGAGGGGGTGCAGATTCCATCTTTCGTCAACTTGCAACATGATATTTCTCTTCATCGGCTCCTGCATTGCCATCCAAGTGCAAATGAACCTCACATTCACGCTCTACGTATGGAGTAATTGTTGAAAAATATTGAGCTTGATTTATTGGTCAATGGTCAAGGTTCATTGTAATCGAAGAGCTATATGTTCTTGTATTTAGTTCAGATTTAACAAAAAAAATTATCAATAATTATATAGAACAATACATATGATAAAATGTGTCTTTGTTCCAGCGGAATCTTGGTTTTATTTTTCCATTAATCGACGGGTTTGCTAAAACACTTAAGTAGTTAAATGAGAGGGTTACTTTTATCAAACGACTACCCTCTTGATGTTTCTTTTCCTGATCTTTATGACTTGGCCTGGAACAAAAAAAGCTTTGGTTTTATCACAGGGATACTGTATGGGGGAGAACTGGAAGTGGAAACTGGCCTTTAGCAAAGTATTATCAGAACAAATCAATGTGAGCCCTCCAAACTCCTATCTTGCCTAGCTACTTTTAGTCTGAATAAGTGCACTAGGGATAAATTTATTTGGAATCATACTACCCATGTTGTCTACACTGTTAAATCTGTTTATTCCTTGTTGAACTCTACTGGCCATAAGTTTTCTTCTTATAATGCCATTTGGAAAAGCCATGTTCCTTTGAAAATAAAGATTTTTATCTGGCTGTTGTTCAATGATAGAATTTTGTCAAAAGAAAACTTAATCCACGGAGGTCGGTTTGGTAATGTTGCTTGTAGTATGGGTGATTGCATGATTGAATCTTCTAAATTCTAATCACATTTTTTTTGAGTGCACTCTTGCCAAATAAGTGTGGAGTACTATTTTAATGAGCTTTCATATTCCTGTTATGCATGATTCCTTCCTTGATGCTATCACTGATCGGAAGGAAAGACTTTTTTAGGAGCCATGACCCTCGGTTTTGGATTATCCTTCTGTATTCTACTTGTTGGACACTTTGGAAAGCCAGGAATAAGAAATTTTTTGAAGACACTAAATAGCATCCCTTCTCGGATATTAACACTGTCACGTATCATGCTCTTTCCTGGACTGGGGACTCTGATAGTAAAGTGTAAGCCAATATTTTGAACTGCAGTGCTTTTTCTGATATCAAGAACCTTTATATTGGGGATCCTGCTCCTCTCTTGATAAATGTTTATGATCCTCGCTTTACTGTCAAAACTGCTGCCTACTCTTGACTATTTGGCTTATGATGTTCTTACTGTTTTTTTCGCCTTGAGACTACAGTTTTGGTCAATGTTTATGCTTTAACCTACTACACTGCTGGATATATATTTTGGTTGATAAGCTTTCTCTATGTACTGCTAGCATGACCAAATCTTAGATAACTCCACTCCCCAACCTTGAGTGTTCCAGGGTCTCTTGTTCTGTTTTTTCACAGGTTTATGGGGTTTTCTCACTTGCCATATTCTCCGTTTGCATCTCTTTAGATTTGATCTTCCATTTCCCCTGTGCTTTAACTATTGTGTCCCTTTTACTTATTTGGAAGGTTAAGGTCTTGTATATTTTTTCCTGCTACATATATTGGAAAAAGGTTGTGGCCAAAAATGACACCGTCTCCTTATGCTGGAAAAAGGTTGGGTCCAAAAATGCACCATCAGCTAAGTTGAAAAAATGTTAGAGTCTTCATATAAAAATTTTCTGAGTATTAAATGCTCTGCTGACACCATCTTTATATTGTTAGGCAGGTTAAAAATGTTTCAATACCTTAACTTTCCTAATTGTTGGTTCACTCCTTTGAGTTTAAATGGTTCTCCTCTTTCGTGTGGGGTGATGGAAAGTGTATTTTTGGATTGACTGTTATCTGTGGGCTTTGATTCTGTTGAGTTTGCCAGTGTTCATTTACTGGTAGGGGATGTGGAGTGAAACAGAACGTTTTGGTTCTTAGTATTAGTTTTCTAATGAGTTTGCATGCGATCAGTTTTTTCTTATTTCTCAGTTTAGACCATGTTACTGGGCTATGATGAGTGTTGAATTCTTTGGTTCTGAAGCCATGTTTTGCCTTCAATCTTTTGAGAGATGTGTTTGGTGGCATTCACTTCCCCTGCTCTTGTTAAATCTATATCTTGCTTCGCAATGGATTGTTATTACTTGATGAAGTAGTGATCTACCTTGGTTTTTCTGCAGAGTCTTCATGTTGGTGATGTTGATGATGAAAGCTTCACTTTTGCTGCTGGGGATCGTCTAAATTCCGCTCTTCTCTTCTTCTCCTTTTGAGTTCATGTTGTTTTCTTTTCCATTTGTTTATGTTGTAAGTGATACTTATGATCATGCACTGGCATATTATCATTCTGTTTTTAATAGTTTAGTGAGACCAGTGTGACCCTGCTCCTTTTTTCAAAATTTTTTTTTGACAGATAACTAATTATAAATGGAAGAAAAGGAAAAATTTATACTTAATACCATAAAATTTATAAAAGAAGAATAATATTTTTGTAAGGTATCTCTATTATTACAGCTAGAAAACTAGGATGACACACTACAAGTCCGGATTCTAAATATAAATATAGAAAAATAAGAAAGATTTCTATATTTTAAGATTGCATATATTATCGATTCATAATTTAAAAGGAAACTAGTGTTTTTGCACGTGCATTGCATGTAATAAAGACATACACCACGTCAAAAATAAAGAAACTTGTTAGTGTAATATTCCAAATGAGAAAATGGATTCTCAGATGCCGCAGGAGGGAATTTCCTGCTGTGGCCTCGAAAAAAGTTGACCCTTCATCAAATTTTTTGACGATTGGCATCCACCATCTTCATCCTTATATTCTAAAATTTAGATACATCAAATTTCATATGATTCTAATGTCTTTTCACCGTTCATGTAGCGGATGCAAAATTAACGGTGTTCCGACAGCATCACAAAATCAATGGTGAAAAGACGCCAGAATCATATGAAATTTTGTGTATCCACATCTTAGAGGGTGAGGACGAAGATGGTGATTACCGATCGTCAAAAAAATTGATGAAGGGTTAGCTTTTTTAAATGGCATAGAAGTAAATTCCCTCACATGGTCCTTGGGATTCCATTTTCTCTATTCTAAAATATTTAATATGATCCAAGAAATTAGTTATGCTTTTCTTTAAAAAAATTCAAAACTATAGGAGGAAATTATAGGAGGAAATTATGCCAAACGGCAATATGAGAAACAATTAGTAATTTCAATTTTGAAGACCTTTATCTTTTTAGCATTATAATAATAGCAGATAAGTTAGAAATGCCATCACCAACCAGGCTAGCCTTATCATCAAATCATTAAATAACTTCACTAGAAGTCAATAAAATTCTTTACTGTTTTATCTAAAGTTCTTGTGAAGCTTAATTGTCTTTACTAAAATTCCTTAAATCATCTCAAATCGTTAGATCTATAATACTAAAAAACCACACTTACACACTTATAGGGATGTTTTCGTTTCTTATTAAAATTTTCGGTTCTCTACATGAAGTGATCCTGAATTTCAAAACGATTCGTTGAAAGAAAATTTTCAAATCAATATTTATTTTGTTGGAACTTATTTTCATATCAATATCATCTACTTCCTACTCCTTTTTCATTCTTCAGCTAATCCCTACCCTCACTTCCACGTGCATCGCACGTGCTCTAGACTCGAGGAGCCCAAGTCAATCCAAAATCCTTTTGAAACTTCCTCCTCCCTTCCAAGGAAACCATCAACCCCAAAAAGTCAAATAAAAATGTGTAATTAAAGAAATAAAAAAAATTGAATGAATTCATCCTATAATTCTGAAATGACAATAACAACACTAGACATTGGCATTTTCTTCTTCCTTCTTCTCCCCCAACGAGAGGAGAGAGAGAGAGAGAGAGAGGGGAGAGAGAGAGATGGAGCCAGAACTGAAAGGGATAGTGATCATCTCCCTCCCTCCCGCAGACGACCCATCGCAGGGCAAAACCATCACCGCCTTCGCATTTTCAAACCCTAACCATCTCTTTCCCCTCCCTCCTCAACAGCAGCCACAACAAACCCCCATCGTCTCGTCGCCGTCGCCGTCTTCGATCCCATCGCCTCTCGCTTTTCTTCCATCGAGAAAGGCTCTCGCGTTTGTGGTCGGATTCACCGTCCTCGTCTCCTCTCTCTGGGTCTGCCTCCTCTCCGAGGCCCCTCTCCAGTTCCTCGAGGATAGCTCAAAGGAGGAGGTGAAGCGGCGCGAGGAGAACTCGTTCTGGCTGCCTCTGTATCCTAAGTTCAAGGTGGGTGAGAATCGGACCTCGCTGTCGCCGATGGGGAATGTGAAGCTGGTGAGCTCTGTGAAGTCTGCGGCTGAAGTCAATTCGTCGGCGGTGTTGCCATTGAGAGGCAACGTTTTCCCCGATGGGTACTGTCTCGTTCTTTTGCTGTTAATTGTTGAAGAATTTGATGAAATTTGAGGTAGAGTGGGAGATTAAGGGGCATTTGGTTGGAAGTAGTAATTTAGGGTTTAGGTGCGGATAAGCTCAATGTTTTGTTGAGGAATTTGGTGAAATTTGAGGTAGTTGGAGATTGATCAAGGGACACTTAGTTGGAATTGCTAATTTAGGATTTAGGTGTGGATAAGCTCGATGTTTTGAAATTCTTTCAAGTTATATGGCCTAATTTAGGACTTTTGGGCTTATAATTTGAAATGTTATGCACCCAAACAAGGGGGAAAAAGGGAAAGGAAAAAAGGGGGAAAATCCTATACAAGCTTGAAGCTTCCCGCATATGGGGGGTGCAGTAAATTACCTTAAACTATGGTTTTTAATGCATTTTATTTCACTAAAGTACCCTCAAAAACAGCACTTGAGGTATACGGCTGTAATAAAAAAAATTTAAGGTATTGTTGAGAAAATGAGCAATAGTTAAGGTTATTTTCGTAGAATTTACCCCACATATTGGAGATTAAACCACAAGTGCGAGCAAGGTTGATGGAAGCATCGCTATACAAGTGCTTTGATAAGCCAACATATCTCTCCTAATCTATCTATATTTTGTAATCCTTATGAGGATTAGGATTTTCGGTCGAGTTTGATATGAGACTGTGTTTATGATCCATTATTTTAAAGGTGGGCGTACCTTATGTAGTATCCCAGGATTAATACTCAATATGTGATTTGTTGCTTTCCCCCCCAAAAAATGTCCAAGGTTTAGAATCTTTTTGCCCAAAACAAAGTTACGATGTTGATTTTATTCTAAAACTTTGCCGTCTTAGACTACATGCAGACAATATTACACTTCTATTTTTATTGGGAAACCTCCGAGACCTTATTTTCTTGACGTGGATACTGGGAGCGACCTGACATGGATTCAGTGTGATGCTCCATGTACGAGTTGTGCTGAGGTACCTTAACTCTTACATAGTAACATTCTATTAGAAATCTAATCTCGGTGTCTGCAGTATTTTTCTTCTATTATATGTTGAAACCATTTTCCTAAATGAGGATTTATGAGTATTTATATATGATTTAATAAATGCTTCCTTTAAACACGCATTTTCTTGGAAACAAATGCAAACAAAATCTTTATATCTTTAAGTTTTTCTTATGTTTATAATGTTTGGAATCTCAGACCTATGAATACTCTTGACAGCTGACACTCCAATGAATAATGGAAAAATTGACACAATTTGGGGAGATGGAATGATCATGTGAGCTGTCTATTAGGACAAATGAGATAGCTAACCTAAAAGGTAAGAAACTAATCCTCACACAAAAACTAATATTTGTAATGCATGTAAAATAAGTATAAGAGGGTAATCTGAAACATTTCCAAAGATACACAATTCTAAGCAAGGAACAAGTTCGATAACAATATAAATGTAAAGGATTTACCTCAGAAATACAGTAGTAGCTTCTCACAATATATCCAAGTGCATTGAAGTAAATACCTAGATGAGACTGAAGAAGTACTTGACAGCAGTCGATCAGTCAGTCATGGCCTTGAATCCCGGATAGTTGTTCCATGGAACATTTTGAGACAAAACTCCTTGAATTGGAAGTCCCAATGGACGTCGTTTATTTGGACGAAATGAATCACTGTTCTTTAACTGGGAAATTAGGATTCAAGCAGTGAAAGTAGGGCATCCGGTGATTTGAATTGTTTTAAGGTAGTCTGAAATAATAGGGCTTAAAAAGGGTTTTAAGCCTCAAGCAAGAAATGTTTCAGGGCTTACATTTAGTGGATTGATATTCGGGGTAAAGTTTCTAGTTATTTTGATGAAATTTGGGTGATGGGGGCGGTTTACAAGCCAGCCAGACATGGTGTTTGTGCTGCTGTTGCAGCTGGAAATCCTATAAGAGGGAAGGGTTTAAGTTTGGTGTATGAGGAACCCAGGGAGGAAAGGCATCTACTTTATGGTTAAAGATTTCAGTTCAGTAGTTCAGTTATTCCAATGGGGTTATGAATAGGGTTAAAAATAAAAGTATCAAAGGTATTAATGTTGACACCTCCAGTTGTAATCGGATCATGTCAATACTATTCATTAAGTGTTGTCGTATTTAAAAGAAGTTATGCTCTTGGAAGGGTATATATAGCTAAGGTTTGACCTCTCTTACAGCTTTTGCCACTATACTAAAACTTCGAAGTTATGGTGGGGGTTGAGTGAAATGCTTTTATTGTCTAAAACTCCCCTATAGGTCTTGTATCCTTATGTGTGCCAAAAAAAATGGGCCTTTTGCGTACAACGACAACAACACGAAGCCTTTTATCCCACACTTTTGTGGTCGGCTAAAATCTCTGTGTAGTGTTATTTTATAAAATCCACTTTGAACTGCGTGCTAAATGGTATTTGATTTTGAACTTCTCTGATGTTTTCATAAAGTCCTTGCTGTTGCAACAAAACTCTCAAGATTTGGTGATGGTTAAGGGAAATACTTCGTACTTTCAATAACCTTTGTAGGTTCGCACAAGATTCATGACTGTTCAATTTTACACTTTTAAAAAAATCAAATGGTTTTTTAATATCTCACCCCCAAAACTTTGATATTTCCATATTTCACCCTGAAAACTTGATATTTACATGATTCACCCCAAGAAATCTGTATTTTCATATTTCACTCCCAAAACCCCAAGTTGTTCGAATATCCCCCTATATATAAATTGGAGGGTCTGTCTTTTAAGGGGAAGATTTTTGAACAACTTAAAGGATTAGGGGTGAAATGCGGAAATACAGATTTTTGGGGGTGAAACATGGAAATATCAATGATTTGGTGATGAAATATGGAAATATCAAGTTTTGGGTGTTGAAAATATCAAAGTTTTGGAAGTGAGATAAAAAAAACCCTAAATTTTATAATTGGTAGAACAGAAGGTATAAAGTTATAATTCAAAGCTTAACCATATCACGTACCACACAAATCATTTGTACAATACAAGCATCCAGTGTTTTTGTATATGTAATCAGAGGAACAATGATTAACATTGGAACTCTAACTAAAAGTAGTAGCATTGGTATAAATGCCTCATCTCTAAGAAGGCAATAACAAACTATTTACCACGTATCCACAAACTCATTGATAACAAACTTGGGAAAGGAGAGGAAGAAAAAGTATAAATGATGAGGATAACAAACTTGGGAAAGGAGAGGAAGAAAAAGTATAAATGATGAGGATAACAAGAAGATCAGTAGTTCAGCTGGCCTGATGAAACTAGACATAGGCGCAAAGGGATGTTGTTTGTTCAATGCATTCCTTTGTGCTCGCATTTACATTTTTATAATATAAAATTGTCCCATCCTGTTATATTTATTTATTCATACCATCTTTTTTTGGAGGATTGGTTGGTGGTCGAGTGATGTCAGATCTGAACGCTTCGACATGCATATGTTCTCATCGTAATTAATTGTTGAATTAGCTTTGGATATTGTGTTTTCTAAGCAGTGTATAATTTTAATGAAAAACACTACATCCCATGTGGCCATATTTGTGTTTCTCAAATTACTATACATAACGAATCCTGGTTTTTTGTTGTGATTGATATGGCCAACAACAATATCTTCAGTGCTCTAAACAAATCATATTATCAGGGACCTCATCCACTGTATAAGCCAGCCAAAGGGAAAATAGTTCCACCAAGGGATTTATTGTGCCTGGATGTGCAACGTAATTTGAACAATAAATATTGTGATTCATGCCAACAATGTGATTATGAAATAGAATATGCGGATCACAGCTCCTCTATGGGCGTACTTGCAAGAGATGAAATGCACCTTGTCGTAGCAAATGGTGTCAGGGCAAGTTTGGATTTTGTTTTTGGGTATGACACTTGACCTTAAATATCTCTGCAATATACCGATCTTGTTAATTTTAGTTATGATCTCCATTTTGCTTCTTAACGTATAGGTGTGCATATGATCAACAAGGCCAACTTTCAGCTTCTCCTGCAAAAACAGATGGCATCCTTGGACTTAGCAGTGCAAAAGTTAGCCTCCCTTCTCAGTTGTCAAATCAAGGAATAACCAATAATGTGGTTGGTCATTGTATAACGAGTGAATCAGAGGGTGGCGGCTTTATGTTCTTTGGTGATGATTTTGTACCTCGTTGGGGTATGACTTGGGTTCCGACAATTAGCAGCTTTACGTGAGTAATTTTCTTTCTGGTATCTTTATCTGTTTTTTTTAGAGTCGATCATAATGATGTTGGCCATGTTTTCCTTATTGATTGCTGCAAGTTATCTGCTGCAGGTATGATAAAAATTTTCCTGACTCGTGTCAGATACTATTGCTTGGTTTAAATTTGCTCATTGCATACCCCAAAAGAGCAGCAGCAATAACAAATTCTCTATCGTAAAATTTTTGGTTCATGCATCCTCTGATTCTTGTTCTGCTCTTTTCTGATAGCTCCTTCTTTAGACTTGCATTCATATACCAGTTATCCTGTTAAGTTCAGTGAACTGTGGACCATGATAAGGTAGTATTAGTCTATGATTACTAGAATAACTATTCGGGTGCCCTTTTTTAGCAACAGAATCAAAGTAGAATTGATCTTACGATCTTATCATAAGATCAACACGTTCAGATTTGATGGAGTTGCAATATGCGGAGAAGCACTCCTCTTGCTTGCAAACCCTTCACAAGAATAAAGCACATTTGCACATACAAGCGTGTGCCTATACAGCATGATTGGTTGCTGCAACTATGGTTCTTGATCGGTTCAAGAATTACCTATTTAAATGGTGTAGATTATGTTTTGGTAACATGTGTTGTATGATATGCCAATCCATCTCCACTTGCCGAAATGGAGAAAATTTAAAGCATCACAAGACATAACATTAATGAGTAAATAAATAATAATAATTGAAGACCACAATTCTTACAATCACAGAAGTTGAGGATAGTATTAATAATCGTGGCATGGGTGTGGTGGAAATTTCGATGTGCGAGAAGGATAGGGTCTGACCAGCAGGTTTCCGGGATGAGTGATGACTATATGGATCTTGGGCTCTGGAAGGAGGTTTGCAAAGCAAAGTTCCTGGGGGATGAATGTCTGAAAACCTGGATCCAGTATTGTAGTAGGCTTCTATAGGTTTTTCTTTTAGGTTTTGTACATTGTAGATGCTTACTGAAAGGGAAAAAGGATTCCTACAGTCATACTCAAAATCTGCTTTACTAAGTACCAAGAAGCAGACTAGCTTCTGTTGACGAGGGAAGAAAGCATCACTTAAATCACCCTGGAACAAAATGTTTAACCCATTCTGAAGTATTTAAGGGTCAAAGTGAAAAATTGATAGCTGTTGTCAAGCTTTTGGGTTTAGCTTCACATGGGTTATGTGTCACAAAGTCGAACATCAAATGCATAGAAAAGCATCCATCACACAAGGAGAGAGCTAATAGTATAATAATGATTTCGCTTATTAAATGTCAGAATTAGATAACTAGAGATTGGATCATGGGCTTTCAATGGTTAGCTTCCTTACTAAAATTCTGGTGTCTTATTCAGACAAATCTAGATCTATTGATAATTTACTTTCAGTCCAGACTGTTAAATTGCAACTATTTAAAAATAATTAGATCTCTGTGATAACGGAGCTCATTTCTGAAATGAAATGGTAATTTTTTATTCAACCATGTTTTCATTCTTTGACTAGGTAAACTCCTACCAGAAATATTTTTATGTTCACCTAAGCTACTCTGAGATTTATTCTTTCTAGACAATATTTCTATGTTTACTGTTTAGTTATAAATAAATTAAGAAATATAATTTATACAATTCTGTCATTTTTCATAAATTTATTTACTCTTGCACATTTCAGAAATTTCTACCAAGCAGATGTTCGAAAACTTACTTATGGAGATCAACAAATTAGTATAGGAAGAAAGGTCGACAGCATGGGACAAGTAGTATTTGATACTGGCAGCTCTTATACGTACTTCCCAAATGAAGCATATACTGATCTGATTGCCTATGTAAGTGGTATTCTTGTTCCTTTATATTATCCTTAAAGAAAACGTCAAATTTAGTTACTAGTTGTCATGTATATTTTAATTTATTTAAATTTATTGTTCTTCAAATAAAATAAAAATGAAAAAACGAGTGCTCCTTGGTCACTTTACAGCTTGGCTCTGTCACTAAAATTCTTGTACGAGACTATTCAGATCAGACACTACCAGTATGTTGGCGAGCAGCTTATCCTCTGAGGTAAGGCCATTCCGCATTCTGATGTTTCTGTACTTCCATGTTAATATGCATCACACGATCATCTCTATCATGAATTTTTTTGGAATTCCATATGTATTCCTTCTCTGGGATGAATTCTAACATGCACTTTATGTCATAGTGCTAAATACTATCGGCCCAGGGCTAGGCCTATACCATGGTCTAATTCTTGAGAAATCAGTCAATTTGAATTTTAATATTACTGTATGATGATGCTCTTGCTAATTAGATATAGAAGACCATGATCTGCACCAAAATATGATGGGTCTCGTAGCAAGAATCTGAGATCGATCCATTTTATTTAGTTTCAGTAGTTGAGTCTTTAGATGAGTCTGTGGTTTTCTCTGGATACTTTAGTAAGAAACTGTATTTGTTTTATCCTTTAGTAAGTATTTGAATTTGTTTCATTATCTATGTATTTGTATGTGTGTACATATTTCTATGAAAACACGATGAGGAGTATATAAGACGTGAGGTCGATCTATTAGATTTTATTTAGGTTTGAATCTTTAGATGGCTCGTCGTTTTATTAGATTCCTTTAGGCGAGATTTAATTTGCTCAACTCTTTCTTTATGTGTTATTTGTGTGTGCGCGCGCATGCCTTGCGCCTGCACGCCCACGTGATATTCATAATATTATTGCTTTCTCTGAAATTTGTTCCCCCATGCAACTTTGCGGGCATGAAATCCACAATAAAGGTTCAATTGCCTGGATCTCTCTTTCACAATTTCATTATTGATGATGCTGATGCTTAATTGTGCAGATCTGTGAATGATGTCAAACAATTGTTTCAGCCTTTGACCCTGCAATTTGGAAACAGATGGCTGATAATGCCCACAAAATTCACTATTCCTCCAGAGGGTTACTTGATTATAAATGTAATTAACATTGAATTCTACAATTTTTAAGAAGTTAAATATCCGCATGAAGCATTACACATCTTAATTTTAATTGCAGAATAGAGGCAATGTGTGCTTGGGAGTACTCAATGGAAGTGAGGTACATGATGGATCTACAATGATAATAGGAGGTAAGCAAAGCAGTAAAATTTTCTTTTTGAATTACAAGAATCTTCATCTTAAAATTACTTTGAAAAGAAACATAATAACTTGTTGGCAAACGTATATAAATTTCATATTTCCAATGATGTAACAACCTTTGCAATTTGCAGACATTTCTTTAGGCGGGAAGCTGGTCGTGTATGACAACATCCAGCAAAGGATCGGGTGGGCTCCATCCAAATGCGTGAAACCTCAGAGGAAATCCAAGGACTTTCCTTTCCTCTTCTAATGAAAGAGCCAAGGGTGTTTATATTATGTAGATAAATATATTTATTCCTATCTGTACCTTACGGGTCCCCATCAGATCGCTTGCACGCAGGTGAAGGGATCTAACTACTGCATTGCAGGCTTGCAGCAACAATTACTTACTGTTGACACTATAATTATATATAGCTATAAGGAGGCACTTATATTTTGTTAATTTGGCAATTATTCAGTGTAGAAGATTGATTCAGTGTTTCCAGGTGCCTGGAAAATGAATAGATCTAGCCGAGGGGAAATTTAGGTGCCAGGAAAATGAATAGATCTAGCCGAGGGGAAATTTACGCCCATTTTCCTCCTCTGTGTGTGTTTTTGTGTGTGTGCGGGGGGGGGGGGGGGGGGGGGGTTGCCGGAGTTAATCTCGAGTTAAGTTTGATTGGTTTAAGTTCGGTTTGTTTTATTTAACTTGGCTCAAGTTTGGTTTATTACTTCATTAGAAAACAAACCTAGCTCATGAACAAACAGACAGGTAGACAGGGTGATTAGAGCTCGTTTGAGAGTTCCGCTTGTTTACCATTTGTTAATTAAAAGGCCAAAATTCCATTTTCATAGCAAGTAGATAACGAATGCTTTTGGATATGAACTATTAGTTATCTGAGTATTCGGCACAATTTTATTGAACATCTCTTCAATTGGATTGGCGGCTTGCTGCTTAAAAAAATATAGTGTTCTTATAGAAAGTTAAAATAAAGTGTTATACATGAGAAACTCGCGCTATGAATGACCGTGAGTTTGGTGTGCTAGCTGAACTGGTCTAAAGGGGAAGTACCAGCTCGAGTTTGCTAGCTGAACTGGTCCAAAGGGGGAGTACCAGCTCGAGTTTGGTGTGCTAGCTGAACTGGTCTAAGGTTTAGCTTAATTTAAGTTTTAATAGGAGAAAATAAGGTTACCAACATATGTGGATATCTCTACTACTCAACTATTATAGCTAGAACACATGAGAGGCTGATGACCTTGCACTCCAAAAAAAATCTCATTTTTTGCAGAAAATAATAGATAAATTAAAGGAGAAAATTTCATTATCAAGTGCTGAAACCACAGCTTGCCAACCTACCTCTGGAGAAATGCATTGTTACATTTTTGGCCCTCCCTTTATTATACGAAACACTATTTAAATCGCATGGACAAAGCCAAGCCAGTAAAGCAGTTGAGTTGGCATCTCAATATCCAATGAAATTAATTGGGTTTAATGAGAGAGTGCTGAACTTAATTCTTTTAATATTATTATCAAAATACACGAAAAATATAAATTATTGAAATTATATAATTATTTTATTTATATATAAAGAAAATTGTACGCAGGTAGCCAGATCTGGCAATTTTTTGTTGTTTTTCTCTGGAAAGTTAGCTTCGGCCCTTTCAATTTTAAGGATATTTGTATTTGGCCCATCCCTTTAATGAATGATGAGTGAATGGGCTGGAAAATTATATTCTGCCCCTCACTTTCTTATGAAATTCTACTTAGCCCCCTTTCTTTTTGAAGAATGACTAATGGTGATCGTCTTGAAAGAAATATGGAACGCCCTGTCTTATTGATAGTAGCCAACTTTAAATATCTAATCTGTGTCATATATTCATATCTTCATGTCGATTCTTATAAAATTAATACTAACTAAACATGATTAAAAAGTAACTTAATCAATAAAAGTATATGATAGTTTTCCTTCTCAACCACAAAATTTTCTTAGCAACAAAAAAATCAAAAAGCACTTACTCTTTCTCTGTAAAAATTTTAGTTCACCAAAGAAAATCTAATTGAAGTGATCACACACATCAATAATAAAGAGATTCTTATTTAATTTATTCCTACAAAATAGTTTTTCTTCATAAAAAATTAAAAATTAATATTGTGATTGTGAGTTATGTTTTGACAACGGAAATCAAGAACATTGGAAACCTCTCGACAAATATATGATTCCATTTCAAAGTTTTCTCAAAAGTATTTATTCAAAACATTTGATTATCTTTCTTCATTTATTCTCTCTTTAAATCTCTATTTGAAACAACTTTTAATCTGGTTATAATTTTCAGGATTGAAATTGAATTATATTTAGAAACATTTTATTAACTGACATGTATTTAATCCATAATAGATAGGATGGAATTGGCTTGGTTTAAAACTTTGTTTTGTTAAAAGTCTAACTCTCAGAAGCATCCATATAAATAAATAGATGCATTATTTCAAAATTCTCACAAAACCAAATGCGGAAAATGAAGTTGAAATGCAGTTTAATTTGGAAAATGCAACATATTTTGTTCATATGTGCCGTCCTTATTTGTTTTAGTAACTTTTGTTGTAATTCAGATGCACGCAGTGTATTTTCGGATAAATTATTACTTCAATCTAACTTATTCCAAAAAATCTACAGAGAGCATTGTTTTTCCATGGACAGCCACCCGCGCATGGCGCAGGGGCCACTTGCTAGAATGTATGTATATATGAATTTGGTCTGCTAAGGCCTTAGGGGCGATTTGACAATTGGAAAGTGAAAAAAATTTAAAAAGTGAAAGAGCAATAGGTAAGTGAAAAGAAAGCATTCATTTTTTCTGTTTTGTTAAATTGAAAGTGAAAAAGAAGCTGCATTGGCGTTTATGTGGCAATAAAAAGTGATATTGAGTTGTTTGGTTAGAGATAAGAAAGCAAGAAAGATAAAAAGGAAAATAGAATAAAATGATGATAAAATATTGGGTAAATTGTTGAAAAGCCAATGGCCCATCAAAAGCTTGTTAAAAAAAACCGATATTCCCAAAATAGAAAGTAAGGGCTTACTGTTTGAAATGTTTGTGGAAAACCCCCTTAGCCCATCAGTCTTTTGGCATGTTAGAAATTGATACGGGAAATGACCAAAATACCCTTCGTCAAATCTAAGCAGTTCAAATCTCTTCTTTTCTCTCTCTCAATCTCGACCATTGTTCCCTCACCCTCGCAAGTCCTAACCCTCCCCTCGTCGCCGCCGGACCTCCGCCGCCTTCACCTCAACCATCTAGATGCCCGTCCCAAGTCGCCACCTCAAATTCATTGCCTCTATCTCGTCGCCCCAAATTTGCCGTCCTATCAAGACGTCCAATCGCCATTGACTCCTCACATAGTGGTCGCCCCTATCGCCGCCCCATCTTTGCGGCCCTATTGAATTCCGTCCTGGTCAGCATATCATCAACCTTCGCCGTTTCAATAACTCCTAAATCTCATAAAAAGACTGTCAGACCATCAGCGCCGAGTTCAACGTCGGCTAAATCGATGGAGGCCGACGAAGGAAAAATGAATAATTTAGACCATTTTGTATTATCTTGAATGTATATGCTTTTATTTTGCCGATATTGGCAGAAATAAATTCTTTGTTGTTTGAATGTATATACTTTTATTTTACCGATATTGATCTTTCCTGTGGATTGTATTATTCATTACTTTTGTTGATTAGATGCACACGGCCAGCTGTGTAGATGTTACATGCAATTGCTTAAATATTACAGGCAACTGCTTAGATGCGACAAGCAGCTTGTCACGACCCGGAAAAGGCACGTGACTGGTGTAACAACCCTAAATTTCATATACAAGCTTTTACAAAAAAAAATCAAAAATCCATAAAGGGGTATTTATTGCCTGAGCACAAGACTTAAGTAATTAATTAGCAATTTAATTACAAGAAGCAGCTTGTGGCTCATTGGTAATACCTTGCACGGCTGAACCAAGCCACCAGAGTTTGCCCCACATTATTTTTAATATTATTTTGTTTTAAATTTTTTAGAAGTCCAACAGTCAAAGGCATAAACAAGAGACTCCCCACCTACCTGACCCCCGACTCGGCCGAGTCGGCCGAACGGCCGAGTCTCCAACTGGGAAAATGTGCCCCTTCACCTCCTCATACGCCCTGCACACTCCAATTTATGAGATCGGTTCCAGAGAGCACATTAACACCCATTTACTTCAATTTTTAATGATTTTTACACCTTTTTACATTTTTTTAATGAAAACCCTACACCTACCCTAACCCTAGCCTAACCCTATAAATACACCCCTACCCTCTGCCCTCTCATCCCAAAATTCTGAGCCAACTCTCTCAAAATCTCAAGAAAACTTGTGTACTTTGAAAACGAGCTCGAGGCGAAACTCCGACAAATTCCCGGCGGAACTTCCGGCGATCGTTCTAGAAACTCCCGGCGACGATGCAACACATCGGTGATTCCACTACTTCCCTCTCACCCTCTTGTATGTCCTAAAACCGTAAGTCCCATTTTCTATCTCTCCTTTCTATTCTAAAATACGGATTTACAAAACCCGACGGAATCGGAACAAATCCGATTTCCGATTCGGTTTCTTATAAAACTTCACTTCTCGTAATACAATGTCACGCCCCGCTTCCCAGAGTACGCTAAGATAGGCACGTGACAGAGCCAACCATGCTACCTGTGGATAGGAAAAATCCCTCCACAGTCACATTACGGCTGTAGAGATATCAAGAACAATAATAAACTATCTAATACATGTCCATAAGCCAGAATAAACGAGTCAAGAATAAAATAATGCGGAAGCAAAAGATCCAATACAATAAAACTGGAATGTACGTCCCATAATGCGGGCTCACATCAGGAAAGAAAATACTGAAAAGAAAGTGAAATAAACTAATAACAAGTCCTCACTACTCGGCCTGTTCACTGAAATGCTCATGCTCGGCCTGCAGCAAAGGTAAAGAATCTGGGCCATGCAAAACCCAGACGTCAGTGCGTCATAATATCAAGCAATAATATAAACAGGGGGTAGCAAGACATGCAGGTATGAGTATGAACGGTAAAACAGGTATAACAGTAACATAAAATAAGGACAGTGAAGGGTAAGGCATAGGTGATGTGCAGGGAGTAATTTAGACCGGTCTACTGTGTTAACTATCTCAATTCTTTGAAATCAATTTGATGAATCATCGATGTAACTCAATAGTATCCCGTGCATGCCCGGGACCACGGTCAAGATTCTCGGGCTGAATCCGAGACGTGCCGCTAGGCAGTAAAAGGTAGTATGTAACGATGAATGATGTCAGCAGCAGCATCCCGGGGCTGGCCTAGCCCGTAAGACTGATCAGTAAAGGTATCGAACTGTCGAGTTATAAGTCAGGTTTCATCATTGATTTCCCCATACCCCCAAGTTATGTGTTCAAGTCGGGTATTGATAAATCTGGAGCTAATGCCAACACAGGATCAAGCAGGTACAGGTTTGTCTGAATAGACAATAGGAAATGTCCGTAGGGACAACAGGTCAAGATTGTTGGCATTAGTAACAAGATCAGGTAACAGGTCAAGCTGTGGTACATCAGGTCATGTCAAGTAGTGTACATGGATCCAATCATGTCAAATAGTGCATATGTATCGAGTCGTGTCAAGTAGTAGTGTATCAAGCCATGTCAGGGGTGCACAAGTATCACATGGGTGCTCATAATCAAACTGTAATAAGCATGGGTACACAAAAACAAGTATAGAGCACTAATACAACAACAACATGAAATAATATGGTCTCGGTGTACAACTAGATATGTAGTAAACCGTACGGATATAGACGGATACTATAAAACTGTAAATCGGTAAAATTTGCTGAATATTAAAACACAAGCACTATTATTTATTAAATAGATATTGATATAATAATATTAACATGGATAATATATTCAAACCGATTAATAACTATAAAAGTGGTATTGATTAACCATGCACAAGAAAGTTCCGTTCAGAAATTCAGCGTCACCCTGATTTGTAAAATAGCTTAAAATTAACAAATGTTCTCCAAAAAGGACGTGTCTTATACGAAAACAAATATAATTCAATAAGATTTTCATTTTTATAAGTATAAGAATCTCATGTTGTCCCTACAAAAAGTTATGAGCATTCGAAATTGAAAGTTTGCTGCTGGAATTTTCCTGGACAGCAGTTTAGAGACATTTTCATTTGCATTTTACGTTATTTAAACAATTTATTTTGCAAGTAAATATTTCATAGAGTTATAGTATTCTGAGTTAGCTTCGTAACGAACAAAAGAACGTATACTAATGATTTTTCTATGATTTATAATGAATTTTATAAGGTAAGGTGTACAGTAAATTTCAGATTTGTCGTATCCGCTTTTCAACGACGTTTTATGTGTAAACTATAATATTTTTAAATGTATAACATTATAAAATGCAGATTATAAATTAATTAAAGATAATAGTAAGAAATATTACGACGATATATATTTTAAATGATATGGATGCAAATGGGTATCACATAATCGTAAAATGATAAACTAACAAGTGCGGAACATATAACTAAGCAATATGAAATGTAACTATGCAATTTGATGCAGTATATGATAGTATAGTATGTAACAAGATAAGTTTTCATGACCTAGATCTGAAATGATATGAATGGATGCAAACGGAACATCGAAAAGTTATAAAACTAAATATGGGGTGCATGATTTTAAATACAGGTATTCCATTGTTAAAATAGATGCGTCTAAAGTAATGCAGCATGTAATTAAGATTGGTTTGCATACTCTAGATCTGAAATGCACTATACAAATGTAAACGTAACGTCGAAAGGCTGTAATTTGAAACATGCGATACTTAATTTAAAATACAGGTGTGGTATTTATTTAAATAAGTATATAATGAGTTATATAGCATGTAACAAGATTAACTTGCCTAGACGGAACAAGAACGGATGTGTACGGAACGTCTTTCGTCGGCGAAATGTCGCGACGCGCGCACGGTACATGGAACGGTTTCAAACAACGCACGAGGGTGATCACGTAAGTCAGGTACGTTCACTGGATCACTCAGATCGTCGGCGATGAGCACGGCTCCGGCGGTGATCACCGGAATTAAGAAATAAGATCAAGAAAAAGAAAGAAGAAAGAAGAAGAAGAAGTAAGAAGAAGAGGCTGTGTATTAAATAAGGAAAGAAAAATTAAATAAATAAAATATATATAAATATATATATGCAGAAGGGAGAGAGAGAGAAAGGGGTTGTTAGTTTGTTAGGAAATTAGTTTAGATTCAAATTTAAAAAATCTTTTATTAGTTAACTAAATTTTAATTTGCATCAATTTATAAAATTAATATTATATAAATAAAATTTGATATTATGGTAAACACAAATATAGTCCAAAACATGTCCGGGTTGGGTCTAAAATTTAGTTTTAAAATACGAAAAATATACATATCGACCAAAATAAAAAATGAATGTCCGGATAACGAAAAATGCATACCCCCAAGAACGGATGCACGCACGTGCGCGTAGCCATCCAAACAAGTCCGTTTCACTGAATGGGACGAGAACAAGATGCGCGGATGCTATCACGGGGCTAGGGGTATCAAGCAGGCCATGCAATGTATTTTTAAAATATTTTATGTGACTTAAAATGTTATATTGTAAAAAAGCAAATGCCAGATAAAATGCCAGTATTCAAGATGTATAAATTAAAATGAAAGTGCACGAGTCCATGTAACAGGTCAGGATAAATCATAAATATGAATCAAGACTGGCTTCAAGTATGCGGGTCGGGTCGGATGCAAATACAAATGTCAAATACACTATTCGCACCCAAAACACAATAAATCAGGAAAATACCATAAATAAAGAAATATATGAACTAGAACTGGTATAAATGAACTAGGGTATTACATTATACCCAACTACAAAAAGAATTTCGTTCTCGAAATTCCCAAGACAAGAAAAGGTAAACAACACGAATCTACAGGAATAGGTGTCGAAAGTCCTGTCGAATTTTTTCCTCTCATTCTCAAGTCGATTCTCCATGCGAGCAATTTCCCCAAGAAACAAGTACGAGAGGGATAACTTTGTTATTAAGGACCCTTTTCTCTTCGATCAACAATCGACATCGGTCGTTCCTCAAAAGTCAAATCCTCTCTTACGGTCAGCTCCGAATGATCCAGCACGTGTGTTTCATCTCGAACATACTTACGGAGTTGAGATACATGAAACACGTCATGAACATTCGCCAAAGATTGTAGTAAAGTCAATCGATAAGCCACTTCTCCAACACGCTCCATAATCTCGAAAGGCCCCACGAATCGAGAACTAAGCTTGCCTTGACTCCTAAATCGAATCAATCCTCTAGTCGGTGATATCTTCAAGAATACCAGATCGCCAACAGTGAATTCTAGAGGTCTTCTCAATGTGTCGGCCCAACTCTTCTGCCGATCTTGTGCTGCCTTCATATGATTCCGGATAGTATTAACCTTCTCAACTGTTTGCATGATCAAATACGGTCCCAACAATCTTCGTTCTCCAATATCGTCCTAATAAACAGGTGAACGACACTTGCGAACATACAATACTTCGAATGGAGCCATCTGAATAGTCGCCTGAAAGCTGTTGTTGTACGAAAACTCCACCAAGTGTAGATGATCCTCCCATGAACCCTTGAAGTCTAACATGCAAGCTCTCAACATGTCTTCAAGAGTTTGGATCGTTCTCTCTGACTGGCTATCTGTTTGAGAATGATAAGCTGTGCTAAACTTCAATCAAGTCCCCAAACTTTCCTGTAAGCTCCTCCAGAAGTGTGATAAGAATCGGGTGCCACGGTCGGACACGATGCTCACGGGTACTCTATGCAATCTCACAATCTCCTGCGTGTACCGTTCTGCCAACGCTTCCGTTGATTGACCAACTCGAAATGGTATGAAATGAGCTGCCTTGGTCAATCGATCAACAATCACCCAAACTGCATTGTTGCCCTTTGGACTCCACGGTAAAGCTGTCATGAAATCCATGGTTACATGTTCCCACTTCCATTGAGGAATCGGAAGTGGTTGCAATAAACCAGCAACCCTTTGATATTCAGCCTTAACTTGCTGACACACCAAGTACTTCTCTACAAAGCGAGCAATCTCCCTTTTCATGCCTTCCCACCAGAAATGCCATCTTAGATCGCAGTACATCTTCGTGCTTTATGAATGTACGGAATATGCGGAACTGTGTGCCTCCTTCATAACCTCTTTACGAATGTCCCCTTTCGGCACACACAAACGGCTACCATATCGCAACGAACCATCTTCATGAATCAACAAGTCCGTTCGAAGTCCAGCTTCAACCTGTTCTCGAAACCTTTGCAATCTTGGGTCCTGCGACTGCGCTGCTTTAATATTATCGATCAACGACGACTGTACTTGCAGCTGCATCAACTGTCCCAAACAATGTGGTAGCATAATCTCCAACTCGAATTACCGAAAATCTTCGATAAGCTCCTTCTGTGCAGTCAACATCCGAATTGCTGGCATCCGACTAAGCGCATCCGGCACTACATTAACTTTTCCCGGATGGTACTTAAGATCAAGATCGTAGTCAGCCATCAGCTCCAACCATCTACGCTGCCTCATGTTAAGCTTTTTCTGCGTGAACACATACTTTAGGCTTTTGTGATCGGTGAATACTTTGACCCTTTCGCCCAATAAGTAGTGTCTCCAAATTTTCAAAGCGAAAATCACAGCTGCTAGCTCCAAATCATGAGTTGGGTAATTCTTTTCATGGGTCTTCAACTGCCGTGATGCATAAGTTATAACTTTCCCATGCTGCATCAAAACACATCCCAAACCTTTCCCAGATGCGTCGCTGTGAATCACCAATCCTCCGGAACCGTCTGGTACAGTCAAAATAAGAGCGGTTATCAACCTCTGCCTCAACGCCTCGAAAGCTGACGCACATCTATCCGTCCATACGAACGGTACTTCCTTACGCGTAAGCTTGGTCAAAGGCTCAACTAAGCGAGAAAAATTCTCCACGAACCTTCTGTAATATCCGGCAAGTCGAAGAAAATTTCTGATCTCTGCTACGTTCTTCGGAATCAGCCAATTTTTGAACTGCTGCAATCTTCTCGGGATCAACGGCGATTCCATCTCCGGATACGACGTGCCCCAAAAACTTCACTTCTCCAAGCCAAAACTTGCACTTGCTCATCTTTACATATAATCTTTCTTGCCTCAATGTCTGCAGTACGATCTTCAAGTGTTCCGCATGCTCTTCAATGCTCCTCGAGTAGACCAGAATATCATCGATGAATACCACTATAAACTGGTCCAAGAACGGTGAAAAGATTCGGTTCATCAAGTCCATAAATATCGCCGGTGCATTCGTGACTCCGAATGGCATCACTAAATACTTGTAATGTCCATACCGAGTTCGGAACGCAGTCTTGCAAATATCTTCTGATTTAACTCGGACCTGATGATATCCGGACCGCAAATCCAGCTTCGAGAATACCCTCGCGCCACTAAGATGCTTGAACAATTCGCCAATGCGAGGGATCAGGTACTTGTTCTTAATATTCACCCGGTTTAATTCTCGATAATCGATGCACATCCTCCTTGTGCCATCTTTCTTCTTTACTAGAAGAACTGGAGCTCCCCAAGATGAATTGCTGCTGCGAATTCAACCCTTCTCTAGCAATTCGGTAACATGCTTCTTTACTTCTTCCAACTCCACTGGTGCCATCGGATAGTACGCCTTTGAGATTGGCGCTGCACCAGGAACAAGATCGATCGCGAACTCCACATCTCGTTTTGGCGGTAAACCCGAGATATTCTCGAACACGTCCATGAACTCTCAAACTACAGCTGGCGCTTCCTCCTTATCAACTTCCATTGACGAAAGAACATTGCTTGTCGGCCTAGCCCTAAACTTGTCTAGCCCGACAGAACTGCTACCACCAGCAAAATAAACTCCGGATGTCCGGGAATCTGGAAAATCACTTTCTTTGCCCTACAATCAATGTGAGCGTGGAAAGTGAGACCGTCAATTTCCAAGACAACTTCATAACTGCCGGTATCGGTCACCAAGAAATCTGCAAAACATAAACTGGTATGCAATGAAACGGAGAGAACCAAGGTAATAGAACGACCATGAAACAAGGAAATGAAACAAGACCAGGACTCCAAGTTACTTAAATAAAGTACCGCATTGTAACCATGCTGCAGTTCATAGTTACAATCACATAACTCCGTTCAAGTCGCCCAAATCCTAGTATCAGAATCAAAGGAATAGGACGGAAGAAATAATAGGGAACCAAAAGAATTTCAACTCGAGATGCAAAGTTGTTTGCATATCGTCAGGACAGGGGTCAAGAGAAAGATATGATTCAAGAATCATGATAACAATATGGCAGGACATGTTCCTAATCATGGATTTTCCGATTCGTGTATTGGGTCCAATACCCAACTACAAAAGAATCAAACCCGATTAACCTAAATCCTATGGCTCTGACACCAAACAAACCCTGTCACGCCCCGCTTCCCAGAGTACGCTAAGATAGGCACGTGACAGAGCCAACCATACTACCCGTGGATAGGAAAAATCCCTCCACGGTCACATTACGGCTGTAGAGATATCAAGAACAATAATAAACTATCTAACACATGTCCATAAGCCAGAATAAACGAGTCGAGAATAAAATAATGTGGAAGCAAAAGATCCAATACAATAAAACTGGAATGTACGCCCCATAATGTGGGCTCACATCAGGAAAGAAAATACTGAAAAGAAAGTGAAATAAACTAATAACAGGTCCTCACTACTCGGCCTGTTCACTGAAATACTCCTGCTCGGCCTGCAGCAAAGGTAAACAATCTGGGCCATGCAAAACTCAGACGTCAGTGCGTCATAATATCAAGCAATAATATAAACAGGGGGTAGCAAGACATGCAGGTATGAGTATGAACGGTAAAACAGGTATAACAGTAACATAAAATAAGGACAGTGAAGGGTAGGGCATAGGTGATGTGCAGAGAGTAATCTAGACTGGTCTACTAGGTTAACCACTCTCAAGTTTTTGAAATCAATTTGATGAATCATCGATGTAACTCAATAGTATCCCGTGCATGCCCGGGACCACGGTCAAGATTCTCGGGCTGAATCCGAGACGTGCTGTCACGACCCGAAAGTAAGGAACATGACTGGCACTTAGATTATGAGACGTCTAAAGGCGTAACGTAACCTAAGTCAGCCAAAGCCCAGAAAAATCTAAACCAAAATCAAAAGAGTGGAGGAAATCTTCCATGAAAAAGATTTTGAAATCAAATAAGTTGCATTGAACCCCTTTTTAAAAACATCAAAAATTTCCGAAAATTTCGGCAGAGTCTCCTCTGTAAATACTATCCCCCAAAATGGGTATAACAAAATATATAAACCTGTAATCACAAAATGGCATCCCCAAGCGGGAGCTAGCTCTTCGCCCAAGGCGGATCACAACCACACGCAATATATATATATATGTAATATCCAGAAAAGTGCATAAAGAAATGCAAAATATAAGAAAACACAACGTCGGCTCAAGTGAGCTCGACCCAAAAGAAACCACATATACACAAATCTCTCAGTCTCATCACTAATCGCATATACACATAAGAAGTGGTAGATGGAGAATACTAGATACAAAAAGAGTACAAAAAAGAAGAGATAAAAGCACTCTCGCAACCCACCTACGAGCAGTGTCGCGAGTCTGAGCAAAAGAAGTCACTAACAAGATAAACCGCCGCTACTAGGCTGATGAGTCCGACCTGCAAGACACTGTGGCACAACGGGGGTGAGTTGCCAGCTCGTGAGTAGAATATAATATCTAGTAAGGCTATCGTAAGAATGCACGCAAATGCGTCACAGCATGTATGTCCAGATGTGATGTAATACCTCTAGTATGCATGCACATGTATGCAATGTCAATACTAAATCTTTAAGTGTTTTAAATGCTATGAGTTCTGCATTCTTAACTTTAGAAAAAAGAATATCTGTATAATAGCTAAATACCATCAAGAAATCATCTGAAACCCGTGTCAAGTATCGACACCAAATATGAAAACACATCTGTCTCAATGTCTCACTGTATCAATGTCTCAATACATCGGGCTCCGTTAGTCCGGATCGGCCCATATCATCAAATCTCACGACAACGGTCGGTATCCTCCGGATATCCGCCACGCCAGACATCACCGGTAGGTAGTCTTCCCCTGCCAGGCTCATCGTCTACAACTCGATCTTCTTGCCCGGGGTACCATACCGGGCCCACCATGCACCCGAGACGGTTCATCCACTTCTCGAATCAGGTCTCGAAATCCAACAGAAAACATGAAAACTCATGGTGGACGACACATACATCACGAGAAAACCGCAACTTTATTTTAAAAATGATAAATATAAGCTTTTGATAAATTCTTACGGTTTTCCCCGAAATCCAGAAATCGCAGCAATACTGAAATCCTCAAGAAAATCATAATACCCAACATGTTGTATATGATAAATGTCTATGATATCAAGGTATGCGATATGATTTGTGGCTAGAAATCTATGTAAGTATGATGATGATGCGAGGTATATACATGCTATGCGATTTCATATATCATGTATGATGCAATTGGTGACACTAAGCTAAACAGGTTCTATGGTGCTCGTGGCATGGCAATTACCAAAAGCGTGTGTGTCACATGAATAGTGCACGTGCAACAGGAGCCAATGGTAATGGTGTTCGTGTCCTACGAAGTGATATCGCACATGTGTATATGATTATCCATGCAATCTAGCGGACGATTGGCTATAAAGGTATGCAATATGAGTGAGGGGGTTTAGCTAACTAACAATGCAAATCTTGCAAGAAATAAAGTAACCCTAACTAGAGGGCGCCTCGCGCCATCCAGACGATTCCCCATAGATGAATACATCTACTCACCTGAAAGCCCCGCTAATCCGATCCGACCACCGCCTTGCCTTTGCGCGCCGCGTCCGATATTTCCGCGACCGATCCTAGAATTGCATAACACACAATATAAGGTTACAGATTTCTGAAATGACGCAACTCACACTATGAAAAGATCGACGCTCTCGAATTAATCACAACGTGCACTCGGTACGCGGAAAATACACGAAAATCGCTAAAACCTTAACTAAAATCGCCGTTTCGGGGCAATTGTCAAAACTAAAACCCGACTAGACAAAACTCCGCATTCACACACCCTAATAGTCGTATAAGATGCTAATTATATCGCCTAAATAACACAATTAGATCACCTCCTAAAATTTTAGAAAAACTAGTAAGCAATTAGCATGCCGATTTCAAAGCAAACATCGCGAATTAACGATATCGCGATCGCAACATCGCACAAATATCCGACCTAATACACTAGATGGACACAATACTAACCTAAACACACTTATTCAACTTCAAACCCTAACTACAACATCACCTCTTAAAAATATAGAAAAACTAGTAAGCATTGACGTAGAAATATCGATGCAATTGTCGCGGTTTAACGGTGTAGCGATCGCTACATCGCACAAACAACCATTCTAACCAACTAGATAACCACTACCCTAACTTAAACCCACTTATCCTACAACAAACCCTAATTAGGGCATCAACACCTCTCTTTTTCAAAAACCAACCATTACAATGAAATTAACACTTTAAAATACAAATTTAGCTTATTTAAACTACAAATTTAACAACTAGTTTAGGATTTATACCTTACAAGTGAACCCTAACTTGCACTTGACCTTGAAAGATGCCTCCTTTCACCTTGTTTTAAAGCAAATTAGGGTTGGAAAGAGGTGGAATAGGATTATGGTTTGAATTTGTGAAGAAATGTGTTGATTTCGGTGGATTTTGTTGATTTTTTCATGATTTTTTGAAGCAAGAAAGAGAGAGGGAAATGGGGTTTGCTCAGGTTGAGCTCGACCTGGTGTTGGGGAGGGTGTGTGTGTGTGAATGGTGTAGAAAATTCTACACAAAAAGCCTTTCCCAAGCTCAATTAATGACTATCACATCAACTTTTCACAAAAAAAACCCTTTTTAAGTCATTTTTGAATAAAATTTTAAATCATAGAACAAAAACTTTGAAAAGTCTTGATAAAATTTTATTAACACTAAATTTTAGTTTATAAAGTTTCCTAAGCGTGTAATTTACCTAATTAAATTTGTATTTATCACTAATTTAATGTATTTTTAAAAGCTTAAAATAATATTAAAAATAATTAATTAAGGAAATTTTTTTAATTAACTAGAAAATTATAAGTGAAATTTTAGTGACCAATTTATAGTAATATCTTATCTAAATTTTGTATAATTAGGTCTATAATGAAAAATACATATTTTGACTTTTTACGGAAAAATCTGCTAATTTAGCCGATTACTGAAAAAACTGCCTAAACGATTTTCGAAGCGTTACACGTGCCGCTAGGCAGTAAAAGGTAGTATGTAACGATGAATGATGTCAGCAGCATCATCCCGGGGCTGGCCTAGCCCGTAAGACTGATCAGTAAAGGTATCGAACTGTCGAATTACAAGTCAGGTTTCATCATTGATTTCCCCATACCCCCAAGTTATGTGTTCAAGTCAGGTATTGATAAATCTTGAGCTAATGCCAACACAGGATCAAGCAGGTACAGGTTTGTCTGAATAGACAACAGAAAATGTCCGTAGGGACAACAGGTCAAGATTGTTGGTATTAGTAACAAGATCAGGTAACAGGTCAAGCTGTGGTACATCAGGTCATGTCAGGTATTGTACATGGATCCAATCATGTCAAGTAGTGCACATGTATCGAGTCATGTCAAGTAGTAGTGTATCAAGTCATGTCAGGGGTGCACAAGTATCACATGGGTGCTTATAATCAAACTGTAATAAGCATGGGTACACAAAAACAAGTATAGAGCACTAATAAAACAGCAACATGAAATAATATGGTCTCGGTGTGCAACTAGATATGTAATAAACCGTACGGATACAGACGGATACTATAAAACTGTAAATCGGTAAAATTTGCTGAATATTAAAACACAAGCACTATTATTTATTAAATAGATATTGATATAATAATATTAACATGGATAACATATTCAAACCGATTAATAACTATAAAAGTGGTATTGATTAACCATGCACAAGAAAGTTCCGTTCAGAAATTCAGCGTCATCCTGATTTGTAAAATAGCTTAAAAATAACAAACGTTCTCCAAAAGGGACGTGTCTTATACCAAAACAAAGACAATTCAATAAGGTTTTCATTTTTATAAGTATAAGCATCTCAGGTTGTTGCTAAAAAAAGTTATGAGCATTTGAAATTGAAAGTTTGCTGCTGGAATTTCCCTGGACATCAGTTTAGAGACATTTTCATTTGCATTTTACGTTATTTAAACAATTTATTTTGCAAGTAAATATTTTATAGAGTTATAGTATTCTGAGTTAGCTTCGTAACGAATGAAAGAACGTATACTAATGATTTTTCTATGATTTATAATGAATTTTATAAGGTAAGGTGTACAGTAAATTTCAGATTTGTCGTATCCGCTTTTCAACGACGTTTCATGTGTAAAGTATAATATTTTTAAATGTATAACATTATAAAATGCAGATTATAAACTAATTAAAGATAATAGTAAGAAATATTACGACGATATATATTTTAAATGATATGGATGCAAACGGGTATCACATAATCGTAAAATGATAAACTAACAAGTGTGGAACATATAACTAAGCAATATGAAATGTAACTATGCAATTTGATGCAGTATATGATAGTATAGTATGTAACAAGATAAGTTTTCATGACCTAGATCTGAAATGATATGAATGGATGCAAACGGAACATCGAAAAGTTATAAAACTAAATATAGGGTGCATGATTTTAAATACAGGTATTCCATTGTTAAAATAGATGTGTCTAAACTAATGTAGCATGTAATTAAGATTGGTTTGCATGCCCTAGATCTGAAATGCACTATACAAATGTAAACGGAACGTCGAAAGGCTGTAATATGAAACATACGATGCTTGATTTAAAATACAGGTGTGATATTTATTTAAATAGGTATATAATGAGTTATATAGCATGTAGCAAGATTAACTTGCCTAGACGGAACAAGAACGGATGTGAACGGAACGTCCTTCGTCGGCGAAATGTCGCGACGCGCGCACGGTATATGGAACGGTTCCAAACAACGCACGAGAGTGATCACGCAAGTCAGGTACGTTCACTGGATCACTCGGATCGTCAGCGACAAGCACGTCTCCGGCGGTGATCACCGGAATCAAGAAACAAGATCAAGAAATAGAAAGAAGAAAGAAGAAGAAGTAAGAAGAAGAAGCTGTGTATTAAATAAGAAAAGAAAAATTAAATAAATAAAATATATATAAATATATATATGCAGAGGAGAGAGAGAGAGAAAGGGGTTGTTAGTTTGTTAGGAAATTAGTTTAGATTCAAATTTAAAAAATCTTTTATTAGTTAACTAAATTTTAATTTGTATTAATTTATAAAATTAATATTATATAAATAAAATTTGATATTCTGGTAAACACAAATATAGTCCAAAACATGCCCGGATTGGGTCCAAAATTCAGTTTTAAAATACGAAAAATATACATGTCGACCAAAATAAAAAATGAAGGTCCGGATAACGAAAAATGCATGCCCCCAAGAACGGATGTACGCACATGCGTGTAGCCATCCAAACAAGTCCGTTTCACTGAACGGGACGAGAACAAGATGCTCGGATGTTACCACGGGGCTAGGGGTATCATGCAGGTCATGCAATGTATTTTTAAAATATTTTATGTGACTTAAAATATTATATTGTAAAAAAGCAAATGCCAGATAAAATGCCAGTATTCAAGATGTATAAATTAAAATGAAAGTGCACGAGTCCATGTAACAGGTCAGGATAAATCATAAACATGAATCAAGACTGGATTCAAGCATGCGGGTCGGGTCGGATGCAAATACAAATGTCAAATACACTATTTGCACCCAAAACACAATAAATCAAGAAAATACCATTAATAAAGAAATATATGAACTAGAACTGGTATAAATGAACTAGGGTATTATATACAATTATGCTTAAACTCTCTCATGTTGACTATTAAACACTAATCAATCAAATTGGTCAAGTTTTATTTCATAAAATGATGGCTATTTCAAATTATCGTATTTTTTCACTTAAATACCATATTATTTCAATTATACATTTAACTCCATTAAACTTACTATACCTTTAAAGTAGATCACGAGGTAACGACCTACCTCCTCACACCCTCATATATAACCTAACACGATACCTTCGAGAACTCACAATACGGGAAAACAAACATTTTCATTTAAATACCCTTTACTAAATAAAGTCATTTCTAAAGGATTTAGTATTGATATATCTTTACAAATAAATACCACTTATTATGAAAATAGGATAAGGTTGTGGGCATCAGTCGTTTATCTAAACCTGACTTTGTGGTGTCTAGGCTAGACAAGTGAGAAAGGTAACTTTAAAAGGCCCGTCTCACGGTGATTCGTGAGCGGATCCCTCCTTTCTTTACTTGTATTTACCTGGCCACAATTGGCAGTGAAGAGGCGATCTGAGGTATCTCACAACTTGTCGCTTTAGACCAGTTAGGAGTAGTCTAGTTGACCTAGAACATAGAATACTGGAAAACGACACCTTTTCATTTAAATACCATAATTAATAAAACCGTTTTTCTTAATGATTAGTATTTATACAAATCTTTGTAAAGCGCCGCTACAACCCATTTGGGGAACCCGTTCGGGATGGTGCGGATTATCGCACATCCTCGGGCTTAATAGTACGAGATTTAGACCTCCGCAAGGAGCATTCGGTCTCGAAAGATTTAAATACGAAATCTTAAGAAAAACGAGATTTCTAGAATATAATAAATATATTAAAATCTATTTTCATATAAATATATGTATATGTGATTCAAAAATATCTAATTTGAATTATTATAAATATTTTATCTTTTTCTAAAAATGTCACAAAAATCAGTTTACACTAAAATACCATGAATTCCATATAATCAATATTACGAATAAAAACCATTTATTATGGAATTAGGATATTTTCATTAGAAATATCACAATATAAAATCTACATTCATTACAACTCTAAAGACGATTAATAAATACTTGGAGTGTATTTTGAAAACCATACAAAAGTATTTTTACATAAAACCCCCTCAAGTTCTATAAATTACCCTAAGAACTCTAGTAAACATAGGTTTAAGCGGGACCAATCTCTTGAGCCTCAGGGAGCCGGAGAAGTGGGTGCTTGCCTAACTAAGGTAGACAACTTAACAACGGTGTTATCAATATGGTAACCGTCTTTGAAAAAGACACGAAAGGTTATCGATAATATCAAAACAATCAGAACTTCAATTTACTTTTCTAATTGTCTGACTCAGTTTGAGTCTCATTATAATATGACTTGAATATGATTCAAGTACAAATCTATAATCTACAATTTTCAATCTACAAATCTTCAATATTACAATTCAAGATGAATTCATGAATCCAATTATCAATCTTTACAACTTGACTGAACCGAACTATGGATATACATTCCATTTACATGGTTCTCCAGTTATTCCATTTACATGATTCTACGGTTACATCCGTTTACTGATATCATGGTTTCGGTCAGTCATCCAATTATACAATCTATACAGTTTACAATACAATACAATACAATACAATACAACAATACAATCAAGATAACACTACGGGGTTTAAGGGGTAGACTGGTACGGAATATGTTAAAGGTGGCACGAGGTGGTCACTTAAGACGTAATTACATCCATGCCGTTGTTCCGTGGTATTATCGACGGAGCCTTGTACTACAGGTTACCAGGACTCCTCTCGTATACACTAGCATCTTCTGTACCAAGCTACAAACAACAACGTTAACACAATATTATAACAATATAATACAACTTTAAAATCTACCTTCTCATTCAGTCTATTCTATTCTTCCTTATCCTTGGGACTTACCGAGCGATCTGTTCGCTGACGACATTCTCTTTCTTCCTTCTTTGAATGTCGTCAGGTGATCTGGACCCGTCAGAGATCGAGCCAACTGCAGAAGACTTAAATCAGTACAGCGAAGACCCTGAGCTCTAGACATTGTACATTTTCTTTTCGGTACCTTTGATTTCCTGTCATGCCATTGTTTAGGCATCACTTTTATTTCAGTTGTATTTCCTTGTCATGCATTGTACAAAAGAATGTTAATAAATAAAGTTGTTGTTCAGTTTATATATATTGTCTCTTGTGTATATTTTCTTTTATATTACTTAGTTACGCTTAGCGTATTTGCTTCTGAGTAAATACGTAGCGGACCAGTCGCGTCCCCTTCGTCGTATACCGGAAAGCGGGGCGTGACAACTGGCACTTGAATCATGTGAAGTCTATAGGACCCCACCTAATTCAAATAAGCCAAAAGCCCAGAAATCTAAAGCTTTTTAGGGAAAATGGTGGAGGTGCGGTTTTGAAACAAGGTTACTGAAATCAAGTTCTTTCTACAAAACATAGATAATAGTATACGAAAACACAATATTTATATTTAACTTGAAAACATTTTCGTCGTTGAAAATTTGGGCAGCACCTCCTTTGTAAAACTTAATCCGAAAACGGTACAAACAATATAATATAAGGCATCCCCAAGCGGGAGCTAGCTCTTCGCCAATTAGCGGAAACAATCATGCAAGTAATGCAAATATATAACGCCGAAAGGCGAGAATCAAAACTCAGAAAAAAAGCGAGAAAACTAAACATCATAAAGAAATCCAGAAACAATAATAAAATATATAAGCGTGACTCTAAGGCCGAAAGAATATACAAACTATGGTTATCTAAGTTTACTAAATATATAAGTCTGGTTGATGGAGCTTTAACTAGATACAACTGAAATAAATAACAAATACAACTGAAATATAAAGTACAACAGTGTTCACGATGCAAGTGAAACCACCCACCAAGAAATCACCCGGAAGAAAGTAGAGTGCCAGCAAACCGCTACGGAACCTGTACGGCTAAACCTGCAAGAATTGTGGCACAATGGGGTGAGTTGCCAACTCGTGAGTAGAAAACATCACTGAGTAGAAACCGAATGTATGATGATCTCCTAGGTCATACAATACAGTACATTAATAATAGTAGAACGATAATATCGAGTAACAGTAGAGGTGATAATATAAACATGTGTGTAAGGTCAGGTACTCGTGTCCGTGTCATAAAATAACTACATGTATGATGTATGAATGCATCACTAAATGAGCGTGTCCAGCAATGACACAGAAAAGTCAGGATAAACCTGAGTGTCAAGCATCGACACTCGAAAATATCATGAAAACCGTGTCTATCAGCGACACAAAATCCTCATAAATCTCGGGCTCCGTTAATCCGGATCGGCCCAAATCATCTGATCACATGACTACGGTCGGTATCCTCCGGATGTCCGCCACGTCAAATATCTCCGGTCAGTAGTGCTCCCCTGCCGGACTCAACGCCTTCTCAATACGTCCATCTTGCCCCGGGATACCTCACCGGTGTAGTGTCACGACCCGAAATAGCCCGTGACTGGCACTTGAATCATATGAAGCCTATAGGACCCCATCTAATTCAAGTAAGTTAAAAGCCCATAAATCTAAAACCATTTTTTTTGTAATAAATAAAGGAAATAGTTTTAAGAAGTGAAGAAAACAAGTTTTTAAAACAAGGGTTTTAAAATAGGTAAGCCGAATATGCATTTTAAATCCTCCATATCTTTTCTAAAAATTTCGGCAGAGTTTCCTTTGTAAATACTGGCCCCGAACGAGGTACAACATGAATAATATATATATGCACAATGAAAAGGCATCCCCAAGCGGGAGCTGGCTCTTCGTCAATCGACGGTCACAACCACACAAGCAATATGATATACAACGCCAAAGGGCGAGGATCAAACTCAAAAAGAACTCAAAATCAGCATGAAAACCATAATACTACAACACGCGACTCTAAAGTCGAAATAATACATAACTAGTTTTCTAAGTCTGAAACAATATACAAGTTTTGGTTGATAGAATTACTAGATACAACTTAATAATACATATACAATAGTGGTTCTGATGCAAAAGAACCCGCCTACCAATGCAATCACCCAGAAAGGAAGCAGTGTGCCAGAAAAGCCGCAATGAAACCTGTACGGTAAAACCTGCAAGAAATTGTGGCACAACGGGGGTGAGTTGCCAACTCGTGAATAGAAGATATTACAGAGCAGAAATCGTATGTATGACATAATCTTAGGTCAATACGATCAAATATATATAAACCTCAATATGAATGAGTCTGAAGCATGATAAGGTGGCAATATAACATCTATACATGCGTGTAGTGCCAAGTGCTCGTACCAGTGCCTCAGGTAATAACATATCATAAATATAAGATATGATCAATGTCGACTATATCATGAAGTCTAAAAGTACGTAGATATCATCCAACTATGTGATCAATGTCTGTATGTATGTGGATCTCGTCCACGTGTCACCCAATGACAATAAGCATCATGCATGTAAATATCATAAACATATGCATGGAAGTATGAGGATCTAAATCAACATGTGTCACTCGCGACATATCAAAATCATAGAACCTGAGTGTCAAGCATCGACGCTCGAAAACATCATGAAACCTGTGCCTAGCATCGGCACGTAAATCCTCATATATCGGGCTCTGTCAGTGCGGATCGGCCCACATCATCTCTCAACTCCGGTCGGTATCCTCCGGATATTCGCCGAGCTTAAATACAATCACCGGTAGGTAGTAGTCCCTCTGCCAGGCTCACCGTCTGTATACACAGCATCCCTTTCTTGCCCCGGGATACCATACCGGGCCTACCATATACCCGCAATCGGCCTCACCGCCTCCTCGAATCGGGTTTCACATGTCGCTCTCAGCACCGAGAAAACACATGGTGGACGCACTGAAATATCATATCAAGGGTAACCGGGTTTTTAAAACAATTATATAATCTCTTTTGAAATATCCACGGTTCCCAAATCCAGAAATATCATGGAAACAACATATCTCAATGCGTATAATCAAAAGCATGATGTATGCGACATGTAAAAGAAATGTAAGCATATCAGTATATCATGCAATATGGAATAGTAATATGCACATATTGAGGGAAAACCACTCTTTTAAAATGAATCAGTTTTAAAGAGTATCTTGCGGTTCCCAAATCTCTAATCAAGCCAGAATCATCTATGTATGTGCAAATACTTATGTAAGTATGGGTGTACAATAAGTATGTACACAAGTATGCCATGCAAGAGATCATATCCTGAATGCAATAGTACTACAGTGTAGTGACATGGCAATTATCGATGATGAAGTGTGTGAGCCGGCAAGCAGGTGTACGTGGAACATATACATCATCGATAATGGTTGTTCCCCTCCGAACGGCGGCCAAGACATGGACGTCTTGCCTGAAATTCGGGGCAGATGCTATTTGGTTTTATCCATCCACCTCTCCGAAGATGCCAAGTTGATTTATGGCACCGTGTATCGGAGGTTTGGACGGATGCGGCCGATGTAGCAAACTTCGTCAGATTCCCCCTCGTTCGAGGGGTTTTTGATTATGGGGACGCTCTTCCCTGCAGGCGCAAGCCCCTGCAGTTAATTACGCTACCGCATCGCGGTAACAACTTTCTCCTTCTCCAGAATTTCACTTTGTGTCGTGGGTGTTTGTTTTTTTTGTGGTTGCCCGTGGATTGTATACGGAGACTAAGTTATGCCGTCGCCCGTAGGACGTGGATTAGTCCAAATCCGTACTTACTTAGATTTGGGTTTGGTGTTTTAGGTTAAGGATACTTTAGCCATATTTGAGGCTAAGATCGACTTAAACGTTTGTTAAGGATGCGTTAGTCCGATTTGAGACTAAGATCGACTTAACTGGATCGTTTAGATCCGACAAAAGAGCATTTGGGCTCTATTGTTCCAGTTTAGGGACGTAGTGGTCCGTTGCCAGTTTAGGGACATGGTGGTCCATGTTTGTAGCCTTCGGGACCCGTCACCTCTCTGACGTCGTTGAAAGATTACAACGATAGGTGTCAGAGGAGTTCAGAGATGTACCCTTGAACCAAAGTTGATTGGTAGGTCAATAGTCCAATTTGGGACTAAAGTCTGTTTGAAGGTTTAAGGATACGTTAGCCATTTTTGAGGCTAAGATCAACTTAAACGTTTGTTAAGGATACGTTAGCCTAATCTCCAGACTAAGATCAACTTAACGGGATCGTTTGGATCCGGCAAGAGAGCAATTGGCTCTGTTGTTCCAATTTAGGGACATAGTGGTCTACTTTCCAGTTTAGGGACATGGGGGTCCATTGCCAGTTTAGGGACATGGTGGTCCATGTTCCAGTTTAGGGACATAGGGGTCTATGGTAGTTTAAGGATGCATAAGTCCGTGGGTTTAAGGACCCCACAGTCCGTATTTTAGTTTAAGGACGCATAAGTCCATGAGTTTAAGGACCCCACAGTCCGTGTTGATGTGTGGTTGTCGGGACCCGTCACCTCTCTGACGTCGTTGAAGGATTACAACGATAAGTGTCAGAGGAGTTCGGAGATGTACCCTCGAACCGGATGTAAATTGATTTAAGAGAGCAGTTGTGCTCAGTCAATTTAATTCGAGGACTTACGGCCATGATTGGGCTAAGTCCAGTTGAAAAATGTTCAATGCTTTTATTTGTTTTTAGCCTATTAGGCCCGTGCTAGGGCTTGGCCCCTTTTTAATAATGTACAGCATTAATCTTGGTCTCTGTTGGACTTTTATTTGGGCTCTGCCCCTTTTAAAATAATGCATTGCATTATTTATTATTTTGTTTGGGCTCTATCCATTTATAAATGATGCAGAGCATCAATTTTGTTTGGGTTCTGCCCTTTTTATTGCATTGCAATTTAATTTGGCCTACTAGGCCTTTCTGGTTTGGGCCTGGCCCTTTAGTAAAAGAAATGCTTTTGCATTTGTCAAGCGCTTTGCGTCAATCACTGAGCGCAAGTGCTTGTGGTGACGACACGTGTCACGCAAGTGCAGTGCGCTGCGCTTGTGCTGATGACACGTGGCGTGCTCTGGTGAGTTGCGCCAATTTCAGAGAGCGGGGCTCTATTTCAAAAGCGCATAGCGCAAGTGGTTCAGATGCTGACACGTGGCGCTCTCTGGTGGCTTGCGCCAACCCAAGAGCGCAACAGTGCAGTTTTGCAAGTGCAAGGCACTATTAACTTGAGAATCTTTTAGATTCCAGAACCAATGGTTCATAAAAAAGTGCAAAGCACTGTTTGATTTCTTGATCTAATTTAGATCAAAGAAAACAAGTTTTTCTTGTTTTTCTTGTTTCAGAGAACCAGTGGTTCATAAAAAAGTGCAAAGCACTTATTATTATTTGAAGATCATTGATCTTGTTCTTAGATCAATGATCTATTAGAAGAAATTCTTCTATTTTTATGAAGGTTTCTACCTTTTCTTGAAATTTCTTCAGAGTTCTCTCTATTTTGAGGTTCTCAATCTCTCACAATGTTGATCCTTATTTGAGTTGGGGTCTAGAGGCCTTTATATAGTGCCCATAAATTTGTTAAATTTGTTAAAGAAATCTTTCTCTGAGTGATTTGGGGAATTTTCCCGACCGTTGGATTTTTGATCCAAGGGCTTCTGTTTTATAGAAGACAATCTTCTTGTTTTAACAAGAACAGAAAGATCTTACTAGAATTTCAATTCTGTTTAGCGCAAACGCCCCAGCGCGTGACACGTGTCGCGTAGCGCACAGCGCAACTGCGCTTGCGCAACCGCACTGACACGTGTTGCGCAGCGCACAGCGCAGCGCAACCGCGCTGCCACGTGGCGCGCAGCGCAGAGCGCAAGTCAGCTGAAGCATTGCTTCTTTTATTTCAATTTTAATTTTCAAAACAGAGCTTTGCTCTGATTGGGGGAAACAGAAGCGCTGCTTTGTTTCCCGCCTTAGAATTTGAACAGAGCTTTGCTCTGATTGGGGTAAACAAATGCCCCCCACCGTTGTGCTTACGTGACCCCCAAACGTGAGCGCAGCGGAGGCAGAATTCCAACCGTCGCGGCAACTTTTGGAAGTTGAAAGGGCATTTGATGCCTATAAATAGGACCTTTGGTCCCTTAGATGATTTTCATCTTCAAAATTTTACTTTCAGAACTCAGAGCCCTGCTATTTATTTTCAAGAACTTCAAGAGTTAAACTCTTAAAACTTTTAGGTGAAAATTTTAATTTGAATTAAATTAAATTGAATTAATTTTCATTGACAGAGCCTTGCTCTCAATAGATCCCTGATCCAAAGGAAACCCATTTAGGGTTTCACTTAGCAGAGCTTTGCTCTATAGGTCTAAAGGGATCTAAAGAGAACTAAAGGGGACCCTATTAGGGTTCCATTAATAGAGCTCTGCTCTCTAAAAGATTTTTCTTGGATTTTCTTAATTCATTAATGGAGCTTTGCTCCTTCCAAATCATATAGAAGAACTCTTAAGAGTTTTTCATTGCCCTTGGAAGTTAAAGATGGAATTTTATTTTTTCATGAATTATGTCATCTTTTTAGAGCAAAGCTCTCAATGTTCTTAGGGGATTTTCTTCAAATTCTCTTCATAACCGATTTTGACAGGTTTCACTCCTGTCTGCAGAGCATTGCTCTCGAGGAGTTTAGCTCCCTGTCTTTTTCTCATTGCTAATCCTCCAATGATATTTCCTTCAGGCATTATGGTGATACGTCTATACAGTCTACACGAGTTCATCACCTACGAGGATATCCGCGTACAGGGCCGTCAATAGGACCAGGAGTTTACAGATGCCCAGTGTGCGGAGGTTATGGGTCGTCTGAACGCGCGCGTTGGTTAGCTGCTCCCTCGCCGTTCTGCTCTCTTGAAAGTCGTGCTAGGAGCAATTTGGAGAGCACTCCCGGGGTTCCAGGAGGCCATGCCGCTCAATGCGCTGGATGACGCCGAAGACAAGGTGCATTCAGTGCACCTGTCGGGGTTGATTTCGAAGAAACGGCGGGATAGCCCCGTCGACATTCTTCATCAAGTTTTTAAGCAGACGATTGCTGCTTATCAAAGGCTAGGGGGTCTTGCCAAAGATCTTGACACGCGTGAGCGTGAAAGGCTGCGCACGAGAATAATCAGAAAGGCTGGAAGAACTCTAGATGGCCTTACTTTTGAATTCCTCAATCCGTGCCCCGGATCTGAGGTTATACCATTGTAATAATTTGAGCAATGTTTTGCTTATTTCTCTATGATTGTAAAAACCCTTTGTAATGGAAAATTTCTCCTTTCAGCTTGTCTTATTTCTTGTTCTAAGTCTTTTGCACATGCATGAATGAGTGTGTCTCGAGTGCTTGATCAAACGCCAATCAGATGTTCTTTCTGTCGCTTTCTTCTTTCTTTTATTATCCATATGTTACCTTAGTGAACATGGATTGACAAATAACAGAGTAAGCATCTTAATTCCTTCACGAGATAGCGGTGGCTTAGGCCGCAGGTTCAGATCTGCTGCCTAAGACTTTTCAACTCTATGAGCCGTGAGG
The DNA here is from genome assembly GCA_030015575.1 of Agapanthus africanus. Lineage (NCBI taxonomy): Eukaryota > Viridiplantae > Streptophyta > Magnoliopsida > Asparagales > Amaryllidaceae > Agapanthus > Agapanthus africanus. The sequence goes on from JASDDO010000016.1 coordinate 528,134,941, forward strand.
GTCTCATAGAGATTTTTCTCCCTACGGATCGAGAGGATCTCGTAGGTGGATTTTCTCCCTAGGGATCGTGAGGATCCCTAAGTGTGTTTTCCTCTTACAAGTCATAAGGATCTTATAAGAGAATTATCCCCTCTTACGAGTCGAGAAGACCCGTAAGCGGTTGTTTCCCTCCTTGTCGAGATTCGACTTTGGAGAGTGAGACCCGTGGATAGTATGCAAGAGACCATTTTGGGCCAACTTGCAGGGTCCCGGTGCTTAGGAAACAGGCTTCTTTTATGCCCACTGCCTAAGGCTTTATCTCACGAGTCGAGCCGCATCGAGAATTTCTTGCAAAGACATCAATTTCTTCACAAGTCGAGACGAATCGAGCATTTCTCGTAAGAATATCCTAACGTCACAGTTAACCTCTGCTCTTTACGACAGAAGTCCGTTAGGGTCTGTGGTACTTAGGGTTTTGGCCGTCGTACCGTCGCATAAGCTGATATATTCCTTGATAGGCAATCGTACTGTTCGAATAGCCCTGCGACTGCCGTGTCTCTGATCCCTTCGGGGGCTGGACAAGGCGTCTTCAAGCAATCCTCCTTGGCAGTTTGACCGTCGGAAGAGCAAGCGTTAGGTATTTTGCTATGCCGCTTTTTACTTGAGGTTAGGCTCCTTTTGGAGAGCCCCGATGAGTCATATCCACTCCGTGCTGGTGTGGGCTGATCTCCGATAGTCTTTCAGGTTTTATGTGAGTTGCCTTCAAGACCCTGAAGCTAGGAATTTGGCCTTTGCTTCGTTTGCTGGCATCGCGTCTGCTGTATCGAGACGAATGTCGCGGTGGAAACTAAGGATTTTGCCGTGGCTCCGTTTGTTTGATTGTCATGTCTGAACCCTGCTGGAGGAAGAACGCTAGGGTGACATCTCGTCTGCTGTATCGAGACGAACGTCGCGGTTGTCTCTAGGTTGCTGGTGAACCGTCGAGATTTGGAACTAGGGATTTTGCCGTGGCTCCATTTGTTTGATGATCGCGTCTGAACCCTACTGGAGGAAGAACGCTGGGGTGGCAACTCGTCTGCTGTATCGAGACGAACATCGCGGTTGTCTCTAGGTTGCTGATGAACCATCGAGGTTTGGAACTAGGGATTTTTGCCGTGGCTCCGTTTGTTTGATGGTGTTGCGTCTGCTGTGTTGAGACGAATGTCGAAGTGGTGACCATTTCGCGCTGGTGTGAGACGATCTCCAGTTGTCTTTCAGGCTTTATATGACTTGCCGTTAAGACTTCGAAGCCAGGAATTTGGCTTTCGCTTCGTTTGTTTTGTCATGTCCGAATCCTGTTGGAGGAAGGACACTGTTGTCGACATTGCGTCTGCTGTAACGAGACGAATGCTGAGGTGGAGCTGAGATTTTGCCGTCACCCCGCCTTACTGACCATGGGGCTTTTCGTTGGTATTGTATCTGCATCTTGATGGACTGCGAAAGAACGCCGTTGTTAACATCTCTGTTGGGGTAAAAATTTACACCCCCGTTGACCGAGTCAAAGTCAAGGTCAACCCCAAGCCAGGTGGGCCCAAGCCCAGGTCAAGCGGGCCCATGCCCAAGTCGAGCCCGCGGCCAGCCTCCTCCATGCTAAAACATAAATCATGTAATAAATAATTTTTATGTAATTTTTTATGCATGAATGTATGCAAAATGGGCATAAAGCCAATATTTTGTAAGCCCATGGCTTATGTGCAAAAATGAAATGACACATGAGCCATGGGATAGGCAAAAAGCCATTTTGAAAAGCCCAAGGGGCTATATGTAAATATGTATGCCTATATAAGGCAACATGATGATGAATAATAGAGACTTTTTCATTCCCCCAAAAACTAGGGTTCTTTGTGCCTACTGCTCCTTCTCCAAGGTTCCAAAAACCTTCTTCTTCCTCTTGAATTAAATCGAGAGTTTAACTCTTCCTTTTCCCAAAATAAATAGTTTTTCACCACAAAACCCACAAGGGGGAACTCAGATCTCCCACCAGATCTCGAAAAGGGGAGACTTTTAAGTCTTACCCCCCTTTTCTCCAAGATCCCGCCGGTCAAGAGCAAGAAGAAGGAGACCCATCTCCAAAAATCTAACTTTGGACAGACCCAAGGCTCAAAAGAAGAGCAATAAGTCCCCAGGAGTTTAACTCCTTTCTAAATCTGCTGGAGTTTAACTCCATAAATTAATTTCTGTTGGAGTTTAACTCCATAAATTTGTTTCTGATAGGAGTTCAACTCCGAAAATTCCCTTGGGAGTTCAACTCCCCAGCCTAGGGGCTAGGCTCCCCTTTCCGCGGGTTTTTCCCGCGGTCACGTGTGTCCACGTGACCCCATGGGCGCTAAGGTGCCCATCGGTCACGTGTGCGCACGTGACCCCGGGGCGCCAAGGTGCCCATCGGTCACGTGTGCGCACGTGACCCCTGGGGCGCCAAGGCGCCCATCGGTCACGTGTGCCCACGTGACTCCTGGGGGCGCCAAAATGCCCATTGGTCACGTGCGCGCACGTGACCCCGGGCACCATGCGCCCACATGCTGTGCACGCGTCTTTAACACGCTTTCCCCCCCTTTTTTTTATGCACTCCACACTAAATATGCCTCCCTCGTTAGAAAAAATTTCTAACGGGGCGCTGCCCCGCACCCCGCAAGGGGGCTGCTAGCCCCCTTGACCCCTAGCCCGCTATCCGGGTAGCGGGACCCCCGTGAAAACTCTGCGTGGCTCCCGACATATCCATAACGCCCTCCAAAACACGACATACGTACACTGCACATTGAGTTCGCATGACCAGTTTAACCCGTCAATCGGAGGTTCCCTCGCTCCAAAAGCGAGGGGTAATTAACGGCAGCTTAGTCCGCGGCTGCCGGAGATTCGGATCCCCACAATCAATAAACCCCGGCTTACCCTAGGCAGGGGGAATCTGTAGTACGCCTGACAAGCGCGCGCGTATTCCCATCTCAATGGGGTGACGAAAAACACCCTACAGATTCTGGCACGCCCGGTGGGACGATCTCTCCTCCCATATTTCGGGTTAAATGTTCATGCGAACTCAATCAATTTACATATCTATATTTATACTAAAATAATGCTCTTTCATGCAGATTTTCAAGCAATCACCTTCCGACGATGTCTTCGATGATGAACTCAGCTCCTGTCTCCTACACGATGAAGATAGACTCCAGGACGGTCCTTCCGGCCAGTCTCGGGCGACAATGGGAGGAGCCGCTGCTACCATTCGGCTCTATTGTGTTCATGCCAGTTGGGGCCATCCCAGCTCCTCAAGCCCCGGTGGCAGACAAACCGGTCTCGAAAGGCAGGAGACCAAATGTGGTGATCTCGAGGGCGCCCCAACCCAGACGCAAGTCGGTGTCTGAACGACTTTCCTTGGCCCCAGCTGGGGGCAAGGCCATCAACCCCAACAAAGCTACAACGTGTCCCGAGCAAGCTCCAGCGGTGCCCTTGACCACTGCTCGATCGGGTGTCTTCTCTAAGCTCCCCTCTGATCAACTCACAATGGCTTCCTGGGTAGCGGATGCCCGCCAAGCCTTCAAAATCGAGAAGCTGAGACAGAAGCGGCTCAGATATAGAGCCAACAAAAGGGCTAGGGCTCTGGCCATGTTAAAATTTATGAATTTCTAAAGCCCGGACCGCTCCGCGAAACCGGCTGCCAGTGGTGAAAGAACGGCTGAATGTGTTATCCACACTGTCTACATGGCTGGACATGAAGAAACGAACCCTCTTCTTCTTCATAGCCATTGGCGATGATACGGTTGACGCTACCCAGCATCGGCTCGATCTAAATGATGAAGAGCCCGCTCAGGCCGATAAGCCAGAGGAGCCCGTGGTTCCTACAGAATGGAGCTCAGGCAATAAAGATTACCCGGTTGTCATAGCCGGAACTACAGAGCAAGCATTATTCCAATGGCTTCAAAGGCAATTTCAGGACAGGGATGAGAAGATGGCCGAGGTCTATTCCAAAGTCGACGAGCTGGCAAACGTAGTGGCAGATCTCGCTACCCAAGTCGCCCGATTGCAATTACAACAGAATCAAATTTTGGCTCATGAGCCAGGGATTGATACCCGGAGGCAGCTAACTGATATCCCTTTCAACCTAAAAGCGGAGCGCCTTCGTGAAAAACGGCCGCAATCAGCCTTCAGTCCCTCCGATACATACACCGGGGGGGAATCGCCTCTGAAAGAGAAGCTGGAAAAGGTCTATTCCTTCAAAAGGGAAAAGGTCCACAAGATATTCAAGGACGCCCTGAAGAACGGTCTACAACTGCCAGAATCAAAGAGACCGCAAGAAGAGAATATGACCGACGACCCAAAATATTGCCCCTATCACAGGGTGATAGGTCATGCCATTGAGGACTGCTTCGTCTTCAAAGATTGGGTCGAAAGGCAATACAAGATGGGAGAGATAGAACTTTCTAAAGGCGTGTTAGCAAACAGTCAAGCTACGATCGCCGATTTCATGCAAATGGAGACTGAAACCTTTCAGGAACCTAATCCTCCCAGACATGTGCCTCGAGGACCAGCATCAGTAAAGGCACCTACTCCAATGGAGGGAAAGAAGAAGGTATACTCCTTCAGGAGGGATGAAGTCCGCAAAATATTCATGGACGCCCTGAACAGCGGTCTGCAACTGCCTGTTCCAAAGAGGCCACAGGAAATGAACATGACCAGCAATCCTATATACTGCCCATATCATAGAGTGGTGGGTCATACCATCGAAGACTGCTATATTTTCAAAGATTGGGCAGAGGACCAATATAAGCATGGAAAAACCTCACAATCCTCGGATGTATCGGCAAGCCACAGAGCTAGGTCATCAACACAGCTCCGCCAAGATCAAAGTTCAAGGAACTGGGATAAGCAAAAAAGACCACCACGTCATTAAACTGGGAACAATCGACCACCATGTCATTAAACTGGGAACAGTCGACCTCTAAGTCGTTAAACTGGGAACGTAAAAATATATGTATACATATATATGTAAATAAACAAAAAAAATGTGTAAATAAAAAAAAAATAGAGAAAAGCCGAAATGATGGGGCAACTCGCAATAAAAATCAGCGAGTGAAATAAAGATGAAATAAAGCCGAAATGATGGGGCAACCGCGAATAAATAGCCGAAATGATAGGGCAATCGCGACCTTCGCGATAAGAAAAGCTGAAATGATAGAGCAATCGCGGTAAATAAAAAAAAAAAAAAAAACAATGGCGGATGATGAGTTGCTCCTGGCATTATTCCAGTGCAGCAATGCAGACGCCAAACAAAAATTCAAATTTCCAAAATTCTCCCGGCCCTACGGTCAGTCCCCAACTTAACTACCGTATACAATCCACGGGCTCAAATAATTCTCATCATACCCATATCCCACTGCAATCACCAGTCCAGCGGTTGGTCTCCGCCCTCGGAATTATGCTCCATTGGGAAGACCCACTTATGTGTCCTTGCGTATGTGCTTCAGTGTTAGCAACGCTTATGCCGGCCCCTACCCCAAAATTCTGAGCTCGCCATCGATCGACCTCCAAGTCGTTAAACTGGAAACAGTCGACCTCCAAGTCGTTAAACTGGAGACAGATAACCTCTACGTCGTTAAACTGGAAACAGATGACCTCTACGTCGTTAAACTGGAAACAGATGACCTCCACGTCTTTAAACTGGAAACAGATGACCTCTACGTCTTTAAACTGGAAACAGACGACCTCTAAGTCGTTAAACTGGAAACAATCGACCTCCAAGTCGTTAAACTGGAAACAGTCGACCTCCAAGTCGTTAAACTGGAAACAGTCGACCTCCAAGTCGTTAAACTGGAAACAGTCGACCTCTACGTCGTTAAACTGGAAACAGATGACCTCTACGTCGTTAAACTGGAAACAGATGACCTCTACGTCGTTAAACTGGAAACAGATGACCTCCACGTCTTTAAACTGGAAACAGATGACCTCTACGTCTTTAAACTGGAAACAGATGACCTCTAAGTCGTTAAACTGGAAACAGTCGACCTCTAAGTCATTAAACTGGGAACGAGGGAAATCCACTCATGTGTCCTCACGATACATGAGGAGAACAAACCTTTGTGGGATCCTTACGACTCACCAAGGAAAAACACACTTAGGAGTCCTCACGACTCTTAAGGAGAAAATACACCTGCGGGATCCTTACGACTCGTAGGGAGAAAATGCTTTTATGGGACCCTCACGGCCCATGAAATTGAAAAGTCTTAGGTGATAGGGATCCAAACCTGTCTCCTAAGCCATCGCTCCCCAATCCCCAAGTGGCGAATGATGAGTCGCTCCTGGTACTATATTCCAGTGCAGCGATGCAGACGCCAACCAAATTCCAAAACTCAAATTCCCAAGCGGCGAATGATGAGTCGCTCCTGGTACCATATTCCAGTGTAGCGATGCAGACGCCAACCAAATTCCAAAACTCAAATTCCCAAGCGGCGAATGATGAGTCGCTCCTGGTACCATATTCCAGTGTAGCGACGCAGACGCCAACCAAATTCCAAATCTCATACCAACGGCGAATGATGAGTCGCTCCTGGTACCATATTCCGGTGTAGCGATGCAGACGCCAACAAAGGCCCGAAATGTTTCTGGCCCTACGGTCTGGATCATACATCCTGCAAAACCGTATACAATCCACGGGCGTAAAATAATCCCGATCTCTCTAAAAAATAAAAAAAATAAAAAAAGAACGGTATGTCCACAAGCAAAACGGGCACGGATGAAAACCCGAAAGGGCTCCGTGAGTAAAAATAGCAGGACTGCCGGCGAGTTCGTGAAAACCCGAAAAGACGCAAACTCGTAAAAAAAAAGAAGAAATGAAATGCACTCGCAAAGTCCTCTCGACTTTGTGAGGGGAAAATTCCCGCGTGAGATCCCTACGACTCACAAAGGAGAAACACACTTAGGAGTCCCCACGACTCCTAAGGAGAAAATACACCTGCGGGATCCTTACGACCCGTAGGGAGAAAATGCTTTTATGGGACCCTCACGGCCCATAAAATTTAAAAGCCTTAGGTGATAGGGATCTAAACCTGTCTCCTAAGCCACCAATTCCCAAATCCTCTCGGTGCAAATGATGATTCGCTCCTGGTACCATATTTTAGTGTAGCGATACTGATGCCAAACAAACCCAATCCAAATCCTCTCGGGGCACATGATGAGTTGCTCCTGGCATTATTCCAGTGCAGCAATGCAGATGCCAAACGAACCAAATCCAAATTCTCTCGGGGCAAATGATGAGTTGCTCCTGGCATTATTCCAGTGCAGCAATGCAGATGCCGACAAGATACCAATCCCAAAATTCTCTCATGATAAATGATGATTCGCTCCTGGTACCATATTCCAGTATAGCGATGCTGATGTCGACTCAAGTCAATCAAATCAAACCAGCAAGCTCTGCGTCAGAATTATGTTTCGTCTCAGAATGCACCCCATGTCGAAATGATGCTTCGCCTCGGTGTACCTGCCTTCCCTGTCGAAATTATGCTTCGTCTCGGAATAAAGTCAACAACCGACACTCCGCGCCGGGGAAAAGTCCATCAGCGACACTCCGTGCCGGGGAAAAGTCAACCCGCGACACTCCGCGCCAGGGAAAAGTCGATCAGCGACACTCCGTGCCGGGGAAAAGTCAACCCGACACTCCGCGCCGGGGAAAAGTCGATCAGCGACACTCCGTGCCGGGGAAAAGTCAACCCGCGACACTCCGCGCCGGGGAAAAGTCGATCAGCGACACTCCGTGCCGGGGAAAAGTCAACCCGACACTCCGCGCCGGGGAAAAGTCCATCAGCGACACTCCGTGCCGGGGAAAAGTCAACCCGCGACACTCCGCGCCGGGGAAAAGTCGATCAGCGACACTCCGTGCCGGGGAAAAGTCAACCCGACACTCCGCGCCGGGGAAAAGTCGATCAGCGACACTCCGTGCTGGGGAAAAGTCAACCCGCGACACTCCGCGCCGGGGAAAAGTCGATCAGCGACACTCCGTGCCGGGGAAAAGTCAACCTGACACTCCGCGCCGGGGAAAAGTCCATCAGCGACACTCCGTGCCGGGGAAAAGTCAACCCGCGACACTCCGCGCCGGGGAAAAGTCGATCAGCGACACTCCGTGCCGGGGAAAAGTCAACCCGACACTCCGCGCCGGGGAAAAGTCGATCAGCGACACTCCGTGCTGGGGAAAAGTCAACCCGCGACACTCCGCGCCGGGGAAAAGTCGATCAGCGACACTCCGTGCCGGAGAAAAGTCAACCCGACACTCCGCGCCGGGGAAAAGTCGATCAGCGACACTCCATGCCGGGGAAAAGTCAACCCAACACTCCGCGCCGGGGAAAAGTCCATCAGCGACACTCCGTGCCGGGGAAAAGTCAACCCGCGACACTCCGCGCCGGGGAAAAGTCGATCAGCGACACTCCGTGCCGGGGAAAAGTCGATCAGCGACACTCCGTGCCGGGGAAAAGTCAACCCGACACTTCGCGCCGGGGAAAAGTCAACCCGCGACACTCCGCGCCGGGGAAAAGTCCATCAGCGACACTCCGTGCCGGTGAAAAGTCAACCCGACACTCCGCGCCGGGGAAAAGTCGATCAGCGACACTCCGTGCTGGGGAAAAGTCAACCCGCGACACTCCGCGCCGGGGAAAAGTCGATCAGCGACACTCCGTGCCGAGAAAAGTCAACGCGACACTCCGCGCCGGGGAAAAGTCGATCAGCGACACTCCGTGCCGGGGAAAAGTCAACCCGACACTCCGCGCCGGGGAAAAGTCGATCAGCGACACGCCGTGCTGGGGAAAAGTCAACCCGCGACACTCCGCGCCGGGGAAAAGTCGATCAGCGACACTCCGTGCCGGAGAAAAGTCAACCCGACACTCCGCGCCGGGGAAAAGTCCATCAGCGACACTCCGTGCCGGGGAAAAGTCAACCCGACACTCCGCGCCGGGGAAAAGTCCATCAGCGACACTCCGTGCCGGGGAAAAATCAACCCGCGACACTCCGTGCCGGAGAAAAGTCGATCAGCGACACTCCGTGCTGGGGAAAAGTCAACCCGACACTCCGCGCCGGGGAAAAGTCGATCAGCGACACTCCGTGCCGTGGAAAAGTCAACCCGCGACACTCCGCGCCGGGGAAAAGTCCATCAGCGACACTCCGTGCCGGGGAAAAGTCAACCCGACACTCCACGCCGGGGAAAAGTCCATCAGCGACACTCCGTGCTGGGGAAAAGTCAACCCGCGACACTCCGCGCCGGGGAAAAGTCGATCAGCGACACTCCGTGCCGGGGAAAAGTCAACCCGACACTCCGCGCCGGGGAAAAGTCCATCAGCGACACTCCGTGCCGGGGAAAAGTCAACCCGACACTCCGCGCCGGGGAAAAGTCGATCAGCGACACTCCGTGCCGGGGAAAAGTCAACCCACGACACTTCGCGCCGGGGAAAAGTCCATCAGCGACACTCCGTGCCGAGGAAAAGTCAACCACCGACACTCCGCGCCGGGGAAAAGTCGATCAGCGACACTCCGTGCCGGGGAAAAGTCAACCCGACACTCCGCGCCGGGGAAAAGTCGATCAGCGACACTCCGTGCCGGGGACACGTCAACCAGCGACACTCTGCATCGGGGAAACGTCCAACACAGACACTCCGCATCAGGGAAACGTCAACTAGCCGATACTCCGCCTCGGGGAAACGTCAAGCAGACACTCCGTGCCGGGGGCACATCGACAACAGACACTCCGCGCCGGGGAAAAGTTGATCAGCGACACTCCGTGCCGGGGACACGTCAACCAGCGACACTCTGCATCGGGGAAACGTCCAACACAGACACTCCGCATCAGGGGAACGTCAACTAGCCGATACTCCGCCTCGGGGAAACGTCAAGCAGACACTCCGTGCCGGGGGCACATCGACAACAGACACTCCACCTCGGGGAAACGTCGACCAGCGACACTCCGTGCCGGGGACACGTCTACCAAATCGCTCCGTAACAGAGCGTCGACCGTCTATGTCGCAAAAAGGGCAGTGCAGGCTCCCACAAATTGGGAACCCAAATCGCTCCGGATCAGAGCGTCGACCGTCTATGTCGCAAAAAGGGCAGTGCAGGCTCCCGCAAATTGGGAACCCAAATCGCTCCGGATCAGAGCGTCGACCGTCCATGTCGCAAAAAGGGCAGTGTAGGCTTCCTACAAAGCAGGAACCAGATCGCTCCGGGCCAAGGAAACGTCTACCACGGACACTCCGTCTCGGAGACGCGTTAAGCGTCGACCGTCCATGTCGTAAAAAGGGCAGTGCATCCCAAAAAGTGGGAACCAAAGCAAGTCGCCTCCACGTGAAAGAAGATCCATCAATTTCATGCACACGACCCATATATGCTGTGTGCATTTATTGATGGGGGGCACTTTGTTGGGGTAAAAATTTACACCCCCGTTGACCGAGTCAAAGTCAAGGTCAACCCCAAGCCAGGTGGGCCCAAGCCCAGGTCAAGCGGGCCCATGCCCAAGTCGAGCCCGCGGCCAGCCTCCTCCATGCTAAAACATAAATCATGTAATAAATAATTTTTATGTAATTTTTTATGCATGAATGTATGCAAAATGGGCATAAAGCCAATATTTTGTAAGCCCATGGCTTATGTGCAAAAATGAAATGACACATGAGCCATGGGATAGGCAAAAAGCCATTTTGAAAAGCCCAAGGGGCTATATGTAAATATGTATGCCTATATAAGGCAACATGATGATGAATAATAGAGACTTTTTCATTCCCCCAAAAACTAGGGTTCTTTGTGCCTACTGCTCCTTCTCCAAGGTTCCAAAAACCTTCTTCTTCCTCTTGAATTAAATCGAGAGTTTAACTCTTCCTTTTCCCAAAATAAATAGTTTTTCACCACAAAACCCACAAGGGGGAACTCAGATCTCCCACCAGATCTCGAAAAGGGGAGACTTTTAAGTCTTACCCCCCTTTTCTCCAAGATCCCGCCGGTCAAGAGCAAGAAGAAGGAGACCCATCTCCAAAAATCTAACTTTGGACAGACCCAAGGCTCAAAAGAAGAGCAATAAGTCCCCAGGAGTTTAACTCCTTTCTAAATCTGCTGGAGTTTAACTCCATAAATTAATTTCTGTTGGAGTTTAACTCCATAAATTTGTTTCTGATAGGAGTTCAACTCCGAAAATTCCCTTGGGAGTTCAACTCCCCAGCCTAGGGGCTAGGCTCCCCTTTCCACGGGCTTTTCCCGCGGTCACGTGTGTCCACGTGACCCCATGGGCGCTAAGGTGCCCATCGGTCACGTGTGCGCACGTGACCCCGGGGGCGCCAAGGCGCCCATCGGTCACGTGTGCCCACGTGACCCCGGGGCGCCAAGGCGCCCATGGGTCACGTGTGCCCACGTGACCCCGGGGCCCCAAGGCGCCCTGGGTCACGTGTGCCCACGTGACCCCGGGGCGCCAAGGCGCCCATGGGTCACGTGTGCCCACGTGACCCCGGGGCCCCAAGGCGCCCTGGGTCACGTGTGCCCACGTGACCCCGGGGCGCCAAGGCGCCCATGGGTCACGTGTGCCCACGTGACTCCTGGGGGCGCCAAAATGCCCATTGGTCACGTGCGCGCATGTGACCCCGGGCACCATGCGCCCACATGCTGTGCACGCGTCTTTAAGACGCTTTCCCCCCCTTTTTTTTATGCACTCCACACTAAAAATGCCTCCCTCGTTAGAAAAAATTTCTAACGGGGCGCTGCCCCGCACCCCGCAAGGGGGCTGCTAGCCCCCTTGACCCCCAGCCCGCTATCCGGGTAGCGGGACCCCCGTGAAAACTCTGCGTGGCTCCCGACATATCCATAACGCCCTCCAAAACACGACATACGTACATTGCACATTGAGTTCGCATGACCAGTTTAACCCGTCAATCGGAGGTTCCCTCGCTCCAAAAGCGAGGGGTAATTAACGGCAGCTTAGTCCGCGGCTGCCGGAGATTCGGATCCCCACAATCAATAAACCCCGGCTTACCCTAGGCAGGGGGAATCTGTAGTACGCCTGACAAGCGCGCGCGTATTCCCATCTCAATGGGGTGACGAAAAACACCCTACAATCTCGTCTGCTGTATCGAGACGATTGTTGAGATGAAGCTGGGATTTTGCCGTCGCTTTATTTTGTGTTGACCGCGAGATCTTTTGTTGGCGTTGTATCCGCATCTTGATGGACTGTGAAGGAACGCATCTCGTCTGCTGTATCGAGATGATTGTTGAGATGAAGCTGGGATTTTGCCGTCACTTCGTTTTGTTTTGACCGCGAGGTCTTTTGTTGGTGTTGTATCCGCATCTTGATGGACTATAAAGGAACGCCTTTGTTAACATCTCGTCTGCTGTATCGAGACGATTGTTGAGATGAAGCTGGGATTTTGCCGTCGCTTCATTTTGTTTTGACCGTGAGGTCTTTTATGGGCGTTGTATCCGCATCTTGATGGATTGCGAAGGAACGCCGTTGTTAACATCTCGTCTGCTGTATCGAGACGATTGTTGAATTGAAGCTGGGATTTTGCCGCCGCTTCGCTTTGTTTCGACCGTGGGGTCTTTTGTTGGCGTTGTATCCGCATCTTGAGGGGCTGAGGATAAACGCTGTTGGTGATCTCTAAGTTGTCGATATCGACGTTGAAACCCTGAAGCTAGGGATCTTCTTTTTCTTCGTTTGTTGATATTGTGTCTGCAACATCGTGACAAATGTCGAAGTTGTCTCTAGGTTGTCTATGAACCGTCAAGATTTGGCTTCGCTTTCTGGTGGAGCCTGTTGGGAAGATATGGTTCCCTCTTTGTTTGTGCCCCTGGATTGTATACAGGGATCGATGTGATCTCACCTGTAGGGCAGAAGTTTCATTCATCATTTTTTTATTTTCTTTTTCTTTCCGCGATGCTCTATCATTTCAGCTTTATATCGTGAAGGTCGCGATTGTCCAATCATTTCGGCTATTTTTCGCGGTGCCTAATCATTTCGGCTGTTTATTTTATTTTTACTCGCTGCTTTTTATTGCGAGTTGCCCAATCATTTCGACTATTTTGTGTACATACGTTTTTACTTGCTGCTTTTTATTGCAAGTTGCCCCATCATTTCGGCTACTTCGTATGCATGTGCGGCCTACTGGCTTTTCGTCGTAAACCTGAAATTAGACACCGATTTCGGCATCAGCACCGCTACAACTGGGATATTGCCAGGAGCGAATCATCATTTGCCTCCGTCGATGTCGAGCAAAGGTGGCTTAGCGAATAGGGTTAAGGTCCTGTCGACTAAGGCTTTTGACTTCATGAGCCGTAGGGGTCTCACAAAGGTATTTCTCCCTACAAGTCGTGAGGATCTTGTAGGTGTATTTTCTCCTTAGGAATCGTGGGGATCCCTAAGTGTATGTTCCTCTGTAAGTCGTAAGGATCCTACAAGAGGGTTTTCTCCTTGTACTTACAAGGGTTGTTCATCATGCGAACATATCCCCAGTCACGGATGGGACTTGGTTAGGGAAATGTTTATTCGCGCCCGTGGATTGTATACAAGGGTCAGTACTGAGCCGCTTGTAGGGCAGTATCGAAAGGTTGTGAGGGGTTTGCTTAAGCACAGGTTTGGGTCTCCGTAACTTAAGACTTTCAATTCTTATGAGCCGTGAGGGTCCCATAAGAGAGTTCTCCTTGCAAGTCGTGAGGATCTTGCAAGTGTATTTTCTCCTTAGGAATCGTGGGGATCCCTAAGTGTGTCGCTCCATTGTGAATCGTAAGGATCTCACGCGGGTGGTTTTTCTTTACAAGGTCGAGAGGACCTTGTAAGTGTCTTTTAACGAGATTGTGCCCTTTCGGGTTTTCACAAACACTCGCCGGTAGCCCTGCTGTTTTTACTCACGGAGCCCTTTCGGGTTTTCATCCGTACCCATTTTACTTATGGACATACCGATTTTTTTATTCTCTTTTTTATTCTTTTTTCTAACGAGGTTGCGCCCTTTCAGGTTTTCACAAACACTCGCCGGTAGCCCTGCTGTTTTTACTCACGGAGCCCTTTCGGGTTTTCATCCGTGCCCATTTTGCTTATGGACATACCGTTTTTTTTTTTTGGTTTTTTTTTTATTCTTTTCTTCTTCTTTTTATCACGTCAGCCTGAAAATACTGCGGTAGTAGTTTAAAGACTTTTCGGTCATTTGCAAGTTTTAGGACATTGCGGTCCAATGCCAGTTTTAGGACATAGCGGTCTATTATTAGTTTAAGGACGTTTCGGTCCGTCGTTAGTTCAAGGACGTTTCGGTCCGCCGTTAGTGTAAGGACGTTGCGGTCCGCCGTTAGTTTAAGGACGTTGCGGTCCGCTGTCGCCATATTCGAGGTGAATCTCTAGTTTACTGACTTTTCGGTCTATGGGGCTTTCTCTATGACTGAGCATGATGACCCCGGTGTATCCATCTTTCTCGGAACGTGCGGTTGTGGCGGGCTCACTTTCCAGTTTTTGGAGATGACGAACTTGCTCTGTTGGTACTGGTCTTCAACCCAGTTTTTGAAGACGTAGCAATCCTCAATCAGGTGACTTACCGTTTGGTGGTAAGGTCAATAATTGAGATCGTTAACATCGCCTGGACGCAACGGACGTTTTGGACTCGGCAGATTGATGAGTCTGTCGCGCACTGCCAGCTCGAACAGTCTCCTTGTTTTATCTTGAGGAAATGAGTAAAGACGTTTCAACTTTTCATGGAGGGGTTGCCGCTTGTTGTTTTGGCAAACAACCGGTCTAGGGTCACTCGATTGCTGTTGAGTATTGGCTACGAGGGCTGTTTTTCCCTTCTCTTTATCCTTTTTGCTTGATCCTTTGTTTACGGGGCCGAGATTTTTTTTCCAGTAGCGTGCGATTGCACGGCTGAACGTTCTCGCAACTCCTTAATTCTTTCATTTTTGAAATGGATTCCTTGAGGAGAGGGTTGAGGGCAGCTTCTTCGTCAGAGTCGCTTCCAAAGGTGATAATTTGCGATCCCTTGGAGTCGGCTATATGACAGTCGGCGGCGGCTCTTTTGCGCTCATCTATCACATTTTTCTGATGTCTACGAGCTTCACACTTTGTCTTGTTGAAGTGTTGCTTTTGAACGACGTATCCTTGCCACCAACACTTAAAGGAGTCGTAGTCCTCGGTAGGATGTATGATCTTCTGATGATATAAGCAGAAGTTAGGATGCATCTCTACTCCACCGAGAGTATTTTCTTCAGAGGGCGGTAGCTTCATTCCCACTGATAGGGCTTTGGCGAACCTTTTCCTCGTCTTGAATTTGTTTTTATCCGCAGCGGATGACTTCTGATTTGACGAAAGTGCCTCGACTCTTTGGTCTAGTTGGCGGTGTTTGGCTCCTTCCAGTATGGCCATCTCACGCTCTTGATTGACTTTAACTTTCAGACGGATCTCATTCAGGAAGGCATCGATCAACTCGTCTGACGGCCCGGAATTTCTGGTTCAGGGTCCGTCCTTGGTTCCTCGGCGCAAGGAGCATCTTTATCATCCACCAATGAGTGAGTGATCACGTGACAAGTCATTATGCAGTCTTCGGATTCATCTGATGAGTCTTCTCCATCGTTTTCGTCCTCAACAAAAGAGCAGGCTGCCCCCATCGTATCCGTCTTCTTTGGAGAGTGTGGTTGTGGTGGGTTCACCTTCCAGTTTTCAGATAGCGCGAACTTGCCCTGTAGGTATTGATCCTCGATCCATCCCTTAAAGACGAAACTGTCCTCGATCAGGTGACTTACCGTTTGGTGGTAAGGGCAATAATTGGGATTATTAAGATCGCCTGGCTGCAACAGACGTTTTGGACTCGGCAGATTGATGAGTCTGTTGCGCACTGCCAGCTCGAACAGTCTTCTCGTTTTATTCTGAGGAAACGAATAAGGACGTCCCAGTCTCTCCTCGAGGGATGGGCGTGGACGCATGTTATTTTGGCGAATGACCAGCTTTAAGTTGCTCGGCTGTCGTTGAGCATTGGCGACTACGATCGCTTTCCCTTTTCCTTTCTCATTTCAAGAATCTGGTTTTGGAGGAGAAGGTCCATGGCCCATCTGGTCCATTTGGGCTAACTTGTCGATCAAGGCCTGGAAGGTGGTCGGCCTGAAGAACATCATGAATTGCGAGATGGTCACTTGCGGATCAAGGGTACCTACAAACATGCCTACTGCAGGAGCCTCTTCTATGCGTTGTTCACATTTCAACCATAGGTTCCGCCATCGTGTTGCGTATTGGACCCACGTTTCGCTGGGCCTTATCCTGGCATTTATCAGTGCTGTTATCGGGGTACGTTCACTAGCACTCGCGAATCTTTGTGTAAATAGTAGCTCCATCTCCGCAAATGTTTTGACAGAGTCGTTAGGTAGCTCCGAATACCATTCAAAGGCTGTTTCTGCTAAGCTGCCGACGAATTGGCGAAGCAACAATTTGTCATCACCTCCAGTATTGCCGCATAAGGCCCTGAATTGAGCGACATGCTGTGCGGATTCCCTGTCCCTTTATATACGTGGAACTTACGGATCGTATATCCCGGCGGGTAACTGATTTGGTCATACCAGCCCGGGTACGGTCGCCCCGTTTTTACGACCTGACCGGCTTCTTCAGTCGCCTGATGTACCCGGATCTGCTGAGCTATATATTCGTCCAGGTCAGCCTTGGAGATTGCCTCCGCCTTGGCTGTCGAAAGAGCCGGTGGAGGATTTGATGTTTCTCCCCTATCGTCTTCAAGGACGATCGGGGGATCTTCAGCTGGAGGATCTTGTTGGATCATCATTCTCACTATGTCCTGGAACAGGAGGGCCATTTGCTTTATGTTGGCTGCTTGTTCAGCAGCCTCTTTATCCTTCTTCTCCAATATACGACGAAGGAATTCAGCGTCAGTTTCTTGTTCCTGACGTTCATCCGAGGACGCTTCGAGGCTTTCTTTTGGCCCAGTAAGTGCAGCCATCACGTTCATCATTTCCTGGAGCTTTTGCTGTTGCTCCTGAGCCTTGGTCATTGACCGCGTAAGCGGTCTATGACCTGTAGATGCACGACTGGCTTCCTTCCCCGACGCCATGTAGACGGTATGGACCACGATGCCCCCGGACTTAGGGCGTTTAGGCTCACCGCCTTTGGCATTTGCCGCGAGCGTGGGAATTTTCTCTGGCCTCCTTCTCTTATGGGCCGCTGAAGTTGAGGGGACCGTTGTAGTGGGCACCCTGGCGATTATTGTCCTCTGCTGTTTAATAGGACGGTCCTTTTCTTTTTGCACCCTCGCCTTTTTCTGTTGACGAGAGTGATCTGGGTCAATTACGGGGTCTTGAACTCTCCGCCAAACCTTGTAAATTTTTTAGGACAGCCGTTGAGGGGGCTGCTCTTGCTTCGTTTCCGGAACCCTCTCCGCAGGTGGAGGAGATCTTTTCAATGTAGCGGTTGGAGAGTTCTTACGTACCCTCCTCAGCAGTTCAAAGCTGTTCCCAGTTGGAACAGCAGCATTGACTTCCACCACTGGAGCAGGTGGAGTTAGCCCTAAGGGGGAGTTGCCCCCTGCCTTCCTTACTCGTCTCCAATGGCGACGTCGAGCACGACGAGCCGTTGGGACTGGCTCGGCGATGGAGACAGCTTCTTCTTGCCCCCTGTCTGAATGAGGTGCTGCCGGTGCCAGTCTCTTAAAGACTGAGGTTGTCCTTAGAGGGGTGATATTCAACCTGTCAAAGACAGATTCTCGAGCAGGGACAGGAGCAGGAATAGTCAGCCTTGAAAAGACTGACTCTTTGACGGGAGAAGCCGCTTTGGCGACTTCGGGAGCAGCCGTCTTATTTGGGATGGCCTTCTCAGGTAGCATGGGCTTTTTGGCGGGCCCTTTAGAGTTCAGACTCAGTCTGGTAAAGACTGAGAAGTTGGACGACCCGTTGAGAGGGGCCGTTGGAGTAGCAAGTCGATTGAATACCGACTTCTTTGAAGCTTCCGGTACAGGCATTGGCATGGTGAAGCTTACGGGCGGGATCATGGTCCCGAAAAACAGGCCGGTGGTGGCCTGGGTCACCTGTTCTACCGGCATGGCCAGGATGGAGGCCGCTTGAGGCCCATATGCTACACCCTCAAGTGAGGTGGAGCGTCGGTTGCATTGGCACTTTGAGCAGTTCGAGCAATTTAAGGCCATTGATGCTTGATTTCTGCACCAGGCAAAAGACCAAATCTTAGTAATTTTCAACCCAAAGGCAACCATTAACAAACCGCGATTCGTTCGTGAAGACGACACACGAAGTGTGGAGTGGAAAGAGGAAAAGGTCCCACCGGGCGTGCCAGAATCTGTTCCCCTCCGAACGGCGGCCAAGACATGGACGTCTTGCCTGAAATTCGGGGCAGATGCTATTTGGTTTTATCCGTCCACCTCTCCGAAGATGCCAAGTTGATTTATGGCACCGTGTATCGGAGGTTTGGACGGATATGGCCGATGTAGCAGACTTCGTCAGATTCCCCCTTGTTCGAGGGGTTTTTGATTATGGGGACGCTCTTCCCTGCAGGCGCAAGCCCCTGCAGTTAATTACGCTACCGCATCGCGGTAACAACTTTCTCCTTCTCCAGAATTTCACTTTGTGTCGTGGGTGTTTGTTTTGTTTGTAGTTGCCCATGGATTGTATACGGAGACTAAGTTATGCCGTCACCCATAGGACGTGGATTAGTCCAAATCCGTACTTACTTAGATTTGGGTTTGGTGTTTTAGTTTAAGGATACGTTAGCCATATTTGAGGCTAAGATCGACTTAAACGTTTGTTAAGGATGCGTTAGTCCGATTTGAGACTAAGATCGACTTAACTGGATCGTTTAGATCCGACAAAAGAGCATTTGGGCTCTATTGTTCCAGTTTAGGGACGTAGTGGTCCGTTGCAAGTTTAGGGACATGGTGGTCCATGTTTGTGGCCGTCGGGACCCGTCACCTCTCTGACGTCGTTGAAAGATTACAATGATAGGTGTCAGAGGAGTTCAGAGATGTACCCTTGAACCAAAGTTGATTGGTAGGTCAATAGTCCGATTTGGGACTAAACTCTGTTTGAAGGTTTAAGGATACGTTAGACATTTTTGAGGCTAAGATCAACTTAAACGTTTGTTAAGGATACGTTAGCCTAATCTCCAGACTAAGATCAACTTAACGGGATCGTTTGGATCCGGCAAGAGAGCAATTGGCTCTGTTGTTCCAGTTTAGGAACATAGTGGTCTACTTTCCAGTTCAGGGACATGGGGGTCCATTGCCAGTTTAGGGACATGGTGGTCCATGTTCCAGTTTAGGGACATAGGGGTCCATGGTAGTTTAAGGACGCATAAGTCCGTGGGTTTAAGGACCCCACAGTCCGTATTTTAGTTTAAGGACGCATAAGTCCATGAGTTTAAGGACCCCATAGTCCGTGTTGATGTGTGGTTGTCGGGACCCGTCACCTCTCTGACGTCGTTGAAGGATTACAACGATAAGTGTCAGAGGAGTTCGGAGATGTACCCTCGAACCGGATGTAAATTGATTTAAGAGAGCAGTTGTGCTCAGTCAATTTAATTCGAGGACTTACGGCCATGATTGGGCTAAGTCCAGTTGAAAAATGTTCAATGCTTTTATTTGTTTTTGGCCTATTAGGCCTGTGCTAGGGCTTGGCCCCTTTTTAATAATGCATAGCATTAATCTTGGTCTCTGTTGGACCTTTATTTGGGCTCTGCCCCGTTTAAAATAATGCATTGCATTATTTATTATTTTGTTTGGGCTCTGCCCATTTATAAATGATGCAGAGCATCAATTTTGTTTGGATTCTGCCCTTTTTATTGCATTGCAATTTAATTTGGCCTACTAGACCTTTCTGGTTTGGGCCTGGCCCTTTAGTAAAAGAAATGCTTTTGCATTTGTCAAGCGCTTTGCGCCAATCACTGAGCGCAAGAGCTTGTGGTGACGACACGTGTCACGCAAGTGCAGTGCGCTGCACCAGCATGCTGCGCTTGCGCTGCTGACACGCGGCGCGCTCTGATGAGCTGCGCCAATTTCAGAGAGCGAGGCTCTATTTCAAAAGCGCATCGCGCAAATGGTTCAGATGCTGACACGTGGCACTCTCTGGTGGCTTGCGCCAACCCAAGAGCGCAACAGTGCAGTTTTGCAAGTGTAAGGTACTATTAACTTGAGAATCTTTTAGATTCCAGAACCAATGGTTCATAAAAAAGTGCAAATTACTGTTTGATTTCTTGATCTAATTTAGATCAAAGAAAACAAGTTTTTCTTGTTTTTCTTGTTTCAGAGAACCAGTGGTTCATAAAAAAGTGCAAAGCACTTATTATTATTTGAATATCATTGATCTTGTTCTTAGATCAATGATCTATTAGAAGAAATTCTTCTATTTTTATGAAGGTTTCTACCTTTTCTTGAAATTTCTTCAGAGTTCTCTCTGTTTTGAGGTTCTCAATCTCTCACAATGTTGATCCTTATTTGAGTTGGGGTCTAGGGGCCTTTATATAGTGCCCATAAATTTGTTAAATTTGTTAAAGAGATCTTTCTCTGAGTGATTTAGGGAATTTTCCCGACCGTTGGATCTTTGATCCAAGGGCTTCTGTTTTACAAAAAACAATCTTCTTGTTTTAACAAGAACAGAAAGATCCTACTAGAATTTCAATTCTGTTTAGCGCAAACGCCCCAGCGCGTGACACGTGTCGCGCAGCGCAGAGCGCAGCGCAACCGCGCTTGCGCAACCGTGCTGACACATGTCGCGCAGCGCACAGCGCAGCGCAACCGCGCTGACACGTGGCGCGCAGCGCACAGCGCAGCGCAACCGCGCTGGCGCAACCGCGCTGCCACGTGGCGCGCAGCGCAGAGCGCAAGTCAGCTGAAGCGTTGCTTCTTTTATTTCAATTTTTATTTTCAAAACAGAGTTTTGCTCTGATTAGGGGAAACAGAAGCGTTGCTTTGTTTCCCGCCTTGGAATTTGAACAGAGCTTTACTCTGATTGGGGTAAACAATGGTGCTGGTGTCCTAACAGCATGAGTTTAATATAGCAATAACCATTTGCACATGCAATGCGATGCGAATAACAAGAATATGCAGGAATCGACTAATAAATGCAACAGTTACGCATCTGCATCAATATAAAAGGTCATACAGTTTGCCATTTGAAATAAGACGAATCGGGGCTTTTAGTAAAATAAGGGCTACGGTGTTTTTAAGAAAAGGTGCGTCTTTTGAAAATATCCGTAGAATTCCCTTGCCTGTCTTTAAAATACTCCCGATTCGTTAGTTTTGAAATAGGTATGACTCGGGTCTAATCTAACATCTACTAAACAACTACAGATCTAGCAAATACGCTAATCGCGAGGGGTATGGAAACCACCTAAATCTGAGTCGATATATATTGTCACGCACCGCTTCCCAGAGTACACTGAGATAGGCACGTGATATAGCCAACCATGCTATCTGTGGATAGGAAAAATCCTTCCACGGTCACATTACGGCTGTAGAGATATCAAGAACAGGAATGTAAACTAAACTATCTAGTATATGTCCATAAGCCAGAATAAATGAATCAAGAAATGATATAATATGCGGAAGCAAAAGGTCCAATAAATAAAACACCTGGAAAGTAAAGCTGGATACCAACAGATCCTCACCGCTCGGTCTAACAGCGGCAATACTCCTGATCAATCTGCAACAAAGATAGAAGATCTGGGCCATGCAAAACCCAGACGTCAGTACGTCATAATATCAAGCAATAAGTTAAACAGGGATAGCAAGACATGCAGGTATGTGTATGAACAGTAAAACAGGTAAAACAGCAATATAAATAAGGACAGTGAAGGGTAGTGTGCAGCGAGTAATCTAAACTGGTCGACTGTGTTAACTACTCTCAAGTCATTGAAATCAATTTGATGAATCATCGATGTAACTCAATAGTATCCCGTGCGTGCCCGGGATCACGGTCTATGACTCTCGGGCTGAACCCGAGACGTGCCGCAAGGCAGTAAAAGATGGTAGGTAATGACGAGTGATGTCAGTAGCATCACTCCGGGGCTGGCCTAGCCCGTAAGACTGATCAGAAAAGGTATAGAACTGTCGAGTTACAAGTCAGGTTTCATCATTGATTTCCCCATACCTCCAAGTTACATGTGCTCAAGTCAGGTATTAAATAATCTGGGGCCAATGCCAACACAGGATCAGGCAGGTACAGGTTTGTCTGGATAGACAATAGGAAATGTCCGTAATGGACAACGGGTCAGGTGTATTAGCATTAGTCACGAGATCAGGTAACAGGTAAAGCCATGGTACATCAGGGCAATTTAGGTAGTATATAGGTATCATGTCATGTCGAGAGGTGCACGGTACCATGTCGTGTCAAGTAGTAGGTATAACAAGTCATGTTAGGGGTGCACAAAATATCATGTGGGTGCTCATAATCAACTAACGTAAGCATGGGTAAACAAAACAAGCATGGGGTACTAGTGAAACAATAAAATAGAACATTGTAATGCAATCAGATACAGATTAAGGTATATAGATGCACAGTTATGGTTAGGGTTAAAGTTAAAGTTCTAATACTAATTAAACTATAATATATCAATGTGGAATGTTAATATTATAATATTATATATTTAAGTGATCTATGGATGCAATATTATGTATACTAGACGAGATGGATGCAAACGGGTGTTTGCAAGGTTACAAACTATTAAAAGGGTACTATGGGCTATGTAAATAATTATTATGTAATTTAAATATGGATGTGGGTACTAGGTATAGTAAATCAAAATGCAACATAGTATGTTCTAAGTTATGAATCTAAAATGATAAAATGGACATCGAATGTTAAAATGTAACATGAGACACTGGGTTAAATCTATAGGTTTAACATGTAATCAAATAAGTATAAAGTATTATGAATAGCATGTAGCAAGTTTCAGTTGCCTGATCGGATCTCAAAGCGGTACATGCGACACGTCGGATGTCGGGAAAACGTCGCGATGTGTCCACGCGAGCACAGAACAGAACCAGGTAAGGCAAGAAGTAACCACGCTGGCTGGGAACGTCTTCTGGGTCGCCCGGATCGTCGACAACATGCACGACTCCGACGATCACCGGAAAATAGAGAACTCAAGAAAAGAAAAGAAAGAAGATAAGAAAAGAAGAGGGTGTGGTCTGGGGTTGTGGTGTTCGGTTCTCTGGCTTAGAGTCAGAGACGAAGAGGCGAGGGGGTGACGATGAGGTCGTGGGTTTTCCGGCGATGGGTGCTGGCGATGGGTGCTGGCTGCGGTTGGGTGCAGGGTTGATGAGGATCTCAGGGATGGGTTTGTTCCCCTCCGAAAGACGGCGCACAAGACTGCGATGTCTTGGCACTGAGATTCGGGGCAGATGCTAATTGGTGCTATCCGTCTACCTCTCCGAAGATGCCAAGTTGATTTATGGCACCATGTATCGAAGGTTTAAACGGATGCGTCCGATGTAGCAGACTTCGTCAGATTCCCCCTCGCTTGAGGGGTTTTTGATTGTGGGGACGCTATTCCCTGCAGGCGCAAGCCCCTGCAGTTAATTACGCTACCGCATTGCGGTAACAACTTTCTCCTTCTCCAGCTGGTCACTTCGTGTCGTGGGTGTTTGTTTTGTTTGTGGTTGCCCGTGGATTGTATACGGAGACTGATTTATGTCGTCGCCCGTAGGACGTGGATTAGTCCAAATCCGTGTTTTCTTAGATTTGGGTTTGGGGTTTTGGTTTGAGGATATGTTAGCCATATTTGAGGCTAAGATCAACTCAAACGTTTGTTAAGGATACGTTAGTCCGGTTTGAGACTAAGATCAACTTAACGGGATCGTTTAGATCCGACAAAAGAGCAATTGGCTCTAATGTTCCAGTTTAGGGACCTAGTGGTCCATTAAATGTATGGCCGTCGGGACCCATCACCTCTCTGACGACGTTGAAGGATTACAACGACAGATGTCAGAGGAGTTCAGAGATGTACCCTTGAGCCAGAGTTGATTAGGGGGTTTATAGTCCGATTTGGGACTAGAGTCTGTTTGAAAGTTTAAGGATACGTTAGCCATTTTTGAGGCTAAGATCAACTTAAACGGTTGTTAAGGATACGTTAGTCCAGTTTGGGACTAAGATCGACTTAACGGGATCGTTTAGATCCGACAAAAGAGCAATTGGCTCTATTGTTCCAGTTTAGGGACATAGGGGTCCATTGCCAGTTTAGGGACATGGGGTCCACCTCCAGTTTAGGGACATGGTGGTCCATGTTCCAGTTTAGGGACGTGGTGGTCCATTACCAGTTTAGGGACATGGTGGTCCACCTCCAGTTTAGGGACATGGTGGTCCATGTTCCCGTTTGGGGACGAATATAGGTTTAAGGACGCATAAGTCCATGAGTTTAAGGACGCATAAGTCCATGAGTTTAAGGACCCCACAGTCCGTATTGTTGTGTGGTTGTCGGGACCCGTCACCTCTCTGACGACGTTGAAGGATTACAACGACAAATATCAGAGGAGTTCAGAGATGTACCCTCGAACCAATGAGTTGGTTGAAAGAGCAGATGTGCTCAGTTCAAGATGATTTGAGGACTTATGGCCAGTTTGGGCTAAGTCCAATTATGTTTGAAATATTGGCCCTCTGTTGGTCCATTGAAGGAGAGGCTTTGCCTCTAGAAACTTAGCCAATTGGGCTAAAGCTAGTGTTAAACACTAGAGGCCAACAGTGTTGAACACTGGGAATAAGATTAGCAAGTTAGTGTTAAACACTAAAAGATAATCAGTGTTAAACACTGGGAACAGAGTTTTCAAATTAGTGTTAAACACTAAGCAAATCAGTGTTAAACACTGCCAATAGAGTTTTCCAAATTAGTGTTAAACACTAAGAAAATCAGTGTTAAACACTGAGGACAAAGTCTTCAGATTAGTGTTAAACACTAAGGAGAGAGGGGTCACGTGTGGACACGTGAGAGCGCCCTGATTCCCTTTATTTTATTCTGCAGATCAGTGTTTAACTCTTTTAATTCTGGCGGCCATCACGTGTGAGCACGTGATGAAGGCCCCCGCTCTGGTCTGTTAGAATGCTCATTAGGGGTCACATGGTGACACGTGAGGGCGCCCTAAATGTGGAGCCAGATCTCCTTTTGGTTTATCCTCAAATTTGCGAACAAGTGTTAAACACTTTTATTTTTATTTTAGAGCATCACGTGTTGGCACGTGATGGGGATCTGTGCGCCAATTGTTAAAGCATTTGCTGAGGGGTCACGTGATAACACGTGAGAGCGCCCAAAGCTTTCATTTCCTTTGCTTTTTCTTTCTGCGTTTTAGGAGTCACATGGGAGCACGTGAGGCGATGCTTCAAAGTTCTTTGCAGGGGATCTTTTCAAAGGTCACGTGGGGGCATGTGACCCTAGTTCTTTTCATGAACAGAGATCTTTTAAGAATTGAATTCTTTGTAGGGTTAAACCCTAATTATGATTTTGGAGGAATTAAATTCCTATCGTGAAAGAATTAAATTCTTATTTAGGATGAAACCCTGATTTCTTTTCAAAGGAATTAAATTCCCAGATATGTAAAAGAATTAAATTTTTGATTAGGGTTAAACCCTAGTTTTGTTTTAGGAGGAATTAAATTCCTGAAAGTTTGGGAGAATTAAATTCTCAAAACTCAATTCCTCCTCTGTGTTTTAGATCTGCATGGCAGGATCTCAACCCAATGAGAATTAAATTCTCAATTCATGGGGAGATGTGCACTGTACAGATCCTCGACCAGAGAAAGAACTAAGTTCTTTTCTTTTTTATATAAGAGTTGAACTCTTGGATTTTGAGAATTAAATTCTCTTTTGAAGCCTCCCTTTTCTTACCTAGGGTTTTCTTTGTTGAGAATTAAATTCTCCTTTCTTTTCTTCCCTCTTGAGAATTAAATTCTCATCTCTCTGTTTTTCTCTCAAAAAAGTCGATCCCTTTCTCTTCTCTTCTTGGCTCCTATTTATAGGAGAAGGAAGAGAAGCAATTTGTTTAGCAAATCTCTCATTGGAAGATTTGATTTGATTGTTGAGAGATTTGATTTATATTTATCATTAATCTGGGCCTTTAGATCATTCAGTGAATTTTATTCACCGTGGATTTTAAATCCAAAAGATATTCTATTTGTTATCCTGGTGAGATTTTCAGGGAAATCTTTCCTTGTCCAAGGGTTTTCTATAAATTGGTGATTTTTAATCACCCTTGGATTTTTAATCCAACGGTTCCCCATGACCCTTTTCCATTTGGAAAGATTCAGAAACTTTTAGAATTTAATTCTATTAAATTATAATGCTTTTAAAGCCAGTCACGTGCTGGCACGTGACCTTTGGTCACGTGTGAGCACGTGACCCCCAATTGGGTTCCTTTCTCAGCCGCTTATTTATGTTTCAGTTTTAACCATCACGTGTCAACACGTGACCATTGGTCACGTGTAAGCACGTGATACCTCGTTGAGGTATTTTCTGACTTTTAGAATTAAATTCTATTCATTATTTTAGAGGCTTTAAAAGCCCATCACGTGTCTGCACGTGACCCATGGTCAAGTGTGAGCACGTGATGCCCCATTGGGGTCTTTTCTGAGTTTTTATTGTATCTTTTAACTCCTCCAGCGGGTTCTTAAAAGCCCATCACGTGTGGACACGTAATTCCTCATAACTTTTGATCCCGGATGAATTACGAGGCCCATAATATATCAAATCGAAGGGTTTTTCGAGCCGCTTTGATACCATCAGAATTTATCTGTTTCTCATTCGGGAGTTTGTCAAAAAATAGCCCGGAAGATACTGGTTCCCATTTTCTTAAGCGTATCGCCGCCTTGGGCTCTTTTGCGCAGAAATTTTTGGCGGGAACAAATGCCCCCCACTATTTTGCCCACGTAAGTATTTACGTGGGTGAAGTAGTGCAAAGTAATGCATAGCGTATGACCAGTTTCGGGTTGGTATATTACTTTCAGAATCTTGATCTGAGAAGATAATGAGCGGACACAAGCGTCGTCATTTATCATTGACTCAAATCTCGACTCTTAAGAGATATAGTTCCAAACCCTTAACTCCATGAGCCGCACCCTTCTATCTCTTTATATCTTACTCTGGAGTGAAGTAGTTTATATGCTCATGAGTAGCTTTTCCATTTCAGTGGCATGTAGCTTTGGCGAGTGAGGCTCATAGATGGTCCATCTTGACCTCTTTGCAGGGCAGTGATGGCTTAGGAGACAGGGTTAGGATCTGCCACCTAAGACTTTTCAACTTTATGAGCCGTGAGGGTCTCATAAAGACTTTTCTCCCTACGGATCGAGAGGATCTCGTAGGTGTATTTTCTCCTTAGGAGTCGTGAGGATTCCTAAGTGTGTTTTCTCTTATAAGTCGTAAGGATCTTATGAGAGAATTTTTCCCTCTTACGAGTCGAGAGGACCCGTAAGCGGTTGTTCCCCTCCTTGTCGAAATCCGACTTCGGAGAGTGAGACCCGTGGATAGTATGCAAGAGACCATTTTGGGCCGACTTGCAGGATCCCTACTGCCTAAGGCTTTATCTCACGAGTCGAGACGAATCGAGAAGTTCTCGCAAAGACATCATTTTCCTCACGAGTCGAAACGAATCGAGCAGATCTCGCAAGAATATCCTAACTTTACAGTTAACCTCTGCTCTTTACGACAGAAGTCCGTTAGGGTCTATGGTACTTAGGGTTTTGGCCGTCGTACCGTCGCATGAGCTGATGTATTCCTCGATAGGCAATCGTGCTGTTCGAGTAGCCCTGCGACTGCCGTGTCTCTGATCCCTTCGGGGGCTGGACAAGATGTCTTCAAGCAATCCTCCTTGGCAGTTTGACCGTCGGAAGAGCAAGCGCTTGGAATTTGCCATGCCGCTTTTTACTTGAGGTTAGGCTCATTTTGGAGAGCCCCGATGAGTCATAACCACTCCGCGCTGGTGTGGGATGATCTCCGATAGTCTTTCAGGCTTTATATGACTTGCCGTTAAGACTCTGAAGCTAGGAATTTGGCCTTTGCTTCGTTTGCTGGCATTGCGTCCTCTGTATCGAGACGAATGTCATGGTTGTCTCTAGGTTGCTGGTGATCCGTCGAGGTTTGGAACTAGGGATTTTGCCGTTGCTCCTTTTGGTGATGTTGCATCTGCTGTATCGAGACGAACGTCGAGGTGGTGACCACTCCATATGGGATGATCTCCGGTGGTCTTTCAGGCTTTATATCACTTGCCGTTGAGACCCTGAAGCTAGGAATTTGGCCTTCGCTTCATTTGCTGGCATCGCGTCCTCTGTATCGAGACGAATGTCGCGGTTGTCTCTAGGTTGCTGGTGAACCGTCGAGGTTTGGAACCAGGGATTTTGCCGTGACTCCTTTCGGTGATGTTGCGTCTGCTGTGTCGAGACGAACGTCGAGGTGGTGATCACTCCATGTTGGTATGAGATGATCTCTGAATGTCTTTCCGGTTTTATATGACTTACCGTCAAGACGTTGAAGCTAGGAATTTGGCCTTCGCTTCGTGTGCTGGTATTGCGTCCGCTGTATTGAGACGAATGTTGTGGTGGTGACCACTCCACGTAGGATGGTCCCTGATTGTCTTTCCGGTTTTATATGAGTTACCGTCAAGACGTTGAAGCTAGGAATTTGGCCTTCGCTTCGTTTGCTTTGGTGTGTCCTAATCCTGTTGGAGGAAGAACGTTGTTGTTGACATCTCGTCTGCTGTATCGAGACGAATGTCGTGGTGGTGACCACTCCATGTGGGATGATCTCTGATTGTCTTTCCGATTTTATATGAGTTACCGTCAAGACGTTGAAGCTAGGAATTTGGTCTTCGCTTCGTTTGCTTTGGCGCGTCTGAATCCTGCTGGGGGAAGAACGCTGGGGTGGCATTTCATCTGCTGTATCGAGATGATCGTCGAGGTGGTGACCACTCCGCGCTGGTGTGAGATGACCTCCGATTGTCTTTCAGTCTTTATATGACTTGCCGTCAAGACCTTGAAGCTAGGAATTTGGCCTTTTGCTTCATTTACTGGCATCGCGTCCTCTGTATCGAGACGAATGTCGTGCTTGTTTCTAGGTTGCTGGTGAACCGTCGAGGTTTGGAGCTAGGGATTTTGCCGTGGCTCCTTTTGGTGATGTTGCATCTGCTGTATCGAGACGAACGTCGAGGTGGTGACCACTCCGCACTGGTGCGAGATAATCTCCGATTGTCTTTCAGGCTTTATATGACTTGCCGTCAAGACCTTGAAGCTAAGAATTTGGCCTTTTGTTTCATTTACTTGTACTGCGTCTGCTGTATTAATACGAATGTCGCGGTGGTGATCACTCCATGTTGGTGTGAGGACCAGGATCCGCTCTGGACGTTTCCCACGGGGTCGAAGAGTGACGTTATCCGTGTTCCACGTGACCAGGAATTTTGCTCTAGATGCTTCACACGGGTTCACTGCCGTGTTAGGCGAGGACTAGGCTCTGCTCTGGATGCTTTGCACGTGTTCACTGCCGTGCTCTGCGAGGACCAGGATCCGCTCTGGACGTTTTCCACGGGGTCAAAGAGTGACGTTATCCGCGTTCCACGTAACCAGGAATTTTGTACTAGATGCTTCACACGGGTTCACTGCCGCGCTCGGCGAGGACTAGGCTCCGCTCTGGATGCTTCACACGGGTTCACTGTCGTGCTCTGCGAGGACCAGGATCCGCTCTGGACGCTTTCCACGGGCTCAGAGAGTGACGTTATCCGCGTTCCACGTGACCAGGAATTTTGCACTAGATGCTTCACACGGGTTCACTGCCGCGTTAGGCGAGGACTAGGCTCCGCTCTGGATGCTTCACATGGGTTCATTGCCGTGCTCTGCGAGGACCAGGATCCGCTCTGGACGTTTTCCACGGGGTCAAAGAGTGACGTTATCCGCGTTCCACGTAACCAGGAATTTTGCACTAGATGCTTCACACGGGTTCACTGCCGCGTTAGGCGAGGACTAGGCTCCGCTCTGGATGCTTCACACGGGTTCACTGCCGTGCTCTGCGAGGACCAGGATCCGCTCTGGACGTTTTCCACGGGGTCAAAGAGTGACGTTATCCGCGTTCCACGTAACCAGGAATTTTGCACTAGATGCTTCACACGGGTTCACTGCCGCGTTAGGCGAGGACTAGGCTCCGCTCTGGATGCTTCGCACGGGTTCACTGCCGTGCTCTGCGAGGACCAGGATCCGCTCTGGACGTTTTCCACGGGGTCAAAGAGTGACGTTATCCGCGTTCCACGTAACCAGGAATTTTGCACTAGATGCTTCACACGGGTTCACTGCAGCGTTAGGCGAGGACTAGGCTCCGCTCTGGATGCTTCACACGGGTTCACTGCCGTGCTCTGCGAGGACCAGGATTCGCTCTGGTCGTTTTCCACGGGGTCAAAGAGTGACGTTATCCGCATTCCACGTAACCAGGAATTTTGCACTAGATGCTTCACACGGTTTCACTGCCGCGTTAGGCGAGGACTAGGCTCCGCTCTGGATGCTTCGCACGGATTTACTGCCGTGTTCTGCGAGGACCAGGATCCGCTCTGGACGTTTTCCATGGGGTCAAATAGTGACATTATCCGCGTTCCACGTGACCAGGAATTTTGTTGATTATATCCGCATTTCACGGAGTTGGGATTTGACTCTCTGTGGGAGTACATCGTCGAGTTATGGAACTGGGAGTTGCCGCTGTTCCGCTTTGCTTGATGATGTGTCCGCTATGACGAGACGAGTGTTGAGGTGGAGCTAGGATTTTGCCGTCACTCCGCTTTGTTGACCATGAGGTCTTTTATTAACTTTGCATGTATATCCTGCTGGACTGCGAAGGAACGCCGTTGTTAACATTGCGTCTGCTGTAACGAGACGAATGCTAAGGCGGAGTTGGGATTTTGCCATCGCTTCGCTTGATGGTGTAACACCTTTGCGCTGCTGGAATGAGGAGGCACACCGTTGTTGGTCTCCCGGCTACAGATGTGGCCGTTGAGATTTGGGACTAGGGCCTTTGCCATGGTTCCGTTTCGTTGCGACTTTGAGGTCGATTGTTGACGTCATGTCTGTATCTGGTTGGAGTGAGGAGAAACGCCGTTGGTGATTTCTAAGTTGTCGATGTTGACGTCGAGACCCTGAAGCTTGGGATCTTCGTTTGCTTCATTTGTTGACGCCGTGTCTGTAATATTGCGACAAATGTCGAGATTGTCTCTAGGTTGTCTATGAACCGTCGAGATTTGGCTTCGCTTTCCGTTGGAGCCTGTCGGGAAGATATGGTTCCCTCCTTGTTCGTGCCCATGGATTGTATACAGGGGTCAATGTGACCTCACCTGTAGGGCAAAAAGTTTCATTCTTTTATATTTTTTTTTATTCTTTCCGCGATGCTCTATCATTTCAGCTTTTTATATCGCGAAAATCGCGATTGCCCAATCATTTCGGCTATTTTCGCGGTGCCCAATCATTTCGGCTATTTTTCTTTTTACTCGCTGCTTTTTATTGCGAGTTGCCCAATCATTTCGGCTATTTTGCATGCATACCTTTTTACTTGCTGATTTTGTTTGCAAGTTGCCCCATCATTTCGGCTATTTCGTATGCATTTTTTTTTGGCTCGCTGAGTTTTTTTCTCGCGAGTAGGGGATTTGGGATCTGATACCAATCTTGGCATCAGCATCGCTGCGACTGGAATATTGCCAGGAGCGAATCATCATTTGCCATGAAAGGACTTGGAATTTGATACCGGTTTAGGCATCAGCATCGCTGCAACTGGGATATTGCCAGGAGCGAATCATCATTTGCCTCTGTCGATGTTGAACAAAGGTGGCTTAATAAACAGGGTTAAGGGTCCTGTCGGCTAAGGCTTTTGACTTCATGAGCCGTAAGGGTCTCACAAAGGTATTTCTCCCTACAAGTCGTGAGGATCTTGCAGATGTGTTTTCTCCTTGGGAATCGTGAGGATTCCTAAGTGCATGTTCTCTTGTAAGTCGTAAGGATCTTACAAAAGGGTTTTCTCCTTATAAGTCGAGAGGACTTACAAGTGTTGTTTGCTGTACAAGTATATCCCTAGTCACGGATGGGACTTTGTTAGGGAAATATTTATTCGTGCCCGTGGATTGTATACAAGGGTCAATACGAGCCGCTTGTAGGGCAATATCGAAGGTTGTGAGGGTTGCTTAAGAACAGGTTAAGGTTTCTGTAACTTAAGACTTTCAAATCTTATGAGCCATGAGGGTCCCATAAGAGAGTTCTCCTTACGAGTCGTGAGGATCTCGCAAGTGTAATTTCTCCTTAGGAATCGTGGGGATCCCTAAGTGTGTTGCTTCCTTTGTGAGTCGTAAGGATCTCACGCGGGTGGTTTCTCCTCACAAGGTCGAGAGGACCCTGTAAGTGTCTTTTAACGAGATTGCGCCCTTTCGGGTTTTCACAAACACTCGCCGGTAGCCCTGCTGTTTTTACTCACGGAGCCCTTTCGGGTTTTCATCCGTGCCCATTTTGCTTATGGACATACCGTTTTTTTTATTCTTTTTATTCCTTTTTCTAACGAGGTTGCGCCCTTTCGGGTTTTCACAAACACTCGCCGGTAGCCCTGCTGTTTTTACTCACGGAGCCCTTTCGGGTTTTCATCCGTGCCCATTTTGCTTATGGACATACCGTTTTTTTTTTCTTTTTTTTTTTTTCTTTTTTTTTTTAACCATGCCAGCCTGAGAATACCGCGGGTTGATAGTAGTTTAACGACGTTTCGGTCATTTGCAAGTTTTAGGACATTGCGGCCCATCGTTAGTTTAAGGACATTTCGGTCCGACGCCAGTTTTAGGACATAGTGGTCCATCGTTAGTTTAACGACATTTCGGTCTACCGTCGCCGTATTTGAGGCGAATTTCTAGTTTACCGACTTTTCGGTCTAGGAGACCTTCCCTATGAACGAGCATGATGCCCCCGGCATATCCACCTTTTTCGAAGCATGTTGTTGTGGCGGGTTTACTTTCCACTTTTCGGGTAACGCGAACTTGCCCTGTTGGTATTGGTCTTCAACCCAGTTTTTGAAGACGTAGCAATTGTCGAGTGGGTGACCCATTAATCTGTGGTAGGGACAATAGTTAGGATTGTTAACGTCACCTGGTTGCAATGGACGTTTTGGATCTGGCAGAGTGATAAGCCCGCTGCGCACTGCTAGCTCGAACAATCTCTTTGTTTTATCTTTGGGAAATGAGTAAGGACGTTTCAACTTCTCATTGAGGTATCGCGGCTTGTTTTTTTGACGACAAAACGGTCTCGGGTTACTCGGCTGTTGTTGAGTGTTGGCAACAAAGGCCGTTTTTCCATTCCCCTTATCCCTTTTGTTCGATCCCTTGTTTGCGGGTCCGAGATTCTTTTCGGGTAGCGTGCGATTGCGCAGCTGAACGTTCTCGCAGCTCTTCTTTTCTTCCTCTTTTCCTGAGGTGGATTCTTTGAAGAGAGGGCTAAGAGTCATTTCTTCTTCAGAATTGCTCCCGAATGTGAGAGCTTGCGATCTTCTGTCGTCAACCATGTGACCGTTGCCGGCAGTTTTCATATGCTCATTTGTCGTGCTTCTCTGTTTTCGACGAGCTTTGCGCTTCAATCGCTGAACGTGCTGCCGGTGAGCAACGTATCCCTGCCACCAGTTTTTAAAGGCATTGCACTCTTCGGTTGGGTGCGCAATCTTTCGATGATATAAGCAGTAGCTAGAATGTACATCCGCTTCATCAGGAGTGTTTCCTTCAGAGGGTGGCAGCTTCATTCCCATCGATATGGCTTTGGCGAATCTTTTCCTCATCTTAAACCTGCTTTTATTTGTGGCGGATGTACTTTGATCCGGTGGAAGTGTTTCGACCCTTTCATCTAGTCGTCGGCGTTTGGCTTTCTCGAATATGGCCATCTCACGCTCTCGATCAGCTTTGCTTTTAAGACGGGCTTCATTCAGGAATGCATCAATCATCTCGTCTGACGGCCACAGAAGTTCTGGTTCAGGACCCGCCCTCGATTTCTCGGTGCAAGGAGCCTCTTCATCATCTATCAATAAGTGAGAGATCATGTGACAACTTGCCCCCGGTGTGTCCGTCTTCTTTAGAGTGTGCGGCTGTGGTGGGTTTACCTTCCACTTTTCAGACAGCGCAAACTTGCCTTGTAGGTACTGATCCTCGATCCATCCCTTAAAGACGAAGCAATCTTCGATTGGATGGCTTACCGCTTGGTGGTAAGGGCAATAATTGGGATCGTTGACATCGCCTGGTTGCAACGGACGTTTTGGACTCGGCAGATTGATGAGTCTGTTACGCACTGCCAGCTCGAACAGTTTTCTCGTTTTATCCTGAGGAAATGAGTAAGGATGTCCCATTCTTTCCTCGAGGGATGGGCGTGGTCGCACATTGTTCTGGGGAACAACCGGCTTTAAGTGGCTCGGCTGTTGTTGAGTATTGGCGACGACGGTTGCTTTCCCTTTGTCCTTTTCATTACAAGGCTCTGTCTTTGAAGGAGATGGTCTATGACCTATCTGGTCCATTTGGGCCAGCTTGTCAATCAAGGCCTGAAAAGTGGTCGGCTTGAAGAACATCATGAATTGGGATATGGTCGCTTGGGGGTCGAGAGTACCCACGAACATGCCCACGGCAGGAGCTTCTTCTATGCGTTGTTCGCATCTCGACCATAGGTTCCGCCACCGGATTGCATATTGCACCCACGTCTCTCCCGGCTTCACTCTGGCGTTGATCAGTGCCGTGATCGGGGTGTGTTCACTAGCACTCGCGAATCTTTGTGTAAACAGCAGCTCCATCTCCGCAAATGTTTTAACAGAGTCGTTAGGTAGCTCCGAATACCATTCAAAGGCTGTTTCTGCTAAGCTGCCGACGAATTGACGTAGCAACAATTTGTCATCGCCTCCAGTATTGCCGCATAAGGCCCTGAATTGAGCGACATGCTGATGCGGATTCCCTGTCCCTTTATATACGTGGAATTTAGGGATCGTATACCCTGGCGGGTAACTGATTTGGTCATACCAGCTCGGATACGGTCGTCCGGTTCTAACAATTTGCCCAGCCGCTTCATTTGCCTGATGAACCTGGATCTGCTGAACTATATATTCGTCTAGGTCAACTTTGGAGATTGCCTCCTCCTTGGCTGTTGATAGAGCCGGCGGAGGATTTGACGTTTCTCCCCTGTCGTCTTCAAGGACGATCGGGGGATCTTCAGCAGGAGGGTCCGGCTGTAACATCATCCCTACCATATCTTGGAAGAGGAGCGCCATCTGTTTTATGTTAGCCGCTTGCTCTGCAGCTTCTTTGTCCTTCTTTTCGAGGACTCTGCGTAAAAAGTCAGCGTCGGTTTCTTGTTCTTGACGCTCATCGGAAGACGTTTCAGAGCTTTCTTTTGGCTCAGTGAGTGCAGCCATTGTAGTCATCATTTCCTGAAGCTTTTGTTGTTGCTCCTGGGCTTTCGTTACGGATCGGGTGAGCGGTCGGTGACCCGTCGATGCACGGCTTTTCTCTTTTCCAGAAGTCATATAAACAGTGTGCACCACCATGCCCCCAGACTTGGGGTGTTTGTGCTCAGCGCGTTTACGGTTCACCATGTTCACAGGGGCTTTTTGCGGACTCCTTTTTTTTTGAGTGGTTGAAGTTGAGGGGGTCGTTGTAGTGGGCGCCCGAGTAGCCGTTGCTTTTTGCGGCTTAACAGGACGGTTTTGTTCCTGCCGGACCTTCAGCTTCTTCTGCTGGCGGGAGAAATTTCGATCAATCATCGAGTCTTGGACTTGGCGCCAGACCTTGTAGATTTTAAAGGACAGCCGCTGAGAGGACTGTTCTGGCTTGGCTTCCGCAACATTTCCTACCGGAGGAGGGGATATTTTTAGTACGGCGGTAGGAGAGTTTCTGCGCACCGTGTTCAGCAATTCAAAGCTGTTCCCGGTTGGAACAGCAGCATCGATCCCCACCGTCGGAGCTGGTGGAGTAAATCCAGAGGGGGAGTTGCCCCCAGCCTTCCTTACTCGGCGCCAGTGGCGACGTCGAGCGTGTCGTGCGGATGGAGTTGTTTCGGCCGTAGGGGCGACTTCGTCATGCCCCTTGCTTTGAGGAGAGACCGTTATTGGTGCTAGCCTGTCGAAGACTGACACCCGTTGAGAAGCAATGTCTAATCTGTCAAAGACAGACCTCTGGGTAGGAGAAGCAGCTTTGAGGACCTCGCCTGGAGCAGCAACCGGAATAGCCAGCCTTGTAAAAATTGACTTCTTGGAAGGAGGAGCCTTTCCAATAATTTTGTCCGCTTGAGCCGGGATGGCTATCCGCTTTGGGATGGCAGCTTCGGGTATTGCGGGCTTGTAGATGTCCTGGCCCAGTCTGTTGAAAACTGAGGTATTAGAGTTGGGCGACCCGTTGAGAGGGGTCGCGGCAGTGGTAAGCCGATCAAAGACCGACTTCTTTAGGGCTTCTTGGAAAGTCATTGTGGCATTGAAGCTCAACGGTGGGAGCATGGTCCCGAAGAATAATCCAGTGGTGGCCTGAGTTACCTGCTCCACTGGCATCTTGAAAAGGGAGGCCGCTTGGGGCCCATAAGTCACTCTTCCATTAAGGACCGAGCGAGAGTTGCAGTTGCAGGCAGTGCAGTTTGAAGCCATTGATCTTCTATTTTCTGCACGGAGCAAGGCACCAAATCTTAGTACCTCGAATCCACAGGCAACCACAGTAAACCGCGATTCGTTCGCGAACACGACACACGAAGTGTGGAGTGGAAAGTGGAAAAGGTCCCACCGGGCGTGCCAGAATCTGTTCCCCTCCGAAAGACGGCGCACAAGACTGCGATGTCTTGGCACTGAGATTTGGGGCAGATGCTAATTGGTGCTATCCGTCTACCTCTCCGAAGATGTCAAGTTGATTTATGGCACCATGTATCGAAGGTTTAAACGGATGCGTCCGATGTAGCAGACTTCGTCAGATTCCCCCTCGCTTGAGGGGTTTTTGATTGTGGGGACGCTCTTCCCTGCAGGCGCAAGCCCCTGCAGTTAATTACGCTACCGCATTGCGGTAACAACTTTCTCCTTCTCCAGCTGGTCACTTCGTGTCGTGGGTGTTTGTTTTGTTTGTGGTTGCCCGTGGATTGTATACGGAGACTGATTTATGTCGTCGCCCGTAGGACGTGGATTAGTCCAAATCCGTGTTTTCTTAGATTTGGGTTTGGGGTTTTGGTTTGAGGATACGTTAGCCATATTTGAGGCTAAGATCAACTCAAACGTTTGTTAAGGATACGTTAGTCCAGTTTGAGACTAAGATCAACTTAACGGGATCGTTTAGATCCGACAAAAGAGCAATTGGCTCTAATGTTCCAGTTTAGGGACCTAGTGGTCCATTAAATGTATGGCCGTCGGGACCCATCACCTCTCTGACGACGTTGAAGGATTACAACGACAGATGTCAGAGGAGTTCAGAGATGTACCCTTGAGCCAGAGTTGATTAGGGGGTTTATAGTCCGATTTGGGACTAGAGTCTGTTTGAAAGTTTAAGGATACGTTAGCCATTTTTGAGGCTAAGATCAACTTAAACGGTTTCTAAGGATACGTTAGTCCAGTTTGGGACTAAGATCGACTTAACGGGATCGTTTAGATCCGACAAAAGAGCAATTGGCTCTATTGTTCCAGTTTAGGGACATAGGGGTCCATTGCCAGTTTAGGGACATGGGGGTCCACCTCCAGTTTAGGGACATGGTGGTCCATGTTCCAGTTTAGGGACGTGGTGGTCCATTACCAGTTTAGGGACATGATGGTCCACCTCCAGTTTAGGGACATGGTGGTCCATGTTCCCGTTTGGGGACGAATATAGGTTTAAGGACGCATAAGTCCATGAGTTTAAGGACGCATAAGTCCATGAGTTTAAGGACCCCACAGTCCGTATTGTTGTGTGGTTGTCGGGACCCGTCACCTCTCTGACGACGTTGAAGGATTACAACGACAAATGTCAGAGGAGTTCAGAGATGTACCCTCGAACCAATGAGTTGGTTGAAAGAGCAGATGTGCTCAGTTCAAGATGATTTGAGGACTTATGGCCAGTTTGGGCTAAGTCCAATTATGTTTGAAATATTGGCCCTCTGTTGGTCCATTGAAGGAGAGGCTTTGTCTCTAGAAACTTAGCCAATTGGGCTAAAGCTAGTGTTAAACACTAGAGGCCAACAGTGTTGAACACTGGGAATAAGATTAGCAAGTTAGTGTTAAACACTAAAAGATAATCAGTGTTAAACACTGGGAATAGAGTTTTCAAATTAGTGTTAAACACTAAGCAAATCAGTGTTAAACACTGCCAATAGAGTTTTCCAAATTAGTGTTAAACACTAAGAAAATCAGTGTTAAACACTGAGGACAAAGTCTTCAGATTAGTGTTAAACACTAAGGAGAGAGGGGTCACGTGTGGACACGTGAGAGCGCCCTGATTCCCTTTATTTTATTCTGCAGATCAGTGTTTAACTCTTTTAATTCTGGCGGCCATCACGTGTGAGCACGTGATGAAGGCCCCCGCTCTGGTCTGTTAGAATGCTCATTAGGGGTCACATGGTGACACGTGAGGGCGCCCTAAATGTGGAGCCAGATCTCCTTTTGGTTTATCCTCAAATTTGCGAACAAGTGTTAAACACTTTTATTTTTATTTTAGAGCATCACGTGTTGGCACGTGATGGGGATCTGTGCGCCAATTGTTAAAACATTTGCTGAGGGGTCACGTGATAACACGTGAGAGCGCCCAAAGCTTTCATTTCCTTTGCTTTTTCTTTCTGCGTTTTGGGAGTCACGTGGGAGCACGTGAGGCGATGCTTCAAAGTTCTTTGCAGGGGATCTTTTCAAAGGTCACGTGGGGGCACGTGACCCTAGTTCTTTTCATGAACAGAGATCTTTTAAGAATTGAATTCTTTGTAGGGTTAAACCCTAATTATGATTTTGGAGGAATTAAATTCCTATCGTGAAAGAATTAAATTCTTATTTAGGATGAAACCCTGATTTCTTTTCAAAGGAATTAAATTCCCAGATATGTAAAAGAATTAAATTTTTGATTAGGGTTAAACCCTAGTTTTGTTTTAGGAGGAATTAAATTCCTGAAAGTTTGGGAGAATTAAATTCTCAAAACTCAATTCCTCCTCTGTGTTTTAGATCTGCATGGCAGGATCTCAACCCAATGAGAATTAAATTCTCAATTCATGGGGAGATGTGCACTGTACAGATCCTCGACCAGAGAAAGAACTAAGTTCTTTTCTTTTTTATATAAGAGTTGAACTCTTGGATTTTGAGAATTAAATTCTCTTTTGAAGCCTCCCTTTTCTTACCTAGGGTTTTCTTTGTTGAGAATTAAATTCTCCTTTCTTTTCTTCCCTCTTGAGAATTAAATTCTCATCTCTCTGTTTTTCTCTCAAAAAAGTCGATCCCTTTCTCTTCTCTTCTTGGCTCCTATTTATAGGAGAAGGAAGAGAAGCAATTTGTTTAGCAAATCTCTCATTGGAAGATTTGATTTGATTGTTGAGAGATTTGATTTATATTTATCATTAATCTGGGCATTTAGATCATTCAGTGAATTTTATTCACCGTGGATTTTAAATCCAAAAGATATTCTATTTGTTATCCTGGTGAGATTTTCAGGGAAATCTTTCCTTGTCCAAGGGTTTTCTATAAATTGGTGATTTTTAATCACCCTTGGATTTTTAATCCAACGGTTCCCCATGACCCTTTTCCATTTGGAAAGATTCAGAAACTTTTAGAATTTAATTCTATTTAATTATAATGCTTTTAAAGCCAGTCACGTGCTGGCACGTGACCCCCAATTGGGTTCCTTTCTCAGCCGCTTATTTATGTTTCAGTTTTAACCATCACGTGTCAACACGTGACCATTGGTCACGTGTAAGCACGTGATACCTCGTTGAGGTATTTTCTGACTTTTAGAATTAAATTCTATTCATTATTTTAGAGGCTTTAAAAGCCCATCACGTGTCTGCACGTGACCCATGGTCACGTGTGAGCACGTGATGCCCCATTGGGGTCTTTTCTGAGTTTTTATTGTATCTTTTAACTCCTCCAGCGGGTTCTTAAAAGCCCATCACGTGTGGACACGTAATTCCTCATAACTTTTGATCCCGGATGAATTACGAGGCCCATAATATATCAAATCGAAGGGTTTTTCGAGCCGCTTTGATACCATCAGAATTTATCTGTTTCTCATTCGGGAGTTTGTCAAAAAACAGCCCGGAAGATACTGGTTCCCATTTTCTTAAGCGTATCGCCGCCTTGGGCTCTTTTGCGCAGAAATTTTTGGCGGGAACAGGGTTCTCGTATGGGTGAAGGAGAGAGGAAGAAGAGAGGGAAGTGAGGAGATGATGAGGGTGACGAGACTGGGTGAGGTCGACGGCGACGATAAGGTGAGGCGCAGGCGTGGGTTAGGGCTTGGCATGGGTTTGCTGCGGTGAGGTTGCAGGCGTCGTCGGGGGAGAAGAGAGAGGTGATGAAGGAGATGAGGGTGAGGGGATGAAGGCGAGGAGGTGGTGATGCAGGGACGGTCGTCGGTGACGACCAGGCGTGGCGGCGACGAGGAGGTGGCGGTGGAAGTAGGTGTGCAGGCTCGGGGAACGAGAGGGAGTAGGCTCTAGGGTTGAGAAGGAGGTTGAGGAGAAGGTGAAAACGAGGGTGAGGAGGTCGTGGTTTAGGCGGCGATGGAGGCGGCGACGAGGGTGTTGGGTTAGGGTTTCTCGCGACGAGAAAATAACGTGAGGGAAGAAGAAAGAGGACGTATGCACAGGGTAAAGAAAAATAATAATTAATAATTACTATATAGAATAGAGAGGGGGAGAGAGAGAGAGAGACGTGTGGAAATCTGTTAAAAGATTTATATATATAAAATATTTTTTTAGTTTTAAAAACAAACTTAGATTCACGGTTAGAATAAATATTAATATGATATTAGTACGTTTTGAGATTTTGGCAAATACAAATTTACTCCAAAACACGCCCGGGTCGGGTTTAAAAATTCAGATTTAAAATATGAAAAATATATGTGACTTTCAAAATTCAAAATGAATGCTTAGGTAACGAAAAAGTATACCCACAAGAACGGATGCACGTACGTGCGCGTAGCCATCCAAACACGTCCGTTTCACTGAACGGGACGAGAACAC
The DNA here is from genome assembly GCA_030015575.1 of Agapanthus africanus. Classification (NCBI taxonomy): domain Eukaryota; kingdom Viridiplantae; phylum Streptophyta; class Magnoliopsida; order Asparagales; family Amaryllidaceae; genus Agapanthus; species Agapanthus africanus. The sequence goes on from JASDDO010000016.1 coordinate 528,176,031, forward strand.
GAGGTGCGGATGCTACCACAGGGTCAGGGGTATGATGCAGGCCATGAAATGTAATTTTAATTTATTTTACACGACTTAAAATGTTACATGATAAAACATGCGGTGCTAGATGAAATGCCAGTATGTACTAATCATGAGATGCACGTGTCCATGCAACAAGTCAAGGTAATCTATAAATATGAATCAACCAGTTCAAGCAAGCGGGTCGGGTCGAATGCAATGTAAAAGTAAACTACCATTCGCACTCAAACAAGATAGATCAATGAAATACCACAGATAATAAACATGGAACAAAAATTAGTATAACTGAACTCGGTTGTTACATTATACCCAAGTACAAATGAATTTTGTCCTCGAAATTCCAAGAACAAGAAAGGATAAACAATCAATCATACTACGAGAATAGATGTGGAAATTTCTGTTGGTATTCATCTTCTCGTTCCCAAGTTGATTCTCCATGCGAGCGATTTCTCCAAGAAATAAGTACAAGAGGGATAACCTTGTCCTTAAGAACTTTTTCCCTTCGATCCACAATCGACATCGGTCGCTCCTCAAAAGTCAAATCTTCCTGTACAATCAGCTCCGAATGATCCAACACATGTGTTTCATCTTGAACATACATAAGGAGTTGAGGTATGTAAAATACGTCATGAACATTCTCTAAAGATTGTGGTAACGCCAAACGATATGCTACTTCTCCAACACGCTCCAAAATCTCGAAAGATCCGACGAATCGAGGATTAAGCTTGCCTCGACTCCCGAAACGAATAACTCTTCTAGTTGGTGATATCTTAAAATTACTAAATCACCAACCACGAACTCCAGAGGTCTTCTCGATGTATCTGCCCAACTCTTTTGTCGGTCTTGTGCTGCTTTCACATGATTCTGGATAGTGTTAATCTTCTCAACTGTTTGCACGACCAAATCCTGTCCCAACAATCTTCGTTCTCCAATATTGTCCCAACAAACAGGTGAACGACACTTGCGACCATATAAAGCTTCGAATGGAGCCATCTGAATAGTCGCCCGGAAACTGTTGTCGTACGAAACTCCACCAAGTATAGCTGATCCTCCCATGAACTCTTGAAGTCTAACATGCAAGCTCTCAACATGTCTTCAAGAGTTAGGATCATTCTCTCCGACTGGCCATCGGTCTGAGGATAATAAGCTGTGCTAAACTTCAATCGAGTCCCCAAACTTTCCTGTAAGCTCCTCCAGAAGTGTGATAAGAAACGGGTGCCACGGTCGGACACGATGCTCACCGGTATTCCATGCAATCTTACAATCTTTTGCATGTACCGTTCTGCCAAAGCTTCTGTTGATTGACCAACTCGAAATGGGATGAAATGAGCTGCCTTGGTCAATCGATCAACAATCACCCAAACTACATTGTTGCCCTTTGGACTCCGCGGTGGAGCCGTCACAAAATCCATGGTTATATGTTCCCACTTCCATTGAGGAATCGGAAGTGGTTGCAATAAATCAGCTATCCTTTGATATTCAGCCTTAACTTGCTAACACACCAAGCACTTCGCTACAAAGCGGGCAATCTCCCATTCCATGCCTTCCCACCAGAAATCCTGTCGTAGTTCACGGTACATCTTCCTGCCTCCTGGATGTACGGAATATGCGGAACTGTGTGCCTCCTTCATAACTTCTTCGCGGATATCTCCCTTTGGCATACACGAACGACTACCATATCGAAACGAACCATCTTCATGAATCAACAAGTCTGTTCAAAGTCCAGCTTCAACTTGTTCCCGAAACTTTTGCAATCTAGGGTCCTGCAATTGCGCTGCTTTAATATTCTCGATCAACGACGGCTGTACTTGCAGCTGCATCAACTGTCCCGAAGAATGCGGTAGCACAATCTCCAAATCGAATCTTCGAATGTCTTCAATAAGTTCCTTCTGTGCAGTCAACATCTGAATTGCTGGCAACCGACTAAGCGCATCTGGCACAACATTAACTTTGGTACTTAAGATCAAGATCGTAGTCAGCCATCAGCTCCAACCATCTGCGCTGCTTCATATTAAGCTCCTTCAGTGTGAACACCTATTTCAGGCTTTTGTGATCGGTGACTACTTCGATCCTTTCGCCCAGTAAGTAGTGTCTCCAAATATTCAAGCGAAAATTACAGCTGCTAACTCTAAGTCATGAGTTGGGTAATTCTTCTCATGGGTCTTCAACTGTCTCGACGCGTAAGCTACAACCTTCCCATGCTGCATCAAAACACATCCAAATCCTTTTTTCCAGATACGTCGCTATGAATCACCAATTCTCCGAAATCGTCTGGTACGGTCAAAATAAGAGCGGTTGTCCATCCTTGCCTCAACGCCTCAAAAGCTGACGCACACTTATCCGTCCACATAAGCGGTACTTCCTTGCGCGTAAGCTTGGTTAGAGGCTCAGCCAAACGAGCACAATTCTCCACGAACCTTCTATAATATCCGGCAAGTCCAAGAAAGCTTCTTATCCCCGCAACATTCTTCGGAATCGGCCAATCTCAAACTGCTGTAATCTTTCGGGATCAATGGCGATTCCATCTCCAGCCACAACGTGCCCCAAAACTTCATTTCTTCAAGCCAAAACTCGCACTTGCTCATCTTTGCATACAATTTTCTTGCCTCAATGTCTGCAATGCGATCTTCAAATGTTCCGCATGCTCTTCAATACTCCTCGAGTAGACTAGAATATCATCAATGAACACCACTATAAACTGGTCCAAGAATGGTGAAAAGTTCGGTTCATCAAGTCCATGAATATCGCCGGTGCATTCGTTACTCCGAAGGGCATCACTAAATACTCGTAATGTCCATACCGAGTTCGGAACGCAGTCTTGCAAATATCTTCTGATTTAACTCGGACTTGATGATATCCGGATCGCAAATCCAGTTTCGAGAATACCCTCGCGCCATTAAGCTGCTCAAATAATTCACCAATGCGAGGGATCGGGTATTTGTTCTTAATAGTCACCCGGTTTAATTCTCGATAATCGATGCACATCCTTCTTGTGACATCTTTTTCTTTACTAGAAGAACTGGAGCTCCCCAAGGCGAGTTACTGCTGTGAATCCAACCCTTCTCAAATAATTCAGTAACCTGCTTCTTGACTTCTTCCAACTCCACTGGTGCCATTGGATAATACGCCTTTGAGATTGGCGCTGCACCAGGAACAAGATCAATCACGAACTCCATATCTCGTTTTGCGGTAAACCCGAAATGTCCTCGAACACGTCCATGAACTCTCGAAATATAGCCGGCGCTTCTTCCGTATCAACTTCCATCGACAAAAGAACATTATTTGTCGGCCTAGCCCTAAACTCGACTGGCCCGACAGAACTGCTTCCTCCAGTAAAGATAAACTCTGGATGTCCGGGAATCTGGAAAATCACTTCCTTTGTCCTACAATCAATGTGAGCGTGGACAGTGCCGAGAAAATCCATTCCCAATACAACAACAAACCAAGGGATGCACCAGAATTGAATAATCATAATGCGGGAAAGACATGAACAAGTAGGATGCCTGAAACGATTTCACCTGAAGCCAAACACTGAAGAAGACAAGCACGGTAAACAGGATTTAAGCTTGCAATAAAACATGAAATGGAAAGCAAAGAAACTGAGAGAAACAAGGTAATATAACGACCATGGAGCAAGAAAATGAATCAAGACCAGGACTCCAAGTTACTTAAATAGAGTACCGCATTGTAACCATGCTGCAGTTCATAGTTACAATCACATAACTCCACTCAAGTCGCCCAAACCCTAGTATCAGAATCAAGGAACAGAGAGAAACAATAGTGAACCAAAAAGGTTTCAAGCCGAGATGCAAAGTCGTTTGCATATCGTCAAGACAAGGATCAAGAGAAAGATATGATTCAAGAATCATGATCACAAGGTGGCAGGACATGTTCCTAATCATGAGTATTCTGATTCGTGTATTGGGTCCAATACCCAACTACAAAAGAATCAAACTCGATTAACCTATATCCTATGGCTCTGATACCAAACAAACTATGTCACGCCCCGCTTCCCAGAGTACGCTAAGATAGGCACGTGACATAGCCAACCATACTACCTGTGGATAGGAAAAATACTTCCACGGTCACATTACGGCTGTAGAGATATCAAGAACAGAAAAGTAAACTAAACTATCTAGTACATGTCTATACGCCAGAATAAATGAATCAAGAAATGATATAATATGCGGAAGCAAAAGGTCCAATAAATAAAACACCTGGAAAGTAAAACTGGATACCAACAGGATCCTCACCGCTCGGTCTAACAGCGGCAGTACTTCTGATCAATCTGCAACAAAGGTAGAGGATCTGGGCCATGCAAAACCCAGACGTCAGTACGTCATAATATCAAGCAATAAGTTAAACAGGGATAGCAAGACATGCAGGTATGTGTATGAACAGTAAAACATGTAAAACAACAATATAAATAAGGACAGTGAAGGGTAGTGTGCAGTGAGTAATCTAAACTGGTCGACTGTGTTAACTACTCTCAAGTCATTGAAATCAATTTGATGAATCATCGATGTAACTCAATAGTATCCCGTGCGTGCCCGGGATCACGGTCTATGACTCTCGGGCTGAACCCGAGACGTGCCGCAAGGCAGTAAAGGATGGTAGGTAATGACGAGTGATGTCAGTAGCATCACTCCGGGGCTGGCCTAGCCCGTAAGACTGATCAGAAAAGGTATAGAACTGTCGAGTTACAAGTCAGGTTTCATCATTGATTTCCCCATACCCCCAAGTTACATGTGCTCAAGTCAGGTATTAAATAATCCGTGGCCAATGCCAACACAGGATCAGGTAGGTACAGGTTTGTCTGGATAGACAATAGGAAATGTCCGTAATGGACAACGGGTCAGGTTTGTTGGCATTAGTCACGAGATCAGGTAACAGGTAAAGCCATGGTACATCAGGGCAAATCAGGTAGTATATAGGTATCATGTCATGTCGAGAGGTGCACGGTACCATGTCGTGTCAAGTAGTGGGTGTAACAAGTCATGTCAGGGGTGCACAAAATGTCATGTGGGTGCTCATAATCAACTAACGTAAGCATGGGTAAACAAAACAAGCATGGGTACTAGTGAAACAATAAAATGGAACACTGTAATGCAATCAGATACAGATTAAGGTATATAGATGCACAGTTATGGTTAGGGTTAAAGTTAAAGTTCTAATACTAATTAAACTACAATATATCAATGTGGAATGTTAATATTATAATATTATATATTTAAGTGATCTATGGATGCAATATTATGTATACTAGACGAGATGGATGCAAACGGGTGTTTGCAAGGTTACAAACTATTAAAAGGGTACTATGGGCTATATAAATAATTATTATGTAATTTAAATACGGATGTGGGTACTAGGTATAGTAAATCAAAATGCAACATGGTATATTCTAAGTTATGAATCTAAAATGATAAAATGGACATCGAATGTTAAAATGTAACATGAGACACTGGGTTAAATCTATAGATTTAACATGTAATCAAATAAGTATAAAGTATTATGAATAACATGTAGCAAGTTTCACTTTCCTGATCGGATCTCAAAGTGGTACGTGTGACACGTCGGATGTCGGGAAAACGTCGCGATGTGTCTACGCGAGCACAGAACAGAACCAGGTAAGGCAAGAAGTAACCATGCTGGTTGGGAACGTCTTCTGGGTCGCCCGGATCGTCGACGACATGCACGACTCCGACGATCACCGGAAAATAGAGAGCTCAAGAAAAGAAAAGAAAGAAGAGAAGAAAAGAAGAGGGTGTGGTCTGGGGTTGTGGTGTTCGGTGCTCTGGCTTGGAGTCAGAGACGAGGAGGCGAGGGGGTGACGACGAGGTCATGGGTTTTCCGGCGATGGGTGCTGGCGATGGGTGCTGGCTGCGGTTGGGTGCAGGGTTGATGAAGATCTCGGGGATGGGTTCTCGTATAGGTGAAGGAGATAGGAAGAAGAGAGGGAGGTGAGGAGATGATGAGGGTGACGAGACTGGGTGAGGTCGACGGCGACGACAAGGTAAGGCGCTGGCGTGGGTTAGGGCTTGGCATGGGTTTGCTGCGGTGAGATTGCAGGCGTCGTCGGGGGAGAAGATGTAGGGATCCTAGGCACTCTTGTGAAGGTTCAAAAGGCATCAAACATGCCCGGATAAAAATTTAGACGTGCCGAACAACCCAAAGCCGGGATCTTTGCTAGATTATTAGGGTTTAACATGCAAGATGATAACTTTTATCTAAGTGTGAGGGATTACAACCTTTGTAGTCCGCTCCTTCACTTCACAAGCTCCGAGTAGAAGTCCCTTTGCTGCGATCCACGATTTCCCGGACTCATGAGAGGCTCCACGACTCGAACGATCCATGCTAGCTCGAAGTATTCCAAATCTCCGATGATCTATCTCGAAGTTGCAAAGACTCAAGCTTTCTCACTCAAAAGAGATGAACACACTAATCCCATGGGCTAGATGAGATGAGGATGAGAGAGCAGTAATTTTGCTTTCTTTTTATATCATTTTCTCATATTTATTCATCACTTAAGGATTTTCTAGCAAGCTTTTCAAGATAGAAGAAGATGATAATGGAAAAATGATTATGATAAAATCCTTTTGTGATGAATAGAAATAAAAGTATATGATTGAAGTATTAACCATGGTCAAGGATGAGTGGATAGGATTTAGTAGAGAAATAACTAGAGTTAGGGTTTGGTTGGGTTAAATAAGTGTCATCCAAAATATCTTAAGAATGACAAAAGAATAAAGCTTCTAGAAGGTGCATGAAGCATCCAACCCTAATCAAACCCTAACCTCAATTAATCATCCTTAAACATGTTTAACAATTAATCATATCATGTCACATTAATATATATCATATATATATTATATATTTGCAACAAAAGAAAATAATACAATTAACATATATCGCATATATATCAATGTATCATCCAGTGAGAAAATGAAATAATAAAGCGAGCCAATATTAGCTAATGTAATAATATATCATATATATTATTATACATTAAATCATCGAATCAACACTTGATCCGACGATCCGGCTATATCGAATATTACCGACTAATATATCATGTACCGATTCATCGAATCAACACTTGATCCGATGACCCAGTTCATTTCTAAATATCGCGAGAATATAATACGGTATCCCATATCGCATTATTCTCGGTCCTGTACATATCACATATGTGCCTCTACTCCGTTTCGCCTGAGCCAAGAAACCTCTGTGTAGGACTCTAAAGAATCGTCAATACGCCGGTAGCAGGTGATGATCATATCAAACACCCACAAGCTGCAAGCGGTCAGCTAAACGTAACAGCCACCCAGGTATTGAGCGATCAGAAGATCAACAAGCTAGCCTGTGCGTTCTCCTGTGAATCCAACCAGTAACACTCCCGTACAGTCCGGTCTGTTCGTCTGATATGTCGCATATCAAGTCTAGGGGTGGTATACGTCAGACCCCAGTAACCGATAAGTCGTGTCGATGTGTGGCTCATAACGGGTCGAGAAACTACTAGTAACACTTACCAGTAAATCTCTATATCAGCCCTGGCCAGGGACTTCCAGTTATAGCCAATCGAACACAGCACAACATCAACTCCCTATACCGGGAGAGACGAATCCCCTCCTATCGCTCATTGCCTCCATGTGATTCGGGACTGTACCCAAAAGCCACCATTTTGCACGCCCTCTTGGACGTGGTAAGGTGGAAATCAAAGCACAGTGGGAATTACACAAGACTCTATGACGATCTCGGGTCTACAGACTACCCTGTACCAGTGTCACCGGAGAACTGCCATCTGACGTGTGGTATATCACCATCTGGGAGTTCTCGGCGAGTCCGTCCAGTGTACCCAGTCTCCACTGAGCACCCGTACACCATCTCTGATGTCAAAACACCGATGGATATGGGATCATCCATCGCCCATCATATGGGTCAAGATGCGAATACGCTAGTCTACTCTGGTGTATCGATGCCCTGTCTCGATATACCCTCGACTAGGAACAGTTATAGGATGCACTCATCGACTACTGCGGCCCCACTAGTATGATCTCATCATAGTCCCAGTAGTCGAGTACAGATCCTAAGGGCTTTATCAACATGTGAGAGTAAAACAGTAAACCAATACAAGTCAACATGTTAAGATAAAGTGAAACCAAATAGCATACTATCATGACGAGCAAGAAAGTCATCTCTATATATAACCAAGCATTCATTATAATATACATCATATGTACAACAATGGCCTCTAGGGCATATACATAACTAACAGAAGAGAGAGGTGATGAAGGAGATGAGGGTGAGGGGATGAAGGCGAGGAGGTGGTGATGCAGGGACGGTCGCCGGCGACGGCGAGGCATGGCGGCGACGAGGAGGTGGCGGTGGAAGTGGGTGTGCAGGCTCGGGGAACGAGAGGAGTAGTTCTGGGGTTGAGAAGGAGGTTGAGGAGAAGGTGAAAACGAGGGTGAGGAGGTCGTGGTTTAGGCGGCGACGGAGGCGGCGGCGAGGGTGCTGGGTTAGGGTTTCTCGCGACGAGAAAATAACGTGAGGGAAGAAGAAAGAGGACGTATGCACAGGGTAAAGAAAAATAATAATTAATAATTACTATATAGAATAGAGAGAGGGAGAGAGAGAGAGAGACGTGTGGAAATCTGTTAAAAGATTTATATATATAAAATATTTTTTTAGTTTTAAAAACAAACTTAGATTCACGGTTAGAATAAATATTAATATAATATTAGTATGTTTTGAGATTTTGGCAAATACAAATTTACTCCAAAACACGCCTGGGTCGGGTTTAAAAATTCAGATTTAAAATATGAAAAATATATGTGACTTTCAAAATTCAAAATGAATGCTTAGGTAACGAAAAAGCATACCCCCAAGAACGGATGCGCGTACGTGCGCGTAGCCATCCAAACACGTCCGTTTCACTGAACGGGACGAGAACACGAGGTGCGGATGCTACCACAGGGTCAGGGGTATGATGCAGGCCATGAAATGTAATTTTAATTTATTTTACACGACTTAAAATGTTACATGATAAAACATGCGGTGCTAGATGAAATGCCAGTATGTATTAATCATAAGATGCGCGTGTCCATACAACAAGTCAAGGTAATCTATAAATAAGAATCAACCAGTTCAAACAAGCAGGTCGGGTCGAATGCAATGTAAAAGTAAACTACCATTCGCACCCAAACAAGATAGATCAATGAAATACCACAGATAATAAACACGGAACAAAAATTGGTATAACTGAACTCGTTTGTTACATATATATATAATAGTCGGTGATCCCGCCTCAATAGTATCACGTACGGTACAGTATATCATATGACGTCCTCGAGTCATGAGTGCGGATCTATCATCAAGATAAAGCTCGTACGGTAAATCATCGCACGGCATCCCAATAGCTGGGTACGGGTCAATATCACGTTCATCTCATCAATTATCTGGTATCCTTATCATCATATCTTATGATCTGGGGTACTGATCTAAGTCTAGTACAAATCGATACCGTCTATATAAATATAAATGCGTGTGTGGAACACACGTCCAAAGGCCCGCTAAAAATCTCATGTCGTATCCCAAATACGAATCACATCATATCACCGATCTCATGGCACTATGCCCAATCTCATCAACTCATCTCCAAATATCGTCCACAATCCTCATCATCTAGGTATAACCATAACAAATAAGCATGTGTGTGTGTGTGGGTGTAAAGCTATTCTAGGGTTCGCAACTAGAAACTATACTAGTTTATAACTAAACACTATTCTATCCATAGTACACATAATCTCATCTCAATTATCCATATCGCACCTAATGCTATCAAACACATATATAGTATAAATATAGTATACTAAACCTCGAACTGCAGGGATGCTATACGCCATCCACCCGACTTCCCCCGTAGATATAATCTACTCACCTTGTGTCCTGCATGTCGGTGTTGACGTCGCCTTCAACTTCTTCATCGCATGGAATTCACATGATGGTACCTACATAGATAACATAATCGGAATGCGTATTAAAATCACATCGGGAATACCCAAAATGACACGCTAATGCCTATAGGTTAGAACCTATAGACTACGCTTTCAAAACCATCAAACGACCCTCGATCTCGTCGTACAAACGTTAAGTGATCGAGGTAAAACACAATACACAAATACAGAATTTAAAATACGCAATATGGAAACACGAATTAAAGCAGCAACTCAGGAAAAAGACTCCAGATTCTACCCTAGGTCAAATTGGACAATTTTGCATATGCCAGAGGTCTATTTTACAGATTACAAAGCCACAGAACAAATACGAGCCAAATCTACCCTGGTCTGGCCGCAATTTGCGGCCAGGTTTGAGGGTTAGGGGCCAGGGCTTTGGTGGTAGCTTCCTGGGTGTCTGCATGTATCACTGTCCAAGCAAAATAATTTTCAGAGTCTTCTAATGATGGCAGATTTCAATTAACTCTCACAGATTCCAGAATTCTTCCGATATCGGTTTCTAAATCCGTATTCTGGGTTTCTAATCTCTGGTTTGGGTCTTTATTCTAGCACTAGAGGGTTTGTGTGGCCTTTACTGAGCTTAATCACCCATCACCACTCTCAATTCCCATCAACCCTAACTAGGTTTTTCCTAAGTCCACAAAACCACCCGATATCGGTTCAAATCTAACATGGGGGTAAAATTAATGCAAATACTAAGCTAATGGTTCAGAAATTACCTCCTTTGGCAACTCAAGAATTTTCTTGAGCTGCTCAAAGTCTTCAAAATCTTCTCTTTCTTGGTCCAATGTGCTTCTCTTGAGCTTGTGCATCTACTTCATGAAATGGGATTTGGGTTTTTGAGTTTGTTTCCATGGTGTTTTGGTGGATTTTGTGAAGAGGGAGAGCAAGAGTGCAGCAGCAGCAGCAGCAACATGTGGGAAAGGGAGAGAAATGAGTGAAGGCAATGAAGAGGAATGGCCAAGACTTGGGTCAAAGTAAACCCTCACCTTCTCTCTCTCACCCATACCTATATATTTTATTCCTCTTTCTTTTTCTTTTCTAATTCCCTTCTCACATCAATAGTAACCCCAAAATAACAAGCCATGCACCCAAAACATGTATGAAAATGCAACAAGTGTAGAAAAAGAAATGGTGCATGTTTTGCACAAAACGAGCTTAAACGCGATTAGCGATTTTTAATCACGATTATCACTAAATTAGTATCAAACTTATCATAAAAACTTAAAATTTGCATAATTCACATAAAACACGCTCTTTTAGTAATTTCTATAATTTTCCAAAAAAATTTCCCATTTATCGGTATTTAATTATACCGAAATATTAAAATATTCATTAAAATTATTATTAAATTATAAAAATTCCCAAAAATAATATTTTATTTTTCTGAAATGTTACATGTAGGGTGTTTTTCGTCACCCCATCGAGATGGGAATACGCGCGCACTTGTCAGGCGTACTACAGATTCCTCCCGCCTAGGGTAGGCGGGGGTTTATTGATTGTGGGGATCCGAATCTCCGGTAGCCGCGGACTAAGCTGTCATTAATTACCCCTCGCCTTTGGAGTGAAAGAACCTCCGATTGACGGGTCAAACAGGTCATGCGAACTCAATGTGCAATGTGCATATGTGTGTCTTAAGGGGTTTTGGATATATCGGGAGTCTCGCAGAGTTTACGGGGGTCCCGCTACCTGGATAGTGGGCTGGGGGTTAAGGGGGCTAGCAGCCCTCTTGCGGGATGCGGGGGCAGCGCCCCGTTAGAATTTTTTCTAACGGGGACAGTGTTGTGGAGTTTGTGTGTATATAAAAAAAAGGAAGAATAGCGTCTAAAGGACGCGTAGGTACTGGCGCCTCACGTGCTTGGCACACAGGCGCTCGACGCCGGCGCCCCACGTGCCTGGCATATGGGCGCTCGGCACCGGCTTCCCACGTTCATGGCACGCGGGCGCTCGACGCTGGGCGTCAGCAGGAAAAGGGACTTGGTCCCTACACTGGGAGCTGTGCTCCCGATTTGACTTCTGGAGTTAAACTCCTGAAAAGAGATTAAATTATGGAGTTAAACTCCAGCAGATCTTGAATGGAGTTAAACTCCCAGAAATCTTTGTACAAAATTGAAGGGGACCCCCTTCTTCTCTCCTTTAGCCTTGGCTCTTCTTTTGAGGCTTAGATCTTCCCAAAATGGGATATTTGGAGACGGGTCTCCTTCTTCCTTCTCTCTGTTGGCTGGATCTTGGAGAAAAGAGGGTGAGACTTAAAAATATTCCCTTTTAGAGATTTGATGGGAGATCTGAGCTCCCCTTTGTGGGTTTTGTGGTGAAAAACTATTTATTTTTGGAAAAGGAAGAGTAAAACTTTTGATTTAATTCAGGAAAGGAGAAGAAGGTTTAGAACCTTGAGGAAGGAGAATGAGGCACAAAAACTCTAGAGTTTGAGAGAATAAAAAGTCTCCTTTTATTTCATTATCATGTTGCCTTTTATAGGCTTACAAATTTACATATAGCCCATTGGGCTTTACAAAATGGTATTTTGCCCATCCCATACCTCATGTGCTCATTTCTTTTGCACATGAGTCATGGGCTTTACAAAAATTTGACTTTATGCCCATTCTTCTTACATTCATGCATAAAAAATTACATTAAAATTATTTATTACATGATTTCATTTTGGCATGGGGGAGGTCGGCCGTGGGGATCGACTTGGGCATGGGCCCACTTGATCTGTGCTTGGGCCCGCTTACTTAGGGTCGACTTTGACTTTGACTTGGTCAACCGGGGTGTAATTTTTGACCCTAACAAAGTGCCCCCCATCAATAAATGCACACCGTGTATATGAGTTGTGTGCATGAAATTGATGGATTTTGGAGTTGGACTTCAAGGTGGAACATACTTATGGGGGCGGAGCAAAATTCCAGGGATCGGAGCATAATTCCGAAGAGCGAAGCATGAATTCAGGGATCGAAGCATAATTTCGAAGAGCGGAACATGATTCCAGGGGTCGGAGCATAATTCCGAAGAGCGGAGCATGATTCCAAGGGGTCGGAGCATAATTCCGACGAGCGGCAGACATACTGACTGAAGCATAATTGTGATGCAGAGGTTGATTCCCAGGCGAAGTATAATTCCGATAGGGAAGGCAGATACTCCGAGGCGAAACATGATTTCGACACGGGGTACATTCTGAGACGAAGCATGATTCCGACGCAGAGCTTATTGGTCAACCTGATTCTGAGGCGGAGCTTAATTCCGATGGGGATGTCGTTGGTTGACTTGATTCCGAGATGAAGCATAATTTCGACAGGGAAGGCAGATACACCGAGGCGAAGCATGATTTCGACACGGGGTACACTCTGAGATGAAGCACGATTCCAACGTAGAGCTTGTTGGTCGACTTGATTCCGACGGGAAGGTCGCTGGTTGACTTGATTCCGAGTCGAAGCATAATTCCAATAGGGAGATCGTTGGTTGACTTGTCACTGGCACGGAGTGTCACCGGTTTTGATGTAGATCTTGATTCCCAGGCGAAATATAATTCCAATAGAGAAGGTAGATACTCCGAGGTGAAGCATGATTTCGACACGGGGTACATTCTGAGACGAAGCATGATTCCGCCGCAGAGATTGTTGGTTTGATTTGATTTGGGTTGACATCAGCATTGCTACACTGGAATATGGTACCAAGAGCGAATCATCATTTGCCATGAGAGGGTTTATGAATTTTGGCTTTGGTTTGGCATCAGCATTGCTACACTTGAATATGGTACCGGGAGCAAATCATCATTTGCCATGAGGGGATTTCCATTGTTCCCAGTTTAACGACTTAGGGGTCATCTATTCCCAGTTTAATGACTTAGAGGTCATCTGTTCCCAGTTTAAAGATTTAGGGGTCTATTGGGTCGAATGTTTTGGAATTTTGGGGTTGGGGTCGGCATCAGCGTTGCTAACGCTGAAGCACAGGTGCTAGGAGCAATTCATCATTTGCCTTTCCCTGTTGGGGAGCGATGGCTTAGGAGACAGGTTTAGGTCCTTATCACCTAAGACTTTTCAATTTTATAAGCCGTAAGGGTCTCATAAAAGCATTTTCTCCCTACGAGTCGAAAGGATCTCATAGGTGTATTTTCTCCTTAGGAGTCGTGGGGACTCCCAAGTGTGTTTTTCCTTTGTGAGTCGTAAAGATCCCACAAAGGTGTTTTCTTACGAGTCGTGAAGATCACGTAAGTTTTATTCTCCTTATGCATCGTGAGGACACATGAGTGGGTTTTCCCAAATGGAGCATAATTCCAAGGGCGGAGACCGGCCGCTGGGCTGGTGATTAAGGTGGGGTATGGGTATGATGAGAATTATTTGAGCCTGTGGATTGTATACGGTAGTCGGTTTGGAGACCAACCGTAGGGCTGGGAGAATTTTGGAATTTTGTTGGCGTCTGTTTCGCTGCACTGGAATATAGTACCAGGAGCGACTCCTCATTCTCCGTTGGAACATTCAAAGATTTGAAATTTTGGTTGGCGTCTGCATCGCTGCACTGGAATATGATACTAGGAGCGACTCATCATTTGCCATTTGGGAACTTGGATTTTGGTTGGCGTCTGCATCGCTACCCTGAAATATGGTACCAGGAGCGGCTTATCATTCATCGTTAGGGATTTCAGAGATTTGAAATTTTGGTTGGCATCTGTATCGCTATACTGGAATATGGTACCAGAAGCGACTCATCATTCGCCATTTGGAGGTCTTTTTTTTTTACCGTGATTGCTCTATCATTTCAGCTTTTCTAATCGCGAAGGTCGCGATTGCCCTATCATTTCGGCTATTTATTCGTGGTTGCCCCATCATTTCAGCTGTTTATTTTCATTTTTATTTTACTCGCTTATTTTTATTGCGAGTTGCCCCATCATTTCGGCTGTTTATTTTCATTTTTATTTTTCTCGCTGATTTTTATTGCGAGTTGCCCTATCATTTCGGCTTTTTTCTTCCATTTATTTACACTTTTTTTAACATCCCAAATTTAATGACTTAGGGGTCGATTGTTCCCAGTTTAACGACGTGGTGGTCGAATGTGTTTGCTTATCCCAACTCCTCGAATTTTGATCTTGGCGGAGCTGTGTTGATGACCGTAGTTTTGTGGCTTGCCGGTACATCCGAGGACTGTAAGGTTTTCCCACGCTTGTATTGGTTCTCCACCCAATCTTTGAAAATATAGCAGTCTTCAATGGTATGACTTACCATTCTATGATATGGTCAGTATATGGGATTGCCGGTCATGTTCATTTCATGTGGCCTCTTTGGAATAGGCAGTTGCAGACCGTTGTTCAAGGCGTACTCGAATATTTTGCGGATTTCATCCTTTCTGAAGGAGTATACTTTCTTCTTTCTCTCCATTAGAGTAGGTGCCCTTACTGATGCTAGACCCTGAGGGCGATCAGTCTTTGGTTCGCCTACTGTCCGCTTACCACGTTCAGTGTACGTGTCAGAGGGACTGGAGGCTGATCACTGCCATTTTTCGCAAAGGTGTTCCGCTTTTGGGCTGGAGGTGGTATCGGTTGGTTGTTTCCGGATATCAATCCCTAGCCCATGAACCAAAATTTGATTCTGCTGTAATTACAATCGGGAGACTTGGGTCGCAGGATCTGCCACGACGTTTCCCAGCTCGCCGACTTTGGAATGTACCTTGGCCATCTTCTCATCCCTGTCCTGAAGTTGCCTTTGAAGCCATTGGAATAATTCATGTTCTATAGTTCCGGGTATGACAACGGGGTCATCCTTACCGCCTGAGCTTGATTCAGTATGAACCACGAGTTCCTTTGGCTTAATGGCTTGAGCGAGCTCTTCATTATTTGGATCGAGCCGGTGTTGGACGGCAACAACCGCATCATTGTCATGGCTATAAGGCATAGGAGGATTTGTTCCTCTGAGCTCCATCATGTAGACCGTATGGGTTGTGTACCCGTCTATTGCTTCTTCATCGGCAATGTTGCTCGTTGGGCTTTTGGCTTGTTGCCTTGGTCCGTACTTTTCAGAGAAAGTCAGATGTCTGAGAGAATCAGGTTCACGAAAAACTTCGGTCTCCGTTTGTATGAAATTGGCGGTTGCAGTTTGACTAATTTTTAACACGCCTTTAGACAGTTCTATCTCTCCTGCATTGTATTGCTTTTCAACCCAATCTTTGAAGACGAAGCAGTCCTTAATGGCATGACCTAACACTCTGTGATAAGGGCAGTATTTAGGTCGTCGATCATATTCGCTTCTTACGGTGTTTTTTATTCTGGCAATTGTAGACCGTTTCTTAGCGCGTCTTTGAATATTTTACGGACTTTATCTCTTCTGTCACGCCCCGCTTCCTAAAATACGTAATACATGGGTGACAAGGCCAGCCATGCTCCTACGATCAAGGAAAAATCCTGTCGTAGTCACATTTCGGCTTCTAGCATTATATGGTAATCAGTATAATACAATACGGGTAAAGAGAATGCAGTTACTATAACTATCGGATATAAAGAAATCTGAGCTCAATGGAAGTAAGCAAACGGGCAACTAACCAGGAATATCAATGGAGAAATGTAACCGGTTCACTGGTCTGGATCTTCACGGTCTTCTCGAGATCAGACGAATCCACCTCTATCACTGAGCATGCATACTCAGGTCGTCAGGGCGACACAATAGCAATATTATAATAATAACAAAAAGACAAGGAAATAAAATAATAACGGTGGAGATGATAAATGCAGGCAATCAATATGTCAATAACTGATGCAATGTATGATATGTATCACTATCAGTCTCTAGTCACTTTCGAAATCGAGATGCGGAAAGGAGTGATCATGTTTAACGAGGGTCTCGTACGTACCAAAGATTACGGCCCGCTGTTGCCCGGGACATAACCCTGTCAGCCGGACCGCTAGGTCCAACCTAATATATAACAGTCACTGTTCGATTGATCATCCTCAAAATCACTGATCTCACTAAATACAATTTCCTTTCCACTTCGATTTCTTCTTTTTCCCCAGGTTTCATTATCTATAAGTATGGGCTAGTTGTATACAAGTACGCACCAATAACATTGCTTTATTCACTATTCACTGTATGGTTCATTGTCACGAATCACTCACTATTTACTGGCGTACTTGACACAACCACACCGATGTTGTACACATTCGACAATGCAATATACACTGAGAATTAACACGAATGTTCACTATCACTAGAGGTTTTGTAGTCGGGTAAAACTGTGAATCATGCCGCTAAACAGTTTATATGCAGTACAAGTCGTTATGCATCTTATGAACATAGAAAATTCGTATTAAATCATGCATTTAGAATTAAGCAAAAGATACAAAAGCGGTAATAAGTAAACTCAGTCGGTAGTTCAACAAAATTGATTTCAACTCAATCGGGTTTCGGGTTCGCAAGTTACAGTCGTTTCATTTTAAGTGTTCGCTGCTGGAAATTCAGTTCCTGAACTGAAAGTCCATTTCGTAACACAGTTTTCACCCTGTTGAGATCAAAATTAGGTGACGCTATAGTTGAACAAAATTTAGGTTTATTAGTTAGGTTTCCAACTCACTAGATGGATCGATAATATCCATGATGTACTGGAAGTTATGCATTGTACAATAAAGGGGTATACGTTCTGTCCCTGTTTGGGACTGCTATATGTTCTGTTAATGTAAAATATAATTTAAATAGTAAATGATAGTGACAACGAATGAAAAGACTTTCAATGGTTAGCTAAAAGATTTATCTTCGCTATGGTATAGGATCCCTCATCATAACATTTTCTTACTGCAGGGTGAAAGTATTACAAAACAAGAATCGATAGCCAGTGCTGCTCTGGACTGCAGTCCAGAGCCGTACTCCGAACCAGTTTCTGTCACCTTTTTGCCATAGAAATAGATTAAAACTCTTATAGGGTTCTAGGTTGTCAAGTAGTCTTCGATATGAGCCCTCGAACGCAACATTCCGATATGTAACCAATTAAATGTGATTTTTACAAGGTTCAGGTATGGGAAAATTTCAGTTTTAACGGGTCTAAATGGGAAAGACATATCACGTCATTAAAGACCGTATTTTCCAGCCAAATTATAACACAACGTTCGTTATCACTCGGGCCATCCTATGTGATTAGTTTCCATCAATTTAACAGGGTTTTCAATTCGGGTTTTGCATCGAACACTTGTATTACATTGGTTCGCACGAAAAGTATATATGAAATTGATTGGTAATTGAATTGAATAGGTAATATTAGCATGAAGCAAGCATTATACTTTCCTGACAATATATCGACGACGGTTCGGCAGCGGCAACGGCACGATCGCGGCATAAGCACGACAAGAGTTGGCCTCGGTGGAGCTTGATTCTTGGACTTGATGGCTCGGTGGGTGTGACGGACGTGCGCTGGAGTTGCGATGGATACCGTGTTGATGACGATGATGGCTTAAGAGACCAAGGCCACAGATTGGATGGCGACGACGGTGACTAGAACAGCGGCATTTGGCGATGGATGAAAGTGCTCGATGAAATGCCGAAAGGTGCAAGGGGCGTGAGCTTAGCTTGTAGGCTCGGTTAAGGCTCCGGTGGCTTGGCTGCAGCGATGGAGGCGGGGCTGTTGGGCATGGCAACAAAGGGAATTGAGGCCAGCGACAGTGGAGACGAGGGGGCGGAGTTGTGGTGGGCACGGTGGTCGGATGGCCGGTGACGCGGCAATGGGGAAAGTACAGGTGTAGCTGGAAAAGGAGGGGCTTGTGGTGATGGTGGAGGTGTCGTTGGGGTGCTTAGCTACGACAGGGGCGTCGGCGAGATGGGTTGCGGCGGCCGGAGCTCGGTTGAGAGGAAGAAGGATCGGCTTGGGCTGTAGGCGATTAGGGGAGCTGGAGTTGGATTGAGGTGGTTGCGTTGTCATCAGAGGTGACAGTGGTGGCAGGGTTGCTCGAAGTTGGGTCGCCGGTGGTCTCAACGGCAAGGGGCTTACGGCCAAGAGGTGGCAGATGGTGATGGCGATGGCCTCGACGGCGGCTGTACTCGGGCGGTGGTTGCGACGAGAGATGGAGGGCTCGGTTGCGGGCTGTCAGGGATCGTCGGCGATGATGGGTGCTCGGGGTAGCAAGGCGAGTTGGTGAAGGTGGCCGGAGGAGGAGGTTAAGACAAAGGAGGAGCTCAGGTTGGAAGCAATGGGGAGCTCGGGAGTCGGCTGGCAGTCACGGTGGTCTGCGGCTGGAGGCGGGGATCGGTTTGTGAAGTATGGAGGTTGGAGAAGATGCAGGGAAGTGTTGGCTAAGGTGGAGTGTTGTCGATAGAGGAGAGGGAGCTGGTGGTCATGGTGGTGAGAGTCAAGGAGGTGAGGATCGATGCAGCGACGTGGCCGGAGTTGCGAGGGTGATGAGGGATCTCGGGAGTTTGAAGTCAGCGCCGGTGATGGTGAAGACGATGGCTGAGAAGTTGTCGTTGCTTGAAGGTGGTGAGGTGATGGGTTGCGGGTGTGTGAGTTCGGTCGGTAGGATGCTGGAGATGGAGGAGGAGGCTTCGAAGGTGACCACGGGAAAAGAAGGAGAAGGCCGAGGTTCCGGTAGCGACGAGGGAGCAACGGTGGTGGCGAGGGCGACAAGGCGAGCACGGGCGTGAGCGTGGGTTCGAGAGAGAGGGAGCGGGAAAGAAAAGAATGGGGGAGAGAGAGGGTGATCGAGAGGAGAGAGAGAGGGAGTCAACGTGGGTGAGATGAGAGAGAGAGAGAGAAAGAAGTAACGTGAGTGAGGGGGAGAGAGAGAGAGAAGTAACGTGAGGGAGGGAGAGAGAGAAAACGTGATAAAAATTAAAGAAGAGAGAAAGAAGTAACGTGGGGATTAAGGAAATTTTAAGGAGGGAGAGAGAGAGAGAGAAACGGAAGGATTTATTTTGTTAATGAAATTTTAATGAAAAGAGAGAGAAACGGGAGTATAAGAATTAATTAGAATTAATAGGATATTAAGATGGGGTTCACTGTGATTAACGGGAATTTATGGTGGAGATTTGGGTTTGGATTTTTTTTGTGGGAATTCAAAAGAAATGAGAAGGGATAATTGTTTGGGCTTGGGAAAAGATGTGGGCCGGGTCTTGGACTTGGGAAAAATATATAGGGGAAGAAAAATGGGTGGGCATGGGCTCAAGAAAAATTTAGAAAGAAAAGGTGGGATTAAATAGGGACTTGGGCTTATGGTTTTAAGCCTTAAGCTTGGTAGTAAAAGAGTTTGGGAAAAATATTTGGATGAAATAAATTAAATAGAACAATAGGGAAATTTATTATTAGAATACGGATAATGGAGTACAAAAGAAACTGGGTATTATATCTTACCACCCTTACAAAAATTTCATACTCGAAATTAAAAGAATGAAAACCGGAAGATAACGATGCAACGACTATTCGAAAAGTTGTGGGAACCGCGAATTCTAAACCTGATAACACCGTGGGTAAGTGGAATCTTCAAAAACAAATTATCTCCGACCTCGAATTCTGGCGCTCTCCTGTTGGCATCCGCCTAACTCTTCTGTCTGTCTTGTGTCGTCTTATTGCGCTATCTAATCATCTGGGCCTTGTCTAACGTCAGCTTGAGACGTGTACCCAGACTCTCCTATAATATTTTCCCCAAAGTGCAAAATGAATCTAGTGTCCCGATCCGATACTATACTTACCAGAACTCCATGAAGTCGCACTACCTCTTGCATATGTTTCTCCGCAAGCGACTCTGTCGATTGTCCTACCCGGAAGGGTATAAAGTGTGCTGCTTTCGTAAGACGGTCGACGATAACCCAATCGGCGTTGTTGCCTCATGGACTCCGCGGTAAAGCAGTCACAAAATCCATAGTGATGTGCTCCCATTTTCATTCTGGTATCGAAAGCAGTTGCAACAGTCCAGCTGTTCTCTAGTGTTCAGTCTTTACCTGCTGACATACTAAGCACTAGGATACCAACCGTGCAATCTCTCTCTTCATCCCGTTCCACCAATCGGGCTAACTCATATCTCGATACATTTTCGTACCTCCCGGATGCACAGAAAAAGCTGAACTATGAGCCTCAGCTAGTACATCTTCTCGAACATCCCCCTTGGGAACGCAAAGTCTGCTACCAAATCTAAAAGAACCGTCTCGATGTTTAAAAAAGTTTGTGCTTAGTCTGGCTTCCACCTGCTCTCTGAACTTCTGCAGTCGAGGATCGTCAGCTTGCGCAGCCTTAATACGATCTACAAGAGAAGACTGCACCCGTAACTGCCAAAACTGCTTGATTGCCCTCGGTGTAATACCTCTAGTTCGAGCTTCTGAAACTCCTCAATGATGCTCCTCTGCCTGGTCAACATCATGACCGCTGGCTTGCGACTGAGGGCGTCGGGTACGACATTTACTTTTCCCGGATGATACTGTAAGTCTAAGTCATAGTCCGCCATTAGTTCTAGCCATCGGCGGTGTCACATATTCAATTCTCTATGAGTGAACATGCATTTCAGACTCTTGTGATCCGTGTACACTTCCACCTTTTTGCCCAGTAAGTAATGTCTCTAGATTTTTAATGCGAAAACCACTGCGGTTAACTCCAAGTCGTGTATTAGGTAGTTCCCCTCGTGATTCTTCAGCTGCCGTGAGGCATAGGCAACTGCCCGACCGGCTGCATCAGGACGCAACCTAAACCTTTCCCTCGAAGCGTCACTGTGTATCACCAAACCATCTGAATCGTGTGGCACTGTAAGAATAGGTGCCGTGGTCAACTTTTGTTTCAGTACCTCAAAAGCCTGAGTATATTCCATCTGTCCATACGTAAGGGACTTCCTTCCAAGTCAGTTAAATTGAGGGTCAGGTGATTACAAGGTTCAAGGAAGAGATAAGGTAATATCTTGCAAGAAGGGAAAGAAATTTGTAAGAAGGATCAATTAATGCATCGAATGGATCTTAAAGGTACTATACTCTAGGAAAATTTGATCGAACCGAAACTTTATTAATCAAAAATTTGACAGAGTACAACTGAGAGATAAACGTGGCCCTAAACTATACATCGTTTTTATTTGGCCCGAAGAAAAGAAAAATAAGTTCCGTCAGTCGCGATAGTGGAGGTTCAACAAGTTGCCATACGTTCTCGCGCTAAGATGGGGGCATCCATTCCCATAGTGTCTTGCCTGAATAACTGCTTGAGCTTTTTCAGCCTCGAGTTCCTCTTCACTCGAGATTTCATCTTCCCACTCTTCCTGGATTGGAGCTTCATCTTCAGATTCTTCCCCTATAGGGTTTTCTTCTCCTAGCTCTTCCGCTTCGGCGGGAGCTTCCTCATCAGAATCTGTAACACCCGAGCCCAATAATACTATTCATATTACTGGTTGAGGGTTATGTATTGCTCATTTCCAATTATTCTGATTTTCTGGTATTTATTGCTAAATTTTAACCGGTTAAGTCATTTTGGCACATAACAAATTTTAACTCCTAAAATAAAATTTAAAATATCCATGTTGGCCTACTCGTCGCCACTAGTCGCGTGGTAGCGTCCGCGTGTCGAGATTCTGTCCCGTTTGGCTAAACGGGCAAGTTTGGACGACTACGCGCGCGTGCAAGTGTCCGACTTGGGGGCATGCATTTTAATCATTAAACACCTCTTTTCAAAATTTGGAACCCGCTTAAAATCCTATAATTTGAATTTGGAACATTTGGGCGCAACCCGGGCGCGATTTGGAAATGTTTCATTTCGCGCCAAAAAGGCCCATTTAACTTAATATCTTAAACTATATATATTATACGAATATTTTCCTTAACCGTTAATAATCCTTTCAAATCCCTTTTAATTTCGCCACAGCCAATCACGAGCTCCCAATTGAGCTCGTGGGCCCCACCTCCTCTTTCTCTATCTCTGTCTCTCTCCTTATTCTCTTTCTCTCTCTCTCTCTCTAAATCTTCCTCTCTCTCTCTCCAATCTTTCTCTCTCTCTCTATTTAAATCCCTCTCTTCTCCTCATGCAGCCGCCCCTACCGATCCTCTTCATCGCGAGAAAACGTCTCGAACCCTAACCCTAGCTTCTCGCAACCTCACCGCCGATCTCCCCGCGACCTCGCCGTCGCCGCCCTCGCCACCGCGAGCCCAACCGCACCTCCTACCTCCTTCCTCCGTTCCTCTTCCCGTGCCTGCAACCAACCCCGACGCCTCCAACCACTGCAGAGCCCGACGTCGACGCCGCCTCTCGCCGCCGACGACTCCCACGACTCCCTCTCACCCTCCTCGTCCCGACCTCGTCGTCGTTTCCTTCCTCCCCTCGCCGGACCACCAACCCGAGCCCTTAACCCATCGCCTACCCTTCGCTGTTCGCCGGAGAACGCACCGGCGACCTCGCCGTCGTCACCAGGGCCACCTCCGTCTCCCCCTCGACCACCAGAGCCGACCACCCTTTCCTCCACTCGCCGCAGCACCCTCTCCCGCGCACCCCGAGGCCTTTCAGCCCTTGCAGCCGCCGCCGTTGCCTCGCCGGCGTTCCAGCGCCGTCGAGCTCGCCGGAGTCACCTGGTATATCTCTCTGTAAGCTTCATCTTCCTTCCTTCTGTGCAAATCATCCCCGCTGATCGTATTAAGTTATCATGTGTTGCTAACTCGTTGCCGTGTTTTGCCGGAATCCGACCGTGCCGTCTTGGCGAACCCGACGCTCCAGCGAAGTACCCTGGTCCGCGTGATCCCGTTGTTCTCTGTTGGGGCTCGATCCGTGACCCGTGCTATCTTATCGCGTTTTCTGCCGACATCGCATCCGTGTTCCGGTTTGCAAAACCGTCGAGGCAAGTATCTGAATACTTGCTCTAACATGCTAGCGTGCGAGATCTAGTCTTGCCACGCAATTGAATTCATACTATAAGACAACCTAATGATGGTAATTGATATCATACTATTGCAGTCATCTTTATCATGGAATCGTTACAACAGTTCCTCGTAATTAATCAACCCACATCAATCCATATTTCAACTAAATAAAACGACTAGATCATATCTGCTTAAACTGTTAAATCATTCACGAGACAATTATTATACGTAGTGTAAATTCCTGTAGCTTCATTACTTCATAATTGTGGATATTGTTTCACCTTGTGACCATTGCACCCTAAAGGTGCTTGAACCTGTTTATAAGAGAATACAAACATCACCGTGGTTACATGGAATATTATGGTTATTTACTGTTTCCTGCTGCTGTTCATTATTGATTGTATACCTGTTGTGAGCACTTACCCGATTGCACTACCTATGGGCCTGACCCTGCTACACCTGACATATACATACATACCGACTCATCCTGTTGTACCATGACATTACTTGTTTCATGATTTCATGCCTAATGCCGACAAACCCGACCATCCCCGCTGTCTATCCAGACAGACCTACTCTTACCGGATTTTGTGTTGGCATTAGTCCTTGACTACTGAATACCTGACCTGACATACATAGCTTGGGGGTATGGGGAAATCAAAGATGAACCTGACTTGTAACTCGACAGTTCACTACCGTTCGAGTGTACACATTCCTATTCTGTGCCTAACGGCATGTCTCGGTTTCAGCCGAGAATATTGTGGCCGTGATCCCGGGTATGTACGGGGTAATACCGAGTGTACACTTTCCCATTCTGTGCCTAACGGCATGTCTCGGTTTCAGCCGAGAATATTGTGGCCGTGATCCCGGGTATGTACGGGGTAATACCGAGTGTACACTTTCCCATTCTGTGCCTAACGGCATGTCTCGGCTGCCGCCGAGAACATTGTGGCCGTGGTCCCGGGTATGTACGGGATACTATTGGGTTACATCGACGATTCATCAATTGGTTTCAAAGACTATAGAGTAGAAACCTGATAGGACAGTCCAGTCACCATTGCACATTACCCTGCTTTGTTATTTCTTAGTACTGCTTTATTCATGTTCATATTGCATTGCTTATTACCATGTTTATACTATATACTTGATGTCATGACGCGCTGACGTCTGGGTTTTGCATGGCCCAGATTCCGTACCACTGTCGACGACCGAGCAGGAGTACTTCAGCCAGCAGGCTGATTTGAGTTCTATAGTGGTTAGTTTGTTTATTGCATTTTATTTCCAGGTGCGATCCCGCATTATGGGACGTACCTTTCTATTATTATATTGGATCATTTGCTTCCGCACTTATTGTTTATTGACTCTCGTTATTATGGATTTGGACATGTGCTAGATTAGCTTATTATCTTGTTCTTGATAACCTTACAACCGTAATGTGACTGTGGATGGATACTTCCTACCCACAGGTAGCATGGTTGGCTATGTCACGTGCCCAATCTTGCGTACTCTGGGAAGCGGGGCGTGACAGAATCCTCCTCCATATGCTCTACCTCTTCCGGGTCCTCTTCTGGATCCTCTTCCATAGGGTATTTCTCAGGATTCTCCTCTTCAGGATCCTTATCTGGTTCCTCCTCCACCGCATTTTCCTGTGGATCCTCTTCTATTGGGTCTTCTTCGGGATCCTCTTTTCCTGTGGATCCTCTTCTATTGGGTCTTCTTCTGGATCCTCTTCTTCTGGGTCCTCATCTTCATCATCAGAATCATTAATTATATTGATCTCTGGAGCTGCGACATCGACTCCCTCGTCCTCGGATTCGCTGTCGTCGAAAATGACCTGTGGGCCATCGACCTCGTCATCTGAACTCACTAATATACAGTTGAAAGAAACGCAGGACCGAGTGTCCTCATCGAGAAGCGGTGCTGCCCCAGGATTGGTTATGGCCTGAAAAGTAAAGGTCTTGATCAGATAGTGGAACATGAAGGAAAATAACGACTAATGATGCAGAACACGAGAAAAGATAAAGTAGATAAGATTCAAAACATGAACTTGAGTGGTGATGCACAGGTAGTATATGGAAGTGAAAGAAAGGAAGCAAGGTATGATTTAAAGGACCCCTAAATTGAACTGCAATCTTATTCTAAACCCGGTACTCTGATACCAACAAAACCATGTCACGCCCCGCTTCCCAAAATATGGAATACAAGGATGACAAGGCCAGCCATGCTCCTACGATCAAGGAAAAATCCTGTCGTAGTCACATTTCGGCTTCTAGCATTATATGGTAATCAGTAAAATACAATACGGATAAAGAGAATGCAGTCACTATAACTATCGGATATAAAGAAATATGAGCTCAATGGAAGTAAGCAAACGGGCAACTAACCAGGAATATCAATGGAGAAATGTAACCGGTTCACTAGTCTGGATTTTCACGGTCTTCTCGAGATCAGACGAATCCACCTCTATCACTGAGCATGCATACTCAGGTCGTCAGGGCGACACAATAGCAATATTATAATAATAACAAAAAGACAAGGAAATAAAATAATAACGGTGGAGATGATAAATGCAGACAATCAATATGTTAATAACTGATGCAATGTATGATCGGTATCCCTATCGGTCTCTAGTCACTTTTGAAATCGAGATACGGAAAGGAGTGATCATGTTTAACGAGGGTTTCGTACGTACCCGAGACTACGGCCCGCTGTTGCCCGGGACATAATCCTGTCAGCCGGACCGCCAGGTCCAATCTAATATATAAGAGTCGCTGTTCGAATGATCATCCTCTAAATCACTGACCTCGCTAAATATAATTTCTTTTCCACTTCGATTTCCCCTTTTTACCCAGGTTTCATTATCTATAAGTATGGGCTGGTTGTATACAAGTACGCAGCAATAACACTGCTTTATTCACTATTCACTATACGGTTCATTATCACGAATCACTCACTATTCACTGACGTACTTGACACAACCACACCGATACTGTACACGTTCGATAATGCAATATACATTGAGAATTAACACAAATGTTCACTATCACTAGAGGTTTTGTAGTCGGGTAAAACTGTGAATCATGCCGCTAAACAGTTTATATGCAGTACAAGTCGTTATGCATCTTATGAACATAGAAAATTCGTATTAAATCATGTATTCAGAATTAAGCAAAAGATACAAAAGCGGTAATAAGTAAACTCAGTCGGCAGTTCAACAAAATTGATTTCAAGTCAATCGGGTTTCGGGTTCGCAAGTTACAGTCGTTTCATTTTAAGTGTTCGCTGCTGAAAATTCAGTTCCTGAACTGAAAGTCCATTTCGTAACACAGTTTTCACCCTATTGGTATAAAAATTAGGCGACTCTATAGTTGAACAAAATTTAGGTTTATCAGTTAGGTTTCTAACTCATCAAACGGATCGATAATATCCATGGTGTACTGGAAGTTATGCATTGTACAATAAAGGGGTATACGTTCTGTCCCTGTTTGGGACTGCTATATGTTCTGTTGATTTAAAATATAATTTAAATAGTAAATGATAGTAAAAAAGAATGAAATCACTTTAAATGGTTAGATAACATATTTATCTTCACTATGGTATAGGGTCCCGCATCATAACATTTTCTTACAGCAGGGTGAAAGGATTACAAAACGGGAATCGACAGTCGGTGCTGCTCTGGACTGCAGTCCAGAGCCGCACTCCGAACCAGTTTCCGTCACCTTTTTATTATAGAAACAGATTAAAACTCTTATGGGGTTCTAGGTCGTCGAGTCGAATTCAATATGAGCCCTCGAACGCAACATTCTGATATGTAACCAATTAACTGTGATTTTTACAAGGTTCAGGTACGGGAAAATTTCAGTTTTAACGGGTCTAAATGGGAAAGACCTATCACGTCATTAAAGACCGTATTTTCCATCCAAATCATAACACAACGTTCGTTATCACTCGGGCCATCCTATGTGATTAGTTTCCGTCAATTTAACGGGGTTTTCAATTCGGGTTTTGCATCGAACACTTGTATTACATTGGTTCGCACGAAAAGTATATATGAAATTGATTGGTAATTGAATTGAATAGGTAATATTAGCATGAAGCGAGCATTATACTTGCCTGACGACGTATCGACAACGGTTTGGCAGCGGCAACGGCGTGATCGTGACACAAGCATGACAAGAGTTGGCCTCGGTGGAGCTTGATTCTTGGACTTGATGGCTCGGTGGATGCGACGGACGTGCACCGGCGTTGCGATGAATACCATGTTGATGGCGATGATGGCTTAAGAGACCGAGGCCACAGATTGGATGGCGACGACGGTGACTAGAATAGCGGCATTTGGCGATGGATGAAAGTGCTCGATGAAATGCCGAAAGGTGCAAGGGGCGTGAGCTTAGCTTGTAGGCTCGGTTAAGGCTCCGGTGGCTTGGCTGCAGCGATGGAGGCGGGGCTTTTGGGCATGGAAACAAAGGGGATCCAGGCCGGCGACAGTGGAGACGAGGGGGGCGGAGTTGTGGTAGGCACGGTGGTCGGATGGCCGGTGACGCGGCAATGGGGAAAGCTCGGGTGCGGCTGGAAAAGGAAGGGCTTGTGGTGATGATGGAGGTGTCGTTGGGTGCTTAGCTACGACAAGGGCGTCGGCGAGATGGGTTGCGGCGGCCGGAGCTCGGTTGAGAGGAAGAAGGGTCGGCTTGGGCTATAAGCGATGAGGGAGCTGGAGTTAGAGTGAGGTGGCTGCATTGTCGTCAGAGGCGACAGTGGTGGCAGGGTTGCTCGAAGTTGGGTCGCCGGTGGTCTCAACAGCAAGGGGCTTACCGTTAAGAGGTGGCAGCTGGTGATAGCGATGGCCTCGACGGCGGTTGTACTCGGGCGGTGGTTGCGACGAGAGATGGAGGGCTCGGTTGTGGGCTGTCAGGGATCGCCGGCGATGATGGGTGCTCGGGGTAGCAAGGCGAGTTGGTGAAGGTGGCCGGAGGAGGAGGTTAAGACAAAGGAGGAGCTCGGGTTGGAAGCAATGAGGAGCTCGGGAGTCGGCTGGCAGTCACGGAGGGCTGCGGCTGGAGGCAGGGATCGGTTGGTGAAGTATGGAGTTTGGAGAAGATGTAGGGAAGTGTTGGCTAAGGTGGAGTGTTGTCGATAGAGGAGATGGAGCTGGTGGTCATGGTGGTGAGAGTCAAGGAGGTGAGGATCGATGCAGCGACATGGCCGGAGTTGCGAGGGTGGTGAGGGATCTCGGGAGTTTGAAGTCGGCGCCGGTGATGGTGAAGACGATGGCTGGGAAGTCGTCGTTGCTTGAAGGTGGTGAGGTGATGGGTTGTGGGTGTGTGAGTTCGGTCGGTAGGATGCTGGAGATGGAGGAGGAGGCTTTGAAGGTGACCACGGGAAAAGGAGGAGAAGGCCAAGGTTCCGGTAGCGACGAGGGATCAGAGGCGGTGGTGAGGGCGACGAGGCGAGCACGGGCGTGGGCGTGGGTTCGAGAGAGAGGGAGCGGGAAAGAAAAGAATGGGAGCGAGAGAGAGAGTGAGAGAGAGGAGAGAGAGAGAGGGAGTGAACGTGGGTGAGATGAGAGAGAGAGAGAGAGAGAAGTAACGTGAATGTGGGAGGGAGAGAAAACGTGATAAAAATTAAAGAAGGGAGAGAGAAGTAACGTGGGGTTAAAGAAATTTTAAGGAGGGAGAGAGAGAGAAGCGGAAGGATTTATTTTATTAATGAAATTTTAATGATAAGAGAGAGAAACGGGAATATGAGAATTAATTAGAATTAATAGGATATTAAGATGGGGTTTACTGTGATTAACGGGAATTTATGGTGGAGATTCGGGTTTGGATTTTTTTTGTGGGAATTCAAAAGAAATGAGAAGGGATAATTGTTTGGGCTTGGGAAAAGATATGGGCCAGGTCTTGGACTTGGGAAAAATATAGAGGGGAAGAAAAATGGGTGGGCATGGGCTCAAGAAAAATTTAGAAAGAAAAGGTGGGATTAAATAGGGACTTGAGCTTATGGTTTTAAGCCTTAAGCTTGGTAGTAAAAGAGTTTGGGAAAAATATTTGGATGGAATAAATTAAAGAGAACAATAGGGAAATTTATTATTAGAGTACGGATAATGGAGTACAAAAGAAACTGGGTATTACACCTTCTGAAGGAATAGACCTTATGCAGCTTCTCTTTCAGTGGAGCTTCTCCTCCCTCTCCGAACACTGGCTTCCGAGGCTGGTTGGCATTAGGTCTGCTCATTCCTCGCTTATTTTGGTTAGCCGAAGTGTTGAAAGATTCAGTATCGTTGGAACTTCCGCCTCTGCGATTATCGTCCTTTCGGATTCTTCAGGACCTATTGTTATTTTGGGAATCAGAGGAGGACTCCTGTTTTGAGCGCTCCAACATCTAAACTTTCCTGGTCAGCTCTTGGAATGTTTTGAGACCCGCGGTGCATAGAAATGGGGCAATCCAATTGTTGAGATTTCCGACGAGGAAGCTGACAGGTTGGTCCTGCTCTATCGGCGGTTCACATTTGACGGAGAGATTGCGCCATCGGGTTATAAAATCCATGCTGCTTTCGTTGTTCTTTGGTTTGGTCCTTACGAGGTCGGCAATGGTAATCTTATCGCCGACACCCATGAACCTTTATCGGAACAGAGATTCCATTTGGACGAAAGTAGTAACGGAGCCATCCGGTAAGCTCGCGTACCAGTCGAAAGCGACATCGGTTAAGCTATTAACGAGCTGGCGGAGGAGAAGTGCATCATTGCCCCCAGTATTCCCGCATGAGGCTTTAAAGTGGGCGATGTGCTGATTCGCATTTCTCGTCCCATCAAATCTTCCGAATTTGGGGATGACATAGCCGCTAGGAAATTCTATGGTCTCCCGCTACTGCTAACATCTTTTTGCGCTTCGACTTCGGCTACCAATGTTTTGACTTTGTTAGCAACCAAATCCATGATTTGATCTTGAGTTAGCGGGCTACTGTCATCCGTAGCCAAGATATTTCCCGAGATAGGATGCGACTGACTTTCATGCGGTCCGTCCACCTTTGGATTTGAGGGAATAGGCGTCGGCTGTCTCGGGACACCGTTTCCCGGTTCATGAGCAGAACCCTGCGCTTAATTGGACGACTAATAGGCAACTTGGGCCGTGAGCTGCATCACGACATTCGTCAAGTCGTCAATTTTGGAAAAAAGTTTGGCCATCTCCTTGTCTTTACTTCTGAGCTGTTTTCGGAGCTCTTAGAGAAGTTGCTGCTCTGCGTTCTTGGGACGGAAGATTGGCTCCTCTTCGCTTTTCGAGCCCGACTCCTCATGAACCGAGGGATCTCTCTGCTTATCAGCCTCACTGGAAGGGTTTTCATTACCTCCCAGAGGATGTTGGTCGTGGGAAGTGGCAGCCACATTTATACCAGATTGGATTTAAGATGTGGTGGCCCCGTCCTTACTCTTGCTGCACGTGCCCACCATGTAGATAGTGTGGACCACATATCCAGCCATTTTCTCATCTTTGGCGGGGTAACCCTGTTTTTCGAACCTCATAACGTTTAGCCTAGCAGGAGCCCTAGCCTTTTTGTTGGCTCTGTATCTGAGCCTTTTCTGTTTTAACTTCTCGATTTTGAGGGCTTAACGGGCATCCGTTATCCAGGAAGCCATTGTGGGTCGATTGGAGGGGAGCTTAGAGAAGACACCCAATCGAGCAGTTGTTAGGGGCACCACCGGAGCTTGCTCGAGACGCCTTATTGTTTTGTTGGTGTTGATGGCCTTGCCCCCAGCTGGGGCCAAGCAAAGTCGTTCAAATATCGACTTGCGTTTGGGTAGTGGTGCCCTCGAGATCACCACATTTGGCCTCCTGCCTTTCGAGGCCGGTTTTTCTGTTACCGGAGCTTGAGAAGCTGGGATGGTTTTAGCTTGCACGAACAGAATAGAGCCAAATGGTAGCGGCGGCTCCTCCCACTGTCGCCCGAGACTGTCCGGGAGGACCATCCTGGCGTCCATCTTCATCGTGTAGGAGATGGTAATTGTGTTGAGAGCTGATCTTGTCCTTGGATACATTTTTGCTGCGTCCGAAGATTGCAATTGGAAATTGTTAACCTATACAAAGAAGCATGATTTCAGTACAGGCAATCGATATGTATATTGATTGAGTTCGCATGAACATTTAACCCGAAATATGCGAGGAGAGATTGGTCCCACCGGGCGTGCTAGAGTCTGTAGGGTGTTTTTCGTCACCCTATCGAGATAGGAACACGTGCGCGCTTGTCAGGTGTACTACGGATTCCCCCTGCCTAGGGTAGGCGGGGGTTTATTGATTATGGGGATCCGAATCTCCGGCAGCCGCGGAATAAGCTACCGTTAATTACCCCTCGCCTTTGGAGCGAACGAACCTCCGATTGACGGGTCAAACAGGTCATGCGAACTCAATGTGCAGTGTGCATATGTGTGTCTTAAGGGATTTTGGATATATCGGGGGATTTTGGATATATCGGGAGCCTCGCGGACTAAGCTGCCATTATTTTTTTCTAACGGGGACAGTGTTGTGGAGTGTGTGTGTATAAAAAAGGGTAGAATAGCGTCCAAAGGACGCGTGGGTGCCAGCGGCTCACATGCCTAGCACGCGGGCGCTGGGCACGGGCCCCGCATGCTTGGCATGCAGGCGCTGGGCGTCAGCAGGAAAAGGGACTTGGTCCCTGCACTGGGAGCTGTGCTCCCGATTTGACTTCTGGAGTTAAACTCCTAAAAAAAGATTAAATTACAGAGTTAAACTCCCAGAAATCTTTGTACAAGATTGAAGGGGACCCCTTCTTCTCTCATTTAGCCTTGGCTCTTCTTTTGAGTCCTAGATCTTCCCAAAATGGAATTTTTGGAGACGGATCTCCTTCTTCCTTCTCTCTGTTGGCTGGATCTTGGAGAAAAGGGGGTGCGACTTAAAAATATTCCCTTTTAAAGATCTGATGGAAGATCTGAGCTCCCCTTTTGTAACATTTCAGAAATATAAAATATTTTTTTTGGAAATTTAATATTAAAATAATATATTTCGCCAAAATTATTCGATTTGCAAATAAGGGTTTTTCGTAAAATGGTATAAGTATATACCAATATTTGGAATATAAATGGAGATTAAAATGATTTATTCATTAAAAAGATATTTATCGGATTTTGGCATTTTTATAATTAATGATATGCAAGTTTAAATTAAATTGATTAGTGCACTACTAATCATGATTAAGCCAAATCCGTATTTCTATATTTTTTCCATGGTTAGTGCACCATATCATGTGCATTTTTGTTACATGTTTGTTCATTTCATTTGGTTTTATTTTAAAAAGAAAATAAAATAAAAGAAAGGCCATGGTTGATGAGAGAGAGAGAGGAGACAAAATAGATATTTAGAGAGAGAGTGGGCATAAGAGAGAGTGAAGTTAAGAGAGAGAGAGACCTTTGACTTCTTCCTTAATCCATTTCCTTCTCATTTATTCTTCTTCCTTCTTCATTCTTCACCATTTCCTTCATCTCCTTCATCCTCCTCTACCTCCATGTATCATCTCCAATTAATCACCAAAACCCCATACCACCTTCATTAAAAAGATGCACACTCTCATCCTAAACCCTTTGAACCATTCAAGTTTGGATTTTGAAGACTTTGGGCAACTTAAGAATTTTCCTAAGTTACCAAATGAGATAATCCCTACATTTTTAGTTAAGTATTTGTATTTAGTATATCCTAGTCTGGTTTAGAAATTGATTTAGTGAGTTTTGTGATCTTGGAAATGTCCAAGTTGATGTTAAGTGGTGAGTTGAGGTGTAGTGAGTGTTTACAAGACTTGAGTGATATTTTTACTGGCCAAGTCCAGATACTAGAAACCAAAACACGAACTTTGAATTGGCCGATATCGTATTTTGTAGAATTTGTGATGGGATATTGAGATCTGCTATTACCTCGGAGCTCTGAAAAATATATAGCGAATACAGAGAGACGTGCAGGCACATAGGAACCTACCATAGAAACCCGAGCCCCTCCCCTTTAGTTATGGCCGCAGATTTAATCATGATGGCCGCAATGTGGTGGAATTGGTTGGTGTTTGGTCAGTGATTCCCTTATCTGATATCTAGAGCAACCATATATGTAAAATTCCCTAGTTTGGTCTAGGGCAAAATTTGGGAGTGAATTCTCGTGCTGCTGATTTCGTGTTATGCGATTTCTGAAACTTAATTTTGATATTTGAGTTTGGATTCCGTCGTTGGACATTTGTACGTCAACGGACGGGGGTTGTTTGGTTGTTTTTGCATGCGTAGGCTATAGGTTCTAACCTATGAGCACTTCGTGTGCCGTATCGGTTTTCGGATATTGGTTTTAATAGAATTGCGATTTTGTATTGATTGTAGGTACCTTCGCGTGGACTTCCGAGACGACGAAACACATCGACTTCGGCTAAGCGAGGAGTTAGCATGTAAGTAGATTTATATCTACGGGGGAAGTCGGGTGGATGGCGTATAGCACCCCCGCAACCATTGATATGGAAGATCGTTTTATGAATTATAATTTTGATAAAGGATATGTTATGAACTTACGGACATGATTATAGGATTTAGTAAGAGATGATATGATAAAAGTTGACACTAATGGATGTATTGGCTTGAGAATATGATATATGTATGTAAGATAACATGATGTGGGATATTGAGATGATAGATGTAGATGACTCGGATTAATATATGAGAATATGAAACGAGAAAGTGAATCATGATAAGTATGAATTGAAAGAGGACAAGCATGCGTTGATAATGGTATGATATGAGATCGATATTGATACGACTTGAGATTAACAAGATATGACGTATATGCAAGATGACATGATATAAGATTGATAAGATATGCCATACGAGATTTAGATCCGTACCCTTATTGATGAATAGGACGATAAAATCCCTATTCTGTTTGATGACACCGTACGATGGATTACCGTACGCGATGCGTTTACCGAATGTTTGATTCGCGCTCATGAATTGAGGATGATGATCGAGGATATTGCGACACTTGATACTATGAGGCGGGATCGTCGGCATAAAGAGACTACCTTATTATATTTCATGTTTATGTTGGATTATTTCTCGTGTGATACAAATCATGTTTCCAGTATTTAATATTATACGACATTATCTGCTAGTACACCTGCACAATTACCGTTGATGCACATGTTACACTTACACAGATTTGCCGACTCACACACATTCTTCATCGGTAATTGCCATGCCACTTACACAGTAGAACTGCCATATCATGAGATTAATCTTAAACGTAAAAGTACATTCATTGTTCAGTACTATCACTTGACATGCTTGCATGATATACTCGATATGCTCATATTAGTAGTCTATGTTGCATACATCGTGTTTTATGGTTATAGTCTTGAGATACTGTTTTCATGAGATCTCTGGATTTGAGAACCGCATTTATATTTCAAAGGGAATTATGTATTGCTTTAAAAACGCGGTTTTTCTTGATATGATATTTCGAGACATCCACCATGAGTTTTCTCGGTTCTGAGCTATGAGTATACCCGATTCGAGAAGCGGTAGACACCGTCTGCGGGTTCATGGTGGGCCCGGTATGGTACCCCGAGGCAAGAAATGATTTTTGTAGTATAGACGATGAGCCTGACAGAGGGAACACTACCTACCGGTGATAGTTTTGGACCCAGCGGATATCTGGAGGATACCGACCAGAGTCGTGAGATGATATGGGCCGATCCGGACTGACGGAGCCCGAGATAGTTTGGCGCGGCGGATATCTGGAGGATACCGACCGTGGTCGTGATATGGGCCGATCCGGACTGACGAAGCCCGAGATATGAGGATTTACGTGTCGATATTGGACACGGGTTTCATGATATTTCGAGTGTCGGTGTTGGACACTCAGATTCCATAATTTTGATGTGTCGTTGATGGACACACGTGGTTGATATCCTCATATATACAGGTTTATATTTCATGATGTTTCGAGTGTCGGTGTTGGACACTCAGGTTCCATGATATTAGTCGTGTCGTTGATGGACATGTGTATGATATCCACATGCATGCAGGCATATGATGTTAGACGTTTATTTATATATGTCATTGCATTGACTCGATTGTTGACATATATGCATACATGGCCACCCTAGATATCATAGTATTACCTTCAGTATATAGTGACCTAGGAAATCGTTGTTTTATTCGATTTCTACCTACTGATGTTTTCTATTCACGAGTTGGCAACTCACCCCGTTGTGCCACAGTTCTTGCAGGTTTGACCACTTGGGATCAGTTGCGGTATCGTTGGCACACAGCTTCTTCCAAAGTGTTTTGCTTTGGTAAGCGGGACACATGTTGGATCGTGCCCACTCTCGTGCTTTTATATTCCGTTGTATCTAGATAAACCCCATCAGTCAGAAACTAGAATTTGTATATTGGTAGACCTGGTCAGACTTGGGTTTTGTGCGAGACTTAGAGCGATGGGTTTATGTTCGCTTCTTGAGTTTTGATGACATGCTTATTTATTATTCTTTCTGGGTTGATCTTCGCCGTTGGGCGTCGTATATATGTTTTTGCGTGGTTGTGATTCCGCCGGTTGGCGAAGAGCTAGCTCCCGCTTAGGAATGCCTTTATTGTATGTATGTGGTTTTTAGATCAAAATATATAAGGAAGGTGCTGCCCAAATTTTTAAAGACAAAACATGTTTTCAACTGCAGTAGAATCCACTTGCATTTTCATGTTTCATTAGCTATGTGTTTAAAGAAAAACATGATTCATTATACCTTGATTTCAAAACTGCACCCCTACTATTTTCCGCAAAAAGGTTTAGATTTTCTGGGCTTCGACTTACTTGATTTACGTTAAGCGTTTAGACGTTGCGTGATTTAAGTGTCGGTCACGTGCTAAATTTCGGGTCGTGACACCTTTGTGGGTTTTATGGTGAAACTATTTATTTTTGGAAAAAAAGAGAGTAAAACTCTTGATTTAATTAAGGAAAAAGGAATAAGGTTTAGAACCTTGAGGAGGGAGAATGATGCACAAAATCCCTAGAATTTGAGAGAATGAAAAGTCTCATTTTATTTCATTATCATGTTACCTTTTATAGGCTTAAAAATTTACATATAGCCCCTTGGGCTTTACAAAATGGCATTTTTCCCATCTCATACCTCATGTGCTCATTTGTTTTGCACATGAGCCATGGGCTTTACAAAAATTTGGCTTTATGCCCATTCTTCTTACATTCATGCATAAAAAATTACACTAAAATTATTTATTACATGATTTCATTTTGGCATGGGGGAGGCCGGCCGCGGGGATCGACTTGGGCATAGGCCTACTTGATCTGTGCTTGGGCCCGCTTACTTAGGGTCGACTTTGACTTTGACTTGGTCAACAGGGGTGTAATTTTCGACCCTAACAACCGGGCCCACCATGTACCCGCAGACGGTGCATCCCTCTCCTCGAATCGGGTATGTGTACACACGTGGCTCAAGGACCGAGAAAACTCATGGTGGACGCTACACACATCATATCACGAGAAAACCGCAACTTGCATTTTAAAAAAGAAAGATAATAAGTTTATGAAATTATTTGCGGTTTTTCCCCAAATCCAGAAATCTCATGGAAAATCCGAAATCTCAAAATCGTGAGTCAATGAACAGTGAATATCGGCATAAATCCCGACAATATTGCATAACAGAATGAATATATAAATGCATGGGGTATTTAAGTAAGGAATGCAATATCTAAACTAGCATATGAGTGCAAGCATACTAATAATATGTTGAAACTACCAGCTAACAGATTATACCAATAAAGTAACGTTCTCTAAAGTGTACGTGACATGGCAATTATCGATGACGATTTGTGTGAGCCGGCAAGCAAGTGTACGTGCAACATGCGCATCATCGGTAATGGTGCAGGTGTCATAATAGGCGAGATCACAACAGCTGGTAAAAACACAATTAAATCTACAATGCAATGAATGACAGGAAAAAGGCAATAAATGCAACATTATAAAATATAAATCTATATATACTAGCCATATAGTGATAGTGTTGAAAATAGCACGAATCGTTGATTTTAGAAAAGTAGGGGCTACGGTATTTTTGAGAAAAGAAATATCAGTTTTGAAAATCCATAGCATCCATCGGCTGCCCATTTAAAAATACCGACGATTCGCTAGTTTTGAAAATAGGTATGACTCGAACTATATTCTAACGTCTATTTACTAAATTAAGAAACTAACTAAAAGACTAAACTAAAACCTGGATCAAAGTAGCGGAAGACTATACGTATCCGAGTCGATATATCTAGTAGTCGGCGGTCCAATCTCATAGCATCACGTACGGTATAATACATTGTACGGCATTCTCGAGTCAAGAGTGCGGATCAATCATCAAATGTATCTCATATGGTAATATCCATCGTACGGCATCCCCAAAATCAAGGGTACAGGTCAAATATCATATATAAACCATCACTCATAAGGTATTAATCGTCATACAATATCAATATCAAGATGTATGGATCTAAAGTCTCGTACAATCTCTTATCTCATCAAGTCGCATGTTATCGCATGTTTGCATAAACACATATATATCGCCCAACGATCTTTCGTTATATCACGTCATAATTAGTGTCTCGACTCAAACACATATCATAACCTCACGTCATCATGCCCGATCATATCGACTCATATCCATTCAATATTTCATATCCTCATCATCCACGTATACGTATACTATACACCCCCCAACGCATCCATAAACACATACACACACACACACATATACATATACACACATATATCATATCCCGTATGTGCGTGTGTGTGTGACAACCTATACTCTACGGGTTCGCGACTAAGAAACTAAACTAAGAGTAGTCTTCTTTCAAGTATGCTTAATCTAACTTATGGTCTCCTAGTAAACCCTATTTGCTAAGTATCCGTACTTCACATTAACACACATATACATAATATGTGCATCCTAATCTACGAATTTGCGGGGATGCTATACGCTATCCACCCGACTTCCCCCATAAATATACATCTACTCACCTTGATCCTCACTTGCCGAAGTCGATGCCGCCATGCTCTTCCCTTGTCGTATAAGTCCACACGGGGTACCTACAATTTTCAATGGTTATATCGTAAACACGTATCAAACACGAAAACTAAAGCGACATATGAAACACACATAGGTTAGAACCTATGGTCTATGCATGCAAAATCAATCATAAAACCCTCGTCGTTGACGTACAAACGTCCTACGACCAAAACCACATTCAAATACCAAAAACCAAGTTTTTTGAAATCGGAAAATATTGTCAAAACCAACTAAAAATGCTCCAAGAATTTTGGTCAGGTAAAAATGGGCAAAACTAACAACACAGAGGCTATGCAATAAGGAAAATGAGGTACAGGTGAAACCTCTACACCAATACTCACTATTGGCCCGGCGAGATGCCCAGTTTACCCGGCCCCGCCGGTCTGAAGAAGGAATTTTGGGTTCGTTTTGTGTTGGTGGTCTCCTAGGGTTCTGGTTAGGTCACAGTATTTGTTTGATTTTTCTATGAAGATCCCAGATTACACCAGATTCCCTGCATGTCCTTAAACCTTTCACAAAACCAACATCGAAATATTTCTAACTCAAGCCTTGGGTTTTACTCTCTGTTTTAGTCTAAGAAACTAACATTACAAGGGTTGTGGTCCCTAACCAAGCCTCAAATCTACCTTCACAAGTTAAGAAATCACATAACCCTCAGCTAGGAATTTTCAAAGTTCACTAAACCACATCGGTTAACCTCTAAACTATGGTAGGATATAAGAAACTCCAAAACATAACTAAAAGGATAGTGATTATACCTCATTTGGCAACTCAAGAATTTTCTTGAGTTGCTCATAGTCTTCAAAGTAGCAACTTGATGCATTCAAGGTGTTTGTAGTGATGAGAGAGATGTTTTTTATGAAGGCGGTATAGTGTTTTGATGGAGATTTTGAGGATGAACATGGGTGATAGTGGAGGTAGGAGGAAGAGAAGAATGAGATGAAGAATGGATGTGAGAAAGATGAAGAGATGAGAATGATGTAGAAACTTCTCACTCTCTCTCCCCTTCTCTCTCCCCCTCTCATCCACCATGCTCCCTTGTCCCCACCTCTCAAAAATCTTCTCTTATAACAATTTCCCTTTTTCTTTTCCTTTTTTTTAAAACCAAATCATTCTGAACAAAAGAAGGATGCCATGTTAAATAACAAAATGTAACAAGCAGCTTGCAACATGATTTTGTTGCATGTCACATACATAACTTGATTAATGCAGGATTAGTGAAAATTAATCATGTTTAGCAATAAACTTATATACAATTATTTGTATAATAAATTGTAAAATGCCCAAATCACATAAATTTTTTCAAAATCAATATTTGATATAATTTCCAAATATTTTCCAAACTATAAGTATATCATCATACTGTTTCATTAAAACTAATTTCCATATTTTCATAATATGCATTGAATTAATTATTTTATTTATTTAAATCCCGAAAATAATATTTTATTTTTCTGAAATATTACACAGCTCTATGGATGTTACAAGCAGCATTTTAGATGTTACAGGCAACTTCTTAGATATTACATGCAAGTTGTTAGATGTTACAGGCAGCTGTTTAGATATTACAGGCAAGTGGTTAGATAATACGATTACTGCTTGGATGTTACATGCAAGTTGTTAGATATTGCAGGCAACTGCTTAGATATTACAGGCAAATGCTAATACTTTTCATGACGCTGCTTATAAATTTCATTCGGATTCATACCTAACCATAAGCATTTCTTACAGCAAAAATATAACATGTATCATAATGTTTTAGTACAAAAGATCCACAAAACTTGACGGTGGATATATATCCGTCATGTCAAGAAATCTAGATATTATTCCACATCATTTGATCATCCCGCCTCACCGGTGGTAAACTTGACTTCAAAGTATAACATCGGTCATATGCAATTGCCGAAGCAAATGATGATGCGTGTTGACCGTTACATAGAAAACTTATATGTTAACATATTATTATTTGCATCCGTGTAAATATTACAAGCAAATTATTAGATATTGAAGGCAATTGCATGCACCTTCTTAGATATTATGGCATGTAACGGCTTAGATGTTGCATTGAACAACTATTAGATATTACAGGCAACTGTTTATATGTTTTCAGTCAACTGTACAGATGTTACAAGCAATTTTTTTGGATATTGTCTGAATGTTACAGGCAAGTGGTTAGATATTATAGACAGCTGTCTTGGATATTTTTCTGAACATAAATCAAGTCAAATAACAACAAAAATGGGGTTTTGGTTGGAAAGTAGTGAGATAGGAGGGAAAAAGGATTGGTGGGAACATTTAATGTTTAGTTCTTTAAGCAAAAATAAACACAAAATAGATGTTTAGCGTACCGTGCACACATGGGTAAGACATGGACATTTGGGAAATATACTAAAATACAAACTGTCTTTAGTATCTAAGGGATTTCTTTATGAGCCTAGGGTTTTCAACGAGGTGGGAAGGCTCGGGGATTTTTTGACAAGTTTTAAAAGGGCCAGGGGTGTTTCAACAATTTATCCTAAAATGTTCACTTTCTTACATTTTCTATGGTTTAGACAAGAAACTGAAAATGCCACAAAATGGTTAACACACTTTCTCATCTTTTCCCCCTAATATCCCAAACAACTAACACCAGAAAGTGAAAACCACTTTCTCGCTTTTTTCATTACTTTGCTCCAAACAAACATGCCCTTGGGTTGGTATCGGTCCATTAGAAACAATTTGTCTCTGACTAAGTACGTAGGATTGTATATGCATATGAATATTCCGAGTTGATTTTGTGCCTGTATCCAAATTTGATAAAATACGAACAACGGTTTTCATCTCTATTGACTAATCGCATTCATATTTGCATCCATAGGAGCTAAACATGTATGTAATGTCTATCTATGTTTCATATATATATCTGATTATTTAATGCATATATACCAAATGGTAATAGCAATATTTGATTTTAACGGCGGTAGTTTTTCCAGCATTCATTTCATATTCATAGCTGTATATGACTTATATGTCTATATAGAAGCTGAACCTAATTCTCTTGATATTGTCAAAATATACGAAAAGCTGCTGCAAGTTTGACCCAATTATTCAAGAAGGGAAAAGAACAAAAAGAGAGAGGATATTTAAAAGATACGATATATAAATAAAAAAGATCCGATGGTCATGTAACAAAAGCCAAAAAGCTATACCGCTTTTTTCGGAAAAATCTTCTCTATAAAGGCTTATAGAGAAATTTCTCTACAAGCTTCTTGCAAGACCTTGGATCAGCTTTGAGATTCCTGTAAGGGAAGAGAGAGCGCAAAAAGATTTGCAGGTATCTCAAAACCCAACCTAAGGCTTACAAGGGGTTTGTAAGGAAATTTTCACTGCAAAGCCTTGTGGAGAAGTTTTATTTTCCCTTTCTCTCTTCCCAAGACGTTATTTCAAACTAAGCATCTCAAAATTCAAAACACCTTCTCATCTCGTCCCCACATTAGGCCTCGTTCGGGGAGCCGTGCCAACCCCTCTGCACCGTTGAGTGGTCTAGACAGCTCCCCCGAACGGCGGAGCGGCGATGGTTCCCGCAGCATGAGGAGTGGTGGAGAAGAAAGGATGGCCCCACCCACTTAAAACTTTTTTTAATTAAAGGAAATGGATTTGTTGTTGGTTTTTTATTTTAAATGATGGACTCTCACTTTTAATTCTTTTTTTAATTATAATGGCAGAACTCCCATCGATTTCCTCGGAACACACCTCACAGCATGGTTTGATTAGAAAACGGTGATTTCAGAACTATGTTTTCACACCTCTCATCCTAACGGCGGGAAAATCCCCAACTCCCCCAAATCGAACCCCTAAAAATGAGAGGAACAGCAGCAGGCGGCGGCCGCAACCATCGCCCCCAATCGAAGCTCCCCTTCGCCTCCCCCGCTACCAGCCGCCGCGACTCCGACGCCAGCTTCTGCAGCAGCCGCCTCTCCTCCGCCGGCGTCGGAGGCGCCCGCCACCCTCCACCCTCCCTCATCTCCGACCGCGCCTCCCAGGCCTCCGCCCTCCGCCTGATCAACGCCT
Source organism: Agapanthus africanus (assembly GCA_030015575.1). Classification (NCBI taxonomy): domain Eukaryota; kingdom Viridiplantae; phylum Streptophyta; class Magnoliopsida; order Asparagales; family Amaryllidaceae; genus Agapanthus; species Agapanthus africanus. Next base: position 528,218,999 of record JASDDO010000016.1, read on the forward strand.
ACCTCTCCTCCGTCGACGCCGGCTTCTCCCTGAAGCCCCCCCTCCCCTCCGCCCGCGACATCACCGCTGCCCTCCGCCTCCTCCTCCACCGCCTCGACTTCATCATCCCCAACAGCAGCAGCAACAACAACAATAGCCTCGACGACGACCTCCTCACCGTCCTCAGGCACCTAAACTGCCCCTTCAAGCTCAACCGCTCCGCCCTTAAGGCCCCGGGGACCCCCCACTCTTTCCCGGTCCTCCTATCCGTCCTCCACTGGCTCGTCCGACTCGCCCGCTTCGCTGACCACCGCCTCTCCTCCCCTGCCCCTCCCCGTGCCCCCACCGACATCCTCGGCTTCACCTCCGCAAGCTACTCGCTTTTCATCGGCGGCGAAGATGAGGCCGTTGCGGAGCTCGACGAGGCCTACCTCTGCGCCGTCAAGCGTGAGACCGATGCTGCCGCCTCCAGGGTGGAGGCCCTCGAGAAAGAGGCCGAGGAGCTGGAGATGAAGCTGAGTGGGTTGAATGCGGGGCTGTCGAGAAAGGAGGAGCTTGAGAGGGAGAGGGGGGTGCTGATGGAGGACGCTAGGAAGTTTGAGGCGGTGGTGGACAGCTTCAAGGCACAGGTAGGGGCGATGGAGAGGGGTCTGGGGGATCTGGAGAGGGAACTGGAGGCGAAGGAGAGGGAGAGCAAGAGGGTGAGGGAGGAGAACGAGGCTCTGAGGGAGAGGATTGAAGGGCAGGCGGTGAACGTGAGGGACGTGGATAGGATGAGGAGGGAGATCACGGCGCTGGATAGGGAGATCGCGGAGGCAGAGAGCGGGAGGAACGCCATGGAGGAGAAGGGGTGGGAGCTTGACAGGGAGATTGAGAGGAAGTGGAAGGAGCTCGAAGAGATGGCTGAGCAGTGCAACCAGGCTATGAGGAAGTATGTTCTTCCTAATTTAAACATAATCAAGTTTATTTATTTAAAACCGAACATTCGAAGCTTTAGAACTCATGGTGGCAATGTCTTACACGTCAACGTTATCATAACTTATATATAGCTCCAAAGATTATCTGAAATAGCTAACTAGTCGAATCCACAAGATGAGTACTCAATTTAATCCTATTGATAAAACTTTAATGGTGGGTGAGCCTATTCCGCTCATCAAGCATACAACTCGCATATTATAACATATGCAATCGAGCAACAAAACCGTAAGAAGGCCACTTGTCGCATGTGATACAAATGCATAAAATACATTAAAGACGACATTATATTGTATTGTGTCAATAGATACATACATCATTGTTAAATTTGATTTAAATTCGGATTAGTTAGGGATCAGTTAGGATTTAAATCTAATATCTTTAGTTTAGATTTAAATCTAATCTCTAGATTAAATTCATATTTATCTCTAGTTTAAATATGTATTTATCTCCTAGCATTTATGTAACCTATATATATATGAGGTTTTCTCTAGGTTTTTTGAAAGTATTCACAGTTCTTTAATAACTTAGGGTTTGATTAGAATGGGAGAGGGCGACCGAATGCGGCCACGGATAGAGAGGTTTTGTAAGAGGGCATCTCTTTGTAAAGAAGGGTGAGAAGTCGGTGTAATCTCTTATAATTCTTTCTCATGGTGGAAGTTTTCGTCGCGGTTTGCAGGATTAGGTGCTAGTTGCACCGAACCTGGGTAAATCTTGCGTATTTTTGTTGGTGTGTTCTTTTCGTGTGATTTACTATCCGTCGGACGATCTTTTTTAATCTATCTTAAAATAAAGGTCTTGAATTTCCGCGGTGCATAGATATATATTCCTTGCAAAAAGTGGTATCAAAGCGTCAAGTTCACGTTTTGGAGTCGATTGGGGAGATGACATCTACAAATTACGAGATCGAAAAGTTCGATGGGCACAATAAATTCGGTCTATGGAGATTGAAGATGACGGCGCTGCTGAAACAATAAGGTATGCACAAGATTGTCTTTGCTAAAGACAGGAATTCGGCGACGACCACGGTAGCGGAAAGTGTAGAGATAGAGGACAAAGCTCACAGTTCAATCCAACTTTCAATGACCGATAAGGTTCTTTGCGAAGTGGCGCAAGAGATAGCGGCATAATTGTGGAACATATTGGAGTCCTTTTACATGAAGAAATCTTTTGCTAACCGATTCTATCTAAAGCAGTCCAAGAAGCGTGTAGAGGTTCTTTGGTTCAGATTATGCGGAGGGTTCGCTTCACTGGAGTTCGCAGGATTGTGTGGGCCGGAGAGTATCGCGCATCAGCACACCACATTGGGGGATCCTCGGTTAGATGGTATTGTATGTTGGATGGTTCAGACAGTTTGGAATAATAGAACTTTATGGCTTACGGCTGGTTTTTCAAGGGAATTTCAGGCTGAGGCCTTATCTATTGCCAAGTACCTCATCGACCAGTCACCATCGACGGCGGTAGATATGAGAATTCCCGAGGAGTTATATACTGGAGGGGCTACGAATAATCCTGGGCTTCGTGGAATTTGATGCATCGAGGACCCGAGGATCAAAAGACGTTTTCTTGTCGGCTTTAGAGACAGAGCAAAGGGGTACAGATCGTGGTGCCTTGGGACCCATAGTGGAGTAATCAGCCAAGTGACATTCATTGAGTCTGCGATACTTCGAAGAAGACAAACTCGGTCAGATGGTGAACAGAGAACAGATATACTGCCAAGCGAGGTGGAGTTCAAAGTCCCAGTCCAAGTTATGAAATATGATGTGGTCGGTATTTCGATTCAGGTGGAGAGTTAGAGCCAGTGGTGCAGAGGTCGAGGACAGTTCGACGCATAGGAGCGGTTAGGGATGAGTCTCCAAGGCAAGAGAGTCCGGAGTTCGACAGAAAAACTGCATGTTTAATTCGTGGCATGGAGAGTGTTATGGATGGGGAGTTGCGACAATTGCAACAGAATATCGAGCAGGTTCTACCTCGGTACGGGATGGAGGAGATTCGGCTCATATCTTCTCATCTAAAGGTGCACTTCAAGCTTTCGGCGATATTATAATTAGGTATAAATTACGCTGGTGATAAGGGCAGATGGAGGCCGACGACGGGTTACATGTTGAGCACGGGTGCAGTGCCAAGGAGATTGACGCTTGAGTCCAATATCGCGGTTTCAACAATAGAGGCATGGTTGATAGCTGTCATGTTCGCAGTCAGGAAGACCATCGATTTGCGGAGATTGTTGGGTTTAGGAGTTCCAGAGGAAGTGAGTATTTTTCTGGGAGACCAAGAAGAATGTGATGTCACTTACGATGGTTGGTGCCCTAGAAGATCCGGCAGACGTGTTTCTAAGATGGTTCTAGTTTAAGTTCAAGTTTTGTCTAGTAGATTGTTGAGGTGCTTTCGGGCTCAAGACGACGAGAACGGAGTTCCAAGTGTTGGAAAGTGACGAGGTTATGGCGAATTTGAATCAAAGTGGAGATTGTAAAATTTGATTTAAATTCGGATTAGTTAGGATTTAAATCTAATCTCTTTAGTTTAGATTTAAATCTAATTTCTATATTAAATTCATATTTATTTTTAGTTTAAATATGGATTTATCTTCTAGCATTTATATACCCTATATATATGAGGCTTTCTCTAGGTTTTTTGAAAGTATCCATAATTCTCTAATAACTTAGGCTTTGATTAGAGTGGGAGAGGGCGGCTAAGCGCGGTTGCGGATAGAGAGGTTTTGTAAGATGGTATTTTTTTGTAAAGGAGGGTGAGAAGTCGGTGTAATCTCTTATGATTCTTTCTCATAGCGGAAGTTTTCATTGCGATTTGCAGGATTATGTGCTAGTTGTGCTGAACCTGAGTAAATCTTGTGTGTTTTTATTGGTGTGATCTTTTCATGTGTTTGGTATCTGTTGAATGGTCTTTTTTCAATCTACACTAAAACAAAGGTCTTGGATTTCCGCTGTGTATAAATACGTAATCTTTACAACAACATCGACATATACATGGAATATGAGATAATAATGATGTGGATTCACAATAAAGACATCATAATTATGATGTCAAACAAATATGTGGCATGTTAAAAGAAAATGAATAAATGTGAATTATACGAGACTAAGCTCGTGAATTAAACAATGTCATTGGTGTGGGCTACCACTTATAAGCATCCACATGGCTATTTCGACCCTTAGCCACCTTTTCACTTTCAAATTAGGGTATGCTATTTCGACTCTATACCCCTTCCCCTTTCTTGCTTCTTTGATGGCTATTGGTGGCTCACTACTGTTGCGACATAAGCGCATAGGCAACGATGAAAAATAAGAGTTGTATCCCGACTTGCAGTTATTTTTCTTCCATCCTTTTCTTTTTCTTCCTTTTCTTCCTTTTTCTTTTCCTTCCTTTTCCTTTTAGTTAAGGATGTCGCGAAACATCCTTTAGGTGGGTTAGTTAATTTAACCAGGGTTAGTTCAAGAAATTGAATACTTCATTGCCCTTATCCTCTCACACACACTCTTTCAAATATCCCTAAACACCAAATTGAATGAAGTTGCTAACTCGTCCTCTCATTCTCTTCTCTCTTAATTTCTGATGGCCAACATCAGTATAGATGGTCAACCTCAACACTCGAAGATGCATTGCAGCGGTTCGAGTTATAGCCAGGGCTGCTACTTTTGTGTTGGTTCCGTCTATTGATTGAGTTTTGTTCAATATCTTCTAGCCTGCATTGAACAATATCAATACGAAGCGATATGGGTGATTTATGTTTGTTTGATGGCAAGTGAATTTTCTTATAGTACCGGAAAATCATTCCTTTGTGTCAATTCTTTTGTTTGTATGATTATATATACTCTTTTAAGATTTTATACTTGTAAGATTATTTGGTTATAATTTTAAGTAGGGGTTTGTGTATGATAGGCTATGAAACATGGATACTTGTAAATGCTTCACGAATTGTTCCCGATCTCGAATCGAAGTCCGAAACTCTCGAATTTTTTCGGGTTCGTTGGACAGGTAAATGTCTCAATAATCTCTCTCGATTTGACGTCTCTCCTCTTTCTCTCAAAAATTTGACAGTGCATTGAATATCTAACATAATGCTATTATTTATTTATTTATATTATTATATAGTTATATTTATTTATTTTTATTATTATATATTTATATTTATTTATTTATATTATTATATATTTATATTTATTTATTTATATTATTATATATTTATATGTATATCTTAATATAATTTTATATTTATCCGATTATCGATATAAAAACATATCCCGTGCCTTATGTTTTTTTTGGAAAATTGTGAATCCATATTGTATGATATTCCGTGTCCCTATTCGAACCCGTGCTGTATAGATAATAGGTGGTTTCTAGAAACTATTAGTTGTGTTACTTCGAGAGAACAGTATTAAAGATGTGATTGATGGGTTTTTATTATGGATATGAGGCATGCATGAAGATGGGGGGGGGGCTCCATCATTCTGCCTCCATCTCTCTCTGTTTTTTAGAAATAAGAGGGATAATTAATCCTAGACATCGTCCATAATTATATGCTTTTCTTGAATGGCCAATGGTGCTATTTTTGGAATAGGAGGCAAACATCTGTTTTATAATCCTGGAATCATAGGATCCAGCACTGAATTGAGATTAGGAGCATGATGAAGACTACGGCCTAATGATGATGAAGAAGAAGAAGAAGAAGAAGAAGAAGAAGAAGAAGATGGTGATGATGATGATGATGATGATGATGATGATGGGGTGGGCGGGCGCGCGCGCGCGCGCGTGTGTGTGTGTGTGAGAGAGAGAGAGAGAGAGAGAGTAGCAGCAACAACCTAACCTCTTTTTAAACACCCAAACGGACTGATGCAAAGGCGTTACTGGGTATGGATGGTAAATAGATGGAAGTTAACTTGAGGGGCTATTCTAGTATAATTTTAAGAATTGGGCGAGTTTTTAGAAATACCAAAGGTTTGGGGGTGCAAAATCAAACAAAATCCATTTTTAGTTATTACAAGGTGGTATAAATATGTGCAGCTTAGAGTAAACGAGCAAGTGTTCAACAGATTTAGTTGCTTATGAGTGGCCTGGAACCTTATTAGTTGGGTTGTGGGAACCATAACAAATCGGTTTGAGAATTTGTCTACCGACTACTATTGAAAAGAAAAGAAAAGAAAAGAAGTTGCGGTGAAAACATAGGAAAGTTATGAACCACACAGCGTCTGAAAGATACATGAGCATGTGACTAATAGTTTGTAATTATTCCTTTTCCATTCCTTATTGTAAATATCTTGACTATTGATTTTATCATTGTCAACAAGATTGTTAAGCTTCCTGTTATTTCAGGTTAAAACTTGGCGACGATCTTCAATATGTGCTGAATCCTAAAGGATCCACACCAGCTGAGGTAATGGGCATTGATTATAAAAATATCCTAAAGCCTTCTCTTGCCGCACTCTCTGAGGATACAAGTAAAGCATCGGTCTCAAAACTTGAGGAATTGATGGCCCTAAGACAACAATCACGAGAAAATGCTGCAATGCTTGAGGAGAAGAAGGGCATTCTTGCAGCTCTTCAAAGTAAAGTCGATGAGGTGAGTCTTGGTGCATTCCTTTTTTTTATTTCTCTTTCTGTATCCCCCTTTCTCTGCTCTCTAGCGAACCATTCAAGCCATACTTTATTTCCATCCATTGTGTAGAGTGTTTTTCGTCACGCTATTGAGATAGGAATGTGCGCGCTTGTCAGACGTGTACATATTCCTCTTGTCTGGTATAGGCTGGGCTTTAATGATTGTGGGGATCCAAATCTCCGGCAGCCGTGGACTAAGCTGCCGTTGATTACTCCTTACTTTTGGAGTGAGAGAACTTCCGATTAACAGGTCAAACATATCATGCGAACTTAATGTGCGGTATGCGATATGTGTATATTTTTGAAAAGAAAAACAATGTGAAAAGGCATGCCCATTTCATTTCATTTTTAAAATTTTTATTTATGAATTTTACAAAAAAAACTTAAAAATAAGATTTTAATAAGCATATTTTTTAATAATTATTTTTTTATAAAAAAACAAGTGTGCAGGTGAGGCGAAGCGCGTGCGCGCACGCGCGAGGCGCGAGGCACGTATGCCCGGCTCGAGCGCGCTCGCACGTGCGGGGCACGTGCGCAGCGAGCTGGCGAGGATCCGGGCGGTAAGCTTGCGGCATGCACACGCGGGCATGGGTTTGGGTTGCGTGGACCGAGAGGGCTAAACCCCTCGGATTTGAAGTTGATCTTCTTTAATTTTTATTATGGAGTTAAACTCCCAAAGGTTTTATTTTGGAGTTAAAACTCCTAAAAGAATTTTAGTGGAGTAAAACTTTCAAAAGAATTTTTATTATGGAGTTAAACTCCAAAAGATTTTACAATATGGAGTTGAACTCCCAATTTTTTTAATGGAGTTAAACTCTCTAATTGTTTTTATTATGGATTTAAACTCCAAAAAATTTCCTCCTTTCTCTTTTGAGAAGAAACCCAAATGGGTTCTCTTGAAACTCCAAGATTTGGATCTTGGGGGATGAAAAATATCCCTTTTCTTTTCTTGATGGAGCATTGGGAGGTGGTTTTCCCTTCTCTCTCTCTCAAATTGATCTTGAGGAGGAAGAAGAAGATAATAAAATCTTTCCTTTTTGGATTTGATGTGAGACTCTCCTTCAATGGGTTTATGATGAGACTTTATTTAGTTTTGAGAAAAAAAGAGCTAAGCTTTTGATTTAATTGGAAATGAAAAGAAAGAACCTGAGAGAGCAAACCCTAATATTTTTTTGAGGGGAATGAATATGCTTCATTTCTTCGTAATGTTGTCTTATATAGGCTTACAAGTTTACACAGCTCCTTGGGCTTTATAAATTGACATTTTGCTCATTCCATGCTCATGTGCTCATTTCTTTTTGCACATGAGCCATGGGCTTTACAAAAATTTGGATTTTTGCCCATTTATTTCACATTTTGCACATTTAAATGTTGCATTTATTTGTTGTACTTTCTTGGCATGGTGCCGGTCTGGGTTTGGGCCCACCTGCTTGGACTTAGGTTTAAGCGTGGGCCCGGTTTGGATTCAACAGTAGGGTCCGTTTGCTTTGGCTTGGACCTACTTGTCCGTACTTTGACTTTGAATTTTGGTCAATGGGGTGTAAATTTTAACCCTAACACACTGTGCTTGCATTCTGGAGTAATTGATATGTAATTCTTTAGTACGAGCAAGCTTGGTTTCTCTAAGCATCTTAATTTTTGTAGATTGTGTACTATATAGTTTTTTGCAGTGAACTACCTTGCTCTATTAGCTTTAAATAACTTGAATAACCTTACTGTTCTATTAATCTTGCATGTAAATCATATGCTACCAGATTTAGATTAATAGATAACCCACTGTTCTAGGAAATTTTGCAGGTAAATCATGTGCTGCCGTTGGGTTATTAATACAACCTCTTTGTACTAGACATTAATTTAATTATCGATTTTAACTATATTGCTTTGATTTTATGAATCACATTAGTATCGATCTCACCCACAGTGAACAATTTATTTTAGGTACTGTTCCTGCCAAATTTTTTGGCTAAGAGCTATTTGTTCCCTTATAAAAAAAAGGAGAGAAGAAAAAAAATTCCCACAGTTTGGCATCACGTGTTAACATGTGAGCGCTTATATGCGCTGAAAACAAATAACAAAATGGGCAAACAGGACTCACGTGTTAAACACGTGTGCGCTCATATGCAATGCATATGAGCGCTAAGCATAAATAACCAAAGGCCAAACAGGCCTCACGTGTTAAACATGTGAGTGCTCATATGCAAAGCATATGAGCGCTGAAAATTAACAGGCTAAAACCGACATTAGGGGTCACGTATTAAACATGTGACTTACCTTACCACATTCTTTTGGCAGCGCTCACATGCAAAGCATGTGAGCGCCGCTATTTAAATAGAATTGAATTCTATATAGAATTAAATTCTATTTTTGGGAAATATTTTCCCTGATTTTTCTAATATGAAAGTTCTTTCTCTAACAGAGAATTTTGGGTTTAAAATTCAATCGTGATAAAATATCATCAATTAAACCATCTAATAGAATTAAATTCTATATGAGAAATATTTTCCCAATCTTCCTAAAATAAGAGAGATCTCTGTTAAACAGAATTAAATTCTATGGTTAGGAAAATAAATTCTAATCTTGTTAAACCAACAATATATTCATATAATAGAATAAAATTCTAATCTTGTTAAATTAACAAGATATTCATATGATAGAATAAAATTCTATTTTAGGAAAGTATTTCCTAATTTTGTTAAATTAATAAGATATTCATATGATAGAATAAAATTCTAATCTTATTAAACTAACAAGATATTCATATGATAGAATAAAATTCTATCTTAGGAAAATATTTCCTAATCTTGTTAAACAAACAAGAAATCTTCCCTATTAAACAGAGAGCCTTTGGATTAAAAATCTAACGGTGAATAAAATTCACCAATTGATCTAAAAGATCGTTTTTGATTGATTATGAAATCAATCATGATCTTTTAGTGAGAGATTTTCTTAACAAATTGATTTTTTCTTTTCTCCTATAAATAGGAGCAAGAAGATTAAATCTAAATAAGGGAGATCCCTCCATAAGCTTCTGTAAAATACAGAAGGCTCAGTAAAAGCTCCCACAAAACAACAAAGAATTTAAATCTCAAGGAAGATCTTCTTCCTCAAAATCCTAGGTAAAGAAAATATTGAGATCAAAATATCTTCCTTACCTATCATATCATATATAAGGGTTTAATTCTCTCAAAGAACTTAGTTCTTTCTATGGATCTGAGACCCGCAAGACAAATCTGCCATAAGTTGAGAATTTAATTCTCTTCGGGAAGATCTTGTTCTTGAAAATCAAAGATTTAGGGAAGAACAAAATTAAAAAGAAAGAAGATGGAGTTCATAATACTCCAGGAACTTAGTTTCTTCAAATCAAGAACTTGGTTATTTAAGAATCCGATCCAAGATACTCAAAATAAGGATCTTGGTGATCTTTAATGGTCAAAATACTATTAACAGAGGTTTAACCTCTCTGAAAACGTGAATAGAAAAACATGGATAAAAGAACATGGAAAACATGGAGTTCATAATGCTCCAGGAACTTAGTTCCTTCAAATCAAGAACTTAGTTCTTAAAGAACATGATCCCAGATCCTCAAAATAATGATCTTGTGATCGTTAATGGTCAAAATACCATTAACAGAGATTTAAGTTCTCTAAAAATATCAACAGAGATTAAATCTTCAAAAGAACGCAGCGCCTCACGTGAAAAGCACGTGAGTGCTCAAGACCAAGTTATACAGCGCCTCACGTGAAACACACGTGAGCGCCGGGAAAAGTTAGTGCTTAGCACTATTGGAGCGCCTCACGTGAAATACACGTGAGCGCCACAAATGTTGGTGCTTAGCACTATTGGAGCTCCTCACATGATATACACGTGAGCGCTATATGCAGCTGAGTGCGTAGCACCGCTGGGTGTTACAGAAACCCAATTTTAGCCAAAATTGGCTTAGCTTATATTCATGATATCCAAACCGATCTTAGTCTCAAATATGACTAATAATTTCTCATTGATGATATCCAAAACGATCTTCATCCCATAACTCCTAAGGTAATTTTAGTCTCAAATAAGGCTAATGATTCTTAGATGATCCACCATGATCTTTTCTCTCAAATACGGGATTTGGTTTAAGGGTATATCTTTTCACACCTTTGATATATGTTTTTGTAATTCCTCGGCGTCTTCAGAAAGTTGGCGGGTCTCAACAACCAACAACTCTTTTCATCTCATATTGATGCACTTTCAAATTAACATGCATACCTCAAATCAGACCGCATCCCAAATTGGATGCATTCCATGTCACCATTGTTCACTCCGTCACGCAACAAATACACGTGAGCGCAAGATGAACGATGGACCGAAATGTCCTTAAATTAACATTCGTCCCCAAAATGGGAATGTTGGACCGAGATGTCCCTAAACTAGACATTCGGTCTAAATACGGCGATAATGGACCGAAATGTTCTTAAACTAACACTCATCCCCAAAATAGGAATGTTGGACCGTGATGTCCTTAAACTAAAATAATTGAGCCCATATGCTCATTTGTTTCTAAGTTGATATTGGCCTCAAATATGACTAACGATTTTTAGATCAAACTCAAATATCCTGTGAACGGATGGACCTCAAAATGTGAGAAATGCGTCCTAAGTTTATTCCCGTTGGCAACCTAAGCTACCAATGTGGACCCCGTCAAGCAAATCCTTGACCTAAAGCTAAATCTCAAATATACGGATTTGGACTAATCTGCGCCCTACGGGTGACGACATAAATTAGTCTCCGTATACAATCCATGGGCAACCCAAAATAAAATAAATACAACACGATACGAAGTGAACTACCGGAGAAGGAGAAATTGACTATTGCATGTAATTAACTGCAGGAGCTTGCGCGTGCAGGGAAAAGCGTTCCCACAATCGAACCCCCCTCACAAACGAGGGGGAATCTGATAAAGTCTGCTACGACGGTCGCATCTGTCCAAACCTCCGATATATGGTGCCATAAATCAACTTGGTATCTTCGGAGAGGTGGGTGGATATATCCAAATAGTATCTACCCCAAATTCAGGCGAGATATCCCAACGTCTTGGTCCGGTCTTTCGGCGGTAAATAGATTCTGGCACGCCCGATGGGACCTCTTTCTCTTTCCACTCCACACTTCGTGTGTCGTGTTTTTTCTCGATCAAATAATCGCGGTATATATGTTTGTAGTTGCTTTTAGGTGATGAGATACTGAAGCTCGGCGTTTCGTCTTTATGTAGAATGACGTTTGCTTCCACTCACAGCAACTCAGGCTCTGTCACATCTGGTGGAGTCAAATATGGGCCACTTGCAGTCTCCAATATCTGCAATCCAGCTCTTCAAGAAATCAACGGGCTTATCTTCGGGTCTATACTCCCATCTCTTACCCTTGGTGCCTCAACGCTAAAGGTGGAAGCTCAAAAGAAATCCGTCTTCCACGGACCGGATCTTTCAACTTCAGCTTTGCCGACGGAATCAGTCCTCAAACAATTAGCACCTGCCAAAGACCAAGATCGACGCAGGGTACATAATATTCAAGTTCTCAAAGGAAACAGGGGGCATGCTAATCAAATTCCGGTCGTAAGAAACGGTTGACGTTGATATCGACGTCATACAAAACGAGCTGGCGCAGTTCTCCATCAGTGTTGACTCCACCTGCTTCAACTCTGATAATGAATGCTGCTGTTCCAATCGGACAGTTTCGAACTGCTGCGAAAGGTCAGACAAAATTCTCCCACCGCAGTATTGAAGAAAACTCTGCAGCCCGTGGAAATCCAACAAGAGCAGAAAGCGGTTCGCTTCCTAAAAGAACTTTCCCTTCATCTATATAAGGTGTGGAAGAAGGTGAAGTACTCAGTCGTCAACCGCGGCTCATCCCCTAAACGTCAGCCAAATTCTGACAAATTCTTTTTCAAATACAAGAGGACTCATCCCAAGGCGGTTCCTGATACATTGGTTCCTCCTAAAGCAGCTTCTTATAAAAAAGAGAGGCCTGATAAAGCCCAAGTGCCCGAGACAGACTCCGAGGGTCAAAGCTCCAAACGCCCCAAGCCTGGGGGCATAATAGTTCACACGGTCTACATGATGAACTCCAAAGACGAAGGTCACACTTATACTAGTCACGAACCGCATACTCGGTCCCTGACAAAGGCTCAACTGTAATGTGTAAAACTGCAGGAGATGCTTGCTCAGGCGGCAACACTCACTAATCCATCGCTTAAGGAAAATCCCGAGGACGCATCCGAAGAAAGAGTAGGGAAGGAGTCGGATATTGATTCTTTAAAATGCGTTCTCAAAAAGAGAGATGAAAAAGCGGTAGAAATGTCCACTAAAATGAACCAGATGACCCTTCTGATCCAGAATATGGCTGGAATGATGGCCCATTTGGAACCACTAGCAGAAAAAATGCCGGTAGTCGCTTTTAAATACAAGAGTGAAATTTCAAAGCCTCTGCGAACCTCGTCAACGGCTGAAGAGGAAATGATCCCTAAAGTAAAACTGGACGCATATATCGCTCAGCAAATCAAAGCTCATTATGCCAGTGAAGCCGCAAATAGGTCAATCAAGACTGGTCGACCGTATCCGGCATGCTACGATCAAATACAGTACCTGCTAGAATATATACTTCCGACATTCCTTATATACAAAGAAACCGGGAACCCTCGCCAGTACATCGCACGATTTAAATCCATGTGCGGCAATACTGGAGGAAATGATATACTTCTCCTTCGATAGTTTGTCAGCAGTCTGGCATGCACTGCGTTCGAATGGTATGCGGAACTCCTAAATGACTCCGTGAGCACCTTCGACGAGATGGAGACGCTCTTCTGTCAGAGATTCACTAGTGTGAATAAACGCACTACCGTAACGACGTTGGTCAATGAAAATGTTAGACCGAATGAGACCTGGGTTCAATATGCTACCCGGTGGCGAAATCTCTGGTCAAAATGCAAGCAACGCATCGACGAAGCTGCAGCCGTGGGAATATTCATAGCCACTCTTGACCCAAATTCAAAGGTGTTCCCATATATGGCCCTCTTCAAGCCGACGATCTTCCAAGAACTCATGAATAAAATGGCTCGATTGGATCAGATGGGTCAAGACTCTTCCTCATCCGATGAAGATGTATGAAAAGCAAAGGCAAGGTGGCGTTTGTTGCCAACGCTCAACAAAGAATGAGCGGCTTCGAAGCAACCTGTTGCCAAAACAGCGACGGCACGGGTTTTACCCTTCAAAAGATTGGGGCACGAATAATCGCTCCTCCGGGATATATGCAGGAGGCATATTGCTCACTGGCGGAATAATTTCTACGCCAGATGGTCTTTTTTTCAAAAAAACAGGAAGGATATTAAGGGACCTACAAACGGGTCCTACAATCAAGTGGAATATCCTGCTTGAAACAAAAAAACATGGGAGGGATGTGAAATCCATGTCCCATTCCGAATCAGCCGATGAGGGGAAACCCTCCCCAAGTCAAGTTCATTTTTCCAAGGAGGAAAACTCGGCAGAAGAATGACGTGATATCTCGTTCCTTCGTATATGAAGAAGACGGTCCATCAGTATCGGAAAGCGACATTGATGAGCAGGAGGCAGGTGCCGTTTAAAATACCCGGTATTTCCCGTAAAACAACCCGGTTGCTGCGATGGTAAAATAAGCAGTCCACGAGGGTGAAGATAGCCCAAGGCGTGAAGTGTCCATGCATGCAAAAGACATGCAGCAGCGCCTCGGCAAGCAAGCATTGGAAGGAATGGGTTATGTAACTCCCCGACCAAATGATAGATATTGGACCGAGAAGTCCCTAAACTAGTGCGTCGCCCTAAATACGGCGATGTTGGACCGAGATGATCCTAAACTAGCATTTTGTCCCCAACATGGGAATGATGGACCGAGAAGTCCCTAAACTAGAGCGTCGTCTCAAACATGTCGACAATGGATCGAGAAGTCCCTAAACTAGTGAATCGCCCCAAACACGACGATGTCCCTAAACTAGCATTTCGTCCCGAACATGGGAATGATGGACTGAGAAGTCCCTAAACTCAAGCGTCGCCTCAAACATGGCGGTAATGGACCGAAACGTTCATAAACTAGTGCTTCGCCTCAAACACGGCGCGTTGCCTCAAAAACGGCGATGTTGGACCGAGATGTCTCTAAACTAGCATTTCGTCCTGAACATGGGTGTAACACTCGAGCCCAATACTACTATTTCTGTTACTGGTTGGGTGTTCGACATTGCCCATTTCATTTATATTGCTTGTTTGGTTCTTATTGCAAAATTTTAACCGGCTAAGTCAGTTTTGCATATAACAAATTTTAACATCTAAAGTAAAATTAAAAATATCTATATTGGCCTATTCGACACCCCTAGCCGCGTGGTAGCGTCCGCGCGTCGAGTTTTCATCCCGTTCGGTGAAACGGGCGAGTTTGGACGGTTACGCGCGCGTGCAAGTGTCCGACTTGGGGGCATGCTTTTTAATCCTAAAACACTTCATTTTAAAATTTGGAACCCGCTTAAAATCCTATTATTTAAATTTCAAATTTTTGGGCGCAACCCGGACGCGATTTGGAAATGTTTCATTTAGCGCCAAAATCTCAATTTAATAAAATATTCTAAAACTATAAAATATATTCATAACCTTATACTGTTATATATATAAATCATTTAAATCTTTTATTAATCTTCCTTAACAAACGCCCTGGCCAATCACGAGGGGTTTAAACCTCGTGGGCCCCGCCTCCATCCCTCTCTCTACCTCTCTATCTCTCCTCAATCTTTCCCTGTCTCTATCTCTCTCTTCCTCACATCTCTCTCTCTCTAACTCTCTCTCTCTCTATCCCCTATATATATCTCGCAGCCTCGTCTTCACCATTCTTCACGAGAAACCATCACGAGAAACCCCATCGGAACCCTAGCCCAGCCACCGTGCCGTCGCCGCCGCAGCCCAACGCCGACGCCACCATCGTCCTCGTCTCAACCTCGCCTCATTCCTCCTCTCCCCACGTCCCGTGCACCCACACCGTAGCCGTAGCCACCTGCACCCGCCGTGCTCGCCGTCGCCGCCGCACCTCGTCGCCGACAACGCCAGCATCTCCCCCTTCGCCCCTCTTCCCGACCTCGACACCTTCCTCCTCCTCCCGAGTGCTCGGCGCCGCAACAGAACCCAACAGCAACCCTAGCACCTTCTCCGGTTGGCCGGAACGCCGCCGTCGACCCTCGTCGTCGTCTCCTGCCCCACCACCGACCACCTCCTCTTCACCTGCAACCCAAACCCGGCCCTTTCCTCTCCCTCCTCACCGTCTCTCCTCCTCCAGCAACCTGCAGCCGAGTCTGCTGCCGTCGCTTCCTCGTCGGCGCCCCATCGCCGTCGACCCCGTCGCTGTTGCAACCCTTGCAATCCCAGTAAGCTTCCCTTCACTTTCCCCCTTCCTTTTTCCCCTCGCTGGTTGATCTTTGTCCGTGCGTAGTATTGCTAACTTTTGTCGCTGTTTGGTGTTTCGCCGGAATCCGGCCGTGCCGACGACTTGACCCGACATTCCAGCAAGGTACCTCGGTCCGCGTGGTCCCACTGTTCGTTGTTTGGATTCGATCCGTGAACCGTGCGTCCGTCGCGTGTTTTTCCGCCGACGCTACGTCCTTTTTTCCCGGTTCGCGAACCGTCGAGGCAAGTATCACTTGCTACATGCTATGCTATACATTTAAATGTGTTTTGACTCATTAAACTTGCAAAACTTAACTAGGTATAGCTATTTTATCATTTGGACGCAATATGACTTATATCATGATACAGTTAACCTAGAATCACATTTGCCACTTTAACCCTAATAACGAAGTTACCCGTTAATCACATTTTACCGTCTAAAGGACGGTAGCCGTACACATGTAGCTCTATTTCTTTCTGATATTGATATAACGGTATTGCACCGTCATGCGATCTATGGCACCGCAAGGGGTGCTCGAAACCTGCTAATATGATAAAACGGCTGTACTTACCAATGCACTAATGTGATTAAATAAATTGCTTATTAATTCATTGCATATTTCCTGCTGTTATTCCTTGTTCGATTATATACCTGTTGTGAGCACACCCTCGATTTCATTACATCTTGACCTGACCTTGCTACACATGATATATATATACCGATGCACCGGACATGGTACCTTTTGCTATCGACTTGACCTGATGTACCATGACCTGACCTGTTATCTGATCTCATGCCTAATGCCAACAAACCTGACATGGAGTCCTCATGGACCATTCCTGTTGTCTATCCAGACAAACCTGACCTGTTACCTGATCCTGTGTTGGCATTAGTCCGTGACTACTGAATACCTGACCTGACACATATAACCTGGGGGTATGGGGAAATCAAAAGGGTAATCTAAAGTGTAACTTAAAAGGGTATTACTTGATCCGTGGTCCCGGGGGGTAACGGGACAGAGCCATTCGTGACTCTTACATTTCCTGATCCGTGGTCCCGGGGGGCAACGGGACAGAACCATTATTGGTTCCCATCTTCCTGATCCGTGGTCCCGGGGGGTAACGGGACATATCCTTTGAGTTACATGGAGGATTACTCGAATTGATTTCAAAGACTTTAGAATAGAAACCCGATAGAACAGTTTAGTTACCCACTGCACACTACCCTGCACTGCTTGTTTCATACTATTGCTTTATTCACGTTTATTTCTGCATTGCCTATTACCATGTTCATATTATATTATTGGTTGACATGACGCGCTGACGTCTGGGTTTTGCATGGCCCAGATTCTTTACCACTGTCGCTGACCGAGCAGGAGTACTTCAGCCAGCAGGCTGATTTGTGAGTTCTGTAGTGATTAGTTTATTTCCTGCATTTTATTTCCAGATGTGAGCCCGCATTATGGGACGTACCTTTCTATCATTGTATTGGATCATTTGCTTCCGCACTTATTTATTATTGACTCTTGTTATTCTGGATTTGGACATGTGTTAGATAGTTTTTATCTTGTTCTTGATATCTCTACAGCCGTAATGTGACTGTGGATGGATACTTCCTACCCACAGGTAGCATGGTTGGCTATGTCACGTGCCCAACCTTGCGTATTCTGGAAAGCGGGGCGTGACATGGTTCTTTTGGTATCAGAGCCATAGGATAGTCGGGTTGATTCTTTTGTAGTTGGGTATTGTACCCAATACACGAATCAGAATACCCGTGTTTAGGAAACATGTCCTGCCACCTTGACCGTTTTACCATTCTTGAATCACATTCTTCCTGATTATATCTTTTACGATGTGTAAACTTCCTTTGCATATCGATTCGAAAACCTGATTTCTTGTTATCTCTAGGACTTAGACGACTTGGGTGGAGTTAAGTAATTGTGGCTATGATACCGCGGCATAGTTACAATACGGTACTCTATTTAAGTATCTTGGAGTTCTAGCCTTGATCTATATTCAGAATCTATCATGCTAATGTTGGGTGTTTTGAGTTCAGGATTATGGCAAGTAAGAATGTGAAGACGTACCAGAGGCGTGTGGACGAAGCCGCCATGCTTGGAGTGATAAGAGGAATGCTGGAAAATCAGAAGAGGCATTTTGAGCTGATCCAGCAGCAAGCGGACTCATTTCGGGAAGGTTTGCAGATCGTCAGCAGTCTGTGAGCAATGTTGGAGCTAAACCAGTTGACCGAGTAGGGAACGTGGCAGATTTCAGACGTTTAGGTCCTACTACTTTCACTGGTTTGGAGGAGCCGTTACCAGCTGAGCAGTGGCTAGTTGACACGGAGAATTCGCTGATTGCGGCACAGATTCCAGAGGACAAAAGAGTTGATGTGGTACGCATTCAGTTAGTGGACTACGCCTGAGAGTGGTGGCTTGTGGAGGAGACCCGCTTGCCCAAGCCGATCAAGTGGGTGGATTTCTCTAAGAGTTTCCTGGAGAAATTCTTCCCGCGGACTGCACGGGAGGAAATGGAAGAGAAGTTCATCGGACTAAGGCAGAATGGAGCACCCGTGGACGTGCATGCAACAGAATGGACGAGACTCAGTAGTTTCGCTGGACCTTTCGCGGCCAACGATGCAGACAGCAGTTGCGGTAAGGAAACAGTTCTGTAGGGCCGGTCGAGTTTAGGGCTAGGCCGACAAACAGTGTTCTTGCAGCTATGGAAGTTGATGGTTGTGAAGAACCGGTGGTAGTTCGCGATTTCATGGACGTAGTAAAGATATATCGGGCTTACCGCCGAAGCGAGACGTGGAGTTCGCGATTGACCTTATTCCTGGTGCAGCGCCAGTATCTAAAGCTTATTACCCAATGGCACCAGTGGAATTGGAAGAAGTTAAGAAGCAAGTTGGTGAATTGCTTGAGAAGGGTTGGATTCGAAGCATCAACTCGCCTTGGGGAGCTCCAGTTCTTCTAGTAAAGAAGAAGGATGGCACGAGAAGGATGTGCATCGACTATCGAGAATTAAACCGGGTGACTATTAAGAACAAGTACCCGATCCCTCGCATTGGAGAACTTTTTGAGCAGCTTAGTGGCGCGAGGGTATTCTCGAAACTGGATTTGCGATCCGGATATCATCAGGTCCGAGTGAAAGCAGAAGATATTTGCAAGACGGCATTTCGAACTCGGTATGGGCATTTCGAGTATCTAGTGATGCCCTTCGGAGTAACGAATGCGCCGGCAATATTCATGGATTTGATGAACCGAATCTTTTCACCTTTCTTGGACCAGTTTATTGTGGTATTCATTGACGACATTCTGGTTTACTCGAAGAGTTCGGAAGAGCATGCTGAGCATTTGAAGATCGCACTGCAGACACTGAGGCAAGAGAAATTGTATGCGAAGATGAGCAAGTGCGAATTTTGGCTGGAAGAAGTGAAGTTTCTGGGGCATGTTGTGTCGGGCGATGGAATCGCCGTCGATCCCGAAAAGATTGCAGCAGTTCGAGATTGGCCTATTCCAAGAAATGTGGCTGAGGTAAGAAGTTTCCTTGGTTTAGCCGGATACTATAGGAGATTTGTGGAGAACTTCGCTCGTTTGGCGGAACCGTTGACCAAGCTTACGCGCAAGGAAGTACCATTTGTTTGGACGGATAAGTGTGCATTGGCTTTCGAGACGTTGAAGCAGAAGTTGATAACCGCCCCTATCCTGACCGTACCAGACAATTCCGGAGGACTGGTGATTCACAGCGACGCATCTGGAAAAGGATTGGGATGTGTTTTAATGCAGAATGGGAAGGTCGTAGCTTACGCATCAAGACAACTAAAGACCCATGAGAAGAATTATCCGACTCATGACTTGGAGCTTGCGGCTGTGATCTTCGCCTTGAAGATTTGGAGACACTACCTTTTGGGTGAGAGAGTCGAAGTTTTACAGATCACAAGAGTTTGAAGTATGTGTTCACTCAGAAGGAGTTGAACATGAGGCAGCGTAGATGGTTAGAGCTGATGGCCGACTACGACCTTGATCTTAAGTACCATCCGGGAAAAGTTAACGTCGTGCCGGATGCGCTTAGTCGGTTACCAGCGATTCAAGTATTGACTGCGCAGAGGGAGATCATTGCGGATTTTCGAAGATTTGAGTTGGAGGTTGTGCTACCACATTCTACGGGACAGTTGATGCAGTTGCAAGTACAGTCGTCCTTGGTTGAGAAGATTAAAGCGGCACAATCGCAGGATCCTAGACTGCAAAGGTTTCGAGAGCAGGTTGAAGCTGGACTACGAACCGATTTACTGGTCCACGAAGATGGTTCGTTAAGGTATGGTAGCCGTGTGTGTGCGCCAAAGGGGGATGTGCGTGAAGAGCTTATGAAGGAGGCACACAGTTCAGCTTACTCTGTACATCCAGGAGGTACAAAGATGTACCGAGATATTCGACAGCATTTCTGGTGGGAAGGCATGAAACGGGAGATCGCTCGCTTCGTGGCTAAGTGCTTGGTATGTCAGCAAGTCAAGGCTGAACATCAAAGGGTGGCTGGTTTGTTGCAATCACTTCCTATTCCTCAGTGGAAGTGGGAACACATAACCATGGATTTCGTGACGGCTTTACCGCGGAGTCCAAAGGGCAACAATGCAGTATGGGTGATTGTCGATCGGTTGACCAAGGCAGCTCACTTTATTCCTTTTCGGGTTGGTCAATCGACGGAGACTTTGGCAGAGCGGTACATGCAGGAGATTGTAAGATTGCATGGCGTACCGGTGAGCATCGTGTCCGATCGGGACACTCGGTTCTTATCACACTTCTGGAGGAGTTTACAGGAAAGTTTGGGGACTCGATTGAAGTTTAGCACAGCTTATCATCCTCAAACTGATGGTCAGTCGGAGAGAACGATCCAAACTCTTGAAGATATGTTGAGAGCATGCATGTTGGACTTCAAGGGTTCTTGGGAGGATCACCTACACTTGGTGGAGTTTTCTTACAACAATAGTTTCCAAGCGACTATTCAGATGGCTCCGTTTGAAGCTTTATATGGTCGTAAGTGCCGTTCACCTGTTTGTTGGGATGATGTTGGTGAACGAAGATTACTAGGACCAGATTTGGTGGTACAGACAGTCGAGAAGGTGAATACAATCAGGAAGCATATGAAGGCAGCTCAAGACAGACAGAAAAGTTGGGCTGACACGTCAAGAAGACCTCTAAAGTTCGCCGTGGGTGATTTGGTATTCTTGAAGATATCACCGACTAGAGGAGTGATTCGTTTTGGGAGTCGGGGAAAGCTTAGTCCTCGATTCGTTGGACCCTTCGAGATATTGGAGCGTGTTGGAGAGGTAGCGTACCGTTTGGCGTTACCACAGTCCTTGGCAGGTGTGCACGATGTGTTTCATGTATCTCAACTACGAAGGTATGTTCGAGATGAAACCCACGTCTTGGATCATTCGTGTCACGCCCCGCTTCCCAGAGTACGCAAGACTGGGCACATAACATAGCCAACCATGCTTCCTGTGGGTAGGAAGTATCCATCCACAGTCACATTACGGTTGTAGAGATATCAAGAACAATATAAATAAACTAATCTAACACATGTCCAAATCCATAATAACAAGAGTCAATAAACAATAAGTGCGGAAGCAAATAATCCAATACAATAAATAAACAGTACGTCCCATAATGCGGGCTCACATCTGGAATGAAATGAAATAAATAGACTAAACACTAAGGAACTCACAGTTCAGCCTGCTGGCTGAAGTACTCCTGCTCGGTCGTCGACAGTGGTAAGGAATCCGGGCCATGCAAAACCCAGACGTCAGCGCGTCATGTCAACCAAATAATATAATAAAAACATGGTAATAAGCAATGCAGGTATGAACATGAATAAAGCAGTGCTAAGAAATAACAGTGCAGGGTAATGTGCAGTGGTAACTAAACTGTCCTATCAGGTTTCTACTCTATAGTCTTTGAAATCAATTGGTGACTCGTCGATGTAACTCAATAGTATCCCGTGCGTGCCCGGGACCACGGTCAAGATTCTCGGGGCTGAATCCGAGACGTGCCGCTAGGCAGTAATAGGTAGCAGGATGGGCGAGTGATGTCAGCATCATCACTCCGGGGCTGGCCAAGCCCGTAAGACTGATCAGAACAGATATCGAACTGTTGAGTTACAAGTCGGTTTCACCTTTGATTTCCCCATACCCCCAAGTTATGTATGTCAGGTCAGGTATTCAGTAATCAAGGACTAATGCCAACACAGGATCAGGTAAAAGCAGGTTTGTCTGGATAGACAACAGGAATGGTCCATGAGGACCCCAAGTCAGGTTTGTTGGCATTAGGCATGAGATCAGGTAACAGGTCAGGTCATGTTTCAACAGGTTGAGTCGGTATGTATGTATGTGTCATGTGCAGCAGAGTCAGGTCAATATGTAATGTGATCGAGTGTGTGCTCTCAACAGGTATACAATCGAATAAGTAACAGCAGCAAGAATTTAAAGTAAAAGCACTAATAGTCATTTAATCCCAATGGTACATGATTATGATGCAGTTGTATTATACTAATAGGTTCGAGCACCCTTGGGGTGCAATAATCACAGGGTAAAACAATATTAATAACAGGAAGCAATGAAGCTATTAAAACTAAAGCATGGATAATAGTCACATGGATGATTTAGCAAATTAAGCAAGTACATTCTAATTGGTTTAGTTTGTTAAATCATGGATTTATAGCATACCACTTAATTTCACGAAGCTACTATACTGATTTAATGTTAAAGAGAAATGCAACCGTCAATTCTAGCCATACTGTACTATCGATATCACCATCACTGTGTTGTTGTATTATATAATATAATATTCAAATGCATAGCAAGACTCGATCTTGTATGCTAGCATGTTAGAGCAAGTATTCGGATACTTGCCTCGACGGTTTCGCAAACCGGAAAACACGGATGCAATGTCGGCGGAAACTACGAGACGGATGCACGGGCCACGGATCGAGTCCAAACAGCGAACAGCGGGACCACACGGACCAGAGTACTTCGCTGGAGAGTCGTGTCCAGTCGACGGTACGGCCGGAATCCGGCGAAATGTCAAAACAGCGACAAGTTAGCAAAATACGATACACGTAAACAAAAGACCAGCGAGGGGGTTTAACACGAATGGAAAGCTAAAGGGATGCTTACAGGGAAGAACCAGGGCAACCACGACGGGCTCGACGGCGAGGGGCGCGCCGGCGGCGAACAGGGAAACGCGGCTGGCTGAAAGTGGCTGGAGTTCGCTGGAATGGGATGGTGCTGCGCGTAGGGGAGGTCCTGGCCTGATCTGGATCGTAGGGGGAAAGAAGAGGTGGTCGTCGGTGTGCTGACGATGACGAGGGGGTCGACGGTGTCCCTTTTCCGGCGAACCAGAGGGTTAGGTGATGGGGGTTGGGCTCGGGTTGGTGGTGGTCCGGCGAGGGGAGGAGGAAGAAGACGACGAGGTCGGGACGAGGATGAAGGGAGGAAGGCCTTGGCGTCGTCGGCGATGGGAGGCGGCGGCGACGGCGGCCACTGCCTGCTGGTGGTGGCGTCGGGGTTGGGTCGCAGGCGCTGAAGGGGGAGAGGAGGAGGAAGGGATGCTGTCGAGGCCGAGGAGGCGAGGAAGACGGTGGTGGTAGTGTTGTCGCGGGGAGATCGGCGGCGACGGCTCGTTGTGACTCGGGTTAGGGTTCTGGCGAAAGTTTTTCTCGTGGAGAGAAAGATGAACAGTAGGGCTTATATAATAGATAGAGAGAGAGAGAGGTTGTTACAGAGAGAGAGAGAGAGAGAGAGAGAGATTGTTAGAGATAGAGAGAGATTGAGAAACGGAGAGAGAGAGAGGATAGGGGGCCCACGAGGGATTTAAATCCCTCGTGATTGGCTGGAAGGGTACGGGAGTTTAGAAAGGAAATTTTAAAAGATTTTTATAAAAGATTTTAACGTTAAAATATAACAGTTTAAATACTTTATAGTTTTAAAATATATTTAATTAAATGGGCTTTTCGGTGCTAAATGAAACATTTCCAAATCGCGTCCGGGTTGCGCCCAAATGTTTCAAATTCAAATTATAGGATTTTAAGCGGGTTCCAAATTTTGAAAAGGGGTGTTTAATGATTAAAATGCATGCCCCCAAGTCGGACACTTGCACGCGCGCGTAGACGTCCAAACTTGCCCGTTTCGCCGAACGGGACGAAATCTCGACGCGCGGACGCTACCACGCGACTAGTGGCGACGAGTAGGCCAACATGGATATTTTTAATTTCATTTTAGTTGTTAAAATTTGTTATATGCCAAAATGACTTAGCCGGTTAAAATTTAGCAATAACCACCAAACAATCAGGATAATTGGAATGAGCAATGTATAACACTCAACCAGTAATAGAAATAGTACTATTGGGCTCGGGTGTTACATCATACCCAACTACAAAAAGAATTTCGTCCTCGAAATTCCAAGAATACAAGATAGCTAACTACAGGAAAAGGTGAGGAAATTTCTGCCGGATCTCGTCTTCTCGCTCCCAAGTGGATTCTCCATGCAATCGATTACCCCAAGAAACTAGCACAAGAGGGATAACTTTGTTCTTAAGAACCTTTTCTCTTCGATCCTTGATTTCAACTGGTCGCTCATCAAAAGTTAGGTCCTCCCGTACAGTCAACTCCGAATGATCCAAGACGTGAGTCTCATCTCTGACATATCTCCGTAGTTGAGACACATGAAACACATCGTGCACTCCTGCCAATGACTGTGGTAACGCCAAACGGTACGCTACCTCCCCAACACGCTCCAATATCTCGAAGGGTCCAACGAATCGAGGGCTAAGCTTTCCCCGACTCCCAAAGCGAATCACCCCTCTAGTCGGTGATATCTTCAGGAATACCAAATCACCCACGGCGAACTCTAGAGGTCTTCTTGACGTGTCAGCCCAACTTTTCTGTCTGTCTTGAGCTGCCTTCATATGCTTCCTGATTGTATTCACCTTCTCGACTGTCTGTACCACCAAATCTGGTCCTAGTAATCTTCGTTCACCAACGTCATCCCAACAAACGGGTGAACGGCACTTACGACCATACAACGCTTCAAACGGAGCCATCTGAATAGTCGCTTGGAAGCTATTGTTGTACGAAAACTCCACCAGGTGTAGATGATCCTCCCAAGAACCTTTGAAGTCCAACATGCATGCTCTCAACATATCTTCAAGGGTCTGGATCGTTCTCTCCGATTGTCCATCAGTCTGAGGATGATAAGCTGTGCTAAACTTCAATCGAGTCCCCAAACTTTCTTGTAAACTCCTCCAGAAGTGCGACAAGAACCGAGTGTCCCGATCGGACACGATGCTCACCGGTACTCCATGCAATCTTACAATCTCCTGCATGTACCGCTCTGCCAAAGTCTCCGTCGATTGACCAACCCGAAAAGGAATAAAGTGAGCTGCCTTGGTCAACCGATCGACAATCACCCATACTGCATTGTTGCCCTTTGGACTCCGCGGTAAAGCCGTCACGAAATCCATGGTTATATGTTCCCACTTCCACTGAGGAATCGGAAGTGGTTGCAACAAACCAGCAACTCTTTGGTGTTCAGCCTTGACTTGCTGACACACCAAACACTTAGCCACGAAGCGAGCAATCTCCCGTTTCATACCTTCCCACCAGAAGTGCTGTCGAATATCTCGGTACATCTTTGTCCCTCCTGGATGTACAGAGTAAGCTGAACTGTGTGCCTCCTTCATAAGCTCTTCACGCACATCCCCTTTTGGCACACACACACGGCTACCATACCTCAACGAACCGTCTTCGTGGATCAGTAAATCGGTTCGTAGTCCGGCTTCAACCTGCTCTCGAAACTTTTGCAGTCTAGGATCCTGCGATTGTGACGCTTTAATCTTCTCAACTAAGGACGACTGTACTTGCAACTGCATCAACTGTCCCATAGCATGTGGTAGCACAACCTCCAAGTCAAATCTCTGAAAATCCGCAATGATCTCCCTTTGTGCGGTCAATACCTGAATTGCTGGTAACCGACTTAGCGCATCTGGCACGACGTTAACTTTTCCCGGATGGTACTTAAGATCAAGGTCGTAGTCGGCCATCAGCTCCAACCATCTGCGTTGCCTCATGTTCAACTCCTTCTGAGTGAACACATATTTCAAACTCTTGTGATCTGTAAAGACTTCGACTCTCTCGCCCAAAAGGTAGTGTCTCCAAATTTTCAAGGCGAAGATCACGGCCGCAAGCTCTAAGTCATGAGTCGGATAATTCTTCTCATGAGTCTTCAGTTGTCTCGATGCGTAAGCGACGACTTTCCCATTCTGCATCAAAACACATCCCAATCCTTTTCCGGATGCGTCGCTGTGAATCACCAGTCCTCCTGAATTATCTGGTACGGTCAGGATCGGGGCGGTTATCAACTTCTGCTTCAACGTCTCGAAGGCCAATGCACATCCATCCGTCCAAACAAACGGTACCTCCTTGCGCGTAAGCTTGGTTAACGGCTCTGCCAAACGAGCGAAGTTCTCCACAAATCTCCTGTAGTATCCGGCGAGTCCAAGAAAACTTCTTATCTCCGCAGCATTCTTTGGAGTTGGCCAATCTCGAACTGCTGCAATCTTCTCGGGATCAACGGCGATTCCATCGCCCGACACAACATGTCCCAGAAATTTCACTTCTTCCAGCCAGAATTCGCACTTACTCATCTTCGCATACAATTTTTCCTGTCTCAGCGTCTGCAGTGCGATCTTTAAATGCTCAGCATGCTCCTCCGGACTCTTCGAGTATACCAGAATATCGTCAATGAATACCACAATAAACTGGTCCAAGAATGGTGAAAAGACCCTGTTCATCAGATCCATGAATATTGCCGGCGCATTAGTCACTCCGAAGGGCATCACCAAATACTCGAAATGTCCATATCGAGTTCGAAATGCCGTCTTGCAAATGTCTTCTGCTTTTACTCGGACCTGATGATATCCTGATCGCAAATCCAGTTTCGAGAATACCCTCGCGCCACTAAGCTGCTTAAAAAGTTCTCCAATGCGAGGGATCGGGTACTTGTTCTTAATAGTCACCCGGTTCAATTCTCGATAATCAATGCACATCCTTCTCGTGCCATCCTTCTTCTTTACTAAAAGAACTGGAGCTCCCCATGGTGAGTTGCTGCTTCGAATCCATCCCTTCTCAAGTAATTCGCCAACTTGTTTCTTAACTTCTTCTAATTCCACTGGTGCCATCGGATAATAAGATTTTGATACTGGCGCTGCACCAGGAATAAGGTCAATCGCGAACTCCACATCTCGCTTCGGCGGTAAGCCCGAAATATCTGCAAATACATCCATAAAGTCGCGAACAACTGCCGGCTCTTCCTTACTATCAACTTCCATTGCTGCAAGAACACTGCGTGTCGGCCTAGCCCTGAACTCGACTGGCCCGACAGAACTGCTTCCCCCAGTGAAGGTAAACTCAGGGTGTCCGGGAATCTGGAAAATTACCTCTCTTGCCCTACAGTCGATGTGGGCGTGGAAAGTGCCAAGAAAATCCATTCCCAAGACAACTTCATAGCTGCCCGTATCAATCACCAAGAAATCTGCAAAGAGCTCCCGTCCGCAAACAACAACTGCACAATCCCTACACTCCTTACTAGCTATGATTTTCCCATTCCCAGTGTGTATGTCCCAAAAACTAGACAGGGTCGTGCAGGTAATCGAGTGTGTAGTTATAAATTTGGACGACATAAAACAGTGGGATGCTCCGGAATCAAATAATGCCAATGCGGGAAAACCATGAACGAGTAAAGTACCTGAAACCACTTCCCCTGATGCCTTAGCTTCCTCAGCTGTCAACGTGAAAGCTCGAGCCTGATTTGGTCCTTGAGTCAGCTGTTTCTGCCCTTGGAACGGTCTCTGCGGAGGCTTCTGTATATCATCTCTCGTGCGAAGCTTCGACGGACAGGCACCAACTGCGTGATCGGCCGCTCCACAAACCAGGCAAAGTCCCAGTCTTCTTCGACAATCCTTCTGCACGTGCCCAGGTAAACGGCAGTAGTCACAAATCACGCTCTTCCTTCGATCAATGATCACAGGCTTCTTCATTGGTGCTACACCTCGACGGTCCACTGGAATACCTCTGCGCCCATGATCTCGGTTAGGTACAAATGTGGGCTTTCTGGCCGCAACTGCTGTCTGCTGTAGGTTCCCTTTCATTCCCGACAAACTCTGCTGCTCTTTGGCTGCCGTAAGAACCTGCGAGAAAGTGGTCAAGCCCAGGGAGACAATCTGCCTCTGGATGTCCACATCCAAACTGCGCAAGAACCTTCGCGTCCTGTCTGCCTCCTTGGCGACTAAGGGTCCAGCGAAGCGGCTGAGTCTCGTCTATTCCGCTGCATGTACATCCACAGCTGCTCCATTTTGTCTCAGCCCAATAAATTTCTCTTCCATTTCCTCCCGTGCAGTCCGCGGGAAGAACTTCTCCAGGAAACTTTTAGAGAAATCCGCCCAACTGATTGGCTTGGGCAAGCGGGTCTCCTCCACAAGCCACCACTCTCGGGCGTAATCCACCAGCTGAATGCGCACCACATCAACTTTCTTGTCTTCTGGGATCTGTGCCGCAATCAGTAAATTTTCCGTGTCCACTAGCCACTGCTCGGCTGGCAACGGCTCCTCCAGACCAGTGAAAGTAGTAGGACCCAACCGTCTGAAATCTGCCACGGTCCCTACTCGGTCAACTGGCTTCGCTACAGCGGTGTTTACAGACTGCCGAATAGCCTACATACCTTCTTGAAATGAATCGGCTTGCTGCTGGATCATCTCAGTTTGCCTCTTTTGATTCTCCAACATCCCACGTATTACTCCTAACATGGCGGCTTCATCCACGCGCCTCTGATATGTCTTGAAATTCTTATCTGCCATGGTCCTGAAATCAAAACAAACAACATTAGCATGATGATAGATTCAATATATAAATCAAGGCTAGAACTCCAAGATACTTAAATAGAGTACCGCATTGTAGCTATGCCGTGGTATCATAGCCGCAATTACTTAACTCCACCCAAGTCGCCTAAGTCCTAGAGATAACAAGAAATTAGGTTTTCGAGTTGACAATGCAAAGTAAGTTTGCATGTCGACATGATCCGGAAGAATGATTCAAGGATGGTAAAACGGTCAAGGTGGCAGGACATGTTTCCTAATCACGGGTATTCTGATTCGTGTATCGGGTACAATACCCAACTACAAAGAATCAACCCAACTAACCTATGGCTCTGATACCAAAAGAACCATGTCACGCCCCGCTTCCCAGAGTACGCAAGACTGGGCACGTAACATAGCCAACCGTGCTACCTGTGGGTAGGAAGAATCCATCCACAGTCACATTACGGTTGTAGAGATATCAAGAACAATATAAATAAACTAATCTAACACATGTCCAAATCCATAATAACAAGAGTCAATAAACAATAAGTGCGGAAGCAAATGATCCAATACAATAAATAAACAGTACGTCCCATAATGCGGGCTCACATCTGGAATGAAATGAAATAAATAGACTAAACACTAAGGAACTCACAGTTCAGCCTGCTGGCTGAAGTACTCCTGCTCGGTCGTCGACAGTGGTAAGGAATCTAGGCCATGCAAAACCCAGACGTCAGCGCGTCATGTCAACCAAATAATATAATAAAAACATGGTAATAAGCAATGCAGGTATGAACATGAATAAAGCAGTGCTAAGAAATAACAGTGCAGGGTAATGTGCAGTGGTAACTAAACTGTCCTATCAGGTTTCTACTCTATAGTCTTTGAAATCAATTGGTGACTCGTCGATGTAACTCAATAGTATCCCGTGCGTGCCCGGGACCACGGTCAAGATTCTCGGGGCTGAATCCGAGACGTGCCGCTAGGCAGTAATAGGTAGCAGGATGGGCGAGTGATGTCAGCATCATCACTCCGGGGCTGGCCAAGCCCGTAAGACTGATCAGAACAGATATCGAACTGTTGAGTTACAAGTCGGTTTCACCTTTGATTTCCCCATACCCCCAAGTTATGTATGTCAGGTCAGGTATTCAGTAATCAAGGACTAATGCCAACACAGGATCAGGTAAAAGCAGGTTTGTCTGGATAGACAACAGGAATGGTCTATGAGGACCCCAAGTCAGGTTTGTTGGCATTAGGCATGAGATCAGGTAACAGGTCAGGTCATGTTTCAACAGGTTGAGTCGGTATGTATGTATGTGTCATGTGCAGCAGAGTCAGGTCAATATGTAATGTGATCGAGTGTGTGCTCTCAACAGGTATACAATCGAATAAGTAACAGCAGCAAGAATTTAAAGTAAAAGCACTAATAGTCATTTAATCCCAATGGTACATGATTATGATGCAGTTGTATTATACTAATAGGTTCGAGCACCCTTGGGGTGCAATAATCACAGGGTAAAACAATATTAATAACAGGAAGCAATGAAGCTATTAAAACTAAAGCATGGATAATAGTCACATGGATGATTTAGCAAATTAAGCAAGTACATTCTAATTGGTTTAGTTTGTTAAATCATGGATTTATAGCATACCACTTAATTTCACGAAGCTACTATACTGATTTAATGTTAAAGAGAAATGCAACCGTCAATTCTAGCCATACTGTACTATCGATATCACCATCACTGTGTTGTTGTATTATATAATATAATATTCAAATGCATAGCAAGACTCGATCTTGTATGCTAGCATGTTAGAGCAAGTATTCGGATACTTGCCTCGACGGTTTCGCAAACCGGAAAACACGGATGCAATGTCGGCGGAAACCACGAGACGGATGCACGGGCCACGGATCGAGTCCAAACAGCGAACAGCGGGACCACACGGACCAGAGTACTTCGCTGGAGAGTCGTGTCCAGTCGACGGTACGGCCGGAATCCGGCGAAATGTCAAAACAGCGACAAGTTAGCAAAATACGATACACGTAAACAAAAGACCAGCGAGGGGGTTTAACACGAATGGAAAGCTAAAGGGATGCTTACAGGGAAGAACCAGGGCAACCACGACGGGCTCGACGGCGAGGGGCGCGCCGGCGGCGAACAGGGAAACGCGGCTGGCTGAAAGTGGCTGGAGTTCGCTGGAATGGGATGGTGCTGCGCGTAGGGGAGGTCCTGGCCTGATCTGGATCGTAGGGGGAAAGAAGAGGTGGTCGTCGGTGTGCTGACGATGACGAGGGGGTCGACGGTGTCCCTTTTCCGGCGAACCAGAGGGTTAGGTGATGGGGGTTGGGCTCGGGTTGGTGGTGGTCCGGCGAGGGGAGGAGGAAGAAGACGACGAGGTCGGGACGAGGATGAAGGGAGGAAGGCCTTGGCGTCGTCGGCGATGGGAGGCGGCGGCGACGGCGGCCACTGCCTGCTGGTGGTGGCGTCGGGGTTGGGTCGCAGGCGCTGAAGGGGGGAGAGGAGGAGGAAGGGATGCTGTCGAGGCCGAGGAGGCGAGGAAGACGGTGGTGGTAGTGTTGTCGCGGGGAGATCGGCGGCGACGGCTCGTTGTGACTCGGGTTAGGGTTCTGGCGAAAGTTTTTCTCGTGGAGAGAAAGATGAACAGTAGGGCTTATATAATAGATAGAGAGAGAGAGAGGTTGTTACAGAGAGAGAGAGAGAGAGAGAGAGATTGTTAGAGATAGAGAGAGATTGAGAAACGGAGAGAGAGAGAGGATAGGGGGCCCACGAGGGATTTAAATCCCTCGTGATTGGCTGGAAGGGTACGGGAGTTTAGAAAGGAAATTTTAAAAGATTTTTATAAAAGATTTTAACGTTAAAATATAACAGTTTAAATACTTTATAGTTTTAAAATATATTTAATTAAATGGGCTTTTCGGTGCTAAATGAAACATTTCCAAATCGCGCCCGGGTTGCGCCCAAATGTTTCAAATTCAAATTATAGGATTTTAAGCGGGTTCCAAATTTTGAAAAGGGGTGTTTAATGATTAAAATGCATGCCCCCAAGTCGGACACTTGCACGCGCGCGTAGACGTCCAAACTTACCCGTTTCGCCGAACGGGACGAAATCTCGACGCGCGGACGCTACCACGCGATTAATGGCGACGAGTAGGCCAACATGGATATTTTTAATTTCATTTTAGGTGTTAAAATTTGTTATATGCCAAAATGACTTAGCCGGTTAAAATTTAGCAATAACCACCAAACAATCAGGATAATTGGAATGAGCAATGTATAACACTCAACCAGTAATAGAAATAGTACTATTGGGCTCGGGTGTTACAATTCGGAGTCAACTGTACGGGAGGACCTAACTTTTGAGGAGCGACCAGTTGAAATCAAGGATCGAAGGGAAAAAGTTCTTAAGAACAAGGTTATCCCCCTCGTGCTAGTTTCTTGGGGTAATCGATCGCATGGAGAATCCACTTGGGAGCGAGAAGACGAGATCCGGCAGAAGTTCCCTCACCTTTTCCCGTAGTTTTTTTATCTTGTGTTCTTGGAATTTCGAGGACGAAATTCTTTTGTAATTGGGTATGATGTAACACCCGAGCCCAATACTACTATTTCTGTTACTGGTTGGGTGTTCGACATTGCCCATTTCATTTATCTTGCTTGTTTGGTTCTTATTGCAAAATTTTAACCGGCTAAGTCAGTTTTGCATATAACAAATTTTAACACCTAAAGTAAAGTTAAAAATATCTATATTGGCTTATTCGACACCCCTAGCCGCGTGGTAGCGTCCGCGCGTCGAGTTTTCATCCCGTTCGGTGAAACGGGCGAGTTTGGACGGCTACGCGCGCGTGCAAGTGTCCGACTTGGGGGCATGCTTTTTAATCCTAAAACACTTCATTTTAAAATTTGGAACCCGCTTAAAATCCTATTATTTAAATTTCAAATTTTTGGGCGCAACCCGGGCGCGATTTGGAAATGTTTCATTTAGCGCCAAAATCTCAATTTAATAAAATATTCTAAAACTATAAAATATATTCATAACCTTATACTGTTATATATATAAATCATTTAAATCTTTTATTAATCTTCCTTAACAAACGCCCTGGCCAATCACGAGGGGTTTAAACCTCGTGGGCCCCGCCTCCATCCCTCTCTCTACCTCTCTATCTCTCCTCAATCTTTCCCTGTCTCTATCTCTCTCTTCCTCACATCTCTCTCTCTCTAACTCTCTCTCTCTCTCTATCCCCTATATATATCTCGCAGCCTCGTCTTCACCATTCTTCACGAGAAACCATCACGAGAAACCCCATCGGAACCCTAGCCCAGCCGCCGTCGCCGCCGCAGCCCAACGCCGACGCCACCATCGTCCTCGTCTCAACCTCACCTCATTCCTCCTCTCCCCACGTCCCGTGCACCCACACCGTAGCCGTAGCCACCTGCACCCGCCGTGCTCGCCGTCGCCGCCGCACCTCGTCTCCGACAACGCCAGCATCTCCCCCTTCGTCCCTCTTCCCGACCTCGACACCTTCCTCCTCCTCCCGAGTGCCCGGCGCCGCAACAGAACCCAACAGCAACCCTAGCACCTTTTCCGGTTGGCCGGAACGCCGCCGTCGACCCTCGTCGTCGTCTCCTGCGCCACCACCGACCACCTCCTCTTCACCTGCAACCCAAACCCGGCCCTTTCCTCTCCCTCCTCACCGTCTCTCCTCCTCCAGCAACCTGCAGCCGAGTCTGCCGCCGTCGCTTCCTCGCCGGCGCCCCATCGCCGTCGACCCCGTCGCTGTTGCAACCCTTGCAATCCCAGTAAGCCTCCCTTCACTTTCCCCCTTCCTTTTTCCCCTCGCTGGTTGATCTTTGTCCGTGCGTAGTATTGCTAACTTTTGTCGCTGTTTGGTGTTTCGCCGGAATCCGGCCGTGCCGACGACTTGACCCGACATTCCAGCAAGGTACCCCGGTCCGCGTGGTCCCACTGTTCGTTGTTTGGATTCGATCCGTGAACAGTGCGTCCGTCGCGTGTTTTTCCGCCGACGCTACGTCCGTTTTTCCCGGTTCGCGAACCGTCGAGGCAAGTATCACTTGCTACATGCTATGCTATACATTTAAATGTGTTTTGACTCATTAAACTTGCAAAATTTAACTAGGTATAGCTATTTTATCATTTGGACGCAATATGACTTATATCATGATACAGTTAACCTAGAATCACATTTGCCACTTTAACCCTAATAACGAAGTTACCCGTTAATCACATTTTACCGTCTAAAGGACGGTAGCCGTACACATGTAGCTCTATTTCTTTCTGATATTGATATAACGGTATTGCACCGTCATGCGATCTATGGCACCGCAAGGGGTGCTCGAAACCTGCTAATATGATAAAACGGCTGTACTTACCAATGCACTAATGTGATTAAATAAATTGCTTATTAATTCATTGCATATTTCCTGCTGTTATTCCTTGTTCGATTATATACCTGTTGTGAGCACACCCTCGATTTCATTACATCTTGACCTGACTTTGCTACACATGATATATATATACCGATGCACCGGACATGGTACCCTTTGCTATCGACTTGACCTGATGTACCATGACCTGACCTGTTACCTGATCTCATGCCTAATGCCAACAAACCTGACATGGAGACCTCATGGACCATTCCTGTTGTCTATCCAGACAAACCTGACCTATTACCCGATCCTGTGTTGGCATTAGTCCGTGACTACTGAATACCTGACCTGACACATATAACCTGGGGGTATGGGGAAATCAAAAGGGTAATCTAAATTGTAACTTAAAAGGGTATTACTTGATCCGTGGTCCCGGGGGGTAACGGGACAGACCCATTCGTGACTCTTACATTTCCTGATCCGTGGTCCCGGGGGGCAACGGGACAGAACCATTATTGGTTCCCATCTTCCTGATCCGTGGTCCCGGGGGGTAACGGGACATATCCTTTGAGTTACATGGAGGATTATTCGAATTGTTTTCAAAGACTTTAGAATAGAAACCCGATAGAACAGTTTAGTTACCCACTGCACACTACCCTGCACTGCTTGTTTCATACTATTGCTTTATTCACGTTTATTTCTGCATTGCCTATTACCATGTTCATATTATATTATTGGTTGACATGACGCGCTGACGTCTGGGTTTTGCATGGCCCAGATTCTTTACCACTGTCGCTGACCGAGCAGGAGTACTTCAGCCAGCAGGCTGATTTG
Organism: Agapanthus africanus; assembly: GCA_030015575.1. Taxonomy (NCBI): domain Eukaryota; kingdom Viridiplantae; phylum Streptophyta; class Magnoliopsida; order Asparagales; family Amaryllidaceae; genus Agapanthus; species Agapanthus africanus. The sequence goes on from JASDDO010000016.1 coordinate 528,254,136, forward strand.
TGAGTTCTGTAGTGATTAGTTTATTTCCTGCATTTTATTTCCAGATGTGAGCCCGCATTATGGGACGTACCTTTCTATCATTGTATTGGATCATTTGCTTCCGCACTTATTTATTATTGACTCTTGTTATTCTGGATTTGGACATGTGTTAGATAGTTTTTATCTTGTTCTTGATATCTCTACAGCCGTAATGTGACTGTGGATGGATACTTCCTACCCACATGTAGCATGGTTGGCTATGTCACGTGCCCAACCTTGCGTACTTTGGGAAGCGGGTCGTGACAATGGGAATGATGGACCGAAACGTCCTTAAACTAATATTCGCCTCAAACTTGATGATAATGGACCGAAACGTTCCTAAAGTAGTGTGTCGCCTCAAACACGGCGCATCGAGCCAAATACGGCGATATCCTCCCTTGAGATCTATATTGCAATCGAAGTCCCAACGACGAGGGTTGCAACTCAAGTCCTGCCGGCTACACAGCTATTCCTGCGATGAAGCCATCCCCAAGTCCCACCGGCAAACAGATGGGTCATCTGCGGCGAAACTATTTTCGAGAGTTCCATCGTTCGTAAAAAAAAAGGTATGTACACAAGCGAAATATGCACAGATGAAAACCCGAAAGGGCGCCGTGAGTAAAGACAGAAGGAATGCCGGTGAGTTTGTGAAATCCCGAAAGGGCGCAATCTCGTTTAAAAAAAGAGAGGAAAAAAAGAAAAACGGTATGTCTACAAGCAAAATAGCCACGGATGAAAACCCGAAAGGGCGCTGTGAGTAAAAACAGCAGGACTGCCGGCGAGTTTGTGAAAACCCGAAAAGGGCGCAGACTTGTAAAATAAAAAAATTCATGTGCACTTACAAGGTCCTCTCGACCTTGTGAGGAGAAAATACCTGTGTGAGATCTTACGACCCACAAAAGAGCAACACTTAGGAATCCCCACGATTCCTATGGAGAAATTACACTTGTGAGATCCTCACGATTCGTAAGTAGAATTCCCCTATAAGATCCTCTCGACTCGTAGGGAGAAATACCTTTATGAGACCTTTACGGCTCATAAAGTCAAAAAGCCTTGGTCAACAGGATCCTAACCTTGTTTGCTAAGCCACCTTTGTTCAAATCGACAAAGGCAAATGATGAGTCGCTCATGGCAATATTCCAGTCGTAGCGATGCTGATGCATTCAAGTCCTCTCACGGCAAATGATGATTCGCTCTTAGCAATATTCCAGTCATAGCGATACTGATGCAAAATTGGTATCAGGACCCAAGTCCCCGACTCGCAACAAAATCAGCGAGCAAAAAAAATGCATATGAAATAGCTGAAATGATGGGGCAACTCGCAATAAAAATCAGCAAGCAAAAAATATATGCATATGAAACAGCCGAAATGTTTGGGCAACTCGCAATAAAAAATAGCGAGTAAAAAAAACGATATAGCCGAAATGATTGGGCACCGCGATAAATAGCCGAAATGATTGGGCAATCGCGACTTTCACGACATAAAAGCTGAAAAGACATAGCATCGCGGAAAGAAATAAAAAAAATGAAAATGAAACTTTTCTGTTCTGCTGGTAGGTCGACACTGACCCCTGTATACAATCCATGAGCACAAATGAAAGAAAGGGTACCATATTTTCCCACAACGCTCCGTCAAAAGGAGAGCCAGATCTTAATGACAACATGTACAGCCTAGAGCTCATCCCGACGTTCTTCTCATTCCGACAGGATGCCAGATGCAACGTCAACAAAGCTCCAAGGAGCCAAAACAAAAAAGGAGTGAAAATCCTAACTCTAGCTCGACGTGCTTTTCATGCCAGCAGGATGCAGACGCAACGTCAATAAGGATCCAAGGGTCAAATCAAAGTGGAGCGATGACATATTTCTAGCTCCAGATCTTGATAGCGATATCTACGGCCTAAAGATCGACTTGACGTGCTTCTCATGCCAGCAGGGTGCAGACGTGATGTCAACAAAGACCCAAGGGTCGAATAAAAAAAGGAGTGATGTCAAAATCTTAACTCCAGCTCGACATGTTTCTCATGCCAGCAGGATGTAGGCGCAACGTCATCAAAGACCCAAGGGTCAAACAAAAAAGGAGTAATGGCAAAACCCAGCTCCAGCTCGACGTTCCTTCTTGGTGCAGACGCGACGTTAACAAAGCTCCAAGGAGCCAAAACAAAAAAGGAGTGATGGCAAAATCCTAACTCCAGCTCGACGTGCTTCTCATACCAGCAGAATGCAGACGCAACGTCAATAAGGACCCAATGACCAAATCAAAGTGGAGCGATGGTATATTCCTACCTCCAGATCTTGACGGCGACATTTACAGCCTAGAGATCGACTTGACGTGCTTCTCATGCCAGCAGGGTGCAGACGCGACGTCAACAAAGATCCAAGGGTCGAATAAAAAAGGAGTGATGTCAAAATCCTACCTCTAGCTCGACGTGCTTCTCATGCCAGCAGGATGTAGACGCAAAGTCATGAAAGACCCTAGGGTCAAACAAAAAAGGAGTAATGTCAAAATCCCAGCTCCAGCTCAACGTTGCTTCTCGGTGCAGACGCGACGTCAATAAAGGCTCCAAGGAGCCAAATAAAAAAAGGAGTGACGACAAAATCCTAACTCCAGCTCGACGTGCTTCTCATGCCAGCAGGATGCACACACAACATCATCAAAGACCCAAGGGTCAAACAAAAAAGGAGTAATGACAAAATCCCAGTTCTAGCTCGACGTTCCTTCTCGGTGCAGATGCGACGTCAACAAAGGCTCCAAGGAGCCAAATCCAAAAGGAGTGACGGCAAAATCCTAACTCCAGCTCGACGTGCTTCTCATGCCAGCAGGATGCAGACGCAACGTCAACAAGGACCCAAGGGTCAAATCAAAGTGGAGCGATGGCATATTCATAGCTCCAGATCTTGATGGCAACATTTACAGCCTAGAGATCGACTCGACGTGCTTCTCATGCCAGCAGGGTGCAGACGCAACGTCAACAAAGACCCAAGGGTCGAACAAAAGAGGAGTGACGACATATCCCAAGCTCCAGATCTCGATGGCAATACATACAGTATAGAGGTTATACAGATGTCTACTCTACTTCAGCAAAGAATCGACACGATATCGTTAAAGCCAAAATGAAGTGACGACATATTCGTAACTTCGGGTCTTGACGGCAATATATACAAAGCCTAAAGACCGTTGGAGATTGTCCCACCCCAGAAGGGTGTGGTTATGACTCATCGGGGCTCCAAATTGAGCCTAACCTCAAGTAAAGTGCGTCATGGCAAATACCCAACGCTCGTTCTTCCAACGATAACATGACCTAAGAAGATTTCTTGAAGACGTCTTGTCCAGCCTCAGAAGGGATCAGAGACACGACAGTCGCGGGGTTACTCGAACAGCGGCTTAAAGATTGCATATCGAGAAATATATCAGCCAACACGACGGTACCACGGACTAAAACCCCAGTACCACAAACCTAACGGACCCCTATCAAAAAAAGGGTTATCTATATTTCACGTTAGGATACACCTGCGAGATCCTCTCGACTCGTAGGGAAAAACATCTTTATGAGGCCATCACGGCTCATGAGGGTGAAAAGCCTTAGGCGACGAGGATTCCAACCTGTTTCATAAGCACTGTCGCCCTACAAGTAGGTCCAAATTGACTCTTGTATACTATCCACGGGCCACATTCTCCAAAGTCGCATACCGATGAGGAGGAGAAACCACTTACGAGTCCTCTCGATTCGTAAGGGGAAAATTCTCTTATGAGACCCTTACGACTCTCAAGAGAAAACACTCTTAGGAGTCCTCACGACTTCTAAGGAGAAAAGACACCTACGAGATCCTCTCGACTCGTAGGGAGAATAGTCTTTATGAGACCCTCACGGCTTATAAAGTTGAAAAGTCTTAGGCGACGGATCTAAAACCTGTTTCCTAAGCCATCGCTGCCCTACAAGGAGTTCCAAACTGACTCTTGTATACTATCCACGGGCCACTTTCGCTAATAAAGTAAAAATGCACTTACAGGTCCTCACGACTCGTAAGGAGAAAATACCGGAGTACGATTCTTACGATTCACGAAGGTGATGAACACTTAGAAATCTTCATGATTTCTAGGGAGAATACGCACCTATGAGATCCTCACGACTCATAGGGAGAAAAAACTTATTGAGACCCTTACGACTCATAAAGATGAAAAAAGCTTTGGGTTACAAGGATCCTAAACTTGTTTCCTAAACCATCAATTCTATGGCCATGCATAACTCCGCACTACTTCACCTACGTACATACTTACGTGGGCAAAGTAGTGGGGGCATTTGTTCCCGCCAAATTTTTTGGCTAAAAGCTATTTGTTTCTTTATAAAAAAAGGTGAGAAGAAAGAGAAAAATTCCCACAGTTTTGACACCACGTGTTAAACACGTGAGCAAATAACAAAAAGGGCAAACAGGCCTCACGTGTTAAACACGTGAACGCTTATATGCAATGTATATGAGCGCTAAACATAAATAACCAAAGGCCAAACAGGTTTCACGTGTTAAATACGTGAGCGCTCATATGCAAAGTATATGTGCTGAAAATAAACAGGCTAAAACCCATACTAGGGGTCACGTGTTAAATACGTGAGTTCCCTTACCGCATTCTTTTGGCAGCGCTCACATACAAAGCATGTGAGCGCCACTATTTAAATAGAATTGAATTCTATATAGAATTAAATTCTATTTTTGGAAAATATTTTCCATGATCAGTCTAATATGAAAAGATCTTTCTAATATGAAATTTTTTTCTCTAACAAAGAATCTTGGATTTAAAATCCAATTGTGATAAAATATCACCAATTAAACCATCTAATAGAATTAAATTCTATGTGGAAAATATTTCCCCGATCTTCTTAAAATAAGAGAGATCTTCTTTATTAAACAGAATTAAATTCTATGGTTAGGAAAATAAATTCTAATCTTGTTAAACCAATAATATATTCATATAATAGAATAAAATTCTAATCTTGTTAAACTAACAAGATATTCATACGATAGAATAAAATTTTATTTTAGGAAAATATTTCCTAATCTTGTTAAACCAACAAGATATTCATATGATAGAATAAAATTCTAATCTTGTTAAACTAACAAGATATTCATATGATAGAATTAAATTCTATTTTAGGAAAATATTTCCTAATCTTGTTAAACAAACAAGAAATCTTCCCTGTTAAATAGAGTCTTTGGATTGAAAATCTAACGGTGAATAAAATTCACCAATTGATCTAAAAGATCGTTTTTGATTGACTATGAAATCAATCATGATCTTTCAATGAGAGATTTTCTTAACAAATTGATTTTTTCTCTTCTCCTATAAATAGGAGCTAGGAGGTTAAATCTAAAGAAGGGAGATCCTTCCATAAGTTTCTGCAAAAATACAGAAGGCTCTGTAAAAGCTCCCACAAAACAACAGAATTTAAATCTCAAGGAAGATCTTCCTCAAAACCCTAGGTAAAGAAAATATCGAGATCAAAACATCTTCTTTACCTATCATATCATATATAAGGGTTTAATCCTTCTCAAAGAACTTAGTTCTTTCTATGGATCTGAGACCCGCAAGACAAATCTCCCACAAGTTGAGAATTTAATTCTCTTCGGGAAGATCTTGTTCTTGAGAATCAAAGATTCAGGGAAGAAAAAAATTAAAAAGAAAGAAGATGGAGTTCATAATACTGCAGGAACTTAGTTTCTTCAAATCAAGAAATTGGCTAATTAAGAATCCGATCCAAGATACTCAAAATAAGGATCTTGGTGCTTTAATGGTCAAAATACTATTAACAGAGGTTTAACCTCTTTGAAAACATGAATAGAAAAACATGGATAAAAAAACATGGAAAACATGGAGTTCATAATGCTCCAGGAACTTAGTTCCTTCAAATCAAGAACTTAGTTCTTAAAGAACATGATCCCAGATCCTCAAAATAATGATCTCGTGATCGTTAATGGTCAAAATACCATTAACAGAGATTTAAGTTCTCTAAAAACATCAACAGAGATTAAATCTCCAAAAGAACGCAGCGCCTCACGTGAAAAGCATGTGAGTGCTCAAGACCAAGTTATATAGCGCCTCACGTGAAACACACGTGAGCGCCGGGAAAAGTTAGTGCTTAGCACTATTGGAGCGCCTCACGTGAAATACACGTGAGCGCCACAAATGTTGGTGCTTAGCACTATTGGAGCTCCTCACATTGAGCGCTATATGCAGCTGAGTGCGTAGCACTGCTGGGTGTTACAAAAACTCAATCTTAGCCCAAATTGGCTAAGCTTATATTCATGATATCCAAACTGATTTTAGTCTCAAATACGACTAATGATCTCCCATTGATGATATCCAAAACGATTTTCATCTCATATCTCCTAAGGTAATCTTAGTCTCAAATAAAGCTAATGATTCTTAGATGATCCACCATGATCTTTTTTCTCAAATACAGGATTTGGTTTAAGGGTACATCTTTCCACACCTCTGATATATGTCGTAATTCCTCAGCGTTTTCAGAGAGGTGACGGGTCTCGACAACCAACTCCTTTCATCACACATTGATGCACTTCCAAATTAACGTGCATACCTCAAATCAGACCGCACCCCAAATTGGGTGCATTCCATGTTACCATTGTTCACCCCGTCACGTAACAAATACACGTGAGCGCAAGATGAACGATGGACCGAAATGTTCTTAAACTAACATTCGTCTCCAAAACGGGAATGTTGGACTGAGATGTCCCTAAACTAGACATTCGCCCCAAATACGGTGATAATGGACCGAAATGTTTTTAAACTAACACTCGTCCCCAAAATGGGAATGTTGGACCGTGACGTTCTTAAATTAAAATAATTAAGCGCATATGCTCATTTGTTTCTAAGTTGATATTGGTCTCAAATATGACCAACGATTCTTAGATCAAACTCAAATATCTTATGAACGGATGGACCACACAAATATGAGAAATGCGTCCTAAGTTCATTTTCGTTGGCAAACCAAGCTATCAACATGGATTCCGCCAAGCAAATTCTTGATCCAAACCCAAATCTCAAATATACGGATTTGGATTAATTCGCGTCCTACGGGCGACGATATAAATTATTCTCCGTATACAATCCACGGGCAACCCAAATAAAACAAATACAACACGACACGAAGTGAACCATCGGAGAAGGAAGATGTTATCGCAATGCTATAATGTAATTAACTGTAGGGGCTTGTGCTTGCAGGGAAAAGCGTCTCCACAATCAAAACCCCCTCACAAACGAGGGGGAATCTTATAAAGTCTGCTACGACAGTCGCATCTGTCCAAATCTCCAATATATGGTGACATAAATCAACTTGGTATATTCGGAGAGGTGGGTGGATATATCCAAATAGCATCTGCCCTCAAATTCAGGCGAGATGTCCCAACATCTCGGTCCGGTCTTTCGGCGGTGAACAGGTACCCTAATATTGATTAAAAAATATTGTCACTAATAGATTCTTTTGCCATTAATATGCTCTATTTCCTCACTCCTGCTCTCGATTTTGCTAGAAGACGCGTTCCATGTATTCTTGTTTTTTTTATTCAAATTTTTTGCATGCTGACCATCCGTATGTATTTACATTGGGATATCATCCTATTTCTCTTGACTACTCGGCTAAAACAATTTAATTAGTGTCACGATCTGGAAAAAGCACGCGACCGACACTTGAATCACGTGAAGCTTAAAGACCCCACCGTAACCTAATTAAACCAAAAACCCGGAATCTAAATCTTTTTAATGAAATAGTGAAGGTGAAGTTTTGAAAAAGGTATTTTATATGGAATCAAGTTCTTTAAAATATGAGTAAAGTTTGTTTGAAAACGCATGCGTCATTTAAAAATCGGGCAATACCTCCTTTGTAAATTTTGCCAAAACCAGTACATACACATAAATATATATCAGCGTCCCAATCGGGAGCTATTTCGTCGCCCAATCGGCGGAATCACAACCATGCGGCAATATACGACGCCCAAAACGAAAATCATCACAAGAGCAAGAAAAATACTAAAAATCATCATCAAGTCGACTATATCCAAACTCGACATCCAAAATAATAACATATAAGTCTCATCTCTGAGTCCACAAAAATATACAAGTTTTGGTTGATGAAGTTTTTAACTAGATCATAAAAGAATATACATATACAAGAGGCGGTTGCGATCTGGAATGTAACCCACCCACCCAGGCAATCACTCGAAGAAGAAGAAGCGTGCCGGAAAGCCGCTACTGATTCGAGCTGTCGGTCCTGCAAGAAACTAAGGCACAACGGGAGTGAGTTGCAAATTCGGGAGTAGAAGATATCCCAAGGTAGAAATCGAAATGCATAACGATCTACCTATATCATACAATATAATACTATCCTACTATGTGATAACAAATATAATTATGTATATGCATAAGTATCACATTAGTATCTATAATCGCGTCATTTCAGATCGCATACAACACCTATAATCCCCATGATCAATCAATATATGGAAATATGCCATCCATAACATATATATATCATCAAGTGAGCGTCCATCATCGAGACTTGAAATCATCATATCAACCGAGTGTCTAGTATTGACACTCGAAATCATCATAAATCTTGTGTCCAGTATCGACACGTAAAACCCAGATATCGTAGGTATCGTTTTGTTAGACTGGTCCTCTCTTGATATCAATAGTCCCGGTCGGTATCTCCCGGATATCCATCGTGCTCTAATCTATCTTCGGTACGGGTGTCCTCGTTAGGCTTCCCGTCTCATATGCGGCTCTCCTGCCCCTTGGTCTCGACCGGGTCCATAATGTATCCGATTGTATACTCTCCCACCCAGTCTGGATAACGTAGCATGTCCGCAACCGTATAGCTCCCCCACTCGGTTCGATATAAAATCAAATCAGAAAACATCAAGTTCATGGTGGACGCCAACTCATCATATCAAGAGAAAACCGCATTTTTAAAACATACTTAAGTTTTGTAAATCACATCGCGGTTCTCGAATCCATAGAAAATATCAAGTTCCGAAAAACAACATTTGCATAATTCATTTTGATGATATTATATATATATATATATGTATATATATATAGCAGTGTCCCATACCACTGAGATATATCATCATAAATAAAAACATCATAAAATCCATGTCGATCATATACGAATACCCATTGCAATGGTATTCGCTTCTCAAATCAGCAAGTATCATAATGCGTCGTGTATATATATAATCAACACATGAACAGGCATGGCAGTTCCTATTGTGTCGTGGCAATACTAATGCTATGTAGTGTATCATACGCGTCTGTGCTCGTGCAGCATGGCAATCATTAATAGTTGTGTAAATGTTCTATCAACGTGTTCACATAAGAATAGCTCTCAATTCCTATCCTTAGCATATATATAATTACTAATCAATCCCCTGTATATAGGGAAGTCATGATAAACCGTATCGACATCTATCTGGATATAACGTAGTATAACAGTCCTACAGTGTCATAGCAGTACCAATAATGTATTGTGTAACATGCGCGCCTGTGTATGTGCAACATAGTAATCATTGGTAGTTGTGCAGTGTTCTACAAGTGTCTCGTATTGCATGTCAATTGTAAACTAGCCTATAAAGCTATTTCGAATTAATGGTATTAGCGTAGCATATACAATAAAGTAATCGATGTGCGAGCGTATAAAGAGTAGAATAATCATAACGTGAACGGACGTTAATCTAGATAATTATTTTCGAGCTATACGATTATAGTTTAAAATAGAACGAAACGTTATTTTGGAAATAAGGAGGTTACGATATTTTTGAAATAGATATGAAAAGTCATAGTGAATCCTTGACATTATCATTTTAAAGGAGGAAACAGATCGTTAGTTTTTAAAATAAGTATAGCTCTAAACATCTCATAAAATCCCAATTTGGGATTTAACAAGACTCCTCGAGTCAAATGACTATCTGCTATATTCGGAAATTTATCCTCATCACATCATGTATGGAATCTTCCTCGTACGATGTCATCGATACAGTATAGTCGTGTACGCCAACTCACATCATATCATGTCATGTACGAACATCTAGTTGCGTACAACACATAACAATAATCATATATATATATATATATATATATATATATATATATATATATATATATATATAGCTATATACCTATATATAGCCTAATAGCTATGAAATAGACACTAAGTATATAACTATCTACTAAATATACGAATATACGTATATGGTGTTCTAGCATGACCCTACAGACTAGGTATACGGTTCTAATGTATAGTATTCTAATTACTACGGTTGCGGGGGCGCTATACGCCATCCACCCGGCTTCCCCCGTAGATACATATCTACTCACAGATACGTGCCTCGCTCTAGTCGAAGCCGACGATCGTCTTGCCCTTCTTTGTCGTCTCGGAAGTGCCTGCGATCGTACCTAGAATTGAACCATAATACAACTGCATGAAAATCCACATCGAAATCGAAACGATGAGCGAAGCGTACATAGGTTAGAACCTATAGCCAACGCATGCCAAATATGACAAAATACCCCCGACGTCGACGTACGAATGTCGAACGACCAAGTCAAGATATAAAAATCCGAAAACCAAGTTTCAAAAATCCGTAAAATATCGTCAAAACTAACCAAAGTGCTCCCAGATTTTTATACAAGAACTCTGGGGCAGAAAGGGGTATACCAGGAGCTAAGTTATCAAGTATACGAACTACAGAAAAAACCCCAAACCTAAACTTGATGCTCTGGCCGCAATTTGCGGCCAATATGAATATATCTGCGGTCGAGGGTAAGAGTCAGGGGCTCGAGATTCGGGGGTGGTCTTCTACTGGTCCCAGCACCTCACAATAAACTTTTAATTTTCAGAGCTCCCAAGTTGCTTCAGATTTAATTTGAATACTAAAAGCTCATGAAAACCTAAGTTTTTAAAACTTGACACTTTGAAATCAACAATACTTGCATCAAAATACCCTTAACTACTCAAAATAGGTTGTAATCACCAAGTAAACAACTAATATAACCATCACAACTCATATCTCTATCAAGATCCCACTTCTACTTATAAAAACTACACTTAACCATGATCAAACACTTTAAAACATGTGGAATATGGTAAAAGGAGGGATCTTTACCAATTAGTGTGAGAACAAGTGAAGATCCATACTCTAGAATGAAGCTCCAAGGGTTTGAGATGGCGAGGATGCTCCACTTGAAGTCTTGGTGGTTCTAGCGGCAACCCTTGCTCCAAAAAGAAGGTTTGGATGAGAAGTGCAATGTCTTCGATGAAAGCTTCATGGTTGAGGAATTGTTTTTGGGTGGTGTGGGGTTTAGAGTTAAGGAAGGAGATAAAGAAGAAGAAGAAGAAGAAGAAGAAGAAGAAGAAGAAAGGTAGAGAATTATGAGGAGGAAAAGACTAGCCATATTCTTTATTCAAAATCCATGAAGCATTGTTGTAACTATACCTCCCATGTCATCCCACTCATGATTTTTATTTTATATTTTATTTTTAAAACAAAACAAATTAAAACTCTTACTACTTCTAATATGCCATGCCATCCTAAGCATGGTTAAACAAAGTAAAACTTGGTTCAGTGTAGTAACTAGTATAGACCAATACTTTAAACCAATTTAAGAAAACCCATTTAAATAATTGTCCTCATAATTAATAATACAATTTATTTCCAATTAATCCCAAAAATGAAGGTATATATAATTATACCAATCTATGAAAACCCAAATCCATATTAGTTATCATATCTGTAAAACTCACTATAACCATATTTAAATTAAAAAATAATATTTATACTTTTCAAAATGTTACAATTAGGAAATGACATGCTCTAGGAAACGTCATCTTCAATATGTCTAGTAAGCCATAAATAACTATTGAAATATATGGAGACTTAATATCGAGCTTGGTGTAAGGTTATGATGATAGAGACTCTCACTATCTTCCTTCCAAGCTTGCAAGTGTGTGCTTAAACATCATATTCTTTGAGAGATTGTTTGAAGCCAGGATTAAAGATGTAGTTCATAAGGTAGCTGACAACTAACTAAATACAAACTTGAATCTCTATGTAGAAAATCCAAGAAAGAAGAAAACATTTTTCAAAGTCTTTTCTTTCTTTATGTTCTTTTCCTCCATTTCCTCTTCTTAGTTCTTGTTTCTATTCCTTTCTTGGTTCCTACTTCATGGTACTCCCACCCCCCCATCCCCCAGAAAGCTTTTTTTGGATGTGATCCTTTAGGGATTCAACTGGTGACCATGCATCTATGTGGCGCGGATTCACCAATGAGGAGACATATCAGTATTAAATATGTATCATATATGTATCCATATCTAATTCTTTCAGATTCCTTGAGAACATATGCTGAACTCTTTTTGACACGCTAAAAAATTTTATATTTGTATTCTAGATGCATCGAACATGTATAAATGGTGAAAACCTTTACAATCTACACACAAACAAATTAGGAGCATTCTTAGTTTAGATTTGCTAAAATTATATATATATATATATATATATATATATATATATATATATATATATGAGTGATCCATTGTAAACCGGTCCGCGTTTTTTAAAAACGGGAACTCCCGATCTATGAATCCGATCCGTTCAAGTTGATCGCCCTACCTTAAAATAAGTTTATGTAAAATCAAAGGATTTAAAAATCTCAAGCTTATGCATCGATGGGTGCAAAAATGAACGTCTTTTGATAATGCAACACAAGCTTCATCCAATGCATAGGCTAGAGGTTTTTAAATCCTTTGATTTTTCATACACATATTTTAGCGTAGGGCGATCAACTTGAACGGATCGGATCGTTAAAATATGCAGTAGATCGGGAGTTCATGTTTTTTAAAAACGCAAATGGGTTTGCCATGGAGCACTCCCCTCTATATATATTCTTCAACTTTTGTATATTTAAACAACAAATGGTTAGCGTATCCCAACAAATTGTATTCTAGATTTTTGAGAATCCGCGAAGCCAACTTGTATAGTTTCATGTATTCCTATCCGAATCCATGCTATCTAGCCTCTCACTTCTAAGTGGAAGGAAAGTTTTACCGTATGGTTGTACTCCTTTGGTTCCCTGTATCAAGAGTTGGTATTCTAGGTTAGAGTCTAGCCTGTTGAACTGTATATGGAGCTAAGATCAGCGTTTTTTGGGCCTTGAACTTGAGTGCCCCTTGACTCGCACAAATTGCTGTGCTACATTTTATTATACCATTGCCTTTGTAGTCTAAATAAACCATTGGGAAGTAGTATATGCGAGTGATTTTATTCCCTTCTGCCACCAAAGGGGATTTTTTTATACAAAAACAACAAGAAGCTTTTATCCCAAATTTTTTAGGGCCTTATGTGAATATGTTTCTTCCATTCTGCTATTTTAGAGGCCATCTCTTTGGTTAAATTAACAATTTTATATCATTCTTAATTGCCTTCATCCATGTTTGTAAGTCTATCCCTACCCCTAGTTACTCCATTTACTACAATTTTGTTACACCAAGGAAAAATAAGGGGAAAAAGGAAAGGAAAGAAAGAAAAGAAAAGGTGAAAAATAAAAATAAAAATTGAAAAATTGAATAGGAGGGATCACTCTATCGCCGCCTGCCAATAGTCCAGCTCGAGAAAAAAAAGGCAAAAGGCAAAAGAAGAATAAGCAACTGGTGTCAATACAACATGCGATGTGGTCCATCTGTAACAATATAGGGTTGACATTTACGGTTGGCCTCTAGATTTAGTTAGCGGAGTAATTATTAAAAGGTTAACCAACTTATATCTCGACATTTCTGGTTTCAGTACGAGAAGTTTATTCAGATTGGATCTGTGAAATTATCCGAACCATTTCTTTGCAGCTGTAAACTTGTATTCCTATTGAATTGCTTCTAAAATTTATCGGGTTGGGAGTTGAGCTGTAAGGAACATCGTTTGGAGGTGAATTGGAAGTTCGCTGATTCACAATGTCATTACTGTAGGATCAGATAAAGAGATGGCGCGTGCATGCGCAAGATGGAGATTCTTGATCGTAAAGATAATTGTATTCTTATTTTACAATACTGATAAATGATAATCCATATCTTAGATCAATATATCTTTCATGAAAATTAATCTAATTTTCAGGATGAAGCGCAAGTGAGTTTGCTGAAGAAGGAAATTGAAGATCATGCATCCAAATGTGCAATTGAAGCTGCAAAGGTTCAGGAAGAGTTCGCAAGGAAAGAACATCAGTTGAGTATAGTGGAAAAGGAGGCAGCAGAGTATGCAAGGGTATTTAATTTTTCGAACAAAAAAAAAGAAGAAAAATCATTTCTGTTAAGGGCTAGGCTAATCAAATGCGGAACTAATTAATATTGATCATCTCTCAGAGCTCTGAACAAAAGCTGCAAGATGCCATCAGGGAAACTGATGAAGAAACCCAACTTTGTGCCGGGGAGCTCATGGCCTTGATCGATTCTGTATCCAAGTATAAAGAGTTTATGGAATCATTAATTGGTGGAATGAAGACTGATTTAATGGAAGCTGTAAAGTTTGTAGGAGATGCTCAAGCTTTTGCTGTGTCAGCAAAGATAGTCACCGCTCATTTAAACCGCAGCCCTAAACGTGCTTGCTACCCTTCACGGGCAATTTGAACATTCTCTTTGAAAACATAATGAACATAATGTGTGATGCTTAGAATTTTTTATCTGTTTGATGTTTCGATAGTAAATGTTAGCAATTGGTTTCAGTTCAATGTGACAGCAATTTCAAATGGTTCCATAGCAGAGAAACGTTTTTAAAAAAAATATCTTTTATAAAAGATATGATTAGTTATTGGAGATAAAGACAGTTCATAAAATAAGGTTGTAATATTTTTAATGTAGATTTTGAACATGGATTTTCTTATATCTTTTCCAGGCTTAACATTTAATTGGAGTAGTTAAGCAACATGTCAGCCAAGTACATGCCTCAATTTCTTGGTGAATTTTAAGCCCAATATGGTAAAGAAGAGAGTCAAATTAATTTTTATTTGTGTTAAAAAAGGGAGAAGTTAATTTATATTGTTCTCATTCTCTATTCCAACAATAAGATCGTTTCCAAATTAGCAATGTGGTTTCGAATATAATTATCAATACTAGAGCTTTTTGCACGTGCATTAATAAAAACTTGTAGGTAATAGATAATTTAATAGGCTAATAGGAATATGTAATTACTTATAGGCATGAGCAATTCACAAAAATATTGCAACCAAATACCTTGATACATTTTCTATTTATCAGTCTAAATAATGAGCGTAGACATCTAAATAATTAAGGAATTTTTAAATTTTTTTTTCTCTGAACTGAAATTGAAAGTAACACATGACCCCAGATGTTCTTGTTATAACAGTAGAGATAATTAGGATAGACTACACTAAAAAAACCTTAAATATCATAGTTTTTCTTTAAACTACCTTAAAGTATGGTTTTCAAGTGACTTTTCCCTCGAAAATACCAAAAGTAACCCTCAAGGTATTTTACTGTAAAAACTGTAAGGTAGTTTAGTGAAAATATCTATAGTCAAGGGTATTTTAGTGTATTTTGCCTAAGATATCTGTACAAAATACTTTAGTGAGATTACAGATTGAAAAGAGGAAGCCAACAACTTCCGCGACGATCCCCTCATAGATCCAGAAAGAGAAGGAGAAAGAGGGGTTAATTTTTTATTTTTATTTTTTTAGGGTTTTTCTGAAATAAAATCTATGGACAACAATTGCGTGCTGATGTGGGAGATCATGGGCCCTGGCGTCGCCGGCGCCGTCTTCGGTGCGGGATGGTGGTTCTGGGTCGACGCCGTCGTCTGCAGCTCCGTCAAGGTCTCCTTCCTCCATTACCTTCCCGGTACTTTCAAAGTTGCCATCTGTCTCCAACAATTTCTCTCTATTCTATTGTCTTTAGTGTTTTTGATTTCGCCCCCTTCTTCTTCTTCTTCTTCTTCTTCTTTTTTTGTGGTAATTTTCAGGAATCTTTGCATCGCTTGCTGCTCTTATGTTCAATTGCGTGAACAAAGAGGACATCAGTTACGATTATTACTCTCCCTATGGCGATTCTGAGTGGAGGTTTGATTCTGAGTTCTTATGTAGTTTTTGTAGCATCTCTGTAAAGGCAACCAGGGTAATCTAAAGCAACTAGATTATGAGATTGACTCAAGTTTGAAAAGCCTCAATTTTAAGATGGAGATAATGAGATTGCCTTAATCACATGTTTCCGTGAAAAATAGTCATCAGCTGTAGAAGCTATGCTAATTTCCTGGATAGCCAAGCTTTAATATATTGGACCTATATGCGATTTTGACCTTTAAAACTCAAATATTGAAGATTTACTAGAGAATTTTAGATTCGATGCTCATCTTCATAGTGGAAGAATTGAAACTTCTTTGCTTGAGCAAAATCAATGAATGTGAAATTCCACGAAAATACTATCAATAAAGGTTTGTGGTTGATCGGAAGTCCTTTTTACTACCATCATCTTTAGAAATCTCGAACATCCCAGGCTTAACTATAAATAAAAAAGAACAACTCATAAAGCATTACCGTGGTCAACAATGAACGATGTTTTGACGTGACAACCTTAAGTAAGAAGAGAAGGAAAGAGGAAAAGAGAAAAGGGCGAAAGAGAAATAGCTACAACAAGATGACGGGACAAGTTGAAATTGTTGAAAACTCTTGTTTGTCGTTGTTGCCTATGCTCCGGTTGTCGTCTGAGCTGCCACTAGACATTGAAAAAGCAACATAGGGGACGGGCTGATAAAGTCGAAGCAACATACTGTAATTTGAAAGTGATAACTATAACTAACACTCTTTAAATTTAGTATTTGGGCATGGCTTTATATCCTCACATCAAGATAAGTCTGCATATAATTTTGCAAGAGTTGTGATAAAATACTAAGTGAAGTATCAGTATTTGATAGCTATTAAAACTACATTTAAATCCTTTAGATTTTGCATGTTTAAAAGAATAAAAGAAGTCTACCAAATCTTATAAAAGCATAACCGTAGAAGACTGTTTAAGAAGTCCTAAATGAAGCGGTGAGTGTTTTGAAACCGCTTGAGCGTTTAGGTGACTGCCTTTTAAAACATTGTTTTTGTCTTAAGCTTTTATACCTTTGATATCTAACCTTTAGGTTTCTCATACTATATATTTAGACCTTAATAATAAGAGAATTGATGTTTCTAAAGCATAAAAATACAAAAAGGATGTGGTGGAAAATAAATGACAAATCTAATATTTTAGGGCGTGATAACTAAAATTTTTTTTGGACAATTTAAAGATGACAAATCGCGTAATAAGTCCGTGGTGGAATTTGAAAGTCTAGAATAAGTACCATCTTCCAAAGATTACTAATAGTGTTAGAACGAAAAATATTTTTGGAGAAAAACAAGTTAGCAAGAAAATTTACGGTGAAGGGCTGAATGGCAGGCTAATAAAACCACATATTATGATGCAAGCGGGCACTAATGATATGGATGAACTATTTAACTGAAATGGGCTTATAAAATAATCCTAACCTGTAATTCTAATTGATATGCAATGCAACAGCTGTACAATGATGCAAACAATAAATAACGCGATATCAAATATAAATATAATGAAGGAGCAATATTAATCTAGTATTTGAGAATTGAGATATAATTGAAGCCATCTAAGATTGCATACTTGGATTTACACGTCCTGTGAGACCTTTTCTCAACCAATTTCTCCACCTTCTGGAGCCTGTATTTTAAGATATTTGGTTTCCTTCACCCGCAAGTGTTGATATCCATTTCATCCTAATTCATTATATGAAGTAACCTGCTGTCTACAAGCATTGATGCCTCCTTTGTTTTATTTCATGGAAATTTCAATGCTCTTGTTTCTGTTTGTTACTATATGTGCTGTTTATATCCTTGTATCAGCTATGTCCGTGTTTTATTTAACATGCTAAATATTTTGCATGCCTGAGGTCAGCTACCTTCTTTGTTTTTGACACTAATGAAGCTTGTACTGAGAATTGTATTATTCTTTTGCCTAGCCTGAATTTCTTTATAATTTTTCCATGAATTACGCCTGCTATGTTTGTAGAATTAATTTTTCCATACTATAAAGTTTTGGAGGAAGCTGAGTGGGCACGTTGCATTATCTTTCATGTTATTTTAGGGGTGAGGATTGTGAGCTGTGTCCAATTAAAAAAGGTAGAAGTTGATTGGAGATTAGTCATGCAAATATCAATTTTCTTTTATCTCAAAGGAAACAGAGAAAATGGCCGATTAGAAAGAATTGCAGTATCTGCAATTCCATAATTTTTTATAAATCATAACTGAATGTTAAATTCCTTGGAGCATAGATGCCATTAAAGGATTTGCCACAAAACTTTCATCTAGTAACTATATACCACATTATCTCTCCTCCGCCATACTTCTGGTATGTACCAAGAGCTGTCCTGTCATAATGTATTGATTCTATCAAGAAACTTTTAAAACACAGTTTTAATTTTAGTTTGGGTTCTAGAGTTTTGGGCCCTGTTTGGGATTGAAGTTGAGTTAAGATAACCAGAGTTCCATAAAGTTATCTAAACTTAAACACCAAATTCCTAACCATGCCATGTTAGGGACGGTCTTTGGAGTTTAGAAAACTATGGTTATTTAAACTCCAGAGTTGAGACAACCTTAAGTTACTAAACTTCAATCCATTTAAACTCCAGAGTCGAGACAATCTTACGTTACTAAACTCCAAAATTTGTGAAGGAAACACCCATTTTTGAGTTTAGATAACTCCAAAACAAGATTTTGGAGTTTAGATAACCATAAAGCCAAACGCCCCATCAAGGTTAAAGTTTTAAATGGAGTTTGGGACTTGCAAACCGTGGTTTGCATACCCTCTACCTTCACTTAAAATAAACTGTGGCTATCCTAACTCCATATACCCAAATAGGTCCTTGGTTCTTGAAGTTCTGGCAGTTTGACCCAGTTTATACGCATTCCAATTTCACATTAAAAACTTCAAATAACTGAAACATTCAATATGAGCAATGTGTAATATCCATCAAGTTATCTCAGTTTAATTTGTTCACGGATTAATATTTCCGTTAAAACTGATGCTGATGCTGCTTCTCCCATGAAATTGCTGCAGGATAAAGTTGTGGCTTTTTATAGCATATGTGGTATCATTTGTGTCCCTTTCAGGGGCAGTGGGACTACTAGTACAGGACGCACTCACTGACAAGGGTCCATCTTCATGGACTGGCGTTGCTGGCATCCTTCAGTGTGTCTTTGTGTTGATCAGGTAGCCCAACTATTTTATTTATTTATGGGTTAATTGCTCAGGTCATTTATTAGCGTAAACACCGCTTCTGCCCATCGATCAGATCCCTAAAAAAAAAAAAAATCAAATTCTACAATGGAGAGAGGACGAAAAAAGTTTTTACGGTTAAGTTGGATAATCATCTGAGTTGTTTAGAGTTGATTTTGGGTGTTCAATGTTGTGGTTCTGATAGAACATAGAAAGAAACAAATAATTGAAGATAAAATCTTTCCCCTTCATTGTCTCCACTCAAAAAAAAATCCTATCCATTTATTCTCTTTTTACGAGTATTTACTAGCAACAACTCGTGTTTCCAGTTTTTGGTTTTATGCTGAGATCTATGTTGATCCTAATATGTTGGATGGATCTGTTTTGAAACACATACAATGTATCTTCTGACTGTTATAGTGTATGATAATATATGCAGCGGTCTCATGTACTGGACCTGCCATTCTGAAGAATGAGTTTGCACTTCTATTGCTTCAAGACGCGAGATTTATGAAGCAGCAGCCTTTATATACACTTGTGTGCCATCACCAGAAGGTTTTTACTTTTTTTATATTGATATTTGGTCGGTGTAAATGATGTGTTGGGATATTTTAGGGTTGTAACCGTTCACATTGCTACAGTTATTTATCTCCAACAGCTTTCGTCTATTATTTTCTGTGAGTTTCTTTGTCATCCTGTAATGCATTGGAAAAATGGATTTCCTGTTTGTGCCGCCAAATTGAAATGGAATTCGCTTCGATGGATCTCTCAGCTTCTCCTTTTAGACTCATCGGTCCAACGCTTTCTGTAAAATGCATTAGAATCCTGTGCATGTCAAATGCTTTTATTAGTCAGCCTTCTAGCTCATGATGATTTTCTAAAGAGGAAATTTGATGTTTGGCTGTGATGATCAAGGTAATATTATGATATGCATGGAAAGTAATTTATTGCACGCATAAGTAATTTATTGGCAGGGATTTCTCATTCTGTAAGTTAAGCTCATATTACTTTTCTTTTTATATTACGTACTTATACCAGGGTGAAATTAAGGACTGAGTTGTTATTATAATCTACAAACCAAATGATAATATTTGTTCAGTGCAAAAAAAAAAATGATAATATTGGTGTTTTTTTTTTTTTGGAAGCAACCGCGTGTCCTTTCCGAAGCACTAAATTACAAACTCCTGCAGCCTACCATTGGGCTATGTGTCCGTGCACAATAATATTTGTTGGTTGCCCAAACTGCTGAAACGTTAGACGAAAGGTTAATCAATTTCCTGTATGAGCCGCTCTAAAGTTTTGCTTCATTTAAAGGGCTCCAACAGTTTATCTTTTGATGTTGTTACATGTAAATTGAATGTTGTGTACTTAATTCATAACACGGAGTATATGGAAATTGCCAGTAGGAAACTTTTTACTGTGGTATCTCTAAAAATCAACCATCTATTTTTCTTTTTTCCTTTTTTTTTGTGATTTACCCTGATCATCTTGACCTTCCAAGTGTTTAAATATGCGATACCTCCGCTTTTCATATAATTCAGGATATTTTTTGCCCACTTGAATTGAATATTTTTTGCCCACTTGAATTGAATGATTGATTGCAAAATTAACGGTTGTAGATATTAGAATATTTTGAATGGATAAAGAAACATAATATTTTGAATGGATAAAGAAACGACATGAATTTTTTTTTTGCCAAAAGACATGCAAATTGGTTTGTCCATAATTTAGGGGACATATATCAATATGTGCCGATTGCCGAAAAGTCCAATGGACGGTTGACTTTGAGAGTTGCCAATGTTATAAAACTAGATTTTAACTCTGCATGTAATGCGCAGGTTGTGGAAAAGTGAATTGGCCTAAATCCAAAGCTGATATTTTCTTATTGTTCAAGACTTTGATGTCTAACAATTTATCTGAAATATAATATTTAATTCTGTGTGAAATAAAAAGAAAAGAAAAGAAAATGACAAAACATATTTATATATGTATGGAAAGCTACATGTAAAATAAGGCACAGAGAAAACATTGAAAGAACATATTTTTTTCCAAATCTTATTGATATTTTCATAATCTAAACTCTGGTTCCACATGATTTTCTTACGGTTACTTTTTAATTTCCTAGATACTCTATCTTTTATTTGAATATTAATTTAGTATTTTATTTGTTTCTTTGTAATAATTATATGTTAGAATTAAATCTTAATTTAACATTTCACGATTTTATATAGTCATTTACTAAAATATCAAAATATTTTAGTATTATCCTTGACAAATACCATATATTTTGTAACTTGTAAGTTTGATAGCAAGAAGTTAATGACAGCTAAATTTATAAATGTTTTGGAATTCTTTCAATTAAAAATTTACACATAAACATTTAGTTTACCTCATGTGTCTCATGTGTTGTGGTTATGAATGAATACAAATAATAAAGCGTGTCAATATTTTAGCTGATTTTTTTTTGAATGCGTCATCCAATAAGTTTTTGAACAACAATAATTATTTAAATCAAATTTGAGCATCAACTTTAAAGCAAGTATAGTTTCCACATGCAAATATAAAGAATGGATTATCTAGTAAATATTTCTGACTTTATTATGCTCAAATACCTTTTAAAAAAGTTTTGGTAATGAGATAAAAGATATTATTGGTTCTCTTGAAAAAATACGAGTACTATAATTTTCTTTCTAAATTACTACCAATCATTTTTAAGCATAGAATCTAAAGATAAATTAAGGAAATAGAAATTTTTAGCAAAAAGCTAAAACTAAAAAAAATTGGAAAACAAATAATTAAAAAAAAACCCACAAAATACAATTTGTTGCTTGGCTTATGGGATAGGCAAATGATTATAATGAAAGGCTAAGGGCAAAAGCGGAAGTGGAAAAATAGTGTTTTGACTAAAAAGATTCCTCAACTTGTAGAAGATTCTTTAAAAAAACCCTCATTTCTGAAGTATTAGAAATATACAGATAGATAAATAGATTGGTCTGCACTAAATACTTTTTTGTGGACCCTTTGGTGGTTGCTCTTTCTTTCTTTCTTTCTATCGATTAGTCTTGGTCCAGTTCTCTACTTTTCAAGTTTATAGCACATGTTTTTAATGTTCAACACGTTCACATATATTTTTCATATATTAGTGATCTATTTGAGCAAATAGATTTAGCTATTTGACTTTATAAACACAAAGAGGAAGGCCGAGGTAAGACAAAACCAGGCCTACGCGGAGCCATGGCATATACACGTGAGCCTCCGCTGAACATTCCTACTGTTGACCATGTCTATCATTCTCATAATGGCCAACATTATATCATAATTTCCTTATAATATTATGTAAGATTTAGCATATGAATATTGTGTTTCCAAGGTTCTAATCCATATTCAAAAAATAATAAATAAATAAATAATAAATAAATAAAAATCCGATTCCGAAATTGTTTCCTCCTTTAAGACGGCATTGAATGATTTCCACATCCAATTTTTCGTCTGGGCTTCGGTGGGTCGGCTTATAGCGGACCCTCAGACACCGTATGCTCGTCGGTGCAAATTCTAACGGATGTCTTCAGTTAACCGACGGCCGGGTCCATCTGTGTGGATTCGTACATTTGGAGGGTCCAAAAGCTGTTGTTAATATTTAATATTTGACAGGCCAAAAGCAGTGTTCTTTCCCTATCACTAATTGGCTGTATATTAGTGTAATATCTAAGTTTTAGCAGGTCATCACGCCCTTTCCTTTCACACTTGGGATATGCTAACAATTATCATCATTCGCATACCCTAATACAGTCAAATGCATGAATACAACAACATCCTTGCTCCGCGTTTTCTCATCATTATCATTTAATTTTCTGTCTAGCATCGACCAAGACAACCCCCCTCCTCCTTCTCCCTCTCCCTACATAAACACGACTTTTTCATCCCCTTGTGAGATTTCTGTATCAAATTCCATGAAGATTATCAACCAACAATATTATCACCAACAAATTAGCTCCTTCAACCCTTCTTTCTGCCTAAGACCTCCTCTTCCTCCTCCTCCTCTTAATGATGATTCCTGCTCTGCTTTAATCCCTTCTTCTTATTTCTCTCAACATCGTCGTAGATTAACAGACGACGAAGGTCCCTTATCGCCCAAGGTCGGGTGCATGGGCCATATCACTAGGAGCAGAAGCTGCAACAACAGAAGCAGAGATCATAAAAAGGTGTTCAAGTTCAAGAGGCTGTTCTCTTCTATATCAGGGAAGAACGACGTCGCGGCGTCGGCGACGAGCCCGAGAATAGCCAGCGCGAAGGTCGAGGATTATTGCTGCAGGCAAGGGATCAACATTGCTGATACAATGGATCTTCCGTTGCCGGTACTGAAAATGAATCGTATTGTTGGTAGAGACGATGATCGTATTTGTACGCTTTGGAAAAGGAGGCATGGAGATCTTGGGTTGCAGAGGCTGGAGATCGTTTCGCAGATTAAAGCACGGCAGATTCAGCATGGTTTAGAAGCTCATGGCTGAAAGAAGAACTCTATTTTATTTTTATTTTTTAAAAAGAAATTATATGTAATTCGCTCTTTTCTTAATATAAAAAACTACATATATGAATATGCTATATATGTTGCCGAGGAAGTTTAATTTTCGCTAACCTTAGCGGCTCTATCGCCTATGATTCCAAGAATGACGATCTACATTGCAAGCGTATGTGATATATTTAGAAATGGGTTAATCGCACAAAACCCCATGTAGTTTATCCCGTATGGCACTTGTACCTCCGTCAACTGACTTGTAAGCTCATATGCGCTCGGACTAATAAGAGCTGTAACACCGTTTGCTAGTTTCTCTTAGAGCAATCCCTTTTTTGAAGCAATTTTAGAGCTCGTTATGTGTTGCGTAGGGTAGATCTTGAGTGCCGTCTTCTCGTTTTCATTGATGAACAGAGGGTTTGTACAAGTGTTATGCAGGGTAGATTTCAAGGGCGGTTTTGTGCAACAAACCCTTTAGAAATTTAGATAGTAAAACAAGAGAATTTTCAAGGGAAAAAATGAGATTAATTTGAAAAAATCCTATTTATTATTACTATTATAATTAATTTTTAAATTCAGTACACCTGTCTTAACTGTGAAACATGTAGGATTTACTGTTGTAGGCTGAACTTGTAAAGCCTAATATAATCATCTAATAATTTTTTTGATCGACTTGAACTTGTAGCAGGTTTTCTCAGAGCACGAATGAGCTAATCTAGGATGATTTAGTAGTTGTCAGCTTCGGCCGAAGCAGTACCCTAGAGGCTATCTTCTAATCAACTCACAACATGAAAGCCAAAGTGAACCCGTTTGTGTCAGATTACGGTCTATTATTCAAACAATTAAAAAAAAAAAAAAAAACTCAAAGGAAATGACGTTAAGATTATGCACCACGCACACTTCAATCCATTGAAACTGAAGTTTACAGTCTATGTACAAACCCCGATCTCCTTCATTTACCTGAGCCATTATCCTTATAGAAGTTCATGTCCGTCACAAAAACCAACTCAATATGTAAGTAACGAGTTTAAATTGAACATGATGTTGTATTTGAGTTGGAAACATAACTTTGGCAAATAATTACAATCTTAGCTCATAAGTAGAGCTTAGTATTTATTGGCTATAGTCCATTTATAAGTGATAATTAACACGACAAGTTACTGTTTCAAGAAGTCGAGATCTTCAGTTGCATCTGCTGCGCCTTAATCCGCAAGACGATACCCAAACTCGGCAGCCCATCCCCTCCTCTCCTCCTCTTCCAAAGATTACAAACATTATTGTCTTTAACAACGCCTCTCTGGTTCGTCCGTACTGGCTACGGCGCATCAACCGTGTCGGCAATCCTAATCCCTTGTCTCAAACAGTAATCCTCAACCTTTGCAGTACTCGCGCTATTCAGATTCATCGACACGACCAGTGTTGGTCTTCCATGAGGGCCAAGAAATCATTTTCCTGAACCGGAACAGCTTCTTATCTCTGCTCCTTTTCATCAGGCCTCTTGATGAGGCTCGATATCGACGACTCCCCAGATGACGTGTCCAAAAACCTACAAGCAAAGATCAAGGACTTCGGTTAGGACCTCACCTCGGGCCTCCGACCTGAGGGACCTCCCAACCTTCGTTGGCCTTCCAAACCACCCTCCGGTTCGCCTCCGAGCTGTCTTGGTATAAAGGTGCCTCGGCCTCCTGCTCGTCCGCGAGCCTCCCGCCGAGCTCATCCTCCTCGGGTTCATCCTGATCGACCCGCAGCGCTGATCCCAGACGCCTACGCCACGGCTCCGCGATCTCGCCATGCGCGAGATATCCGCCACCCACGACCTCACGTTCCACGCCATCACGATCCCCATTAACGAGCCTGCTTCACCATTAATGCGGGAGCCCGCCTATCATGCGAGCGTGATGTCAGGGGCGTAACAGCCGGCGTGATTCTCGCGCCTGCCTGCCTATTGCTGCCACTATATAAACCCCTCTCTCAGACGATCGAGGTATGCGATTCTTTCTACTAAGCCGCTACTCTGCCCAAATTGCACCACAAACTTGATCGTCGGAGGGTCCTCGGTGGTACAACCACCCCGGGACTTCCCTGCAGGTAGCCCGGCTCAATCTCAAATCCAAACCCATTAAGATCCACACGCTGAAGGTGACAACCCCTAGAACAGATCTCAGCCGTCCATCAGCGCTCGCGGCAGACCTACGGAAGATAACATCTGAAGGAGATCCAGGCCTCTAGGGATAGTGCACTCGACGACAAAATCGACCAGGGCTTGTGCTTTGATGGCCTGCCTCGGGCGATATTTTATGTTGAACTGGGAAAACTCCCATCTCCACTTCTCCAGGCGGTCAGAGGACTCGGGTGAGGCGAGGATAGCCCCCAAGGGGCACTCGGTAAGAACAAGGATGGTGTGAGCCTAGAAATAGTGCCGCAGTTTCCTTGAGGCCATGATGAGCGCCAAGATGATTTTCTCAATCGCTGGGTACCTCGTTTTTGCGTCTTTGAAGACGTGGCTCACATAGTATACCGGCCTCTGGACTCCGTCGATCTCACGGACGAGCACTGCGCCCGCTGCTTGGTCGGATACTGCCATATACAATGATAGCTCGTCTCCTTCAATTGGTCGGGTGAGCAGAGGTGGAGTTGCAAGGTGCTTATTTAACTGGTCAAAGGCGGTCTGGCACTCCACCGACCATTCGAACCTCGGGATTTTCCTTAGAGCTTTGAAGAACGGGAGGCACTTCTCGCTAGACCTCGACATGAAGCGTGACAGAGCGGCTACTCGTCCTGTCAGCCGCATTATCTCGACGTTTGTCTTGGGCGCAGCCATGTTGAGGATGTCGTTGATTTTCTCCGGGTTGGTCTCGATCCCACGGTGAGTGACCATGAAACCGAGGAACTTCTCCCGGTGACCCCGAATGCGCTCTTGGCGGGGTTCAGCTTCATCTTGAACTTGCGGAGTACTTCGAAGGCCTCGCCCAGATCCTTGGCGTGGTCGACCGATGAGACTGACTTGACGAGCATGTCGTCGATGTAAACTTCCATGTTCCTGCCGATCTGGGGTTTGAACATGCAATTGACCAAGCGTTGATACGTAGCTCCGGTGTTTTTGAGGCCGAAAGGCATTACCTTGTAGCAGTATACCGCCCGGTCCGTTGTGAATGCGGTGAGATCTTCGTCGGCCGGATTCATATGGATCTTATTGTAGCCGTAGAAGGCGTCCATGAAGCTAAATAGCTCGTGGCCTGCCGAGCTGTCGACGAGCTGATCTATCCGAAGGAGGGGATAGTTGTCTTTCGGGCAGGCCTTGTTGAGGTCGGTGAAGTCGACGCACATTCGCCATTTCCCGCTTGATTTTTTCACCATAACCACGTTCGCCAACCATTCGGAGTAAGGCACATTCCGAATGAAGTCAGCGGCGAGGAGCCTATCTACCTCGTCCTCAATTGCTTTCTGCTTGATCGGAACGAAACTTCGCTTCTTCTGTCTAACGGGTCGGGCCGCAGGATCCACCCCGAGTTTATGAGATATGATCTTGGGGTCGATCCCATGCATGTCAGTTGGAGCCCAGGCGAAGACGTCGGCGTTGTTTCTGAGAAAGTTAACCAGGTCATCGTGTTGGGTCCCTGTCAGAAGCGAACCGATCTGAATGGTACGTTCAACGTCTCCTTCTACGAGGGGGACCTCTGTCAAAGGCTCCACCGGGGTCCCTCGGACCTCCTTTTGCTCGTCCCGAGTGTCCAGAGAACCCCTGATTTCACTCTCGGCCTCAACATCGTTGTCCACCCGTTCAGACGAAGATGCCGCGGTGAAGCAACCTTTGCAGTCTGCTGGTCTCCGTAGGCCCGACCTACCCCGCCTTGGTCGAGCGAGAATTTCATAGCCAAGTGAAAGGTCGATATCTGGGCCCTGAGGGAGTTCAGCGTTGGGCCGCCGAGGAGGATGTTGTAGGCCAAAGGGACTCTCGCTACGATGAATTCCACAGGCACTGTTCGCGTACGGCCAGCCTCACCGATGTTAAACTGCAGAGTGATTATTCCTTCCACTGGGATGGAGTGGTTGGTGAATCTTGACAGGACGTGGGAGGTCGGCCTCTGGTCTGCCGGGGTGAGCCCCATACGCAGAAAGCAGTCATAAAAGAGTATATCCGCTGAGCTTCCCGAGTCAATCGGTATTCTCTGCACTTCGTATTGGTGGACACGAGCCGTAATCACCAGAGGGTCGTTGTGGGGGTAGGGATATACCGTGGAGGTCCTCGTCGTTGAAAACGATCGGCTCGCTATTCCTGGGCTTCTTCCTCGGACGGCTGCTAGACTCCACGACCGGCGTGGGATGTTGAGCCTCGTAGGTACCCGACGTACCCTCCGCTGACATGACCATGATTTGGCCGATTGTCAACTCACCGGGAGGGGGACGTTGCTCTTGCCCACGGTCCATCTGCCGCTTATCTCGCAAGTATGTCGCCAGGTGCCCCGAACGGATGAGATCCTCGATGTAATCTCGGAGTTGCTTACATTTTTCCGTGGAGTGGCCTTGCGACCTGTGGAAGCCGCAGAAGGGCCCCCGGGTACGCTTTGCTGCCGTGTGCGAGACCAGGGGAAGTTTGAAGAACCTCTCATCCTTAGCCTCCTCTAGCAGTACCGTCTGGGAGACATTGAGCGGGGTGTATTCCTGAAACTTCGGGGAGTAGGGCTTCGGCCGCTCAAGCCTCTTTTTCTCTTCCCTCGCCCTTTTCCTCTGGTCAGTTTGCTTTGCCCAGGGGAGATTCGCGTTCACCTCGGACTCGAGCTGGATCTCTCGCTCGGTCCATGCCTTGACCTCGGCCATGGTCTTAGGTTGCGCTAATGCAAAGGAGCGTAACCACTCTTTGTGCCTAAGACCTGACCCGAGGGCCGTAATGACCGTCTCGTCCCGGTCTTCTGGGACCTCGAGGAGGGCGTTGTAGAAGCGGGTACGTACCTTTTGAAGGTCTCTTTGTTCCCGCTCTTTATTGTGAAGAGATGGTCGACGGTCCGCTTCTGCCGTCTGTTCCCGACGAAGTGGCCGAGGAATTGGGTGGCCAGCTCACTGAAGGTCGAGATGGAGTGTGGTGCGAGCCCTCGGAACCAGTCTCGTCCGGAGCGGATGAGAGTGGCCGGGAAAGCGCGGCATTAGGAGGCATCGAAACAGTCCTGGAAGCTCATCCCGGCTGTGAACACGTCCAGATGGTCCTTCGGGTCGGATTTCCCGTCGAAGAGTGAGACCTTCGGGGGCTTGTTCCGGGAGGAGACATGGACGGTGAGAAGCTCCTCGGTGAAGGGCTTCATGAGAGAGTCGGCGGCGTATTTAGCCCCGTCGCTTGAATGACGACCTTCCCGATGCATGCCTTCGATCTTCTTTTCGAGGGCGTCAAGTCGGCCGTGGTACCCCGATGACTCGGCATATTCTGAATTTTGGCCTCTGTTGTCGGAGACCTGCGGTGGGCCGCGGCCCCGGTTCCTATCGATGAGGTTCCTTAGGTCCCCTGGCAAGGTAGTCTTTGAGCTGCCATGACGAGTCCCGTCCGCGCGACCCTGTCGAGGAAGGGAGTGTCGGTTATGCCTGGGTGCGGGCGAGCTGACCGACACCTCCTCGGGAGGGACATGGACGCGATGGGGCTCGGGGCAAGGCGCTCTAGTGACGGACCTCGGTGTTGAACTGTGGGGCGTCCAGCGGGTCATGGAATATGTTTGCCCGTGTAATCTGTGGCCGCCAGAGGTAGCGCGACGGTGGTCGGTAGTGCCGAAGTGAGCAGAGTCCTCTCTCCTCCATAGGGGGCCCGGTCCCGAGGTGGGGGAGCAGTGACCTGGGGAGCTTGCTCTGCCATTTGGACACGGACGGGCGCATCCACGACGGACGCAAATCAATCTATCCGGACGGCTAGAGCGTTGATGGCGTTCGGGGGAGGAGATTCGTCCGCGCCTCCGTTGTGGGGGAGGCGGCGGCTAGTGGTTGGATCGTCACGGTGATCGCTCGCCATTGGGTTGAGATCGGAAGATGAATTTTGTTAAGTGGAATCAAGAAGATTCCCACAGACGGCGCCAACTGACGGAGGCCTGGATTTCCTTCAGATGTTATCTTCCGTAAGTCTTCCGCGAGCGCTGATGGACGGCTGAGATCTGTTCTGGGGGTTGTCTCCTTCAGCATGTGGATCTCAATGGATTTGAATTTGAGGTTAAGCCGAGCTACCTGCAGGGAAGTCCCGGGGTAGTTGTACCACCGAGGACCCTCCGACGATCAAGTTAGTGGTGCAATTTGGGCAGAGTAGCGGTTTAGTAGAAAGAATCGCATACCTCGATCGTCTGAGAGAGGGGTTTATATAGCGGCAGCAATGGGCAGGCAGGCGCGAGAATCACGCCGGCCGTTACGTCCCTGACGTCATGCTCGCATGATAGGCGGGATCCCGCATTAATGGTGAGACAGGCTCGTTAATGGGGATCGTGATGGGGTGGAACGTGGGGTCGTGGGCGGCGGATATCTCGCGCATGGCGAGATTCGCGGAGCCGTGGCGTAGGCGCCTGGGATCAGCGCTGCGGGTCGGTCAGGATCAACCCGAGGAGGATGAGCCCGGCGGGAGGCACGCGGACGAGCGGGAGGCCGAGGCACCTTTGTACCAAGACAGCTCGGAGATGAGCCGGGGGGTGGTTTGGAAGGCCACCGAAGGTTGGGACGTCCCTTAGGTCGGAGGCCCGAGGTGAGGTCCTAATCGAAGTCCTTGATTCTTACTTGTAGGTTTTTGGACACGTCATCTGCAACGTGTCAGCATCTGGGGAGTCGTCGATATCGAGCCTCATCACCCCCGAACCTGACCCTGGGCGAAAATGTATCTTCGTCTTTCGTTTTGAAGCGTTGGATCTTGTGTGGGATGGGAATGGCGAATTCGGACGACGGGGATTCAGGGGAAGGTATAATGCAACATGAGAGGTTGAAGGAGCTAACTTTGGTTTGGCGATGATTGCTATTGCTCTTCATGCCCATCGTTATTGAGATGAAGCTATGTTCAATGAGCTGAAGATGATATATAACATTGACATTGGTGTGTATCAATACAATGTCAGGAATAAGTTATTTAGTTATGCCAACGAAAACGGAGCTGTTGATAGACCTGCGACCAATCATGGATCAAAATTTCACTGTCACACACACAATATATATATATATATATATATATATATATATATATATATCTTGGCCATAAATTATACATGCTTTGCATGTGGGAAACATTAACACCAATTCCTATTTCCACTTATTCCTTCCGTCTCTGGACGGCAGATATATGTATATCCTGGCCATAAATCCTACATGCTTTGCATGTAGGAAACATTAACACCAATTCATATATATATATAAGGAATGCATCCTGGCCATAAATCCTACATGCTTTGCATGTAGGAAACATTAACACCAATTCCTATTTCCACTTATTCTTTCCGTCTATGGACGGCAACTTGGATTGATATCATTAAAATAAGGAAGAATACACCAACAACAACTGAGCCTTTTATCCCAAGCATATGGGGTAGGCTACATGAACCAACATGAGAATCACGCCGGGTCCAGCACATGAATCCTCTGTCTCCACTCACTTCTATCGAACAATATACTTTCATTGAGTCCTTTGGCAACCATATCGTTTCGTATCACCTCCATCCATGTTTTTTTCGGTCTCCCTTTTGCCCTTTTGCCATTGCCGATATCAAGAGTATCTATTCGTCGAACCGGTGCTTCCATAGGTCTGCGTCGCACATGACCAAACCATCTTAGCCGGTTTTCCTGCATCTTCTCCTTCACAGGTGCTACACCAACTTTTGCACGAATATCCTCATTTCGCACCTTATCTTTTCTAGTGTTACCGCACATCCAACGAAGCATGCGCATCTACGCTACGTGCATCTTCTGTGTATGATGCTTCTTAGGAGCCCAGCATTCTGTACCATATAATAAGGCAGGCCGAATAGCGCTCCGATAAAACTTCCCTTTCAATTTTAACGGAAAGTTACGATCACACAAAATCCCTGTTGCACTCCTCCATTTCAACCAACCAGCTTGGATCCTTTGATTAACATCACTATCGATCTCTCCATTCTTTTGGATGATGGAACCTAGATATCTAAACCGGTCGCTCGGTGATATCTCTTGCCCTTCCAATGTTGTACCAATATGGTTTTGACTTCTCTGGCTACTAAATTTGCAGTGCATATATGCTGTCTTGGACCTTCTCAATCTGAATCCCCGAGATTCCAATGTTTGCCTCCATAATTCCAATTTGGCATTAACCCCTGCTTTCATCTCATTTACTAGAACAATATCATCAACGAATAGCATACACCAAGGTACCTCATCTTGGATAGTTCTAGTAAGCTCATCCATCACGATGGTAAACAGGAATGGACTTAATGCAGATCCTTGATGTAAACCAATAGTAATCGGAAAATCACTCGTTAAGCCGCCGCAAGTTCTGACATTTGTCACTACTCCATAGTACATATCCTTGATTATGTCAATATACTTGACGGGGACCCCCTTCTTCATCATTGTCCCCCATAATACCTCTCTAGGAACCTTGTCGTACGCCTTTTCTAAATCAATAAATATCATATGCAAATCTCTTCTCCTCTCTCGAAAACGCTCGACAAGTTGACGAAGCAAATGAATAGCCTCTGTCGTCGATCGTCCAGGCATGAACCCAAACTGGTTCTCTGTTATCTTAATATCCTTCCTTAGCCTGTGTTCAATCACTCTCTCCCAAAGTTTCATGGTGTGACACATCAGTTTTATTCCACGGTAGTTTGAGCAACTTTGAATGTCACCCTTGTTCTTGTAGATAGGTACAAGGATACTTTTCCTCCATTCATTTGGCATCTTTTTTGTCTTCCAAATCTTATTAAACAGATTTGTCAACCATTTAACGCCTATTTCTCCTGAGCATCTCCAAATCTTGATAGGAATCCCGTCAGGACCAACCGCTTTTCTTAAACCCATTCTGTTCAAAGCTTCTTTAACCCCAGGAAGTCTTATTTTACGCATGAAATCACGGTTTATATCTTGAGATTGAATGACAAGTCCATCCAAATTCTTAGTAAAGCTCTCATTGAACAATTTGTCAAAATATCTCTCCATCTTTCCTTGATATGCTCATCTCGAACTAAAACCTTCTGATTTTCATTTTTGACATATTTCACCGCACATAAGTCTCTAGTCTTCCTTTCCCGCATCCGAGCAATCCGGTATATATCATTTGCAGCCTCTTTAGTGTCTAATTTCTCGTACACCTCCTTGTAGATCTTAGATTTAGCTTCCCGAACAGCTTTCTTAACTTCCTTTTTAGCTATTTTGTACTTCTCAAATCTCTCCACATCTTTACTTTTCTTCAAATTTTTATAAGAATCCCTTTTAATTTTAATAGCAGCCTTTACATCTTCATTCCACCATGATATGTCCTTAGATGGTGGATCACCACCTCTCGACTCACCAAGTAGATCTCTAGCTACCTTCTTGATACAACTAGCCATTTTGTTCCATATTTTGTCTGGATCATCTTCCGACTGCCAATCCGCTTCTTGTACTACACGATCTATAAAAGCCTTTTGGTTACCTTCTTTCAATCGCCACCATTTAATTTTAGGCTCTACCTTACGTCTAATCTTCCTAGGTTCTCTTCTAAATCGAAAATCTAGAACTAAAAGTCTATGTTGAGTGGTTACACTCTCACCTGGTATCACCTTACAGTCGATACAACAACCTCTATCTATTCTTCTCGTCAGAAAAAAGTCTATTGACTAGCACTTGATCCGCTCCTAAAAGTGATAAGGCGGGACTCTCTTTTCCTAAACCAGGTGTTTGCTAAGATCAAGTCATAAGATAAAGCAAAATCTAGAATCGAGTCACCTACTTCATTCCTTTGTCCGAAACCAAAACCTCCATTGATAGTATCAAACCCACTACGACTAGTACCTACATGTCCATTAAGATCACCACCAATAAATAACTTCTCTCCACTAGGTATACTTTGCACCACCTCGTCTAAATCCTCCCAGAATAGACGCTTACTAGCGTCATCAAGACCTATCTGTGGTGCATAAGCACTAATAACATTAAGGATCTCTCCACCTAGAATAAGCTTAACCAGTAAAATTCTATCACCTTTTCTCCTAATCTCAACTACATCCTCAAGCAACCGTCTATCTATGATTATTCCTACCCCATTACGATTTTTATCTCTACCCGTATACCAAAGCTTATAACCCCAAGGCTCTATGACTCTACTCCTTTCACCTACCCACTTAGTTTCTTGCAAACACATAATACCAACTCTCCTCCTAATCATCACCTCCACTAATTCTATTAGTCTACCCGTAAGGGAACCTATGTTACAGGAAGCTAGACGGGTCCTATGAAACCCTTGCTTATTTGTCACTACACCCGGGGTCCGATGTAGCGCGCCGTCTCTGGACGACGACCCTTGCTTATTTGTCACTACACCCGGGGTCCGATGTAGCGCGCCGTCTCTGGACGACGACCCTTGCTTATTTGTCACTACACCCGGGGTCCGATGTAGCGCGCCGTTTCTGGACGACGACCTAGAAGCCCTTGCATACTTAACACTACATCCGGGATCCGATGTAGCGCGTCGCTGAGTAGGGGACGCCCCAACGATATTCTTATAATGGTTCATGTCATAGAATGTGACAAAGTTTTACGTTGGCTGTTACAAGCCTACCACAACCCTCACCCTTTTTCATCCGGACTTGGGACCGGCAACGGTGGGTTTAATAAGGAAGAATGTTCATGTTTTTATATCTGAACATAGAAAATCATGCTTTAAAAAATAGATTAAAGACAAAAGAAGTGGTTTATGAGAAACTAATTAACCAAGTGATCACATCAATATACCCAGAAGAACTACTAATGTTTGATATCCAACCTTGGATAAGCACAAGCAATTAGATTCATTTTTAAGAGAGAAGAAACTGAGGAAAAGGATGTGATGGAGGTCGGAATCTCCCTCAGATATTGTACTCCGTCGATCTTGCGACCAGCGGGGCTGAATGGTAGAGATTGGGTATGAAGATTAAATGTGTGGATCTCAATGGGTCGTTGGATGCTGTTGACACCGAGCTACTTGCAGGGGAAGTCTTGGGATGGGAAACCATCGTAGGACCCTCCGACGATCAAGTAAGTAGCGAGGAATATTGAGGCAAAATAGCAGCGTATTGGGTTGAGCTCGACATACCTGAGTCGTCTGGAAGAGGGGTTTATATAGCGGTCGCATGGAGCAAGCCGATGCGAGATTCTCGCCGTCCGTTACGCGCCTGCATCATGTTCGCGTTGATGGCTGGATACGCCCATTAATGGCGAAATACACCAGCGTGAGATGCGGGACGTGGAGCGGTGGAAATCTAGTCGTGGCGAGATACACGGAACCGTTATGGGGCCGCTCGGGCTCTGTGCGCCCAGCCAAATAGGGACGCTGGGGAATCTCAGATACAGGATAGCTCATAGATGAGTAAGTGAGCTGAGGAGTCTCTGCTCTGTGATAGCTCGGAAACGAGCAAGGGGGATGAGAAAGCTCAGCTCTGTGATAGCTCGGCGAAGATCGAGAAGGCTGAGAAAGCTTAGCTGTAGGATAGCTCGGAGGTGGGCTGTTGGCTGGTTGCTAGGCGAATAGTGAAAGAACTCAGGGGAGACCTTCCCAAAGGTCAGATGATACCTCGGAGATGAGACACCGAGGAATGTCCCCTTCGCATGGTACTTCAAAGATCTGGTTGGTGCACGTGAGAGACTTTCCATCCACCATGTGTCTTGATCAGGGGAATCCACACTTATGAGCACCATCATTAGCGCCCCACTCTCGTTCTGACCTATTTATAGGTCGGGTCGAGAGTGGTTTGCTCGGTTTTCTCTGTTCAACTTGGTTTCGAGAATTCTCCGTGGTGGTTTGTCCGAAAACGAAATAGTGTTTGGCAGTTTTATCTCCCTGATCTCCGTGCCCACATGGCGATAATTAAGTTCCCTAATTTTCGAGCATGTTTTCGGATGATATCAGCGGATCGCTGATGGGACAGCGTCATTAAGGCGACATGGCTTCGCCTGATCAGATTCGCGTGAAGGGAAGGCGTATATTAGTCGACTGTCGCGTGGCGTCATGTGAATCATTGGGTGCGACGCTTCGTTTGGCGGCAGAGGATCTGGGCCGTAGGATGGTTTTCATTGAGGGTATAAATAGGGGTGTACAGGCCCCAGGGATCATTTTTGTTCAGTTGCGCTCCTGCATCTTTTTATTTGGACTTGTTTTCTTCCGGAGTTTCCAAGTTTTGAAAGACCGAACATTAGCTCGGGTAGGAGTCCACTCGTCTTGGATGGGCCGAGCAGGAAGATATCCGTCCTCTTGGTGATAAGGGCTTAGGATCCACAGTGTTGTTGGGCAGGAAGCTACCCGTTGTGGATGGGCCGAGCAGGAATCTTCCTGGCGGTTTCATGATGAGGGCTTTGGATCCACAGCGTTGTTGGACAGGAAGCTACCTACTGCAGATGGGCCGAGGAAGAAGCTTCCCGGCCGCCTGGTGATGAAGGCTTTGGATTCATGTCTTCGTTGAGCAGGAAGCTACCTACTATGGATGGGCCAAGCAAGGAGCTACCCAGCCGCTTCGTGATGAGGGCTTTGGATCCACGTCTTCATTGGGCAGGAAGCTACCCACTATGGATGGGCCGAGCAGGAAGCTACCCGCCTGCCTCGTGATGAGAGCTTTGGATCCATGTTTTTGTTGAGCAGGAAA
Organism: Agapanthus africanus; assembly: GCA_030015575.1. Classification (NCBI taxonomy): domain Eukaryota; kingdom Viridiplantae; phylum Streptophyta; class Magnoliopsida; order Asparagales; family Amaryllidaceae; genus Agapanthus; species Agapanthus africanus. Next base: position 528,290,783 of record JASDDO010000016.1, read on the forward strand.
CTACCCGCGGTGGATGGGCCGAGCAGAAAGTTACCCGGCCGCCTCGTGATGAGGGCTTTAGATCCACAGCATTGTATGGCAGAAAGCTACCCACTACGGATGGGTCGAGCAGGAAGCTACCCGGCCGCCTCGTGATTAGGGATTTGGATCCACGTCTTCGTCAGGCAGGAATCTATCCACTGTGGATGGGCCGAGTAGGAAGCTACCTGGCGGCCTCGTGATGAGGGCTTTGGATCCACGTCTTCGTTGGGAAGGAAGCTACCCACTGTGGATGGGCCGAGCAGGAAGCTATCCGGCGACCTCATGATGAGGGTTTAGATCCACATCTTCGTTGGGCAGGAAGCTACCCACCGTGGATGGGCCAAGCAGGAAGCTACCCGGCGGCCTCATGATGAGAGTTTTAGATCCACGTTTTCGTTGGGCAGGAGCTACCCACTGTGGATGGGCCGAGCAGAAAGCTACCCGATGGCCTCGTGATGAGGGTTATAGATCCACGACGTTGTTGGGTAGGACTACCCACGATGGATGGGCAGAGCAGGTGTAACAACCCTAATTTTCCAATACAAATTTTTTTTCAAATATTTTTTTTCAAAAATCCACAAAGGGGTATTTTAGCATGAGCACAAGATATAGGTAATTATTTTGTTTTTAATTACAAGCTACAAGAATATAATAACTCAATTTTTAGTGTACAAGAATTTACTTTAAATTTAATGTATACTAGGAGTATTTATTCTTGCTGCTATCAGTTTAAGTAATTAAATACCACAATAATTACAAGAAGGAGCTTGTAGCTCATTGGTAATACCTTGCACTGCTGAACCAAGCCATCAGAGTTCGAATCCCATACCCCACATTATTTTTAATATTGATTTTTTTAAAAACCTTTAGAATACCAAGAGTTTACACGTGCATATCTCACAAAAACCCCACTACACCCAAAGATGTAACACTTGCAGAGGGTAGATGAACCGCCGGGGGAGATCCAGGTCACCGGACTCGGTCGGGAATCGGCCAACTCGGCCTTGACTCGGCCGACTCAGTGATCCGACCGAGTCACGGCCGAGTCACCCCCGATTCGGCCGATTCCGGCGAGGGTCACAACATGAAAGTTGTGTCTTTTGGTATTCCCTACGCACCTGCAAAGTTTCAGCCTTATAACACTTCCATAGCTCTTTAAAACCCCCAATTACTCCACTTTTAATACATTTTTATTACATTTTATCACATTTTTATTTTTTAACTTTTCATCTACCCTAACCCTAACCCTAGCCTAGCCCTATATAAAGGCCTCTACCCTCTACCTTTTCCCCTCACAACTCTAAGCATACTCTCTAAAACTCTTGAGAACTTGGTGCAAAGAGCGAGAAGCGAAGCGCTGCCGAAACCGACGACGGATTCCGGCGACCGGATCAAGACCGACGTGACGTTTCCGACGAATCGGCAACCACCACACCTTTTAGAACACTTAGCTTGTCCAAACCCGTAAGTCCCAACCTTCTATCTTTCTTTTCTATAATTGTAAAATACGACTTTTTGGAACCGACGGAAATCGGACAAACCGATTCCCGATCCGGTTTTTCTTTCAAATTTCACTTGTCACCTAATACATATTATCAACCCTATTGCATGTTGACTATTAATCACCCTTAAATCAAATTTAATCACACTTTTCCACATGAAATGATAATTTCTTTACAAAACCGTATTTCTTGCATAAAAATACCATCAAGTTCAATTTTAATGTTCTAATTAGATCCCTCACTCTTAATCATGTTTATTTTGATAACAAAACTTGTTTCATTCAATTTGGATGAAATTTCACACATGAAATGATAACGTTTATGAATACCGTATTCTTGCACCTTAATACCCTTAAGTTTAACATAGCTTATTTCACCTTGAAACTTCACCAAAACTTAATATAAGTCACGGGGTAATGACCTACCCTTACACACACTCATTATAACCCTAATTGATAAATAACAAAAATACAGAATACGATATTATAGGACTTTTTCACTAAAATACCATAACCTTTATAACTTTTAGTTTAACCTTTAAATTGTAAACTTTTCTAAATAAAACTTATATAAAATGAAAGCACGATTGGTCATGGACATCGATCGTTTATCTAAACTGTCTTGTGGGTCTAGGCAAGTGTGTCTAAGGCTAGTGGTTTTTAATTAGGCCCACGACTGTGGTTCCTTCCCACTTACCTGGCACTTACCTGGCTGCATTCGACGGTGAAGAGGCGATTTGAGGCTTCTAATGACTCATCGTTTAGACCATAGAATATAGGTTAGATGGTCGAGGAAACCCTAACAACTAAAATATGGAGAACTATATACTTTTACAAATAAATACCCTTTATTTAGAAAACCTTTTCCCTGAATTAAAAGTATTTATAAAAACCTGAGCAAAGTGCCATTACAACCCATCTTTGGGGAACCTGTTAGGGATAGCACGGTTCATCGTGCACCCGCAGGCTAGTAGTGCGAGATTCAGACCTCCGCAAGGAGCATTCGGTCTCGAAAGGTTTAAAATACGATATTTAAAGAAAGTGATATTTTTGTAAATAAAATATTCATTTAAAAATTATTTATGTGTTTAATTATATATAATTATCATTTAAACATTTATTTTGTTATAATATAAAATTTCCACTTTTTCCTAAAATTCAAAGATTAAAAGTTACATTAAAATAACACGAATTTCAAATAAACAATTAATACTTTTATTAGGATATATTCACTAGAATAACACAAATAAAATTCACATTCATTATAACAATAAAGACGATTATTAAATACTTGAGGTGTATTTGGAAAACTATACAAAAGTATTTTTACATAAAACCCCCTCAAGTTTCACAAATTACAATAAGGCCCCTAGCTAATATTGAACTTCAAATTATATTTCTTTTAGTCGGACTCGGGTTAGAGTCTGACTAATTCTGACTTGAATATATTTCAAGTCAATCTATATTTCAATTATATTCCAACACAACTTGAATACATGAATCCCAGAATCCAGTTAACAATCTATATAACTTGACTGAACCGAACCATGGATATTCCTTTTACATGATTCCCAGTATTCCATTTACATGACTCTATGGTTATAGCCGTTTCCTGATATCATGGTTTCGGTCAGTCAGTTAATCACTCATACAATCAACACAATTTTACAAGATAACAATACAAACAAGACATCGCGGGGTTTAAGGGGTAGACTGGTACGGAATATGTTAAAGGTGGCACGAGGTGGTCACTTAAGACGTAATTACATCCATGCCGTTGTTCCGTGGTATTATCGACGGAGCCTTGTACTACAGGTTACCAAAGTCCCCGGTGTAAGTGGGACTCCCCTCGTATACACTGGCATCTTCTGTACCAGGCTACAAACAACAGCGTTAATACAACATTACAATATTATAATACAACATTAAAAGCTACACTCTCCCTCTCTTACTCTCTGTCTATTCCTCTTTTATCTTTGGGACTTACCGAGCGACCTGTTCGCTGACGACATTCTGTTTCTTTCTTCTTTGAATGTCGTCAGGTGGTTTGGACCCGGCGGAGATCGAGCCATCTCAAGAAGACTTGGAGCAGTTTACTGAAGACCCTGCACTGTAGTTTCATTGTACACTTTTCCTTTCTGTACTTTTCATTTCCTGTTATGCCACTGTTTAGGCATCTTTTATTTCAGTTGTATTTCCTTTCATGTATTGTATAAAGAATGTTAATAAATAAAAGTTGCTGTTCTTTTTATACTCTTGTCTCTTGTGTAATATTTTATATTGCTTAGCTACGCTTAGCGTATGTACTTCTGAGTACATACGTAGCGGACCTCGTCGCGTCCACTTCGCCGTACACTGGGAAGCGGGGCGTGACAGCAGGAAGTTACCCATCCGCCTCATGATGAGGGCTTTAGATTCACAGTGTTATTGGGCAGGAAGCTACCCACTGTGGATGGGCCGAGGAGGTGTAACAACCATAATTTTCCTATACAATTTTTTTTCAAATATTTTTTTCAAAATCCATAAAGGGGTATTTTAGCCTGAGCACAAGATATAAGTAGTTATTTTGATTTTTAATTACAAGTTAAAAGAATGTAACAACTCCATTTTTAGTGTACAAAATTTGCTTAAAAATTAATGTATACTTGGAGTATTTACATTTGCTGTTATTATTTTAAGTAATTAATTAGCTCCATAATTACAAGAAGGAGCTTGTAGCTCATTGGCAATAACTTGCATTGCTGAACCAAGCCACCAGAGTTCAAATCCCATACCCCATATTATTTTTAATATTGATTTTTTTTAAAACCTTTAGAATACCAAGGGTTTATACGTGCATATCTCACAAAACCCCCACTACACCCAAAAATGTAACATCGCCAGAGGTTAGATGAACCGTCGGGGGGGGGGGGATCCCGGCCGCCTGACTATCGGCCAAATCGGCCTCGACTCGGCCGTCTCAGTTCTCCGACCGAGTCACGGCCGAGTCACCCCCGAGTCGGCCGATTCCGGCGAAGACCCTGTTCCCCGCCGGAAGAACGCGCGAAGACGCGGTAAACGTCTTGCCTGAATTTCGGGGCAGATGCTAATTGGTGCTATCCGTTCACCTCTCCGAAGATACCAAGTTGATTTATGGCACCATGTATTGAAGGTTTAAACGGATGCGGCCGATATAGCAGACTTCGTCAGATTCTCCCTCGTTTGAGGGGTTTTTGATTGTGGGGACGCTCTTCCCTATAGGCGCAAGCCCCTGCAGTTAATTACGCTACCGCATTGCGGTAACAACTTTCTCCTTCTCCAGATGGTCACTTCGTGTCGTGTGTGTTTGTTTTGTTTTTGGTTGCCCGTGGATTGTATACGGAGACTAATTTATGTTGTCGCCCGTAGGGCGTGGATTAGTCCAAATCCGTATCTTCTTAGATTTAGGTTTGGGGGTTGGGTTTAAGGATACGTTAGTCTCATTTGGGACTAAGATCAACTTAAACGTTAGTTAAGGATGCGTTAGTCTAATTTTAGATTAAGATCAACTTAACGGGATCGTTTAGATCCAACAAGAGAGTAATTGGGCTCTATTATTTAGTTTAGGGACATTACGGTCTATTGTTAGTTTAAGGACATCTCGGTCTAATGTTAGTTTAAGGACATCTCGGTCCAAGGTTAAGGACATCATAGTCCGTGAGCTTAAAGACATCACAGTCAAGCTTAAGGACATCATAGTCCATAGGCTTAAGGACCCACAGTTCGTAGAGTGTTTGGTTGTCGGGACCCGTCACCTCTCTGAAGACGTTGAAGGATTACAATGACAAATATCAGAGGAGTAAAGAGATGTACCCTCGAACCGGTGTGAGTTGGTTGGAAGATCTGTAACCCAATTTGGGAGTTAGATCTGTTGAAATATTTATGAGCAGGTGGTCTCAATTAATATAAGTTGAGGACTTATGACCAATATTGGGCTCAGTCCAATAAATGTTTAACATTTTTTTTATTCTGGCTATTAAGCCTTTATTTGGGCTTGGCCCTTCTGTCAATATTTTTATCTTTTATTGAATGCCGAGAATTCACCAGAGCTCTGGGCTTATTAAGGAACAATTTATGTTCTGTCGGCGCAACACGTGGTGCGCTAGGCGCTTTACGCCAATTAAATAGCGCAGCGCGCTTCTGTCACGTGGCGCACATGCAAGGGACACGTGTCGCATTCAGCGTTAAGCGCTAGATGATGAGCGCATGATACCAGTTTATAGACGCTGAGCGCTAGTCCATGAGCGCATTGCGCTTTCAATTTAGTGGTGCACACGTGAGTGACACGTGGTGCGCTTGGTGCTGAGCGCCAGCCCATGAGCGCAGTGCGCTATTTCAGAAGTGCAAAGTGTAAGTTGTTTAATTGGCGCATACGTGGTTGACACGTGGCGCATTTGGCGCTGAGCGCCGATCTAGGGAGCGCAGAAGCGCAGTTCAGGAGCGCAAGACGCATTTCAAGAGCGCAAAGCACATTTGATCAATTTTATGATCTGGGAACAAATTTATGTTCTTTTAAAAGAGATTTTGTCTCAAGATTTAAGAACAACAGTTCTTATTTTGCAGGAGAGATTTTCAATCTCTTATTTTGATGAAAGTCTTTGCCTTTATAGATCCATGATCTGTGAGAAGAAATATGTTCTTCTTTTATTTTATGATGAGATCTTTTGATCTCTTTTATGAAAGACTTTTTGTCTTGTAGATCTATGATTTTTTTTAAAGAAAAGAATTCTTCTATTTATGAGATGATTTCATCTCTGTGTTCATCATCCATCATCTTTACCTTGAAGAAGTATCTTCTTGCAAGTGCTTGCTCTTTATCTTTGAGTTTTTCAAAGTTTAGGGGGGCGGGTTTTTCTCTATATCAGACTTGAAGTCTTGGGGCCTTTTATAGGGCAAGCTGATTTGTTGAATGAGTTAAAGAGATCTTTCTCTGATTGATTTGGGGATATTTCCCCACCATTGGATCTTTGATCCTAGGGCTTCTGTTTTACAGAAGGCAATCTTCTTGTTTTTAACAAGATTGAAAAATCTTTCCATAACAGAATTTAATTCTGATTAATTAATGACTTATCATTACTATTAGATTTTTTGATCTAATGGTGGGAAGTTATTTAATTCCAGCGCTAGCGCGTCCGTGCTTTGCACGTGGTGCGCTGCTCAGAGCGCAGCGTACTTTGCGCTAGCGCACACGTGTTTGACACGTGGTGCGCTGCTCAGAGCGCAGCGCGCCTTGCGCTACCGCACCCGTGTTTGACACGTGGCGCGCAGCGCAGCGCGCCTAGCGCTAGCGCACTCATGGTGAGCTGCCTAGGGCGTAGCGCACTTGGCGCTGCATCTGAAGCTTCAATTTTTTGAAATTCGAATTTCAAACAGAGCTTTGCTCTGATGGGGGAAACAAATGCCCCCTACCGCTGCGCTCACGTGGCCCATATGTGAGTGCAGCGGTGGCAGCATCTGCGCCCTGTTGCAGCCGATATAATAGACTCTTTTGTTCATGTATTTTTTTTAATTCTTAAGCCGACATCTGATTGTGATTTGTTTTGTAGCGGTCACATCGACTCCAGCCCCGTTCGAGTCTTGCGTTATAATGTCGGTAGGGCTCTTTTCCAGACGTCCATCCTCAAAAGGTGTTGTGACCAGTCTGCGTATGTTGAGCGATTACATCGAAGAGTTTGACGCGGAGGCCCCTACGTTTGCTATAGATTTTGCTGCCGAAGTTAATCCAATGCTGGCGACCCTTGTGAACTTCCATAACATAGGCGTCATTGAGTCTTGGGTTAACCACTGCAGGAAGATTGAGGCCTGCCTGCATGAGCTTGAGCTTATGCGTCCTGCCCCTGAGATTCAGGCTTTGAACTCCCAGCGGGCTGCATGGGTCGAACAGAGTGTGTCCTTCCTCCGCCATTTCGAACAAGAAGCGACCTTGAGGCGGAAGGAATGCGATGAGGCTTCGGGTGAATCTGCCCGGCTGCACGCCCAAGTTAAAGCGAACGCCACGCAACTGAGAGATGCTTTTGACACCTTGCAGCAATGTATCTCGGACGGGCTTGTATTGAGGCGGAAGTTACACTCTATTGAGCGGTTTTCGCAGAGTCGCGAAGCTGCCGAACTGGAAATCGATGAGAAAATTTCATCATGCTTGCAGCAAAGGGCTCGAATTGAAGCGGAGCTGGCCGCGGCGGCTGATCACGAGAAGGCACTGAAAGGAGTGCGAGAGCAGCCTGCGGACTTGTTGAAAACGCTTCCTTCTCAGTAGCTGTTTTGCTTGTAATCTTTGAATAACATGTATCCATTTTTTTGTTCTTTCATATGATGTATTTTGTACCCAATTGAATTCATGAATAAAAGATACATTTCTTTCGCAATGTCTTGTGTCATCTCTTTGCTTTCTTCTTTCTTTTGTTATCAGCATGTCACTTTAGTAAGCATAGTCGGCAGATGATAGAGTGAGCATCTTGTTTTAGCTTCTTCGAGGGATAGTGATGGTTTAGAAAGCAGGTTCAGATCTGCTGCCTAAGACTTCTCAACTTCATGAGCCGTGGGGGTCTCATAAAGACCTTTCTCCCTACGAGTCGAGATGATCTCGTAGGTGTATTTTCTCCTTAGGAATCTTGAGGATTCCTAAGTACGTTTTCCCTTATAAGTCGTAAGGATCTTATAAGAGAGTTTTCTTCCTTATGAGTCGAGAGGACCCGTAAGTGTTTAACGAGATTGACATTATCCGCATTTCACGGCGTTAGAAGTTGCTCCGGGCGTTTCCCACGGGGTCAAGGTTAACTTTGGCCGTGTTCCACGGATTCGTTGGATGACGTATTTCCGAGGCGGGGTTATGTAGATGACGTGTTTCCGCGACGGGGTCATGTGGATGACATATTTCCGAGACGGGGTCATGTGGATGACGTGTTTCCTCGACGGGGTCATACGGATGACGTATTTTCGAGACGGGGTCATGTGGATGACGTATTTCCGTGACGGGGTCATTTGGATGACGTATTTCCGCGACGGGGTCATGTGGATGACGTATTTCCGCGACGGGGTCATTTGGATGACGTATTTCCGAGACGGGGTCATGTGGATGACGTATTTCCGAGATAGGGTCATGTGGATGACGTGTTTCCGAGATAGGGTCATGTGGATGACGTGTTTCCGCGACGGGGTCATATGGATGACGTATTTCCACGATGGGGTCATTTGGATGACGTATTTCCGCGATGGGGTCATGTGGATGACGTATCTCCGTGACGGGGTCATTTGTGTTTCTGAGACGGGGTCATATGGATGACGTGTTTCCGCGACGGGGTCATATGGATGACGTGTTTTCGAGACGGGGTCATGTGGATGACGTGTTTCCGAGACGGGGTCATGTGGATGACGTGTTTCCGCGACGGGGTCATGTGGATGACGTGTTTCCGTGACGGGGTCATGTGGATGACATATTTCCGCGACGGGGTCATTTGGATGACATATTTCCGCGACGGGGTCATGTGGATGACGTATCTCCGCGACGGGGTCATTTGGATGAAGTATTTCCGAAACGGGGTCATGTGAATGATGTGTTTCCGCGACGGGGTCATATGGATGACGTATTTCCGAGACGGGGTCATGTGGATGATGTGTTTCCGCGACGGGGTCATGTGGATGACGTATTTCTGTGACGGGGTCATGTAGATGACGTATTTCCGCGACGGGGTCATGTGGATGATGTATTTCCGCGACGGGGTCATGTGGATGACGTGTTTCCGAGACGGGGTCATGTGGATGACGTGTTTCCACGACAGGGTCATGTGGATGACATATTTCCGAGACGGGGTCACGTGGATGACGTATTTCCGAAACGGGGTCATGTGGATGACGTATTTCCGCGACGGGGTCATGTGGATGACGTTGCGTCTGTTGTAATGAGATGAATGTCGAAGTGGTCTCTAGGTTGTCTGTGAACCGTTGAGATTTGGCTTCTTCTTCTGATGGAGCCTGGGGAGGGAAGGTGTGATTCTTTCTTTGTTTGCACCCCTGGATTGTATACAGGGATTGATGTGATATCACCTGTAGGGCATAAATTTCATTTTTCTTTATTTCTTTCCGCGATGCTCTATCATTTCAGCTTTTATATTGCGAAGGTCGCGATTGCCCAATCATTTCGGCTATTTTTCGCGGCGCCCAATCATTTCGGCTATTTATTTTATTTTTACTCGCTGCTTTTTATTGCGAGTTGCCCAATCATTTCGGCTATTTATTTTATTTTTACTCGCTGCTTTTTATTGCGAGTTGCCCAATCATTTTGGCTATTTTGCATGCATACATTTTTACTTGCTGATTTTGTTACAAGTTGCTCTATCATTCCGGCTATTTCGTATGCATGTCTGGTTCGCTAGCTTCTTGGCTGCAAGCTTGGAGTTAGACACCGATTTCGGCATCAACACCGCTACAACTGGAGCGAATATCATTTGCCTCTGTCGATGTCGAACAAAGGTGGCTTAGTGAACAGGGTTAGGATCCTGTCGACTAAGGCTTTCGACTTCATGAGCCGTAGGGGTCTCATAAAGATTCTTCTCCCTATGAGTCGTGAAGATCTCGTAGGTGCGTTTTCTCCTTAGGAATCGTGAGGACTCCTAAGTGTATGGCTTCTCGTAAGTCATAAGGATCTCAAAAGAGTATTTTCTCATTTTAAGTCGAGAGGACTTACAAGGGCTGTTCACTGTGTAAACATATCCCCAGTCATGGATGGGACTTTGTTAGGGAAATGTTTATTCGCGCCCGTGGATTGTATACAAGGGTCAGTATTGAACCGCTTGTAGGGCAGCATTGGAAGTTGTGGTGGCCTGCTTAAGAACAGGTTCAGATCCCTGTAGCTTAAGACTTTTGAATCTTATGAGCCGTGAGGGTCTCATAAGAGGGTTCTCCTTACGAGTCGTGAGGATCTCGTAAGTATGTTTTCTCCTTAGGGATTGTGAGGATTCCTATGTGTGTTGCTCTCTTGTGAGTCGTAAGGATATCATGCAGGTGGTTTCTCCTTACAGGGTGACGTAAGGGTGAAAAACAACACTCGTCGGGCCGCCTCACTTGTTACGGCTTGACCTTATCGTGAGGCTTGTCGTACCGCCTTCAGGCCTCTACTACTTTCCCATTTCCTTGAAAGGCAGTTTAATGCCTAACCCCACTGATCTCCTTTTTAGTACTTATCAATTGATCCTCTTTCCTTTCTTCCTTCCCGCCTATTTATTTGCATAGTTGAAAGTCAAACGACAATATCTTTTGTTTCGTCCAAGCGTGGTCAGAAGTAACCCGATTCTCCGAAAAAGAGTGTCGATTCGCCGAGAGATTGAGCTCGTCAGTGATCTTTTCCATGGTGTCTAGAGAAAGCAGCTTTGAACATAACATTCGTACCAAAGGAAAGTTTAGGCAGGCATTACTGTGATCTTTAAGCCCTTGCGCAGAATTCTCAAACTACGAAACCAACTTCTTTCGCACCGGGAGAACAAGTCGAGAGGACCTTGCAAGTGTCTTTTAGCGAGATTGCGCCCTTTCGGGTTTTCACAAAAACTCGCCGGTAGCCTTACTGTTTTTACTCACGGAGCCCTTTCTGGTTTTCATCCGTGCCCATTTTGCTTATGGACATACCGTTTTCTTTTTCTTTCTTTTTTGTATTCTTTGTGTCAGCCTTGGGATGCTGCAGTCTACAGTAGTTTATCGACGTCTCGATCAGCGGCTAGTTTTAGGACATAGTGGTCCATCGTTAGTTTAAGGACGTTTCGGTCCGTTGTTAGTTTAAGGACGTTTCGGTCCGTTGTTAGTGTTAGAACATTTCGATCCGTTGTTAGTTTTAGGACATTCCGGTCCGTTAGCCGGCTACTACTTATAGAGTTTGGGCTTAGGAAGATAGCGAGCGGACATAGTCGTCGTCATCTATCATTGACCTAGGCCGTGACTTGTCAGGCGTAGTACTTTTTCAGGAAGCGACCATTTATTGGCCTGAAAGGTCTTTCACCATGCATGTCCATGAGTAGGTAAGCCCCACCATAGTAAACTTTGTCTATGATATACGGTTCTTCATAGTTTGGCTCGAATTTCCCCCGCTTGGCGCGATTGGGGATCATTGGTCTTTTGACCACTAGCACGAGTTCGCCTTGGTGGAATGTCCTCGGCCTAGTCAATCTCTCATATGAATGTGTCATCTTTGCTTTGTAAGCCTCCGGGTTTTGTTGCGCCATGAGCCTGGTTTCATCAAGGGCATCGAGCTCCTCAAGCCGAAGGTCGGCATTTTCTTCGTTTGTTAGCTCATAGTGAACTGTCACTCGCAGAGTGGGTAGCTTTATCTCGAGGGGGAGTACTGCCTCTGTACCGAATACTAATGTGTACGGTGTTGTGTTCGTGGCCGTTTTGAACGTAGTTCGATACGCCCAGAGTGCTTCATGCAGTCTCTCATGCCAGTCCTTCTTATTTCGAGAAACCGTCTTTTTCACGATCTTTGTCAAGGTCTTGTTGAAAGCCTCAGCTAGACCGTTAGCTTGGGGATTATAGACCGAAGAGTATCTCCAGTCTATGTTATGCTGTTGTGCGAAGCGGCCGATCTTATGGCTTCTATAGGCTGGCCCGTTATCGGAGATGATCCGTCGCAGAGTTCCAAACCGATAAATGACGTGTGTCTTGATGAAATGGAGGATATTCTCCGTCTTAACTTCCCTCAGCGGTACTGCTTCTGCCCATTTGGAGAAGTAATCATTTGTCGCCAGAATGAATCGATGTCCTCTGGACGATACTGGTTCGATGGGGCCGATTATGTCAGTCCTCCACATTTCGAATGGCCAGCTAGCCACCGTTGGATGCAGTGGATTTGGATGTTGATGGATAAAGTCCCCGTTAATCTGGCACGCGTGGCACTGCTTCGCGTATTCGAGGCAGTCTTGGATCATCGTGGGCCAATAATAACCCATCCGTTTGATCTTCAGCTTCATCTTCAGCCTGGCTTGGTGAGAACCGCAGAGTCCGTCGTGAGTTTCTTGGACGACTCTCCTTGCCTCTTCAGGTCCCAGGCATCTTAGCCACAGAGAATCAAATAACCTTTTATACAGAGTATTATTGACGAAAGCGAAAGACAGAGCTCGTTTCATAAGCTGATGTTTCGAGGACGCATCTTCAGGTGTACGACGGGATTTGGAGTAGTCTATAAAGACTTCCCTCCAATCCGTAACCTTTTCATGGTCTTTTATTTGTAGAGTCGTTCACTCAGTCACTTCCTTTTCTTCGGATGACTCCGGAGATATTTCTGCCGGTGCAAGAACCTGACGGCTTTGCACAACGATCCTTATGTCATCGAGGTTTTCGTCAGCCAGTTCTTTAGCGAGCTTGGCTAATGCATCCGCTTTGCTATTTTCCGCACGCGGTATACTTTCCAAGGTGTAGGAAGAAATTTGAGTCAGCAGTCGCTGTACTCTCTCGCCGTATTTCACCAACTCAGGCTTGCACGTCTGATAGTCGCCGTTTACTTGACTAACGACCAGTTGGGAGTCTCCGTATATGAGGAGGTTTTCAATTCCCATGTCGATAGCGATCTCGAGACCTACTATCAAAGCTTCATATTCGGCCTCATTGTTCGTTCTCGGCTCTGTCAAGGAGAAGGCGAAGCGCATTATCCCTCCTTGTAGAGTTACGAAGATGAGGCCTACCCCTGATTTGATTATAGGCGTATTTTGTTTGCGCTTCTTCATGGAAGATGCTCCATCGAAGTAAAGTTCCTATTTGGTATCATTCTCTCTTCTCTCCCCGTCGATTGCGTCAAACGTATGTTCGTCCGGCAGTTCGCAGTTCAAGGGAGAGTCGGCGGGTATCGGAAGCTCAGCGAGGAAGTCGGCGATGGCCTGGACTTTCACTGCCTTAAGAGGCCGATAAGTTATCGAGAACTCCATTAAGAGCAGGGCCCATTTGGCAAGCCGCCCTGTTAGTATGGCCTTCGACATCAAATACTTAAGAGGATCCACTTTTGATATGAGATGGACCTCATGTGCCAATGCATAGTGTCTGAGCTTCGTTATTGCGAAGATCAATGCCAGGCAGTGTTTTTCGATGGGAGAATAATTGCTTTCAGACCCTAGTAGAACTTGACTCAAATAGTAGAGGGCTCTCTCCTTCTCTTGGTCGTTCTCTTGTGCCTATAATGCGCCTAAAGAACCTTCAAGGGTGGTTGTATACAGAATAAAAGGTTTTCCTTTAACAGGAGTGGCCAGTACTGGCGGATTCTGCAGGTATTGATTGATTTCGTCCAGTGCGCTTTGGAATTTGTGATCCCAGACAAACGGGGTTCCCTTCTTCATTAGGTGACTGTAGGGGCGGCACTTGCCGGAAAGATTGGCTATGAATCGCCAGATATATGCGAGATTTCCTTGGAGAGATCGCAGCTGCTTGAGAGTCTTTGGCGGGGGCATTTCCATGACCGCCTTGATCTTTGATGGGTCTATCTCGATGCCTCGGTGTCGGATGATGAATCCCAGGAAATTACCTGAGGAAACTCCGAACGCGCATTTAAGATGGTTCATCTTCAAGTTATATTTCCGAAGGTGCTGAAACACGATCTTCAGATGTTCTAAATGTTCCTCGTATGATTTGCTTTTAACTACGAGATCGTCGATATAGCATTCGACGATTTCATGTTTGAGGTTGTCGAAAATTTTCGTCATGGCCCTCTAATAGGTGGCACCAGCGTTCTTTAGACCGAAAAGCATCACCTTGTAGCAGAATATACCCAAAGGGGTCCGGAAAGCGGTGTGCTTCTGGTTCTCGGGATGCATCTTTATTTGATTGTATCCTGACGAGCCGTCCATGAAGGAGAAACCTTCATGAGTGGACGTATTGTCTATCATCAGCTCGGTGACCGGTACTGGGAAGTCGTCCTTCGGGCAGGCTTAATTAAGATCCCGAAAGTCCACACATATGCACACCGTCCCATTCTTCTTCATTACCGGGACGATGTTGGTGATCCAATCAGGATATTGAACCTCTTGGATAAAACCGGAGTCGATTAGTTTCTTGATCTCGGCATTGATGCTCATCTCAAGCTCGAGCCGCATTCTTCTCGGCGCTTGTTTGATCGGCTTGACGTCCGGAGATATCGCCAATTTATGCACAGCAATCTCTGGATCTAATCCTGCCATCTCAGAATAGTTCCATGCGAAGCAATCTTTATGCTGCATGAGCACGTCTTTTAGCATAGCCACCCTTTTTTCAGACAACAGCTCATTGATGAACGTCGGCCGCGGGTCACTTGCCGTCCTCAAATCAATTTTCTTGAGGTTATCTGCAGTAGTATGTATTCCATCTTCCAGCTCTTTTGGTGCCGGTGGAAATTCTGAGATTACCTCGTCATCATCATTTTCGAAGCACCAGGGGAGTTATTCCGTATTCTCGGGCTCTTCTTCTGACAACATTATCATATGACAAGTACGAGATCACTTCCAAGACCGATGTTGATCTGGTTCTACTCTCGCGGCTTTGGGTTCATGCTTCTGCGGCGGGGTTACCCTCCAGCTGTTGGACAGAGCGAACCTGCCTTGCTGATACTGGTCTTCTACCTAGTCTTTAAATGTGAAGCAGTCTTCGAGAGGATGTCCTATTGCTCTGTGATAGGAGCAATAGTCCGGGTGAGAGACTTCGCCTGCTTGCTCGGGGTGCTTGGACTCCGGGAGTGTCGTCATTTGATGTTTTATGACATGATTGAATATCTTCCTTGTCTTGTCTTGGGGAAAAGAATATGCTCGACCCATCTTTTTTATAAGAGACAAATCCGGACCGCTCGATTCCTGATCGCGTGGCCTCTTAGACCCGCTTTGTCGCTGTCGAACACCTTTCCCGTTCTTTGGTTTGTTTCTGCCTCTGCATCGGGCCTTTTGTACAACGGGTTGACTAGGAGGAGCATTTTCATTTTTCACAGCCTGTTGAAGGAGGCGTTGCGTCCTGGCTTTCTCGTAGATGGCCATTTGGCGATTATGGGCGTCTCGAACCTTTTGACCTGTTTCCCTTATAATCTTGTCCATTTGTTCTTCGAACGACGGACTGGGCATTCTCATGGCGGGAGATCTTTCTGGTTCAAGGTTAGCATCTTCCCACAGAGTATCTCCTTCTTCATCAAAGTCATGTATGACGTAGCAGTCGCGGAATAGCTCCCGTTTCTTGGATTGAACATATCCAAGCCCGGTCGTTTCCATTCTCCCGTTGGGTAATTTTCGTTGAGTTCCGGGAACGTTCCAGATCCTGTTATAGAACCGTGTCGCGCAGTTTGCTTAAGGGGTACACCTTGGCATCTCAAGAGTCTCTTTAGTCCGTCCGTGTAATATCTGGAAAAACGGATGGGCTGGAGCCTGTCAAGTGTAGAATCCGCGCCATGCCAGATTTCTTTCTTCACTTTGGTTTTCCCGGATCGATAGAATAGGATCGCCTTTTCACCTTTTCGCGTGGGAGGGACGTAGAATGTCTGCAGTTTTTCCACACTGTAGGTATCAAGAGCGTCTAGTTCTTTATGATGCTTGGGCGGAACCATAGTAACTTGCAAACTTTGATCTTTATTAGCGAAGGTTTGTATTGATGGTCGAGCAGAGAATACGGCATTGACCTCATCTTCCGAGTCGCTGCCGAAGATCAACATAGGAGCGGATGGTCCCGGGTTGTTGCACTGGGGCGGACCTGAATAAACTATTTCTTCTTCCTCCTCGGTATCACTCCCGAATACCGGAATAGTAGTGATAGCTTTGTTCTTACCCTCCAGTTTGCGACATCTTTCTGTATCCTTGAAATCTGGCAGGAAGTATTTTGCATCTTCGTACTTTCGGACTTCGCTCACGGAGAACGGGTTTAGTTCCCCTATCACAGTGTACTCGAGACCATCTTTGAAATACTTCATACACTGATGTTGTGTAGAAGGGATGATGTTGTACTCGTGTAACCAGGGCCGGCCGAGCAAAACATTGTAGCATGTCTTGGCGTCAATGATATGAAACTTAATGTCCGTGATAAGCATCCCAAAGCGTAGTGTCAATATTATAGACCCAAGCGTCCGTGATGACTGGGAGTCAAATCCGGAGATGGTGATTTTATCGCGAGCGAGGTGTTGAATGCTCATGCAAATTTCCTTCAATACTCTCACATTGAGGAGATTGACGGAGGACCCATTATCGACCATGATTTTGCCTATCTTGATATCATGACAGTATCCGGAGACATAAAGGGGACGGTTGTGCTCGCACGTCCCGAGGAGGAGATCTTCATCGCCGAAGGTGATATCGGCCGTGTGTACTTCTTCCCGCTCGTTCTTCATCTTTTCTTCGGCGAGAAAAGGTTGGAATTGTTCAGGCTCCTGCAACACCTTGATCAAAGAATCTCTTGCTTTTTTCTTTGGCGGGTCCTTGGCGGTCAGCTCTTTGACGACTTGGTTATCTAGGGTGATATCCTCAGGGACTTTTTCTTTTCCCTTATCTTTTATATTCGTGGGTCCAAGATTCTTTTCGGGCAGCGTACGATTGCACAGCTGAATATTTTCATAGGTCTTCGGTTCTTTCTCTTTTCTTGAGGTGTACTCTTTAAAGAGAGGGCCAAGAGTCATTTTCTCGTCAGAGCCGCTCCCGAAGGTAAGAACTTGCGATCCCCCAGCATCGACCATGTGAAAGTTGCCGGTAGTTCTTTTACGCTCCTCGGTCGTATTTCCTTGCTCCCGACGAATTTTGTGTTTCATCCGCTTGAAATTTTGCCCGTGAGCAACATAACCCTGCCACCATCTTTTAAAAGCGTTGCACTCTTCGGTGGTGTGTGCAATCTTTCGATGATATAAGCAGTAGCTAGGATGTGTTTCCGCTTCACCAAGAATATTTCGTTCGGCGGGTGGCAGCTTCATTCCTATTGATATGGCTTTGGCGAACCTCTTCCTTATCTTGAACATGTTTTTATTTGAGGCAGATGCACTTTGATCTAGCGGGAGTGTTTCAACTCTTTCGTCCAGTTGCCAGCACTTGGCTTTTTCAAATATGGCCATCTCACGCTCTCGAGCAGCTTTGCTTTTAAGAAGAGCTTCGTTCAGGAATGCATCAAACGTTTCGTCTGATGGCCCTAGAAGTTCCGGTTCAAGATTTGCCCCCAGTTTCTTTGTGTAAGGAGCTTCTTCATCGTCTATTGATGAGTGAGAGATCACATGGCAGCTTGCTACATAACCTTCAGACTCATCTGACGAGTCTCCTTCGTTGTCGTCATCTCTGTCCTCAAGGACGTGGCTGAGAAATTCTTGGAGTGTGATTGGAGTCTGTGCTTTTTGATTATATTCTTCCAACGCGTCAATCTGTTTTTGCAAGTCCGTGCGCTTGTCACCAGGCTTCACGGGCCTTTTGGTGTTCTTCTTCTTCTTCGAAGACTTTTACGGCTGGGTGTGAATGCTTTGGCTATCACCACCAATTTTTGGAGTTGGGCGCGGCTTCAGCATCCCCTCGATGATTTCAGGTTCCAGTGGATTCTTCCACCTGATCGCCGGGCATGTGTAGAGATCCTTCAGCATTCTTTTAGTTTTGGCTGAAAGAGCGACCTCCCATGGAGTTTCTTCAACAAAAGACCACGATGCCCCCGATGTATCCGTCTTCTTGAGAGCGTGCGGCTGAGGTGGGTTCACTTTACAATTCTCGGATAATACGAATTTGCCCTGTTGGTACTGATCTTCTATCCAGCTTTTGAAGATGTAACAATCTTCGATCGGATGGCCCAACATTCGGCGATAAGGGCAATAGTTAGGATTGCTAATGTCGCCTGGTTGCGCTGGGCGTCTTGGCTCCGGCAGAGTGATGAGCCTGTTGCGCAGTGCTAGCTTGAATGACCTCTTCGTCTTGTCTCGACGGAACGAGTAAGGGCTTCTCATTTTATCTCCAAGAGATCGAGTTCTATCATTTTAGCGATCAACTGGTCTTAGACCACTGGGCTGCTGTTGAGCATTGGCGACGACGGTCGCTTTCCCCTTTCCCTTCTCGTTCCGCGGCTCCGGCTTTGGAGGAGACAGTCTATGACCCATCTGGTCCAGCTTGTCAATCAAGGCCTGGAAAGTAGTCGGCTTGAAAAATATCATGAACTGGGAGATGGTCTCCTGCGGATCAAGAGTGCCCATGAACATGCCCACCGCCGGCGCTTCTTCGATGCGCTGTTCGCATTTCGACCACAGATTTCGCCATCGTATTGCGTATTAAACCCATGTCTCGCCTGGATTTACCCTAGCGTTAATCGATTCTGTGATTGGGGTGCGCTCGCTAGCGCTTGCGAATCTTTGTGTAAATAACAGCTCCATCTCCGCAAATGTCTTGACAGAGTCGTTCGAGAGTTCAGAGTACCACTCGAATGCCGTTTCCGACAAGCTGCCGACGAATTGGCGAAGTAGCAATTTATCATCACCTCCGGTGTTGCCACATAGAGCCCTAAACTGGACGACATGCTGGTGGGGATTGCCCGTCCCTTTGTATACATGAAATTTAGGGATCGTATATCCCGGCGGGTACTTTATTTGGTCATACCAGCCTGGATATGGTCGCCCAGTTTTAACAACTTGGCCGGTCGCTTCATTCGCCTGGTGAGCTCGTATTTGCTGAGCAATGTAGTCATCCAGAGCGGCCTTGGAAATGTTTTCCTCTTTGGCTGCTGAAAGAGCTGGAGGAGGGTTCGATGTCTCTCCTCTGTCGTCTTCAATGATAATTGGAGGGTCTTCAGCTGGAGGTTCCGGCTGTAGCATCATCCCAGCCATGTCTTGGAACAAGAGAGCCATTCATTTTATATTGGCTGCCTGTTCCGCAGCCTCTTTTTCTTTCCTCTCAAGCATTCTTCGGAGGAACTCGGTGTCAGTTTCTTGTTCCTGACGCTGCTCCGAGGTCTCTGGATTTTCTTTTGGCCCAGTGAGTGCGGCCATTGCAGTCAGCATCTCCTGAAGCTTCTGCTGCTGTTGTTCCTGAGCCCTTGTTATTGACCGGATAAGCGGTCGATGACCCGTAGAAGAACGACTTTCCTCTTTTCCGGAAGTCATATAAACAGTATGCACCATCATGCCCCCGGACTTGGGGCGTTTCAGTTCAGTTTCTTTGCGGTTCGCCGCGGTCATAGGGGCTTTCTCTGGCCTCCTTCTCTTTTGAGCGGTTGACGTTGAGGGAGCCGTTGCAGCGGGCACCCAAACGGCTGTCGCCTTTTGTGGCTTGACAGGATGGTTTTCTCCTTGCCGAGCTTTAAGCTCCTTTGATCGGTGAGAGTAGTCCTGGTCAATCACCAACCCTCGAACCTGTCGCCAGACATTGTAAATTTTGGAGGACAGCCGCTGAGGGGACTACTCCGGCTTCGTTTCTGTAACATTTTCCACGGGTGGAGGAGATCTTTTCAGTACGGCGGTGAGTGAATTCCTGCGCACCTTGTTAAGCAGCTCGAAGCTGTTCCCAGTTGGAACAGCAGCATTGACTTCCACCGTTGGGGCTGGTGGAGTTAGCCCAGAGGGGGAGTTACCCCCAGCCTTCCTTACTCGGCGCCAGTGGCGACGTCGAGCGTGTCGAGCCGTTGGGATTGTTTCAGCTTTAGAGGTGACTTCGTTATGCCTCTGTTTTGGCGAGGCGTTGCTGGTACCAGCCTCTTGAAGACCGACGTCCGTTGAGTAGTAGTATCCAATCTATCAAAGACAGACCTTTGGGCAGGAACAGGAGCCGGAGTGGCCAGCCTCGTAAAGACTGATCCCTTGACAGGAGAAGCTTCTTTAGTGACCTCGAGAGCAGGAATGGCTATCTGTTTTGGGATGGCCGCTTCAGGTATCGTGGGCTTCTTGACGGGCCCATTGGAGTTCAGGCTCAGCCTATCGAAGACTGATGCTGTTGGCTTGACATTGGATGACCCGTTGAGAGGGGCCGTGGTGGTAGTGAGCCGATCAAAGACCGACTTTTTTGCGCTTCTTGCGAAAGCGGGATGTTAACGCTCACTGGTGGGAGCATGGTCCTGAAGAACAACCCGGTGGTAGCCTACGTCACCTGCTCTACCGGAATTGTGAACAGGGAGGCCGCCTGGGGGCCGTAAGTTACACCTCCAGATGAGGTGGAACGGAAGTTGCGGTTGCAGCTGGAACATTTCGTGCAAGTAGATGCCATTGATCTTTCGTTTTCTGCACGGAGCAAGACACCAAATCTTAGTACCTCGAACCCAAGGGCAACCATATCAAACCGCGATTCGTTCGCGAACACGACACACGAAGTGTGGAGTGGAAAGAGGAAAAAGTCCTACCGGGCGTTCCACAATCTGTTCCCTGCCGGAAGACGCGGTAAACGTCTTGCCTGAATTTCGGGGTAGATACTAATTGGTGCTATCCGTCCACCTCTCCGAAGATGCCAAGTTGATTTATGGCACCATGTATCGAAGGTTTAAACGGATGCTGCCGATGTAGCAGACTTCGTCAGATTCCCCCTCGTTTGAGGGGTTTTTGATTGTGGGGACGCTCTTCCCAGCAGGCGCAAGCCCCTGCAGTTAATTACGCTACCACATCGCGGTAACAACTTTCTCCTTCTTCAGATGGTCACTTCGTGTCGTGTGTGTTTGTTTTGTTTTTGGTTGCCCGTGGATTGTATACAGAGACTAATTTATGTTGTCGCCCATAGGGCATGGATTAGTCCAAATCCGTATCTTCTTAGATTTGGATTTGGGGGTTGGGTTTAAGGATACATTAGTCTCATTTGGGACTAAGATCAACTTAAACGTTGTTAAGGATACGTTAGTCTAATTTTAGACTAAGATAAACTTAACGGGATCGTTTAGATCCAACAAGAGAGTAATTGGGCTCTATTGTTTAGTTTAGGGATATTGCGGTCCAATGTTAGTTTAAAGACATTACGGTCCATTGTTAGTTTAAGGACATCTCGGTCTAATGTTAGTTTAAGGACATCTTGGTCCAAGGTTAAGGAAATCATAGTCCATGAGTTTAAAGACATCACAGTCAAGGTTAAGGACATCATAGTCCATGGGCTTAAGGACCCCACAGTCCGAAGAGTGTTTGGTTGTCGGGACCCGTCACCTCTCTGAAGACATTGAAGGATTACAGCGATAAATATCAGAGGAGTAAAGAGATGTACCCTCGAACCGGTGTGAGTTGGTTGGAAGATCTGTAACCCAATTTGGGAGTTAGATCTGTTGAAATATTTATGAGCAGGTGGGCTCAATTAATATAAGTTGAGAACTTATGGCCAATATTGGGCTCAGTCCAATAAATGTTTAACATTTTTTTTATTCTGGTTATTGAGCCTTTATTTGGGCTTGGTCCTTCTGTCAATATTTTTATCTTTTATTGAATGCTGAGCATTCCCCAGAGCTCTTGGCTTATTAAAGAACAATTTATATTCTGTCGGCGCAACACGTGGTGCGCTAGGCGCTTTGCGCCAATTAAAGAGCGCAGTGCGCTTCTGTCACGTGGCGCACATGCAAGGGACACATGTCGCACTCAGCGCTAAGCGCTAGATGATGAGCGCATGATGCCAGTTTATGAGCGCTAGTCCATGAGCGCATTGCACTTTCAATTTAGTGGCACACATGTGAGTGACACGTGGTGCGCTGAGCGCCAGCCCATGAGCGCAGTGTGCTATTTCAGAAGCGTAAAACACAAGTTGTTTAATTGGCGCATACGTGGTTGACACGTGGCGCATTTGGCGCTGAGCGCCGATCCACGGAGCGCAGAAGCGCAGTTCAGGAGCGCAAGGCGCATTTCAAGAGCGCAAAGCGCATTTGATCAATTTTATGATCTGGGAACAAATTTATGTTCTTTTAAAAGAGAATTTGTCTCAAGATTTAAGAACAACAGTTCTTATTTTGCAGGAGTGATTTTCAATCTCTTATTTTGATGAAAGGCTTTGCCTTTATAGATCCATGATCTGTGAGAAGAAATATGTTCTTCTTTTATTTTATGATGAGATCTTTTTATCTCTTTTATGAAAGAATTTTTGTCTTGTAGATCTATGATCTTTTTTAAAGAAAAGAATTCTTCTTTTTATGAGATGATTTCATCTCTGTGTTCATCATCCATCATCTTTACCTTGAAGAAGTATCTTCTTGCAAGAGCTTGCTTTTTATCTTTGAGTTTTTCAAAGTTTATGTGGGGGGGGGGGGTTTCTCTATATTAGACTTAAAGTCTTGGGGCCTTTTTATAGGGCAAGCTGATTTGTTGAATCAGTTAAAGAGATCTTTCTCTGATTGATTTGGGGATGTTTCCCCACCATTGGATCTTTGATCCTAGGGCTTCTGTTTTAAAGAAGGCAATCTTCTTGTTTTTAACAAGATTGAAAAATCTTTCCATAACAGAATTTAATTCTGATTAATTAATGACTTATCATTACTATTAGATCTTTTGATCTAACGGTGGGGAGTTTTTTAATTCCAGCGCTAGCGCGCTCGTGCTTTGCACGTGGTGCGCTGCTCAGAGCGTAGCGCACTTTGCGCCAGCGTACCTGTGTTTGACACGTGGTGCGCTGTTCAGAGCGCAGCGCGTCCTGCTCTAGCGCACCCGTGTTTGACACGTGGCGCACAGCGCAGCTCGTCTAGCGCTAGCGCACTCATGGTGCGCTGCCTAGGGCGCAACGCACTTGGCGTTACATCTGAAGCGTTGCTTCAATTTTTTGAAATTCGAATTTCAAACAGAAGTTTGCTCTGATTGGGGGAAACAGACCCCAACATGAAAATTGTGTCTTTTCATATTTCCTATGCACTTGCAAAATTTTAGCATCAGACCATTTCCAGAGCTCTTTTAAAACCCCAATTACTCCACTTTTAATACATTTATAATACATTTTATCACATTTTTCATTTTAACTTTTGACCTACCCTAACCCTAGCCTAACCCTATAAATACCACCCCTACTCTCTACCCTCTCATCCCAAACTCTGAGCCAACTCTCTAGAATTTTCAAGAAATTTTTTTGTGCAATCGAAGTGTGCGAAAGGCGAAGCTCCGGCGAATTCTTCGACGGATTTTCCGGCAACGTCTGTAGGAACTCCCGGCGACGAAACGACGCACCACCGACTCCTTACGAACCATCTCCCTCTTATAGTTGTCTAAAACCCGTAAGTCCCATTTTCTATCTCTCCTTACTATTCAAAAAATACGGATTTACAAAACCCGACGGAATCGGAACAAATCCGATTTCCGATTCGGGTTCTTCATAAAACTTCACCTCTCGTTAATACAATCATGCTTAAACTCTCTCATGTTGACTATTAAACACTAATCAACCAAATTGATCAAGTTTCATTTCATAAAATGATGACTATTTCAATTTATCGTATTTTTCACTTAAATACCATATTATTTCAATTCTACATTTAACTCCATTAAACTTGCTATACCTTTAAGTAGATCACGAGGTAACGACCTACCTCCTCACACACTCATATGCAACATAACACGATACCCTCGAGAACCTAGAATACGAGAAAACAAATATTTTCATTTAAATACCCTTTACTGAATAAAACCATTTCTAAAAGATTTAGTATTGATACACTTATTAAATAAATACCACTTATTATGAAAATAGGATAAGATTATGGACATCAGTCGTTTATCTAAACCTGATTTTGTGGTGTCTAGGCTAGACAAGTGAGAAGGGTAACTTTAAAAGACCCGTCTCACGATGATTCGTGAGCGGATCCCTCCTTTTATCACTTGTACTTATCTGGCCACAATTGGCGGTGAAGAGGCGATTTGAGGTATCTCACAACTTATCGTTTTGGACCAGTTAGGAATAGTCTAGTTGACTTAGGATACCCTAAAACATAGAATACGGAAAATTGTCATTTTTACAAATAAATACCATTTACTTAATAAAACTGTTTTCTAAACGATTTAGTATTTATACAAATCTTTGCAAAGCGTCGCTACAACCCATTTTGGGGAACCCGTTCGGGATGATGTGGATTATCGCACATCCTCGGGCTTAGTAGTGCGAGATTCAGACCTCCGCATGGAGCATTCGGTTTCGAAAAATTTAAAATACGACATCTTAAGAAAATGAGATTTTTAGAATATAAAAAATATATTAAATTTATTTTTGTATAAATATATATATATATATATATATATCATTAAAATACCTATTTTGTTATGATATAAATATTCCACTTTTTTTTCTTCTAAAAATGTCACAAGAATCAGTTTACACTAAAATACCATGAATTCCATATAATCAATATTACAAATAAATACCATTTATTATGGAATTAGGATATTTTCACTAGAAATATCACAATATAAAATCTACATTCATTACAACTCTAAAGACGATTAATAAATACTTAGGGTGTATTTTGAAAACTATACAAAAGTAATTTTACATAAAACCCCTCAAGTTCTATGATTTACCCTAAGGACCCTAGTAAATATGGGTTTAAGCGGGACCAATCTCTTGAGCCTCAAGGAGCCAGAGAAGTGGATGCTTGCCTATCTAAGGTTGACAACTTAACAAACGGTGTTATCAATACGGTAATCGTCTTTGAAAAAGACACAAATCCTGCCGCTCATATGCAGCGGTTACCGATAACATCAAAACAATAAGGACTTCAATTTACTTCTCTAATTGTCTGACTCAGTTTGAGTCTCAGTATAATCTGACTTGAATATGATTCAAGTACAATCTACAATCTACAATCTTCAATATTACAATTCAACATGAATTCATGAATCCAATTATCAATCTATACAACTTGACTGAACCGAACCATGGATATACATTCCATTTACATGGTTCTCCAGTTTTTCCATTTACATGATTCTACGGTTACATCGGTTTACTGATATCATGATTTTGGTCAGTCAACCGATTATACAATCAATACATTTACAAGACAAACAATACAATCAAAATACTACGGGGTTTAAGGGGTAGATTTGTACGAAAGGTGTTAAAACTGTCACGAGACGGTAAGATTAAGACACCTAACCTATATTCCGTTGCTGTTGTACCGTGGCTTAACGGTTCCTTATACATTCCGTTTGCCCTGGTCTCTAGCATATAGAGACCCCTCTCGTATACACTGGCATCCTTCTGTACCAAGCTACAAACAACAACGTTAACACAACATTACAACAATATACTACAACTTTAAAAGATACATTCTTATTCTGTCTATTCTACTTTCCTCTTATCTTTGAGACTTACCGAGCGACCTGTTCATTGACGACATTCTATTTCTTTCTTCTTTGAATGTCGTCAGGTGATTTGGACCCGTCAGAGATTGAGCCAACTGCAGAAGATTTGGATCAGTACAACGAAGACCCTGAGCCCTAGACATTGTACATTTTCTATTCCGTACCTTTAATTTCCTGTCATGCCATTGTTTAGGCATCGCTTTTATTTCAGTTGTATTTCCTTTTCATGCAATGTACAAAAGAATCTAAATAAATAAAGTTGCTGTTATTATTATACCTTATCTCTTGTGTATATTTTCTTTTATATTGCTTAGTTACGCTTAGCGTATTTACTTCTGAGTAAATACGCAGCAGACCAGTCGCGTCCCCTTCATCGTATACCGGGAAGCGGGGCGTGACAGGTTTTGTTGGCGGCCCATTGTCACGTCCCGAAAGTACGGAACATGACCGGCACTTAAACTGCGAAACGTCTCGAGGCGTACGTAATCCAAGTAAGCCGAAAACCCAGAAATGCAAACCAAGAAAAGTAGTAGAGTGAAGGAAAACCAATTTAAACAAGTAGTTTTAATAGCATAAGCCGAATTATGCGGTTTTAAAAAAAAACATCAATATTTCCCGAAAATTTCGGCAGAGTCTCCTTTGTAAATACTGGCTCCCAAACGGGATACAACATGAATAGTATACGAAATCAATTAAAGGCATCCCCAAGCGGGAGCTAGCTCTTCGTCAATTGACGGTCACAACCACACAAGCAATATAATATACAATGCCAACGGCGAGGATCAAAACTCAAAACCACAAGAAAACCACAGAAATAAAACGCGCGACTCTAAGGTCGAAAGAACAACATCACTGGTCTCTATCTCTGAAATAAATACATGTTTGGTTGATAGAACTTCTAGATACAACAGAGCAATTATATACAATTTATATAATGGGGGGTACGATACAAGTAAACCCACCTACTAGCAAATCACCCGAAGGAAACTATGCCCGCAAGCCGTAATGAAACCTGTACGGCAAACCTGCAAGAAACTGGGGCACAACGGGGGTGAGTTGCCAACTCGTGAATAGAAAAACATCTACGCACAGAAATCGCATAAATAACGCAACCTAGGTCAAAGATCATAATATATCCTCAAATATATGAATAACATGCAGCCTATAACAATGGCTAGGGTAATATCTAACCCGAGTGTGATCTCATGTGCCCGTGTCAGTGCCTCAGGTAGCAATATATCATATGAATGAGGTATGAATGCATGAAAACAGAATACATGTAAATGAAGAAACTGTTTTCATAAATTAGTGAGATTTCCTTTGTATTTTTAAAATGAGATATCATAAATGAAATCAGCATCAACAGTGTCCAGTATCGACACAAAACATAAATCTCAATGTCTCAAAACCTCAGGCTCCGGCTATCCGGACTGGCCTGTATCATCAAATCTCAGTATCTCAATATCTCGAAATCTCAATGTCTCAATCTCAATATTTAGGGCGCCGTCAGTCCAGACCGGCCCCTACCATCCATCTCAAGACCACAACGGTATCCTCCGGATATCCGACGCGTCGGGTAAAATCACCGGTAGGTAGTCTCCCCCTGCCAGGCTCATCGTCATCACCACGAGCTTCTTGCCCCGAGGTACCTTACCGGGTCCACCATGTACCCGAAACGGTTTATCCAACTCCTCGAATCGGGTCTCAAAATCCATCAGCAAACTCATGGTGGACGACTCATACATCATGGGAAAAACCGCGCTTTTTATTTAAAAAGAGAAAGAAGAAGTTTGTATATGTTTTGCGGTTTTCCCCAAATCCAGAAAATCTCATGGAAATCCGAATCCAAAACCTCAATAGCACGTAAAAAGTGAATATATGCATGAGAATCCATGAATGCGGCATAACAATGAATAACAGTATGCATGAAGTAGAAGGTAATAACTACAATGTCTAAACTAACATATAAGGCAAGTACACTAATATCATGTCTAAACTATTAGCTAACAGGTTATGTCAAGCAATAATATTTTCTAAGGTGTACGTGACATGGCAATTACCGATGAAGATGTGTGTGAGCCGGCAAGTAAGTGTACGTGGTACATACGCATCATCGGTAATGGTGCTGGTGTCCTAACCACAAGATATCAACAGTAGAATATGAAGCATAATATAAGCATGTGATGCGGAGCAAACAACAATAATGAGCGGGAGCTGAATACTAGACGCAACGATAACTAATCTGCTTTAACCTAATATAAGTCCTACAATGGTGCCTTTTGAAATAACACGAATCGTGGGGTTTTGAAAATAGGGGCTACGGTGTTTTTAAGAAAAGATACGTTTTTTTTTGAAATATCCGTAGAATCCCTTGACTTGTCTTTTAAAATACGCACGATTCGTAAGCTTTGAAATAGGTAGGAACCGAATCTAATCTAACAACTAACTAAACTAAAGGGCTAAGCTACAAGCTAGACTACAGGTAAGGAAACCGCCTAACATCTGAGTCGATACATATACATACCTGTATATATATTAGTCGATGATCCCGCCTCAATAATATCATATCCGATACTATATCTATAATCAGACATCCCAAGTCAAGAGTGCGGATCAATCATCAAGATATAGCTCGTACGTAAATCCGTCGTACGGCATCCCTAAATCTGGGTACGGGTCAATATCATATTCCTCACACTATTCCTCTGGTATCCTCTTTATCCAAGATCATAGTCTAGGGTACTGACCTATGTCTAGTACAATACTAATATCCTCAATATACTCATGATCTGACTACTGATCGACAATCTCGTACAAACCGATATCGTCAGCACATATCATCATCAAGGGGTATACATCGCCCGATACGGCCTAATATCAATATCCTAGCATATCATGCCTCATATCACGATCACATGTCGACCATTTTATTTATAACACTATTCACCCGTATCGCCGCCCCAAGATCCGCTATAACACCAGGACGTACCTCAAGTACGAATCCTGCCATATCGCCGATATCACAACCACAAACAAATCTCATCGACTCAGCTCAATCCCAAGTATCATCCTCAAATCCGTATGTGAACACATAGTCACATACCCATGTGAACACATAACTATAAAGAATCCCATGAGCATATATAAATAGGAATGTATGCAAGTATGTATGTGTGTATGTGTAGTGCAACACTACCCTAGGGTTCGCGACACTAAAATAATCCAACACACCAATATCCATCCTAAACATCGTTATTAATCCCAAATAACATATAATAATTGTTGGTGTGTATACGCATCCGTATACACCACCACGGACTGCGGGGGTGCTATACGCCATCCACCCGACTTCTCCCCGTAGATATAAATCTACTCACCTGGTCCTCGCTCGCCGGTGCCGACGTCGCCACGCGCTTGCTTTCCGTCTCGAAGTCCACATGGGGGTACCTACATATCACAACACATCGTATCGCATTAAAATCCGACTCATGACCAAAACGACACACGAATCCCACATAGGTCAAAACATATGGTTGCTTCCACAAATCAACCCAAAAACCCTCGACGTCGGCGTACAAACGCCAGACCATCGAGAAAAACCCAAATACACCCATTTGCACATTCACGAACACTAATTTTAATATAAAATAGGTTAAAACTCACAAAAACCCCAAATTCACTTTAAAAGCCGTTTTTCCGAAAAACTAGCAAGCAAAATTACCCGTTTTAGTACAAAACTCGACGTTTAAACAATTCTAGCGGCCATAATACTTATTAAATAACTTAAATAAGTTATATAACCCATAACCACAATTTAATCTCATCAAACTATATACGTTCAAAAAAACTAGTTTGCAATTTTACCCAAATTTCAACCATTTTAGCAAAAATGCATAAACAACAATTTAGTTTGGATTTGCATGATCTAATATATTAAAATACAATTTAAAATGTTAATAATACCATGGATACCCTAATTATATTTTTATCCCAATTGATTAATTAAATTCCCAAAACCTTGTTAACCAAATTAACACAATTAGCAAAATTTTAGACTAACAAATAGCAATTAGTAACCAATTTGGGTTTTGCATTCAATTAACATGCTAATCTACCCATTAAAACCATGATCAAACACTACAAACCCTAACTTGATCACAACCCACTCTCTTGAATTTTCAAACACACAATTAAACCATAAATAAACTTATAATTAAGCTAGACCAAAGTATTTAGCAACAATTTAACAAAAGGTCAAGATTTATACCTCATGAACCATGGATCAAACTTGCAATCTAGACTCTCAAAATGCTCTCTTATCCGCACAATCTATGCATAATAGGCTAAACTAAAATGGGTAAGAGTTGGATTTGGGTTTTGGGATTTTTTTGATGGATTTTGAGGCAATTTTTGATGAAGTTTTGAAGAGAAAAGAGAAGGGAAAATGGGAGGGGGCTGCTGCTGTAGGAGGAGAGGGAGGGTTCGGCCAGGTGTGTGTGGAGAGCAGAGAGAGTGAGGTGAGGAAAATAGTCCAAGTCAAGGAATAAAGTCAAAGCCCATACCTCATTTAACAATTTCCTTTCATTTCCTTTGTTTTCTTTTCTTTTCTTTTCAAAACATCAAGTGGGGAAAAAGGGAGTGGGGGAAGCTTGGGCTGCTGATTTGGGGAGAGGAGAAAGGGTGTGGGTGAGGAAAAATGATAAATGTTATACCCCAATTCCCATTAACACTAATTTCACCGAAAAAAGCATTTTTCTTCGATATTTTCTAAACCGGTTTGGCAAAAGATTTCGTTTCAAAAACCACATGATAAAATTTTATTTAAAGTTTTATGATGCACAAAATTTGTTTCAAATCATTCCAATTTGTAATTTTCCCTAATTAAATGTATTAGTGACGGTTTAAAATAATAATAAAATAAATTTTTTTCAGAAAATTTGAAATTTCACCAGTGGCTCAATAAACACCAAATACTAGCAATTACATAACTAGAATATGTATATTTAATTTTTATAATAAGATATTTACATTTTGACTTTTTACAGAAAACCCCCTTATTTTACCGATTTTCCGAAATTTCACCGAAACGATTTTCAAAACGCTACAATCTTCCCCCCTTAAAAAAATTCGGTCCCCGAATTTAAAGTAAAACTCCCCCCAAATACTAAAACATCTAAACCAAAACCATCAAGTCGTCGGGGTTGCGAAATTGTAAATACATAAAACAAATCGTAGCGCAGCGCATGCGCATGAAAAATGAGCATATAACTCAAATCAAAACTCCGTCAAGCATCCCGCAATCATCGGAGTCATAGGGAAGACATCAATGAAAAATCCAAAGCAAAACCAATATGATATAACTCGAAACTATACATGTAAATATCGAATCTATATATGTAAATATCTGAAGGAAATGAATGACAAATATATTCAGGTACTGTCCTCTGGCTAGTCCTGCCCAGTACGAAAACACATAGCAAATATCATAAAAACGTACTGCTCTATAGGTTAAATCAATCCCAAAATACGCGTATGAATACTACGTGCGTCTGGTGCGCACGGAAATCAAAATCCATATACGTGCTATATAAGCGCACAGAAACAACATCTAAGTGCATCGGTTATGCACACAACATCTGTCATAGGCAACGTGTGTGCCTGACAGCAAGGACAGGTGCGTCTGACACGCACGAAGAATCTCGATTTAGTGCATCTGGTGTGCACCAAAATCGTATCTCATAACATGCGCCCAACATGCGCGAAAAACCCCAAATCAGGTGCATCCATCATGCACGAAATCATGAAATCCAATATCAAGCACCGAACATGCGCAAAATCCAATCAAGTGCATAAGGTGCACAAAACAAATATCGAACATCACAATCGAAATCGAAGTCCAGTGCATCTAAGTGCACAAAATGCGTATCACTGCACTGCAAGCATATATGAACTATACCGAGTGTAAAAACCAAATCGTGTGCGTACATGCGCACAAAATCAACTCAACTGTATGAAACCCATAAAATCATAAACATGAGAAACCAAGGCACGAAAACGATATCAAGTGCAACACTGTGCAGAAATCATAAATACTCAGTAGGTGCAACCATGGCGCATGAAAATGATATCATGAAACTCAATCATCAAAACCAAATCATGCGAATATATCACTCAAAATACCAAAATCAAGTATGGCGGAATAGTCCCGCTCAAGAACATCCTCCAAGAATCTCTGGCCAACTGTCGGGGTCACTCATAGCATATCTTGTCGACGATCCTAAACTCTGGCCTGCCGGTATGCGCAACATGACCACTCCTGGGTCCTAGTCTTCTCGTAATTCATTCCAGAAAGGTCTTGTCGAGATCTCTCCCAAATTTCATCTCTGCCGAACCGTACGGAAGTCATCGTCCTTTACTGTATCTGTTTCTTGTTCCGGAACGGCTGCATACTCATCGCGACTCCTTCTGGAAGGTATATCCATGCACAATGCCTCAGCATGCGTATCACATCTCTGATGTCGGCGGAGTGGAATGCCGTTTCATCAAGATCTCGTATGAACCTCTTACTCCACTTTTCTAATGTCGACTGCTCTAGACTCGTCTCGTCGTGGCTGCATGGACTGAGCTCCAACGACTATCCTTGTATCTGGAGTCTCCCAAGAATGCATCTCACCACCTAGCATCCGAATTAAGTCGAGCCATCCGATCGAGTCGTCAAAACCTCATAATCCCCCAAGAGCTCAACATCTTGGGCACAGTTTAATAGTATCGAGTACATACCACAGCATCGGTGGTCCAGCCGTAGAAGGGCAAACCCAAGCCTCACTAATGGCGCCGCAGAACTGCCGCAAACCCGAATGTTCCAAGGCTTTCACACGGTCATTAAGTCGAGTTAGGGTTTCATTCTTCTAGAGGGACCATAGAATTGCCTGCATGTCTTTCCGACTACTTTAAACTTGGAATAATAGGTTTCTGACATTCGATCGTCTCTGTCGACTCTCAACGTCTCCGCGTGAAGTCGTCTCTAGCTGGAATCAATCTATCTGATGACCTCGTATCGGGGTAGGCGAACGAACCACCTGTCCTAGTCATTCATCATCGGGTGACTAGCGACCTTCTAGCATCTATTAGTACAACTCGTCCCGCAATAGCTCCAACATATGGGGCGATATCTCGTCACTCGCAGCAACAACTGGCTCACTCGTCTGCACACTGAACAGTGCCTCAATCATCATGAGTAAGCAATACACCAACGGTCATCAAAATCTGTCTGACCTCTGTCAGTGGATCAATCCTCTAGTGCTGATCGGCACGTCCAAGTAATCTCATACAGCGATCCATCAAACGCTCGGGGTGTGAAACACAATAAAAAGACACATCTCCGCAATTGTGTGTCGCCGGAATTTCGCCCTGGTCAGTCCTCGTTCGTGACGAGCTCGTGCTGACCGCAACTCTAGCTGTAGCTCTCCCTGCCCGTAATCGTGGCAGCAGAACCATAACTGGTACTGATGAGGCTAGATCGGAATGAATATAATACTGAGCAAAGAAATGTACATCCTAAGGCTTCTTAAGTGGAGTAGCGTATCGTAAATATGCCGCAGAACATACCTACGGTATGTCACTCTACTTTAGTCACCTATTCCATCAACCAAGGATCATCCTACACTCCGAAAGTAAAACCTAACGCTCTGATACCAACTTTGTCACGTCCCGAAAGTACGGAACATGACCGGCACTTAAACTACGAAACGTCTCGAGGCGTACGTAATCCAAGTAAGCCGAAAACCCAGAAATGCAAACCAAGAAAAGTAGTAGAGTGAAGGAAAACCAATTTAAACAAGTAGTTTTAATAGCATAAGCCGAATTATGCGGTTTTAAAAAAAAAACATCAATATTTCCCGAAAATTTCGGCAGAGTCTCCTTTGTAAATACTGGCTCCCAAACGGGATACAACATGAATAGTATACGAAATCAATTAAAGGCATCCCCAAGCGGGAGCTAGCTCTTCGTCAATTGACGATCACAACCACACAAGCAATATAATATACAATGCCAACGGCGAGGATCAAAACTCAAAACCACAAGAAAACCACAGAAATAAAACGCGCGACTCTAAGGTCGAAAGAATAACATCACTGGTCTCTATCTCTGAAATAAATACATGTTTGGTTGATGGAACTTCTAGATACAACAGAGTAATAATATACAATTTATATAATGGGGGGTACGATACAAGTAAACCCACCTACTAGCAAATCACCCGAAGGAAACTATGCCCGCAAGCCGTAATGAAACCTGTACGGCAAACCTGCAAGAAACTGGGGCACAACGGGGGTGAGTTGCCAACTCGTGAATAGAAAAACATCTACGCACAGAAATCGCATAAATAACGCAACCTAGGTCAAAGATCATAATATATCCTCAAATATATGAATAACATGCAGCCTATAACAATGGCTAGGGTAATATCTAACCCGAGTGTGATCTCATGTGCCCGTGTCAGTGCCTCAGGTAGCAATATATCATATGAATGAGGTATGAATGCATGAAAACAGAATACATGTAAATGAAGAAACTGTTTTCATAAATTAGTGAGATTTCCTTTGTATTTTTAAAATGAGGTATCATAAAGGAAATCAGCATCAACAGTGTCTAGTATCGACACAAAACATAAATCTCAATGTCTCAAAACCTCAGGCTCCGGCTATCCGGACTGGCCTGTATCATCAAATCTCAGTACCTCAATATCTCGAAATCTCAATGTCTCAATCTCAATATCTAGGGCGCCGTCAGTCCAGACCGGCCCCTACCATCCATCTCAAGACCACGACGGTATCCTCCGGATATCCGACGCGTCGGGTAAAATCACCGGTAGGTAGTCTCTCCCTGCCAGGCTCATCGTCATCACCACGAGCTTCTTGCCCCGGAGTACCTTACCGGGTCCACCATGTACCCGAAACGGTTCATCCAACTCCTCGAATCGGGTCTCGAAATCCATCAGCAAACTCATGGTGGACGACTCATACATCATGGGAAAAACCACGCTTTTTATTTAAAAAGAGAAAGAAGAAGTTTGTATATGTTTTGCGGTTTTCCCCAAATCCAGAAAATCTCATGGAAATCCGAATCCAAAACCTCAATAGCACGTAAAAAGTGAATATATGCATGAGAATCCATGAATGCGGCATAACAATGAATAACAGTATGCATGAAGTAGAAGGTAATAACTACAATGTCTAAACTAACATATAAGGCAAGTACACTAATATCATGTCTAAACTATTAGCTAACAGGCTATGTCAAGCAATAATATTTTCTAAGGTGTACGTGACATGGCAATTACCGATGAAGATGTGTGTGAGCCGGCAAGTAAGTGTACGTGGTACATACGCATCATCGGTAATGGTGCTGGTGTCCTAACCACAAGATATCAACAGTAGAATATGAAGCATAATATAAGCATGTGATGCGGAGCAAACAACAATAATGAGCGGGAGCTGAATACTAGACGCAACGATAACTAATCTGCTTTAACCTAATATAAGTCCTACAATGGTGCCTTTTGAAATAACACGAATCGTGGGGTTTTGAAAATAGGGGCTACGGTGTTTTTAAGAAAAGATACATTTTTTTTTGAAATATCCGTAGAATCCCTTGACTTGTCTTTTAAAATAAGCATGATTCGTAAGCTTTGAAATAGGTAGGAACCGAATCTAATCTAACAACTAACTAAACTAAAGGGCTAAGCTACAAGCTAGACTACAGGTAAGGAAACCGCCTAACATCTGAGTCGATACATATACATACCTGTATATATATTAGTCGGTGATCCCGCCTCAATAATATCATATCTGATACCATATCTATAATCAGACATCCCAAGTCAAGAGTGCGGATCAATCATCAAGATATAGCTCGTACGTAAATCCGTCGTACGGCATCCCCAAATCTGGGTACGGGTCAATATCATATTCCTCACACTATTCCTCTGGTATCCTCTTTATCCAAGATCATAGTCTAGGGTACTGACCTATGTCTAGTACAATACTAATATCCTCAATATACTCATGATCTGACTACTGATCGACAATCTCGTACAAACCGATATCGTCAGCACATATCATCATCAAGGGGTATATATCGCCCGATACGGCCTAATATCAATATCCTAGCATATCATGCCTCATATCACGATCATATGTCGACCATTTTATTTATAACACTATTCACCCGTATCGCCGCCCCAAGATCCGCTATAACACCAGGACGTATCTCAAGTACGAATCCTGCCATATCACAGATATCACAACCACAAACAAATCTCATCGACTCAGCTCAATCCCAAGTATCATCCTCAAATCCGTATGTGAACACATAGTCCCATACCCATGTGAACACATAACTATAAAGAATCCCATGAGCACATATAAATAGGAATGTATGCAAGTATGTATGTGTGTATGTGTAGTGCAACACTATCCTAGGGTTCGCGACACTAAAATAATCCAACACACCAATATCCATCCTAAACATCGTTATTAATCCCAAATAATATATAATAATTGTTGGTGTGTATACGCATCCGTATACACCACCACGGACTGCGGGGGTGCTATACGCCATCCACCCGACTTCTCCCCGTAGATATAAATCTACTCACCTGGTCCTCGCTCGCCGGTGCCGACGTCGCCACGCGCTTGCTTTCCGTCTCGAAGTCCACATGGGGGTACCTACATATCACAACACATCGTATCGCATTAAAATCCGACTCATGACCAAAACGACACACGAATCCCACATAGGTCAAAACATATGGTTGCTTCCACAAATCAACCCAAAAACCCTCGACGTCGGCGTACAAACGCCAGACCATCGAGAAAAACCCAAATACACCCATTTGCACATTCACGAACACTAATTTTAATATAAAATAGGTTAAAACTCACAAAAACCCCAAATTCACTTTAAAAGCCGTTTTTCCGAAAAACTAGCAAGCAAAATTACCCGTTTTAGTACAAAACTCGACGTTTAAACAATTCTAGCGGCCATAATACTTATTAAATAACTTAAATAAGTCATATAACCCATAACCACAATTTAATCTCATCAAACTATATACGTTCAAAAAAACTAGTTTGCAATTTTACCCAAATTTCAACCATTTTAGCAAAAATGCATAAACAATAATTTAGTTTGGATTTGCATGATCTAATATATTAAAATACAATTTAAAATGTTAATAATACCATGGATACCCTAATTATATTTTTATCCCAATTGATTAATTAAATTCCAAAACCTAGTTAACCAAATTAACACAATTAGCAAAATTTTAGACTAACAAATAGCAACTAGTAACCAATTTGGGTTTTGCATTCAATTAACATGCTAATCTACCCATTAAAACCATGATCAAACACTACAAACCCTAACTTGATCACAACCCACTCTCTTGAATTTTCAAACACACAATTAAACCATAAATAAACTTATAATTAAGCTAGACCAAAGTATTTAGCAACAATTTAACAAAAGGTCAAGATTTATACCTTATGAATCATGGATCAAACTTGCAATCTAGACTCTCAAAATGCTATCTTATCCCCACAATCCATGCATAATAGGCTAAATTAAAATGGGTAAGAGTTGAATTTGGGTTTTGGGATTTTTTTGATGGATTTTGAGGCAATTTTTGATGAAGTTTTGAAGAGAAAAGAGAAGGGAAAATGGGGGGGGGGGGGAGGAGGCTGCTGCTGTAGGAGGAGGGGGAGGGTTCGGCCAGGTGTGTGTGGAGAGGAGAGAGAGTGAGTTGAGGAAAATAGTCCAAGTCAAGGAATAAAGTCAAAGCCCATACCTCATTTAACAATTTCCTTTCATTTCCTTTGTTTTCTTTTCTTTTCTTTTCAAAACATCAAGTGGGGAAAAAGGGAGTGGGGGAAGCTTGGGCTGCTGATTTGGGGAGAGGAGAGAGGGTGTGGGTGAGTGTGGGTGAGGAAAAATGATAAATGTTATACCCCAATTCCCATTAACACTAATTTCACCGAAAAAAGCCTTTTTCTTCGATATTTTCTAAACCGTTTTGGCAAAAGATTTCGTTTCAAAAACCACATGATAAAATTTTATTTAAAGTTTTATGATGCACAAAATTTGTTTCAACTCATTCCAATTTGTAATTTTCCCTAATTAAATGTATTAGTGACGGCTTAAAATAATAATAAAATAATTTTTTTTCAGAAAATTTGAAATTTCACCAGTGGCTCAATAAACACCAAATACTAGAAATTACATAGCTAGAATATGTATATTTAATTTTTATAATAAGATATTTGCATTTTGACTTTTTACAGAAAACCCCATTATTTTACCGATTTTCCGAAATTTCACCGAAACGATTTTCAAAACGCTACACCCATGTAGGTCAGAGCTGTATAGAACTATACTATGCAGTTCTGTTCTGCGTGAACAAACCTAAGCAATATAACACAAGAACCAGCAACTAAAACATTCTTTACAATTCATGATCCTTGAATCCTACAATTTCATGTTCCTTGAATCCTATACTTTGAATCCGTCCTAACCTAAATTTTTCATTCAAGGTTATGGATTCCCCAAACAACACCAGCACCAACTTCAACAACACTCCACCACCACTACCAATCACACCTGCCGTTCCTGCTCCATCCAATGAGCGGACGGTTCTGCTTGAGGAAATCCGAAGCCTCCTGGTTGGACTGCAGCAGCAGATTGCTATATTATTGAACCGACCAGAAACATAAGCAACCGTCAGGAAATGCACTGTCACTCAGATAGCAAGAGGAGCATACCCTACCCAACCTGCATAACCCAAGAGACAGAAGGAAACAATTAACCAGTCGAGTCCAGATTTCTGCTACTACTGCAGAAGAAAGGGATACTTGTGGAAGGACTGTAGGCGCGCA
The DNA here is from genome assembly GCA_030015575.1 of Agapanthus africanus. NCBI lineage: Eukaryota > Viridiplantae > Streptophyta > Magnoliopsida > Asparagales > Amaryllidaceae > Agapanthus > Agapanthus africanus. The sequence goes on from JASDDO010000016.1 coordinate 528,329,418, forward strand.
AAAGGCCTGTGCCTAGTTTGTGGCGCATCCGATCATAGTATTGGAAACTGTCCCTATACACGCAAATCGGCTCACACAACCACCATCTACCCGCAGCAGCCAGCTATCCAGACTCCTGCAACTAGTCTTGCACTCCCAGCACCCCCTCCACATGGACCATCTCTACCTAGTCAGGCATCGAGATACCGACTTACACAGAAAAAGGTGCCGAGACGCCAAGCCTCCACCTTAGCATCCTTAGAACCTGAGACCATGAACCAAGGTAACCCAGATAAATCCCTCACATTCATTTCAACTTTGACCAAAACTTTTTATAATATTTCTTTCTTCTAAATATTTTCATACACTATCTATACCCAGATAAATCCCTCACATTCCTTGAAACTGTTACACTTTCCTTTTTCAAATTTCGAGGACGAAATTTTTATAAGAAGGGTAGAATGTAACAACCCTAATTTTCCTATACAAATTTTTTCAAATATTTTTTTCAAAATACATAAAGGGGTATTTTAGCCTGAGCACAAGATATAAGTAGTTATTTTTCTTTTTAATTACAAGTTAAAAGAATGTAACAACTGCATTTTTAGTGTACAAAATTTGCTTAAAAATTAATGTATACTTAGAGTATTTACATTTGCTGTTATTACTTTAAGTAATTAATTAGCTCCATAATTACAAGAAGGAGCTTGTAGCTCATTGGTAATAACATGCATTGCTGAACCAAGCCACCAGAGTTCAAATCCCATATCCCACATTATTTTTAATATTGATTTTTTTAAAACCTTTAGAATACCAAGGGTTTACACTGCATATCTCACAAAAACCCCACTACACCTAAAAATGTAACATTGCCAGAGATTAGATGAACCGTCGGGGGGATCCCGGCCGCCTGACTCGGCCGGGAATCGGCCAAATCGGCCTCGACTCGGCCGACTTAGTCCTCCGACCGAGTTACGGCCGAGTCACCCCCGAGTCGGCCGATTCCGGCGAAGACCCCAACATGAAAATTGTGTTTTTTCACATTCCCTATGGACCTGCAAAATTTTAGCCTCAGACCATTTCCAGAGCTCTTCTAAAACCTCAATTACTCCACTTTTAATACATTTTTAATACATTTTATCACATTTTTTATTTTAACCTTTCACCTACCTTAACCCTAGCTTAACCCTATAAATACCACTCCTACCCTCTACTCTCTCATCCCAAACTCTGAGCCAACTCTCTAGAATTTTCAAAAAACTTTTGTGTGCAATCGAAGTGAGCGAAAGGTGAAGCTCCGGTGCATTCTTCGGCGGATTTTCCGGCAACGTCTGTAGGAACTCCCGGCGATGAAACGATGCACCACCGACTCCTTACGAACCATCTCCCTCTTATAGTTGTCCAAAACCGTAAGTCCCATTTTCTATCTCTCATTCCTATTCAAAAAATACGGATTTACAAAACCCGACGGAATCAGAACAAATCCGATTTCCGATTCGGTTTCTTCATAAAACTCCACTTCTCGTTAATACAATTATACTTAAACTCCCTCATGTTGACTATTAAACAGTAATCAACCAAATTGATCAAGTTTCATTTCATAAAATGATGGCTATTTCAATTTATCGTATTTTTCACTTAAATACCTCATTGTTTTAATTCTACATTTAACTCCATTAAACTTGCTATACCTTTAAGTAGATCACGAGGTAACGACCTACCTCCTCACACACTCATATGCAACATAACACGATACCCTCGAAAACGTAGAATACGAGAAAACAAACATTTTCATTTAAATACCCTTTACTGAATAAAACCATTTCTAAAAGATTTAGTATTGATACATTTTTTAAATAAATACCACTTATTATGAAAATAGGATAAAATTGTGGACATCAGTCGTTTATCTAAACCTGACTTTATGGTGTCTAGGCTAGACAAGTGAGAAAGGTAACTTTAAAAGGGCCGTCTCACGATGATTCGTGAGCGGATCCCTCCTTTCTTCACTTGTACTTACCTGGCCACGATTGGCGGTGAAGAGGCGATTTGAGCTATCTTATAACTTGTCGTTTTGGACCAGTTAGGAATAGTCTAGTTGACTTAGGAGACCCTAGAATATAGAATACGAAAAATTGACATCTTTACAAATAAATACCATTTACTTAATAAAACCGTTTTCTAAAGGATTTAGTATTTATACAAATCTTTGCAAAACGCCGCTACAACCCATTTTGAGGAACCCGTTCGGGATGGTGCGAATTATCACACATCCTCGGGCTTAGTAGCGCGAGATTCAGACCTCCGCAAGGAGCATTCGGTCTCGAAAGATTTAAAATACGGCATCTTAAGAAAATGAGATTTTAGAATATAAAAAATATATTAAAATTATTTTTGTATAAATATATGTATATTTATCATTAAAATACCTATTTTGTTATGATATAAATATTCCACTTTTTTTCTAAAAATCACAAGAATCAATTTTACACTAAAATACCATGAATTCCATATAATCAATATTACAAATAAATACTATTTATTATGGAATTAGGATATTTTCACTAGAAATATCACAATATAAAATCTACATTCATTACAACTCTAAAGACGATTAATAAATACTTGGGGTGTATTTTGAAAACTATACAAAAGTACTTTTACATAAAACCCCCTCAAGTTCTATAATTTACCCTAAGGACCCTAGTAAATATGGGTTTAAGCGGGACCAATCTCTTGAGACTCAGGGAGCCGGAGAAGTGGGTGCTTGCCTATCTATGGTAGACAACTTAACAAACGGTGTTATCAATACGGTAATCGTCTTTGAAAAAGACACAAATCCTGCCGCCCATGTACAGCGGTTACTGATAACATCAAAACAATCAGAACTTCAATTTACTTCTCTAATTGTCTGAATCAGTTTGAGTCTCAGTATTATCTGACTTGAATATGATTCAAGTACAGTCTACAATCTATAATCTTCAATATTACAATTCAACATGAATCCATGAATCCAATTATCAATCTATACAATTTGACTGAACCGAACCATGGATATACATTCCATTTACATGGTTCTCCAGTTATTCCATTTACATGATTCTACGGTTACATCCGTTTACTGATAGCATGGTTTCGGTCAGTCAACCAATTATACAATCAATACAATTTACAAGACAAACAATACAATCAAAACACTATGGGGTTTAAGGGGTAGATTGGTACGAAAGGTGTTAAAAGTGTCACGAGACGGTAAAATTAAGACACCTAACCTATATTCCGTTGCTTTTGTACCGTGGCTTAACGGTTTCTTGTACATTCCGTTTGCCCTGGTCTCTAGCATATAGAGACCTCTCTCGTATACACTGGTATCCTTCTGTACCAAACTGCAAACAACAACGTTAACATAATTTTACAACAATATAATACAACTTTAAAAGATACCTTCTTATTATGTCTATTCTACTTTCCTCTTATCTTTGGGATTTACTGAGCGACCTGTTCGCTGACGACATTCTATTTCTTTCTTCTTTGAATGTCGTCAGGTGATTTGGACCCGTCAGAGATCGAGCCAACTGCAGAAGATTTGGATCAGTACAGCGAAGACCCTGAGCTCTAGACATTGTACATTTTCTATTCTGTACCTTTAATTCCTGTCATGCCATTGTTTAGGCATCGCTTTTATTTCAGTTGTATTTCCTTTTCATGCATTGTACAAAAGAATGTAAATAAATAAAGTTGCTGTTTTTATTATACTTTGTCTCTTGTGTATATTTTCTTTTATATTTCTTAGTTACGCTCAGCGTATTACGCTTAGCAGACCAGTCGCGTCCCCTTCGTCGTATACCGGGAAGCGGGGCGTGACAGGAGGAAGCTGCCTGGCGACCTTTTGATGAGGGCTTTAGATCCATGGTGTTGTTGGGCAGGAAGCTACCCGCGGTGGATGGGCTGAGCAGGAAGCTACCCGGCCTCCTCATGATGAGGGCTTTGGATCCACATCTTCGTTAGGCAGGAAGGTACCCACTGTGGATAGGTCGAGCAGGAAGCTGCTCGGCCGCCTCATGATGAGGGCTTTGGATCCACGTCTTCATTGGGCAGGAAGCTACCTACTGTGGATAGGCTGAGCAGGAAGCTACACGGCTGCCTCATGATGAGGGCTTTGGATCCATAGCGTTGTTGGGCAGGAAGCTACCCGTTGTGGATGGGCCGAGAAGGAAGCTATACGGCCGCCTCATTATATGGGCTTTGGATCCACATCATTATTAGGAAGGAAGATACCCGCTGTGGATAGGCCAAGCAGCAAGCTACTTGACCGCCTTGTGATAAGAGCTTTAGATCCACGGCGTTGTTGGACAGGAAGCTACCCACGATGGATGGGCCGAGCAGGAAGCTACCTAGCCGTGTCGTGATGAGTATTTTGGATCCACAACGTTGTTGGGTAGGAAGCTATCCGCTATGGATGGGCCGAGGAGGAAGCTACTCGGCGGTCTTGTGATGATGGCTTTAGATCCACGGCGTTGTTGGGCAGGAAGCTACCCACGGTGGATGGGCCGAGCAGGAAGCTACCCGGCCGCCTTGTGATGAGGGCTTTAGATCCACGTCTTCGTTCTATCACGTTCCTAGATACTTGGGGTGAACCCTCCGTAGCCCTCCGACGTGCGCCATGGGCACGGCCTCGGTGATCATGATGACGTCGATCGTTCCTGAAATCAGGTGTTCTGACCGACGTCGCCTCAAAGGGCGAGGTAGCGCGGCGAGTGTTAAAGCGATAATTTGGTTGGTCTCGAGACCTCGGTGTTGGACTGTCCGGCGGCCAACGAGTCATAGAATCATTCTTTTTATGGGGGTTGCGACTGTCGGAATTGGCACGCCGGTGTTCCATGGTGTCGTGGTTGGTGCGAGCAAGGCCAACGACGTAAACGCGTCCCTCTGCCTCCTTATGCATGCCGCCATTCTAGGGAGGAGGGGTAGCAATTTGCCGAGCATGGCTGGCAGTTTGGACATGAGCGAGCGTGCCCACTATCGCTGTCAATCGGTCGATCCGTGCCGATAAGGCTTCGACGATGTTGGGAGGAGGAGTGGAACCGCCCCCGCTTCCGTTGTGGAGGACAGGATGGCTCGACCATCAAATCGAGGGCGGAAGATCAACTATTTTGGGTGGAAAATGGTGTTCCCACAGACGGCGCCAACTGATGGAAGTCGGAATCTCCCTCAGATGTTGTCCTCCGTCGATCTTGCGGCCAGCGAGGCTGAACGGTTGAGATTGGGCATGAGGATTAAATATATGGATCTCAATGGTTCGTTGGATGCTGTTGACGCTAAGCTACCTGCAAGGGAAGTCCCGGGATGGGAAACCACCGTAGGACCCTCCGACAATCAAGTAAGTACCGAGGAATATTGAGGCAGAATAGCGGCGTATTGGATTGAGTTTGACGTACCTAAGTCGTATGGAAGAGGGGTTTATATGGCGGTCGCATGAAGCGAGCCGATGCAAGATTCTCGCCGTCCGTTATGCATCTGCATCATGTTCGCGTTGATGGCCGGATACGGCCATTAATGGCGAGATACGCTAGCGTGGGATGCGGGATGTGGAGTGATGGAGATCTCGTTGTGGCGAGATACATGGAGCCATTATGGGGCCGCTCGGGTTATGTGCTCCCGGCCAAATAGGGACGCTGAGGAATTTCAGATATATGATAGCTCGGAGACGAGTAAGTGAGCTGAGGAGTCTCTAGTCCGTGATAGCTCGGAAATGAGCGAGGGGGATGACGAAGCTCAGCTCTGTAATAGCTCAGAGACAAGCGAGGAGGCTGAGAAAGCTCAGCTGTAAGATAGCTCAGAGACGGGCTGTTGGCTGTGTCACGCCCCGCTTCCCAATAGATGGAAATGGTGACGTGGCAAGCCCGCGATATATTTATCCAGAGAAAGTCATTCCCTAAATAAATATACTAAGCGTATTGAAATAATACACAATGCAAGAATAAATTGAGACTGTAAAATTTTTCAACAAATATCTTTATTTACATTCAACTTCAAATATGTACAAGTACATGAGTTTATGCTGGAAAGTAAATACAATAGGGAAAATGTCTAAACAAGTGGCATGCATAAACTGAAGAAAATATAAAGCCGAGTTAGCCCTGAGTAGCTATCTGGTCATAGTTGTTAGTGATATGTAGCCCCAGAGGCCATTATTGTATAATATAGTGGATGCTTGGACATATATATGGAGGACTTTCTTGCTAAACATGATAGTATGCTATCTGGTTGCCTTTATCTTAACATGTTCACTAGTATTATTATACCATCTCTCATATACATGTTGATAAAACCCTTAGGTTGTTGGCTTGACTAGCAAGACTATGATGCGGATTATACTACTGGGACCTGGGTAGTCCATAAGCACATCCTTCAATTGTTCCTAGTCGAGAGAATATCGAGACAGGGCATCGATATTCTAGAGTAGACTAGTGTGTACATTTTTTGACCCTGTATGGGGCAATGGTTGATCCCATATCCATTGGTGTTTGACTTCAAAGATTGTACACATGTGCTCACTAGAGAATGGGTACACCAAACAGGACTCGCCGAGAACTCCTAATTGGTACTATAACTATCGTCAGATAGCAGTTCTCTGGTGACACTGGTATAGGTTAGTCTGTAGACCCGAGATCGTCATAGAGTCTTATGTGGCTCCCACTGTGCTTTGATTTCCTTCCTACCACGGCTCAAAGGAGTCATGCAAACAGGTGGATTTTGGGTACAGTCCCGAGTCATATGGAGGCAATGAGCGATAGGAAGGGTTTCGTCTCTCTCGGTATTGGGAGTTGATGTTGCGCTATGCTCGATTAGCTATAACAGTAAGTCATTGGCCAGGGCTGTTGATAAGATTTATTGATAAGTGTTATCAGTAGTTTCTCAAACCGTTATGAGCCATACATCGGCATGACTTATCAAGTTATTGGGGTCTGATGATTCCACCCCAGACTCGATATGCGACATATCAGATGAAGAGACCGGACTGTACGGTAAGTGTTACTTATAGGCTTCATGTGAGTTTGGACAAGCTTGCTTGTTGATCTTCTATTCGCTCAATACCTGGATAGCCGTTACGTCTAGTACCGTTGACGTCTTGTGTGTAAGTCTACGGTAGCGCCCCGGCCGTCAAACTGACGCCAAATGCGGAACAAAAACTTTTATAACTGGCGCTATCGCATACTATAACCCAGATCTGCCATTAACGTTAAACTAACAAACTGTAAAGAGGGTAGAAAGGTTATACCGAATGATCCGAGTCCTTCGTTCTTTAACCATCATCCTACGCTCCTGTTGCGGCTTCTCCGATCTCGTCGATCTTCGATCTGCTCGTCCAAGTGGCACCACGTTATTGGATTTTTAAACGGGCTTTCGTCTCTGACCCGAGGCAACTCGGTCATCAAGTTTTCTAGAAGAGATGATCAAGATTGATATAGAGAATGAGTAGAACACTTTATCTCGCTTCGTCCAAAGCCATGGACGAATGGTTAATGAAGTTTCCATTTGAGTCGGGTGATGGAATGAAATGAGCTATGAAATTTCCATACACCGAAAACTATCATCTTTTTCCAATCAAGCGAGTGGGAGAGGAGGAGGGGAGGGGCCGGCCATATATGAGGAGGGGGGTGATGGTAGGAGCAAGTGGTGACCATTAAAAAAGCTTTTCACAAAAATATCAAGAAGAAAATATCTTAAGCTTTACAAAATGCATTAATGAAAACAATGACTCATAACCTTAGTCATCCTCTCATTAAATGCAACCAATGAAACAATAACACCACTCTAACCTAGTCACCTCTTCTAGAAACTTCTAGAACCATCCACACTCATCAAGAAAAGATAAATCCGTATTTAACCGAATGTTAAATACGGGTGATAGAAAACAGGAAACTGGCAACTTTCAAAAGTGATCCCGAAACGAATTTCAGGATAATCCCGTAACTGTATAAATATACCCGCATTTGTATTACGACCGAATACAAATGCAACTGAGACAAAGATATTATATCTACAAAGTATAATACTCGGATCCGGCTTAAACCAAAGCCCACCGGTATTATCTGCCCGAAATATGACACGTGCGTAAACGCACGTGCATTTTCCGAACCCTGCCATAAAACCATACGGCCTCTACAACGTTTCGCCCGAACTTAGGAAACTATCTGTGGGGGACTCTAATGACTGATCAGTACCCTGGCAGTGGGTTTAACCACAAGCCGTCAGCGGCACTAGCTGTGCGTAACGGCTGCCCATGCACTGACCTCAAGGGAGGCTGATGAGCGAACTCATCCAAAAACCCTACCGAGCCTAACAGTGACAATGTATATATAGTCCGGTCCGTTCGTCTATGAGTATCGCATATCCGGCCTAGGGGGCTAGTAATGTCAGACCCCCAATAGCGGTATAAGTCGTGTCGGAGACAAGCCCTGAACATCCTGAGATATTACTGGAGTACCTACCAGTAAATCTCACCTGCCTTGGCCAAGGACTTGGTGTAATGGCTTTCCTAGACACAGCGCGATCTCCACCCCAATACCGGGAGAGACGAATCCCCTGCCGATCCGCTCACGTGCCTCCATATGGCTCGTGACTGTACCCAAAAACTACCTGTTTGCATGACTCCTTTGAGCCGTGGTAGGGTAGAAATCAAAGCACAGTGGGAACTCACACGAGAAAAATGACGACCTCAGGTCGATGAACTAACCTGTACACATGTCACCAGGGAACTGCTATCTGACGATATGTATAATACCAACTAGCAGGTTCCCGGCGAGTCCTGTCCGGTGTACTCATAACCCAATGAGCACCTGACATCTTAGGTGATCCAACTGACACCAGTGGCTTGTGAGACCGGCCACCGCCCCTCGTCCGGGTCTCGACTGTATACACTAGTCTACTCCGGAGTATCGATACCCTGTCTCGAAACTCCCACGACTAGGGACCACTATTAAGGATGTGCTTATGGACTACCCAACTCTCACGTATATGATCGCCCTCATAGTGTTGGTAGTCAAGCAAGATCTTAAGGGCTCTATCAATGTGTAACATGTAATCAGTCACCTGAACATGTACACGACTGATAAAGGAAAACCAGATAGCATACTATCATCTCGAGTAAGACTGTCCTACCGGTATAGGTCCTCCGCAATCATTGCAATCACGTGCCTGCGATTCAATAATTGACTTTGAGGGCACTATATCCAACAATCTCCCACTTGCACTTAAGGCTAATTATTGCGATGTCGCATACTCACAGCCCGTGTGAAACCGAGCATCCAACTCCTCTACTAATCAGTTTCACAAAGCCCGTTTGTAAAACTATTGTGTTCGAGAAATAGCCTCAGTGAGTGGATCCGCCCCGATGTTTCTTTCTATGTCTCTCTTAATCTCAAGTTCGTGGAGAAAACCATCTCCCGAATTGAGTAATACCTGTCTTAGAATATGTCTGGATATCTGATGGGACCTAGTTCATAAATGAACTCCAAATCCAAACTTCTTAGACTGTATCGTCAACTGAACCTAATCAGTATCCTGCACCATGCCTCCTACAGTATCCTCTTGGACCAACTGTCCAAAATACGGTCCCTCGTCAGAGGGAAAACTATAACTCTGACAATCACTCTGTCATCCATGTCACCTTTGAAGCCTGGAATGATAACCGTCTCCCGAAGGAGGCTGCCGTCATCAAATCCGTAGAACATGCACTTATGTTCTAAAACTGCTTCCTTATGTTTCTTCAGGATTGGATTAATATAAACTTATCGCATCTAGTGCAAAAACAACATCTGGTGTGGTACTTGACATCTCATGATCGACTCAATTGCCTAAGCAAGTGATTTGCCAATCATGCACATCCCTCTCCCCTTTAGTCTGTAAGACACCTTTAGAGAGGGTGACTCCATCACCTGCAGGTACACCACCATGCCAGGAGTCTTCTATTCTAAAAACTATTAGAATACTGTCAAAGTACCCACATTGGGAAACTACCCAAATCCAGATCTAAAACCATAGATCTAGAAACCAGAATGTCTCATATTATATCCATATCCTGTCTGGAGAAACAACTGTGTGACGACCACAGTACAACCGATCGTAGTATAGGAATTTTACTTCCTACTCTGTGTATGTCATCCAAATACCATGACATCACACCCTACTACCTTCTTAACAGATCCATCCCCTATTCTGATGAAGTCAAACCCATGACTGTCACATAAAAAATAGATGATCTATCTCCGCTACAACTGCTCTAGTCTATAAATAGACATAAGCAACTTGCCCACTATGCTTCCGCTGCTCCCACTGACCACAACAACCCTCTGGCAGAATAATATATACATGCACTTCTAAAGCTAGTTTAGAACGACGCTATACTTAACCTCCTGCCGGGTCTCATAGTCTGGAACAACAGTAGTGTCAAGTCTGGGTAAGCAAGAACCTCCCTGTCACCGTCCTTGAGGCTACCGGAGTACCTCTCGGGTGTCTGAGGTTACCCACCATATCTGCGGAGTAGCTAATGGAATGTCAAACCTGATTGAATCTTTAGGTCCTATTAAATTTTCCGTAATCGTTTGCAGTTCTGGAATCACTTCCAGTTCTACCATACTCCCACTACTGTTTTCTGAAAAAATCCATTTTACTAAAACTGTGGCGAGTCAAGAACAATATCACTATTGATCTTCCAGATGGTAGAAAGTCAACCCTCGTCATAGCCTGGGCCAACCCACAAATAGCCATTACAGAAACGTGCCCTGAGTTATCCAAAGTCTGGTTTTAAGCATAAGCCGGATAACTCCCCGTACCTTAACATCGTTAAGATATGAACCATTCTATATCCAATATAGAAACTTTGGCACTTATTTATTTGGAACCAGATTCTAATCATGCAGCTGTCTCCAGTGCATATCTACTTAATGGAGAGAGGCTAATCAGCATTGCTCAACTTAGGAATCCATCCAATTATGAGTAACCCGAAAGAGAAACAAGTTTCTCAAAACTATTATTATCATCTGAATACCAATCATAAGTATCTACATCTTCGATCTCTTTGAAGAATCCCGATACTTGCGACATCTGGTTCTCTACTTTATTTTTATACCCACAACTTCTCAAAACTTAGACCTTGTATTTCTATGAAACACTTGTCTAAAAACTAGAGAAGTCATAAGTAAACAGAACATACTACGAGGACCTACCCTTTTGTCCTGATGGACATTGGACAACATACAATACTCTTTATAAGTCCGCTGAGTTGAATAACTCAAAACCTGTGCGTCGTAGGTTGAAAACTGTACCCAGGCGATTTTCTCAAATATCACCAATTACAACGAATTCCGATATAATGAGGATGATCACCTAATCCCCAATAACTTCCTTCCACTCATCATCTATAAAACCATACAGATGTGAGAATGAAACCTGGTAAATACATACCTTGGAGTAAGTATCTAATCAGGAAAACAATTTTCCATTAACAATACACTGAAACATGAAAATGTTTCGCAGGGGTTTCCTGGTATTCATAGTAATGCCTCTTCCATAATCTAATTCATGACTTTAACCATATATTTCTTTACCATCTCTCCAAATCTCTTTATTTGTCTTTAGTCGTTACCTTCTGTACACCATCGTTAGGCTAAATGGTTTTCTTCCTTCCCTACCGTTCGGCACCAGCCTATGGTTTGGAAGAAGACTATCCAGTAAGCATAATATGTGTACCCTCCTAAACCAAGGAGTACTCGCATCTTGAGAGAAGGTGATGATAAAAGACAACTGAATAATACCTTATTCTTTTAAAGGTGAAATAGGAGTGGCGATGAAGTATGCGGTTTGGTCGTGAATGATAACAGTCGCAATTTACTTTGCCCTCTTTCTAATCCCTTTATTTTGTCTTTACATATTACCTTCTATACACCCTACTTAGGCCAATTGGTTTTCTTCATTCCCTACCTTTTGGCACCTGCCTATGGTTTGGAAGAAGACTATCCAATAAGCGTAATAGGTGTACTCTCCTAAACCAAGGAGCCCTCGCAACCAGAGAGAAGGTGATAATAAAAGACAACTGAATAAACCAATTCTATTTCTCCTGAACCTGGATCCATCCTCTAAGAAGTCCCTTCGAGTTCGTATATAACCATACGATGGATCTATCCAATGGAAGTGAATGTCCATAGTAATACGGGGTGTTCTGAAAAATGCAAAGGGTAGAAGAAGGAGTGGCAATGACTTATGCAACTCAGACAATCCAAAAGCCAGTATTTTAAGAAGGTTCGGTCAACTTGGTCACTGAGTCATAGTCTAGGGTCGGTCAAAGGTCGCTGCCAAAGAGAGAGAGAGAAAAGAAACACTCTGCGTGCACTCTAACCTAGATCAGAATGGTTATCACTTTATTTAATCTAGAAACCTCCCACTGTACTGTCAAATTCTCCTCCAAATCTGAAAGAAGAATCAATCGGAATCACCCGAAGAGTAAACCAACTCATCAGCGGGAATCGGGATCCAACTCTCATCGCATCATAACGTGACGGAATCCACTCACATTATCACACTCCAGAAGGTATGCGCATGCCTGGCAAGTTTCAGTTTCTTTAGAAACTCCCGATATGATTTTTACCCCATGTTCTTATGACCTTGACGAAAGCCAACAAATCATAAGTCCCATGTCAAGTTCTGCTCATCATTATCTTGTTAATTCGAACTCACCCGTACATACCCTTGATGAAAGCCAACAAGGTAATACGACTGTCCTAAACTAACTCATCTATCTATGCAACAAATGAATACCCCAGCAACTACCAAACACTATGCCTTGACGAAAGCCAACAAACATAGCCTGAATACTACTGACCATCCATAAGAAATGACGGATGGCTACGGCTGGTTTTTGGTGAAAAACCTTTAACGTAATGAACTTGATCTCGTTGAAGGAACCTGATAGCTTTTTATAAAAATATAGTGGCGAAAACCTTTGCTAAAGAGGTCACTCCCGGTGAAGGGATCTCGGCTCTTTCCTCGTGGAATGAGGTGCAGGATATTCCAACTGAATACCGCGATGCAAAGCAACATGTAATCGACTATAGTGAAGTTATTACCCTGACGCAAACTTCTGCCCAAAGGGTCATTCCCGGTGAAGGGATATCGACCCTTGCCTCGTCGAATGAGGTGCAGGATATTCCAACCGAATATCGCTATGCAAAACAAAAGGAAACGTCTTTGTAATAACACATTTTAAAACTGTTCCAACAACATCCAAACAGGTTTGTTTTCCTTTGCATTGATCAAAATCAATGCAGTCCCATCATTAATCACACCAGAAAAGAACGAAAATAAAATGTACGTATATGCCATCCACATTCGTCACTGGGTCCCGTCATTGCCTGTTAGGTTACTTAACTAATGACAGAGCGGGGACTGGACTAGCGCGGGTGTAAAACATATACAACATCTAATAGTATATATACCAATATACAATAATCGCTCCAGGCGTGATAATATGCAACATTACAGAAAAGTAATAAGCATCACAGAACAATACAGATAATCTGGGATCCCCGGGTTTCACAGAGCCGCTGCTGAAACCCGACGTTCCCCTGGTCGTGTGGATAGCCTGTGCAATGAAACCTAGACCCCTACGGTGCGGCAAGTTACCCGCCAAAACCTGAAGCGAGGCAGCCCCCTACAGCAAAGTGAATGGACCACCCTGCACTTCACGGAATCCGGTAACTTGAGCACCCCTCCTTGGGTCAACCTGTACCCCCTACGAGTGCGGCGAATAGTCTGCCAATACTAGAGTGAGGCCCCTTTGCCTCTCAAAGCCATGAGATGCGGACCCGTTGCCCTCCAGAACCTGGCTATCCGTGCACTCCGTCGTGGGGTAAAACCTAGTACAGAAATGAAAAATATGTACAACGGGTACATCGACCTCAGCCCGGTCGTGCCCCAAAAGAATATTATACAACAGGCAGTGACGGCAGTCCACATGTTGGACGCTTGCCCCGCAATATCAAATGTACAAATAAATCCAAACTGCACTACCATTGCACACTGCTATCCACTACGACAAATCCGCAACATCACAGCACAACACAGAACATCAACGCGAATGTCACGTTCGCAAACCCGTCTAAAAGGACTATAGCAATTAGACGCAATTTACCGCTCGAATGACATTCACGGTCGGAGATATAATGTAAGTACTGTAAACTAACACGTTTAAATTTCGATCGACAAAACTTCGCGAAGTGGGCCCCACGTACATCTGCTGTACAGTAACAAAAACTGGGCCCAAAAGAACAGTTCCAGAAACCACAATTTCCCAAGTAGAAGCTACTGTAGAAATTTGACTAATTGATCTCACTTTCCTGCAGCGGATCCGCGGCCAAACCCTAGCTTGGGCCGTGGATCCGCGGCGGAACAGTGATATCACATGGTCGAATTTCTCCAGTTTTCCTTAAAAACCCTGCTCGATTTTCTGGTATGGTCAAAATGATTTTTAGACCAGTTTGAAAATTAACAGAAACTTTAGACTTGAAATTTGCGGTTTTCGAAAATCCGTTCGATCGATATTTTAAACGTGTTAGCACAAGTTAGTAAAGCTTAATGGCATGGCTCTGATACCATGTAAGTCTACGGTAGCGCCCCGGCCGTCAAACTGACGCCAAATGCGGAACAAAAACTTTTATAACTGGCGCTGTCGCATACTATAACCCGGATCTGCCATTAACGCTAAACTAACAAACTATAAAGAGGGTAGAAAGGTTATACCGAACGATCCGAGTCCTTCGTTCTTTAACCATCATCCCACGCTCCTGTTGCGGCTGCTCCGATCTCGTCGATCTACGATCTGCTCGTCCAGGTGGCACCACGTCATTGGATCTTTAAACGGGCTCCCGTCTCTGACCCGAGGCAACTCGGTCATCAAGTTTGCTAGAAGAGATGATTAAGATTGATGTAGAGAATGAGTAGAACACTTTGTCTCGCTTCGTCCAAAGCCATGGACGAACAGTTAATGAAGTTGCCATTTGAGTCGGGTGATGGAATGAAATGAGCTATGAAATTTCCATACACCGAAAACTATCATCTTTTTCCAATCAAGTGAGTGAGAGAGGAGGAGGGGAGGCGCCGGCCATATATGAGGAGGGGGGTGATAGTAGGAGCAAGTGGTGACCATTAAAAAAGCTTTTCACAAAAATATCAAGAAGAAAATATCTTAAGCTTTACAAAATGCATTAATGAAAACAATGACTCATAACCTTAGTCATCCTTTCATTAAATGCAACCAATGAAACAATAAAACCACTCTAACCTAGTCACCTCTTCTAGAAACTTCTAGAACCATCCACACTCATCAAGAAATGATAAATCCGTATTTAACCGAATGTTAAATACGGGTGATAGAAAACAGGAAACTGGCAACTTCCAAAAGTGATCCCGAAATGAATTTCAGGATAACCCCGTAACTGTATAAATATACCCGCATTTGTATTACGACCGAATACAAATGCAACTGAGACAAAGATATTATATCTACAAAGTATAATACTCGGATCCGGCTTAAACCAAAGCCCACCGGTATTATCTGCCCGAAATATGACACGTGCGTAAACGCACGTGCATTTTCCGAACCCTGCCATAAAACCATACGGCCTCTACAACGTTTCGTCCAAATTTGGGAAACTATCTGTGGGGGACTCTAATGACTCGTCAGTACCCTGGCAGTGGGTTTAACCACAAGCCGTCAGCGGCACTAGCTGTGCGTAACGGCTCCCCATGCACTGACCTCAAGGGAGGCTGATGAGCGAACTCATCCAGAAACCCTACTGAGCCTAACAATGAAAATGTATATACATTCCGGTCCGTTCGTCTATGAGTATCGCATATCCGGCCTAGGGGGCTAGTAACGTCAGACCCCCAATAGCGGTATAAGTCGTGTCGGAGACAAGCCCTGAACACCCTGAGATACTACTGGAGTACCTACCAGTAAATCTCACCTGCCTTGGCCAAGGACTTGGTGTAATGGCTTTCCTAGACACAGCGCGATCTCTACCCCTAATACCGGGAGAGACGAATCCCCTGCCGATCCGCTCACGTGCCTCCATGTGGCTCGGGACTGTACCCAAAAACTACCTGTTTGCATGACTCCTTTGAGCCGTGGTAGGGTAGAAATCAAAGCACAGTGGGAACTCACACGAGAAAAATGTCGACCTCAGGTCGATGGACTAACCTGTACACATGTCACCAGGGAACTGCTATCTGACGATATGTATAATACCAACTAGCAGGTTCCCGGCGAGTCCTGTCCGGTGTACTTATAACCCAATGAGCACCTGTATACATCTTAGGTGATCCAATTGACACCAGTGGCTTGTGAGACCGGCCACCACCCCTCGTCGGGGTCTCGACTATATACACTAGTCTACTCCGGAGTATCGATGCCCTGTCTCGAAACTCCCACGACTAGGGACCACTATTAAGGATGTGCTTATGGACTACCCAACTCTCACGTATATGATCGCTCTCATACTGTTGGTAGTCAAGTAAGATCCTAAGGGCTCTATCAACGTGTAACATGTAATCAGTCACCTGAACATGTACACGACTGATAAAGGTAAACCAGATAGCATACTATCATCTCGAGTAAGACTGTCCTACCAGTATAGGTCCTCCGCAATCATCGCAATCACGTATCTGCGATCCAATAATTGACTTTGAGGGCACTATATCCAACATTATGGGTGACTGATGTGATCATCACCTACCGCTGGCGTATTGACGAGTCTTTCGAGTCCCACACAGAAGTTTTCTGGTTCAAGTAAAACGAAGTAGGGCACATATGTTGATATGTGCGGGGGCCTGATTAAATACAAGTATGAGATACCGTATTGTAATCTGGCGGCTATTTTTTATCAGTTAGATTATATGTGATATAACTGACTAATATCATCGTCGTCTCCACAGTCCCGTCTTCACCACCTCGCCCTTGCAACTACCACCTCCACTTCCTTTCACCCCCGACCAGAACCCTGCACACCCAAGTACCTGAACACGAAAAGTCCAGACCGGCCCCTACCATCTATCTCAAGACCACGATGGTATCCTCCGGATATCCGGCGCGTTGGGTAAAATCACTGGTAGGTAGTCTCCCCCTGCCAGGCTCACATCGTCATCACCACGCGCTTCTTGCCCCGGGGTACCTTACCGGGTCCACCATGTACCCGAAACGGTTCCTCCACTCCTCGAACTCGGGTCTCACATGTAGCTCTCAGCACCGAGAAAACACATGGTGGGCGCACTGAAATATCATATCAGGGTAACCGGGTTTTAAAAACAATTACATATTCTCTTTTGAAATACCCGCGGTTCCCAAATCCAGAAATATCATGGAAATCCGAATCCAAAACCTCAATAGCACATAAACTAGTGAATATAGGCATGAGAATCCATGAATGCGGCATACCAATGAATAACAGTATGCATGAAGTGACAAGTAATAACTACAATGTCTAAACTGGTATATAAGGCAAGTACACTAATATCATGTCAAACTACTAACTAACAAGCTAAGTCAAGCAATAGTATTTTCTAAGTGTACGTGACATGGCAATTACCGATGAAGATGTGTGTGAGCCGGCAAGTAAGTGTACGT
Organism: Agapanthus africanus; assembly: GCA_030015575.1. Classification (NCBI taxonomy): domain Eukaryota; kingdom Viridiplantae; phylum Streptophyta; class Magnoliopsida; order Asparagales; family Amaryllidaceae; genus Agapanthus; species Agapanthus africanus. The sequence goes on from JASDDO010000016.1 coordinate 528,347,077, forward strand.
GGTACATACGCATCATCGGTAATGGTGTTGGTGTCCTAACAGCATGATATCAATAATGAAATATGAATTACAATAAGTATGCGATGCGGAGCAACAACAATAATGTGCGGGAGATGAATACTAAACACAATGATAACTAATCTGTATTTAATAAAATATGAGTTCCACAGTGGTGCCATTTGAAATAACACGAATCGTGGGGTTTTGAAAATAAGGGCTACGGTGTTTTTAAGAAAAGATACGTCCTTTTGAAATATCCGTAGAATCCATTGACCTGTCTTTTAAAATACCCACAATCCGTTAGTTTTGAAATATGTAGGAATCTAACCTAGTCTAACAACTACGCTAAACTATACGGCTGAACTAACCAGCTACTGAAGGTAAGGAAACTGCCTAACATCTGAGTCGATATATATATATATATATATATATATATATATATATATATATATATATATATATATATATATATATATATATATATATATATTAGTCGATGATCCCGCCTCGATAATATCACATCCGATACCATATCTATAATCAGATATTCCCAAGTCAAGAGTGCGGATCAAACATCAATATATAGCTCGTACGTAAGTCCGTCGTACGGCATCCCAAATCTGGGTACGGGTCAATATCACATTCATCACACTATTCATCTGGTATCCCCTTTATCAAAGATCATAATCTGGGTACAGATCTATGTCTAGTACAATACTGATACTACCTATGTATGCATGCACGTGTGTGAAACATTACGTCAAAGGACCCGTTACAACGTCATGTCGTATCTCAAATACGAACCCTGCCAAATCACTGATCTCGCGGCCTCAAATCAAACCTCATCGACTCATCTCAGATCCCAAGTACTATCCTCAAATCTAGTATATGAACACATAGTCCCATACCTATGTGAACACATAAAAATATATTCTCATATACGCACATATGAAAGAAGAATGTATGCAAGTATGGGTGTGTGTATGTGTGGTGCAACCACTACTCTAGGGTTTCGCAACACTAAACCAATCTAAACACACCAAATATCCATCTTTAACATTAATAATCTCAAACAATATACGGTACCTCGCCATCGATGACTCATTGTCGTCATCACCCCCTCGCCTCTGTCCCCGAACCCTGAGACAACTCCAGTGCACCCTGCAAACCCACAGCCATCTCCTACTTCTTCTCTTTTCTTCTTCTTCTTTCCTTCTCTTTCTTTTCGTGATCTGGTGTTTCCCGGCCATCACCGGAGCCGTGACGACGCCGACGATCCAGCCGACCCAGAAGACGTTCTCGTGCAGCGTGGTCACTTCTTGCATTGGCTGGTTCCGTTCCGGGCACACGTGTGTGCATCGCAGCTTTTACCGACATTGGACGTTGCAGTGCGAATCCGTTGCGTGATTCATCGAGGCAAGTAAAACTTGCTACATGCTATCTATATTATTTTATAACTATTTAATTGCATAGTAAACCTGTAGATTACATATAGTGCCACATGTTCCATTTTCCTTTTCGATGTTCCATATATCATTTTAGATTTGGATCTTGAAATATACCCTGCTACATGTTAGATTACAATATCGTGTACCCACGTCCATATTTAAATCACATAATAATTATTTACATAGCCCATAGTACCCTTTAAATAGTTTATAACTGTTCAAACACCCGTTTGCATCCATCTCGTCTAGTATACATGTTATTGCACCCATAGATCACTTGAATGTATAACATTGAAATATTAACATTCCACATTTGATAAATTATAGTTTAATTAGTATTAGAACTTTAACTTTAACCCTAATCATAACTGTGCATCTATATGCCTTAAACTGTACCTGATTGCATATCACATTACAATGTTCCATTTTATTGTTCCATTAGTACCCCATGCTTGTTTTGTATACCCATGCTTATGTTAGTTGATTATGAGCACCCACATGACATTTTGTGCACCCCTGACATGACTTGTTATACCTACTACTTGACACGACATGGTACCGTGCACCTCTTGACATGACATGATACCCATATACTATCTGACTTGACCTGATGTACCATGGCCTTACCTATTACCTGATCTTGTGACTAATGCCGACAAACCTGACCTGTTGTCCTTACGGACATTTCCTGTTGTCTATCCAGACAAACCTGTACCTGCCTGATCCTGTGTTGGCATTAGCTCCAGATTATTTAACACCTGACTTGAACACATATAACTTGGGGGTATGGGGAAATCAATGATGAAACCTGACTTGTTACTCGACAGTTCTATACCTTTTCTGATCAGTCTTACGGGCTAGGCCAGCCCCAGGGTGATGCTGCTGACATCACTCGTCATTACCTACCATCCTTTACTGCCTTGCGGCACGTCTCGGATTCATCCCGAGAGTCATAGACCGTGATCCCGGGCACGCACGGGATACTATTGAGTTACATCGATGATTCATCAAATTGATTTCAAAGACCTGAGAGTAGTTAACCCAATAGACCAGTTTAGATCACTCACTACACATTACCCCACTGTCCTCACTTATATTGCTGTTATATCTGTTTTACCGTTCATACACATACCTGCATGTTTTGCTACCCTGTTTATGTTATTGCTTGATGTTATGACGCACCGACGTCTGGGTTTTGCATGGCCCAGATCCTCTACATTTGTTGCAGACTGATCAGGAGTACTGCCGCTGTTAGACCGAGCGGTGAGGATCCTGTTAGTATCCAGTTTTACTTTCCATGTGTTTTATTTATTGGATCTTTTGCTTCCGCATGTTATATTATTTCTTGACTCATTTATTCTGACTTATGGACATGCACTAGATAGTTTAATTTACTTTCCTGTTCTTGATATCTCTACAGCCGTAATGTGACCGTGGAAGGATTTTTCCTATCCACAGGTAGCATGATTGGCTATGTCACGTGCCTATCTTAGTGTACTCTGGGAAGCGGGGCGTGACATATTTACTCAGAAGTAAACACGTTAAGCGTAAATAAGCAATATAAAAGTAAAGCACAAGAATGGCAAGAGATGTAATGAAACAACAACTTTTATTTATATTCGTTCTTTACATACAATTGGAAAGTAAAATACAATAATGTAAAGCGAATGCCTAAATAATGGCATATGAACTGACAAGAAAAGTAAGAACTAGAACTATGGCTTCTCACCAAACTGCTCCAAATCTTCCTGACTGGGCTCGATCTCCTGAGAGTCGGGTCCTCCTGACAACATTCCAAAGAAAAAATGAGGTAGGAATGTCGTTAGCGAACAATCGCTCGGTAAGTCCCAAAAGAGAGATAGATCAAGTAAAAGGAATAGATCTGATAATTTATCTATTTTTTTTATATTAACGTAGTTGTTTGTTGCTTGGTACAGAATGTATCAGTGTATACGAGAGTAGTCCAACTTGCTTCATGGATTAAGGCATATGGAGTAAAAGGCCCCATTAAACCCACATGACAACGACACGGATATTTAGATTAGGTGTATTATAGTGATCGTCTCATTCCACTTCTAATACATTCCGTACCAATCTACCCCGTTAAAAACCTCGTAATGTATATTGTATTATTTGTAGATATAAGACTTGCCAAGAACATGGTATAAATTATTCATGTAAACGGATCAGGATATAAATGGATAGTCATGTAGTCAAGTTCAAGATATATCCATGGTTTGGTCAAGTCAAGACATGTTGCATGTATTGTTCGGTATTCATGTTCAAGTGTTTATGTTTGATATATTGGTTCATGTTGAATTGGAGTTATAGTTAGATTCATATTTGGATTGTATTCAGATTAGACCGAGACTCAGATTGAGTAAGACACTTAAACAGATTTGGGTGCTGAATTATGTTTAGGAGTTATCAGTAACTGCTGCACATGGATGGCAGGATTTGTGACTTTTTCCAAGCCAATTACCATTGATAACCCCGTTTTAGTTTTCTACCTTAAATAGACAAGCGCCTACTTTCTCCGGCTCGTTGAGGCTTAAGAGAATTGGTCCCGCTTAAACCTATATTTACTAGGGTCTTTATTGTAATTTAATATAACTTGAGGGGGTTTTATGAAAAATATTTTACATATACTTCCAAAATAATCCTCAAGTATTTATTTATATTCTTTAGAATTGTCATGGATGTGAAATTTATAGAATGTGGTATATTAGTGAATATATATATATATATATATATATATATATATATAGTTTGAATAATTCAAGGTATTTTATTGTAAACTTGACTTGAATGGATTCTTGATGGTATTTTCATGAAACTTGTATTTCTTTTCTTTTGTTTAGAAAAACATGGAATTTATTATATATTTAAAATAGATGGTTTGACAATATTTATATATAATTATTAAAAATAAAAAAATTATTTATTAAATAGAAAATCACGTTTTTCTTAAAAATTACATTAAAAATTCCATCGAGATTGTATGCTCTGTGAGGAGGTCTACATCTTGCCCTACTAATCCGATGGATGTGCGATAACCCGCACCAACTGAATCGGATTCCCCAAAAGTGGGTTGTAGAGGCACGATCACAATGAATTTAAATAACACAATTTAAAGAATACGGGTTTTTAATAGTTTATGGTATTTTTGATGAAAAAGTCGTATTTGCCACAAATTTGTTGTTCAAGGGAATCGTGCTATATTAAGATGCGTGTTTGTGAGAGGTAGGTCATTAGCTCGTGAGATTTTTCTAAAGGTAATATAAGCAAGAATGATTAAACAATGTCATATATAATTTCATTGTATTTAAGCGTAAAAGCTTAATAAAAGTTGTTTTAGATGAAGTTTTAAATTGAAACTTGTTTCTAAAAATTGTTTAATGATTAACAAGAAAGGTTTGATGATTTAGATGATTGGTTCTTAAGAAAATTGCAATTCTAAGGAGAATAGAATTTAAAGATCGGTATAACTCCACTTACCGATGTGATTTGAAAAAGTGAAGTTTTATAATAGAAAGAGAAGTATAGAGGTGGGACTTATAAGTTGTTTGGTTTAAGAAAAGAGTGAGGAAGAGTTTGAGGTTGTTGTGGCGTCGTGGAGTCGCCGGAAACCTCTCGAAACTTCGTTGGAACTTGTCCTAATGCTAACTCTACTTGTACTCTTCTTTGACTTGGAAAATTTTGAGGATTTTTGACAAGAGATTTCAGAATGAAGAGGGCTAGAGTATGGGTTGTATTTATAGGGAAAAATTAAGGTTTTGAGAATGAAGAGAGAATTAAAAATGCATTTAAAATAGGATTAAAGAGGTGAATTAACACTATGTGGATAAATGCAGGAAAATCAAACAGAACAGGGGTTAAGGGGGTAGGCCAAGGGTCATGTGGGCAAAGCACGGGGGCTTTTGTCCACGGGGGGATTGTCGGCGCCGGGCCTGGGGCCGATCTCGCCGGTCGTGCTAGGGAGTTAGGCGCTTTGATTCTTGCCATGTGTTTTGGACTGCTCATACAACATTCAGCACATGTTTGTTTTATCTGACTTTTCATTTTTATGTGTATTGCACGTGTAAACTTTTAGGCTTCCAAAAAGTTTAAAATAAAAATAAGTAAAAATATATGTGGCTGAGGAGATTCGAACACAGGGGCTACGTCACAGCGGTGCAAGACTTTACCAGTGAGCTACAAGTTGTTTCTTGTTGTTTTTAAATAAAAACAACATTTAAAGTATACTCAGGCTTGCAAATACTCCATTCTGTACATTAACTTTAAAATTTTTGTACAATAAAAATAGGGGCTGGGGTGTTGTCTGTTGGGGTGCAGGGATTCGTGTATGAGAAGCCCAGAGGAGAGGAAGGAGAGGAGAAGAATGAGGGGTCGTCGGCGACGAGGGGAGGTGGCGGTGCAGGGTTCTTATGGTTGCAGGGTATGTGCAGGTATGCTCAGGAGAATGAAGGAGGTGGCGAGGAGAAGGTAACGAGGAGGAGAAGGCTCGGTTGAGGGAGGAGAGTGAGGCAATGGTGATTTTAAGGTTAGGGTTTGAGAGATGGGAGTTGTGGTGATAGGTTAATGGAGAGCTCGGGTTTTATAAGAAGGAGGAAGAGAGAAGATCAAGGAGCGGTTAAGGGAGGTGACTCTAAGCGCGGGGCGGTGACGCGACTCCAAATCACCATGAGAGGAGAGAGATACGCACGCGAGAGGAGAGAGATAGGGAGGGAGGAGAAAGAAAATTGTTTGGTAGTGAAGAGAGAGAAAGACTGCGGTGTGGGGGAGAGAGAGAAAAAAAGAGAAAGGGAAGAGGGAGGAGAGAGGGAAGTGAGAGAGAAGAGAAAGAGAGAGAATGCGAGCTGGGTAAAGTAGTTTAGATTTTAAATTTCATCAGTTAACAAAATATTAAAAACTTTTAAGAAAAATTGATACTGTCGTATTAAAATATATAAATTAAATAAAATAATTTTGAATTTTGGCGGGAAACAAAAATATTCCAAAACACGCCCAGGTCGGGTCTAAAAATTCAGTTTTAAAATATGAAAAATATATGCGACGTTCAAAATGCAAAATGAATGCTTGTGTAACCAAAATGCATACCCCCGGGAACGGATGCACGTACGTGCACGTAGCCATCCAAATAAGTCCGTTTTACTGAACGGGACGAGAACAAGATGCGCGGATGCTACCACGGGGTTGGGGGTATCATGCAGGCCATGCAATGTATTATTAAATTATTTCACGTGACTTAAAATGTTATATGGTAAAAGATGCAATGCCAGATAAAATAAAAGTATGCAGTATTCATGAAAGTGCACATGTCTATGTAACAAGTCAAGATAATTCATAAATATGAATCAAGACAGGTTTCAAGCAAGCGGGTCGGGTCGGATACTAATATAGATGTCAGATGTATTATTTACACCCAAAATACAGTAAATCAGGAAAATACCATAATTAAAGAAATACGCGAACTAGAATTGGTATAAATGAACTAGGGTGTTACATTATACCCAACTACAAAAGAATTTCGTTATCGAAATTCCAAGAATAAGGAAAGATAAACAACCAAGAAACTATAAGAATAGATATGGAAACTTCTGTCGAATTTCATCTTCACATTCCCAAGTTGATTCTCCATGCGAGCGATTCTCCCAAGAAACAAGTACGAGAGGGATAACCTTGTTCTTAAAGACCTTTTCTCTTCGATCAACGATCGACACCGGTCGTTCCTCAAAGGTCAAATCCTCTCTTACAGTCAGCTCCGAATGATCTAGCACGTGTGTTTCATCTCGAACATACTTATGGAGTTGAGATATATGAAACACGTCATGAACATTCGCCAAAGATTGTGGTAAAGACAATCGATAAGCCACTTTTCCAACACGTTCCAAAATCTCGAAAGGCCCTATGAATCGAGGACTAAGCTTGCCTCGACTCCCAAAACGAATCACTCTTATAGTAGGTGATATCTTCAAGAACACAAGATCACCAACAGCGAACTCTAGAGGTCTTCTCGATGTATCGGCCCAACTCTTCTGCCGATCTTGTGCTGCTTTCATATGATTCCGGATAGTGTTAACTTTCTCAACTGTTTGCACGATCAAATCCGGTCCCAACAATATTCGCTCTCCAACATCATCCCAACAAACGAGTGAGCGACACTTGCGACCATATAATGCTTCGAATAGAGCCATCTGAATAGTCGCCTGAAAGCTGTTGTTGTAAGAAAACTCCACCAAGTGTAGATGATCCTCCAATGAACCCTTGAAGTCTAACATGCAAGCTCTCAACATGTCTTCAAGAGTTTGGATCGTTCTCTCTGACTGGCCATCTGTCTGAGGATGATAAGCTGTGCTAAACTTCAATCGAGTCCCCAAACTTTCCTGTAAGCTCCTCCAGAAGTGCGACGAAAATCGGGTATCACGATCAGAAATGATGCTCACAGGTACTCCATGCAATCTTACAATCTCCTGCATGTACCGTTCTGCTAACGTTTCCCTTGACTGACCAGCTCGAAATGGTATGAAATGAGCTGCCTTGATCAATCGATCAACAATCACCCAAACTGCATTATTGTCCTTTGGACTCCGCGGTAAAGCTGTCACGAAATCCATGGTTATATGTTCCCACTTCCATTGAGGAATCAGAAGTGGTTGCAATAAACCAGCAACCCTTTGATGTTCAGCCTTAACTTGCTGACACACCAAGCACTTTGCTACAAAGCGAGCAATCTCTCTTTTCATGCCTTCCCACCAGAAATGCTGTCTTAGATCGCGGAATATCTTCGTGCTTCCTGGATGTACGGAATTTGCGGAACTGTGCGCCTCCTTCATAACTTCTTCGCGAATGTCTCCTTTTGGCGCACACAAACGGCTACCATAACGCAACGAACCACCTTCATGAATCAGCAAGTCCGTTCAAAGTCCAGCTTCAACCTGTTCTCGAAACTTCTGCAATCTTGGGTCCTGTGTCTGCGCTGCTTTAATATTATCGATCAACGACGACTGTACTTGCAGCTGCATCAACTGTTCCGAAGAACGCGGTAGCACGATCTCCAACTCGAATCTCCAAAAATCTTCGATAAGTTCTTTCTGTGCAGTCAACATCCGAATTGCTGGCAACCGACTAAGCGCATCCGGCATAACATTAACTTTTCCCGGATGGTATTTAAGATCAAGATCGTAGTAAGCCATCAGCTCCAACCATCTGCGCTGCCTCATGTTAAGCTCTTTCTGTGTGAACACGTACTTCAGGCTTTTGTGATCGGTGAATACTTCGACCCTTTCACCCAATAAGTAGTGTCTCCAAATCTTCAAAGCGAAAATCACGGCTGCAAGCTCCAAGTCATGAGTTGGGTAATTCTTTTCATGGATCTTCAATTTTCTCGATGCGTAGGCTATAACTTTTCCATGTTGCATCAAAACACATCCCAATCCTTTCCCAGATGCGTCGCTGTGAATTACCAATCCTCCGGAACCGTCGGGTCGATCAAGATAGGAGCGGTTATCAACCTTTATTTCAACGCCTCAAAAGCTGACGCATATATATCCGTCCATACGAACAGTACTTCCTTGCGCGTAAGCTTGGTCAAAGGTTCAGCCAAACGGGCAAAATTCTCCACGAATCTTCTGTAATACCCGGCAAGTCCAAGAAAGCTTCTGATCTCAGCTACGTTCTTCGGAAAAGGCCAATCTTGAACTGCTACAATCTTCTCGGGATCAACTGCGATTCCACTTCCAGATACGACATGCCCCAAGAACTTCACTTCTTTAAGCCAAAATTCGCACTTGCTCATCTTTGCATATAATCTTTCTTGCTTCAATGTCTGCAGTGTGATCTTCAAGTGTTCTGCATGCTCTTCTAGGCTTCCCGAGTAGACCAGAATACTATCGATGAACACCACTATAAACTGGTCCAAGAACGGTGAAAAGATTTGGTTCATCAAGTCCATAAATATCGCCGGTGCATTCGTGACTCCGAATGTCATCACCAAATACTCATAATGTCACCAAGTTCGGAACGCAGTCTTGCAAATATCCTCTGGTTTAACTCAAACCTGATGATATCCGGATTGCAAATCCAGCTTCGAGAATACCCTCGCGCCATTAAGTTGCTCGAACAATTCGCCAATGCGAGAGATTGGGTACTTGTTCTTAATAGTCACCTGGTTCAATTCTCGATAGTCGATGCACATCCTCCGTGTGCCATCTTTCTTCTTTACTAGAAGAACTGGAGCTCCCCAAGGTGAGTTACTGCTACGAATCCAACCCTTCTCTAGTAATTCAGTAACATGCTTCTTGACTTCTTCCAACTCCACTGGTGCCATTGGATAGTACGCTTTTGAGATTGGCGCTGCACCAGGAATAAGATCGATTGCGAACTCCACGTCTCATTTTGGTGGTAAACCTGAGATGTCCTCGAACACGTCCATGAAATCTCGAACTACAGCTGGCGCTTCCTCTTTATCAACTTCCATCGACGAAAGAACATTGTTTGTCGGCCTAGCCCTAAAGTCGACTGGCCCGACAGAACTTCTACCTCCAGTAAAGATAAACTCCGGATGTCCGGGAATCTGGAAAATCACTTTCTTTGCCCTACAGTCAATGTGAGCGTGGAAAGTGCCGAGAAAATCCATTCCCAAGACAACTTCATAGCTGCCGGTATCAATAACCAAGAAATCTGCGAATAACTCCCATCCACAAATAACAACTGAACAATCCTTACATTCTCTACTAGCTATGATCTTCCCATTCCCAGTGTGTATGTCCCAACAACTAGATATGGTTGTGCAAGGAATCGAGTGTGCAGCAATAAACTTGGACGGCATAAAACAATGGGATGCACCAGAATCGAATAATGCTAATGTGGGAAAATCATGAATAAGTAGGATACCTTAAACAACTTCCTCTGAAGCCTTAGCCTCTTCAGCCGTTAGGATAAAGGCTCGAGCTTGGTTGGGTCCCTGGGTCAACCGCTTCTGCCCCTGAAACTACTTCTGCGATGGCTTCTGAATATCATCCTTCAAACGAAGTTTCGACGAACAAGTATTGATAGTATGATCTGCCGATCCACAAACCAAACAAAGTCCCAGCATCCTTCGGCAATCTCTTTGCACATGTCCGGGTAAATGGCAGTAGTCACAAATCACGCTCTTTCTCTGATTGGCTATGACGGGCTTCTTCATCGGCACCACGCCATGTCGGTTCACCGGAATACCTCTGCGTAAAGGCGCTCGGTTCGGCGTAAATGCTGGCTTCCGCACTACAACTGCCTGCTGCTGCGTATTCCCAGTCTTCACTGATAAGCTCTGCTGTTCTCTGGCTGCTTTAAGCACTTGCGAGAAAGTGGTCAAACCCAGAGATATGATGTGCCTCTGGATGTCCACATCCAAACTGAGCATAAACCTTTGTGCCCTATCAGCTTCTTTGGCCACCAAAGGTCCAACGAATCGACTGAGCCGTGTCCACTCAGCCGCATGCGCATCCACTGATCCGCCATTCTGCTTCAAACTGATAAACTTTTCTTCCATTTCCTCCCGTGCAGTCTGCGAGAAGAACTTCTCCAAGAAACTCTTCGAAAAATCTGCCCAACTGATCGGCTTGGGTAAGCGGGTCTCTTCCACAAGCCACCATTGATGGGCATAGTCCATTAATTGGATGCGTACCACATCCACTCTCTTGTCCTCTGGAATCTGTGCCGCAACGAGCAAATTCTCCGTATCAACCAGCCACTGCTTTGCTGGCAACGGCTCCTCCAGACCAGTAAAGACGGACGGCCAAGTCTTCTGAAATCCGCCACGGTACCCACACGCTTAACTGGTTTGCCCACAACATTTTTTACGGACTGCTGGACGGTCCGCAAACCTTCCTGAAAAACTTCGGCTTGCCGCTGGTTCAGCTCGGTCTGCCGTTTCTGGTTCTCCAATATCCTCCGAATTACTCTAAGCAAAGCGGCATCATCAACACGCCTCTGGTACGCCCTCAGACTTTTGTCTGCTATGTTCCTGAAACCAAAACACCGAAAAAGATTAGTATGATAACAAGGTTCAAACCATAGATCCAGGATATGAATCAAGACTAGAACTCCAAGTTACTTAAATAGAGTACCGCATTGTAATCATGCCGCGGTACATAGTTACAATCACTTAACTCCACTCAAATCGTCCAAATCCTAGAGATAAATAATATGAAAACAAAAGTTTCAAGTCGAGATGCAAATAGGTTTGCATATCGTCAAGGTAAGGATCAGAAGGAAATTAAGATTCAATAATGGCAAGATGGTAAAGTGGCAGGACATGTTCCTAATTATGGGTTTTCTGATTCATGTATTGGGTCCAATACCCAACTACAAAAGAGTCAAACCCGATTAACCTAAATCCTATGGCTCTGATACCAAACAAACCCTGTCACGCCCCGCTTCCCAGAGTGTGCTAAGATCGGCACGTGACAGAGCTAACCATGCTACATGTGGATAAGAAATATCCTTCCATAGTCACATTACGGCTATAGAGATATCAAGAATAATAAACAACTATCTAAAACATATCCATAAGCCAGAATAAAGAGTCATGAAATAAAATAATGCGGAAGCAAAAGATCCAAGTACAATAATCTGGAATGTACGTCCCATAATACGGGCTCACATCAGGAATAAAATATTGAAAGAAAACTGAACTAAACTAATGATAGGTCTTCACTGCTCGGCCTGTTGATCAAAATATCCCTGCTCGGTCTGCGTCAAAGGTAAAGGATCTGGGCCATGCAAAACCCAGATGTCAGTGCTTCGTAATATCACAATAATATAATCAAGGAGTAGCAAGACATGCATGCACAAGCATGAACAGTAAATAAGGTATAACAGTAACATAAATATGAACAGTGAAGGTTAAAGGAACATGCGACATGCAGTGAGTAATCTAAAATGTGCTATAGGGTTATCTACTTTCAAATATTTGAAATCAATTTGATGAATCATCGATGTAACTCAATAGTATCCCGTGCGTGCCCGGGACCACGGTCAAGATTCTCGGGCTGAAACCGAGACGTAGCTCTAGGCAGTAAAAAGGTAGCATAAAAGATGAATGATGTCAGCAGCATCATCCCGGGGCTGGCCTAGCCCGTAAAACTGATCAGTAAAGGTATCGAACTGTCGAGTTACAAGTCAGGTTGCATCATTGATTTCCCCATACCCCCAAGTTATGTGTTCAAGTCAGGTATTGATAAATTTGAGACTAGTGCCAACACATGAATCAAGCAGGTACAAGTTTGTCTGTGTGGACAACAGGATATGTCCGTAGGGACAACAGGTCAAGATTATTGGCATTAGTAACGGGATCAGGTAACAAGTCAAGTAGTAATATATTAGGTCATGTCAGGTAGTATACAAGTATCAAGTCAGGTCAAGTAATGGTGTATTAGGTCATGGCAAGTAGTCTACATGTATCAAGTCATGTCAAGTTGTGCACAGGTATCAAGTGGGTGCTCATAATCAGACTGTATTAAGTATGGGTGCACAAGATCAATTATGAAGTACTAATAAAATGAAATAATATGAATGGTATGCAAATAGATACAAAATCAATGACATGGATGCATACTATCGATTATGGTTACCTTTAATGGTTCTATTACTAATTAGGATGCACTTATTAAATATGGGGTGTTAAAACATCAGTATTATGTATTAATGTGATCTGTAGATGCAGCTATATGTATTCTATATGATATGGATGCAAACGGATATCATATAACCGTAAAATGATAAACTGGTAATTACGGAATGTACAATTTAAATAATATGAAATGTTATACTAAACTGGATGCAGTATATTATAGTATAGTATGTAACAAGATAGGTTTGCATGCACTAGATCTGAAATGATATATACGGATGTATACAGATGTCGAAAAACTGTAAAAGTAAACATGGGGTGCATAATTTGAAATACCAGCATTATATTTATTAAAATAGATGTATAAAAAGTATTGTAGCATGTAGCAAGATAAACTTGCCTGCACTAGACGTGAAATAATTGATACGGATGTAAACGAATGTCCGAAAACGGTGTAATATGAAAAAATGAATATGTGAATTGCAAAACTAATCATTATAGGGTATTATAATTCAAATAGGCATAGAATACAGTAGTATAGCATGTAGCAAGGTTAACTTGCTTAGACGGAATACGAAACGAATATGTACGGTACGTCCTACGTCGGCGAAATGTCGCGACGCGGGCACGGCACTCGGAACGGGTCCAAGTAACGCACGAGGGTGATCACGCAGGTCAGGTACGTCCCCTGGTCCGTCTGGATCGTCGGCGTCGATCTCGGCTCTGGCGAACTATGAAAAACAGAATTCAAGAAGTAAAGAAAAGAAGAGAAAGAAAAGGAGGAGGAGGAGGAGGAGGAAGAGGAAGAGGAAGAAGAAGAAGAAGAAGAAGAAGAAGAAAAGCTTACTGTGGTTGTGCACTATGTTTGCAGAGAGGGGGTGATGGTGTCAACGGAGGTGAACGGAGCTCCGGCGATCTAGGGTTTGCTGTTAGGGTTTGGGCCGAGTGGTGTTGGCTGGGGTGTTGTCTGTTGGGGTGCAGGGATTGGTGTATGAGAAGAACAGAGGAGAGGAAGGAGAGGAGAAGAATGAGGGGTCGTCGGCGATGAGGGGAGGTGGCGGTGCAGGGTTCTTATGGTTGCAGGGTGTGTGCAGGTGTGCTCAGGAGAATGAAGGAGGTGTCGAGGAGAAGGTAACGAGGAGGAGAAGTCTCGGTTGAGGGAGGAGAGTGAGGCAATGGTGATTTTAGGGTTAGGGTTTGAGAGATGGGAGTTGTGGTGATGGTTAATGGAGTGCTCGGGTTTTATAAGAAGGAGGAAGAGAGAAGATCAAGGAGCGGTTAAGGGAGGTGACTCTAAGCGTGGGGCGGTGACGCGACTCCAAATCACCGCGAGAGGAGAGAGATACGCGCGCGAGAGGAGAGAGATAGAGAGGGAGGAGAAAGAAAATTGTTTGGTGGTGAAGAGAGAGAGAGAGACCGCGGTGTGGGGGTGAGAGAGAAAGAGAGAGAAAGGGAAGAGAGAGGAGAGAGGGAAGTGAGAGAGAAGAGAAAGAGAGAGAGAGAGAGAGAGAGAGAGAATGTGAGCTGGGTAAAGTTGTTTAGATTTTAAATTTCATCAATTAACAAAATATTAAAAACTTTTTAGAAAAATTGATACTGTCGTATTAAAATATATATTAAATTAAATTAAATAATTTTGAATTTTGGCGGGATACAAAAATATTCTAAAACACGCCTGGGTTGGGTCTAAAAATTCAGTTTTAAAATATGAAAAATATATGCAACGTTCAAAATTGAAAATGAATACTCGTGTAACGAAAATGCATACCCCCATGAACGGATGCACGTATGTGCGCGTAGCCATCCAAACAAGTCCGTTTTACTGAACGGGACGAGAACAAGATGCGCGGATTCTACCACGGGGTTAGGGGTATTATGCAGGCCATGCAATGTATTTTTAAATTATTTCACGTGACTTAAAATGTTATATGGTAAAAGATGCAATGCAAGATAAAATGCAAGTATGCAGTATTCATGAAAGTGCACATGTCTATGTAACAAGTCAAGATAATTCATAAATATGAATCAAGACCGGGTTTCAAGCAAGCAGGTCGGGTCGGATACTAATATAGATGTCAGATGTATTATTTGCACCCAAAATACAGTAAATCAGGAAAATACCATAATTAAAGAAATACGCGAACTGCAATTGGTATAAATGAACTAGGGTGTTACAAGTTCCCTATCTCCGATGTCATCTCAACTTAATGGTGATCGACACTTCCTTCCATACAGAGCTGCAAAGGGTGCCATTCCAATACTCGTTTAGTAGCTGTTGTTGTATGAGAACTCCACAAGATGTATGTGATCTTCCCACGATCCTCCGAAATTTAACATACAAGCTCTTAGCATGTCTTCAAGAATCTGAATTGTTCGCTCAGACTGTCCATCTGTTTGTGGATAATAAGTCGTGCTGAAGTTCAGACTCGTTCCCAAGCTAGCTTGCAGTCTCTGTTAAAACTGCGATAGGAATCTGGTATCATAATCGGAGACAATGCAAACCGGTACTCTATGTAATCTCACGATCTCCTGCATGATTTCATGGGTATCAGAAATAGTACACTATGATGAGTTAAATCTTACTTAGATTCAGACTTACTTCCATGTACTTCTTTGCTAGTGTCTCGGTAGATTGGCCAACTCGAAATGAGATAAAGTGAGCCGACTTTGTGAGTCGATCCACAATAACCCATACCGCATCGTTACCTTTCGTGCCTTGAGGAAGTGCAGTCACGAAGTCCATGGTGATGTGTTGCCACTTTCATTCTGGGATAGGTAACGGTTGAAGTAAACCAGCAGTCCTGTGATGTTCAGCTTTTACTTGCTGACACACCAATCATTTGGCTATGCTTCTGGCTACTTCACGCTTCATTCCATGCCACCAGTAATGTTGACGTAGATCTTTATACATCTTTATACCAGCAGGGTGTACTGAGTACGTAGAGCCGTGAGCTTCTTTCATCAACTCTTCTCGAACAGGACCTTGTGGTACACACAATCTGTTTCCGTATCTCAAAGATCCGTCTTCATGGATGATGAAATCTGTTCTAAGTCCACTTTCTACTTTTTCTCTGATCTTTTGCAACTTGGTATCACTTGCTTGAGCTGCTTTGATCTGATTAACAATAGTAGACTGAACTTGTAAGATCATCAACTTTGAAGTATTACCTGGTATAACCACTTCTATCTCCATATTGTGTAATTCTTGCTGAAGCTTCCACTGTGCGGTGAGATTCATTGCTAATGGTTGACTACTAAGTGCATCAGGAACTACATTCACCTTTCCTGGATGATATTGTAGGTTGATGTCGAAATCCGCCATAAGTTCTAACCATCTTCTCTGCTGCATATTCAACTTCTTCTGAGTAAACACATATTTCAGACTCTTGTAGTCCGTGTATATGTCCATTCGCTCTCCAAGTAGATAATGGCACCAAATTTTAAGTGCAAAGATAACGGCCGCCAACTTCAAATCATGTGTTGGATAATTGCGCTCATGAATCTTCAGCTGTCTTGATGCATAAGCTACTACTTTTCTATGCTGGTGTAAAACACATCCTAATCCGTTACCGGATGCATCGCAATGTACAATGAATCCTCCAGATTAGTCCGGTATTACGAGAATAGGCGCTGATGTCAATCTTGACTTGAGTTCTACAAAAACTTGTTCACATGCTTCTGACCACACTAATACTTTATCTTTACGTGTGAGCTTGGTCAGGGGTGTTACAATCTTCGAAAATCCTTCTATGAATCTTTGGTAGTATCCTGCTAATCTCAAGAAACTTTGTAACAACCATAAAATTTCTGTAAATTTTTTTCAAAAATACAGAAAGGGGTACATTTGCCTGAGCACAAGTTATAAGTTTTTTTTTTGCTTTTTAATAGCAAGAAGGAGTTTGTAGCTCATTGGTAAGACCTTGTGCGGCTGAACCAAAGTACCAGAGTTTAAATCCCATCACCCACATTATTTTTTATATTGATTTCTTTTAATATTTTTAGAATCCTAAGAGTCTATACGTGCTAAACACGTAAAATCAAAAGTCACATATAAAAAAAACTGGCCCAGGGTGTAGACGAAATGCCAAGAGACACGTGGACCCCTGTCCTGGCTTGACTCGGTAGGATCGGGTCGGCGGCGCGGCTGACTCGGCCGGCGCTGCCGGCTGAACTCGGTCAAATCCGAGTTGGTCCTTCTTGGCTTTTGTGTCGTTTTGACTCCCCATTACTCCTGTATAGTTTAATTTCTCTGCACAGTAACAGAGACATTAAAACCCCCATTAACCTATTTTTAATAAAAACTTTTAATACAATTTTCAATATATCTTTTCATCTACCCTAACCCTAATCTTTTCCTATAAATACCACTCCAAATCACACCCGCTCATTCACAAATTCTATCCAAATTCTCAAGAACACTCTCTAGAATTTTTTTGTACAAGTGGAGTTAGCGAAGGGCGAAACTTCGGTGAATTTCCGACGGTGATACGAGGAGTTTCCGGCGACGAAACGGTGCATCGGCGATTCCCCTCTCTACCTCTATCTTCCCACTTTCTTGTTAGCTTGTAAGTCCCTCCTCCCTCTTATCTTTTCTATTCTAAAATCTTGTATTTCTAAAATCCGACGGAAGCGGAATTAATCCGACTTCCGATTCGGTTTTTCTTAAAAACTCCATCTTTTCTTAAATACAACATATCAAACTCTTAAATCTTGATTATTAATCATTAACAAAACATGTTGAACAAGTTTCATAGCAAAATACTTTATATTGCAATTTTTATCGTACTTTTTCAGAAAAATACTATGCAGTTTAGTTTCAACTTTAAAATATCATTAATCTTGCTATACCTTTAAATAGATCACGAGGTAATGACTTATCTCCTCACAACACTCATATGCAACATAGCACGATACCTTTCGGGAACATTGAATACGGGAATACGAATTTACAATTAAATACCTTTTACTATTAAAACCGTTTTCTACAAGATTATGTATTTTACACAAATCTTTGCAAAGCGCTGCTATAACCCATTTGGGGAACCCGTTCGGGATGGTGAGAATTATCGCACATCCTCGGGCTTAGTAGTGCGAGATGCAGACCTCCGCAAGGAGTATTCGGTCTCGAAAGATTTTAAAATACAAATATCTTAAGAAAATGAAATTTCTAGAAATATAATAAATTAAATTATATATATATATATATATCATCAAAATATCTATTTTAATATAATATAAATATTCCAACTTTTCTAAGTCAAAAGAATCATTTTACATGAAAATACTATGCAATTCCATCCAAGTTCAATACTTTACAAATAAATACCATATATTATGAAAATAAGTCTTATTCACTAGAAATATCATATATATAAAATCCACATCTATGAAAACTTTAAAGACGATAATAAAATACTTGAGGTGTATTTTGAAATGATACAAAATTATTTTTACATAAAACCCTCTCAAGTTCTATAAATTAGCCTAAGGACCCTAGTAAAACATAGGTTTAAACGGGACCAATCTCTTGAGCCTCGGGGAGCCGGAGAAGTGGGTGCTTGCCTATTTAAGATAGACAACTTAACAAACGGTGTTATCAACACGGTAGTCGTCTTTGAAAAAGACACAAATCCTGCCGCCCATGTGCAGCGGTTACCGATAATATCAAAACCTAATTCAGGACTTCAATTTCTTTTCTAATTGTTCTGACTCAGACTGTGTCTCATTATAAATAATCTGACTTGAATATGATTCAAGTACAATCTACAATATAACAATTCAATATGAATCCATATATTCAATCTGTTCAAGCTATTTAATCTATATTGACCGAACCGAACCATGGATATACATCCATTTACATGATTCTCCAGTTACATACATTTACATGATTCTCCAGTTACATCCATTTACTGATATCATGGTTTTGGCAAGTCATCCAATTATACAATCTATATTACAAGACAATACAAGTTGCAATACAATACAAACAATACAACCAAGACATCGCGGGGTTTATAAGGGGTAGATTGGTACGGAAGGTGTTAAAAGTGGCACGAGACTGCAACCATAAAGACACCTAACCTGAATTCAATCGCCGTTGTTCCGGGCATTCTAACGGAGCCTTGTATTCCATTTGTCTTTAGTCTCTGGCATATAGAGACTCCTCTCGTATACACTAGTCTCTTCTGTACCAAGCTACAAACAACTGCGTTAACCATATAATACAACTTTAAAAGTTACACACACACTCTCTCTGTCTATTCTATTTCTCCCTATCTTTGGAACCTACCGAGCGATTTGTCCGCTGACGACATTCTCTTTCTTTTTCTTTGAATGTCGTCAGGTGTTTCGGACCTTCCAGAGATCGAGCCTAGCACTGAAGACTTGGACTAGTTTATTGAAGATCCTGAGCTGTAGTTACACTTGTACATTTCCTTTACATTCTGTATTTTCCATTTCTGTTATGCCACTGTTTAGGCATTGCTTTCATTCAGATGTATTTACTTTACCATGCATTGTACAAAAGAATATTAATAAATAAAGTTGTTGTTCATTACATTTGTCTCTTGTGTATATTTCTTTTATATTGCTTAGTTACGCTTAGCGTATTTACTTCAGAGTAAATACGTAGCATCCAGTCGCGTCCTCTGCCCGTATACTGGGAAGTGGGGCGTGATAGGTTTTGTTGGTGGCCCATGCAAGTCAGAGCTGTATGGAAACCAACCATGCAGCTATGTTCTGCGTGAACAACCTAAGCAATATAACACAAGAACCAGCAACTAAAACATTCTTTACAATTCATATTTCTTGAATCTTATCATTTCATATACTTTGAATCTGTCCTAACCCAAAATTTTCTTTCAAGGTTATGGATTCCCCAAACAGCACCATCACCAACTTCAACAGCACTCCACCACCACTACCAATCACACATGCCGTCCCTGCTTCGATCAACGAGCAGACGGTTCTGCTTGAGGCAATCCGCAGCCTCCTGGAAGGACAGCAGCAGCAGACTGCTCTTTTAATGAACCGTCCCGAGATAGAAGCACCTGGGGTGAAGCAATTCAGAGCATTGCACCCCAAACAATTCTCAGGAAAAGAGAGCCCGCTGGAAGCTGAGGAATGAGATCAGAGTATCGAAGATGATCTGGCAGCGGCACAAGTGCCAGAGACAGCTTGGGTTCGTGTTGCGAAGTTGTAGCTCACGAACAATGCACGGGTTTGGTGGAAGGCAGAAGAAAGCCGTCTTCATCAGCCTATCGAATGGAAGACTTTCCGAGATATGTTCGATGCAAAGTACTTCCCTGAGACTGCCAGGTTCGACATGGAACAACAGTTTATCCATCTGCAACAAGGTTCAATGTGGACCAAGTCAGTAGATGAATATGACGCTGAATTCACCATGCTCAGTTGGTTTGCGGCCCATCTCATACCGACTGCTGAGATCAGGGCTATAAGATTTCAGCAAGGGTTGGACCCGGAAATCCAAGCTACTCTAGCTACAGGGGATTTCCCAACCCATGATTTGGCTTTGAAGGCTGCCTGAAGATATGGAGGCAGTAGTAAAGAGGAAGGGCAGAACTCAATCTGCCGGTTTGAATCTCACTGCTACTCAAATGGCAGGAGGAGCCTCTTCCAGGCCATCGTTCAAACCCAGAAGAACTAAAGAAATCAATAACCAGTCGAATCCAGACTTCTGTTACTACTGCAGGAGAAAGGGACACTTATGGAAGGGCTGTAGGCGCGCAAAAGGCTTGTGCCTAGTTTGTGGCGCGTCCAATCACAGAATTGAAACCTGTCCTCATAGATACAACTCAGCTCACACACCCACCAACTACCCGCAACGGCCAGCTATCCAGGCTCCTGCAACTCGTCCTGCACTCCCAGCACCACCTCCACGTAGATCTCCTGCACAGCCAAATCGCTAATTTCATCAGGAACTGAGGAACATACATCGGGGACAGAGGAATGTGCCTCCAGCTAGGAGGAATGTGCCACGGCGACAGGCTTACATCTTAGCAGCCGTAGAAGCCGAGACAGTTGACCAAGGCAACACTAGTAAGTCTCTTTCACATTTTTAAAAACCCTTGTATCACTTTGTTATTTTTCATACACTATCAGTACTTCAGTCACCAAACTTTCCTTGAATCTGTTACACTTTTCTTTTACAAATTTCGAGGACGAAATTTGTATAAGGAGGGTAGAATGTAACAATCCTAAACTTTCTGTACAATTTTTTCAAAAATACAGAAAGAGGTACTTTTGCCTGAGCACCAGTTATAAGTTTGTTTTGCTTTTTAATAGTAAGAAGGAGTTTGTAGCTCATTGGTAAGACCTTGCACTGCTGAACCAAAGCACCAGAGTTCAAATCGCATCACCCACATTATTTTTTATATTGATTTCTTTTAATATTTTTAGAATCCCAAGAGTCTATACGTTGTAAACACGTAAAACCAAAAGTCACATATAAAACAAACTGGCCCAAGGAGGTAGACAAAACGCCAAGAGACACGTGGACCCCTGACCCGGCCTGATTCGGTTGGATCGGGCCGGCGGCGCGGCTGACTCGACCGGCGCCGCCGGCCGAACTCGGCCAAATCCGAGTCGGTCCTTCTTGGCTTCTGTGTCGTTTTGACTCCCCATTACTCCTGTATAGTTTAATTTCTCTGCACAGTAACAGAGACATTAAAAACCCCATTAACCCATTTTTAATACAATTTTCAATATATCTTTTCATCTACCCTAACCCTAATCTTTTCCTATAAATACCACTCCAAATCACACCCCCATCACTCACAAATTCTGTCTAAACTCTCAAGAAAACTCTCAAGAATTTTTGTGTACAAGTGAAGTTAGCGAAGGGCGAAACTTCGGCGAATTTCCGACGACGATACGGGGAGTTTTCGCCGACGAAACGACGCACCGGCGATTCCCTCTCTACCTCTATCTTCCTTCTTTCTTGTTAGCTTGTAATTCCCTCCTCCCTCTTATCTTTTCTATTCTAAAATCTTGTATTTCTAAAACCCGATGGAAGCGGAGTTAATCTGACTTCCGATTCGGTTTTTCTTAAAATCTCCATCTTTTCTTAAATACAACATATCAAACTCTTACATCTTGACTAATCATTAACAAAATATGTTGAACAAGTTTCATACCAAAATACTTCATATTGCATTTTTTATCGTACTTTTTCAGGAAAATACCATGTAGTTTAGTTTTGACTTTAAAACATCATTAATCTTGCTATACCTTTAAATAGATCACGAGGTAATGATCTACCTTCTCACAACACTCATATGCAACATAGCATGATGCCTTTCGGGAATATAGAATACGGGAATACGAATTTACAATTAAATACCTTTTACTATTAAAACCGTTTTCTACAAAATTATGTATTTTATTGCAAAGCGCCGCTACAACCCATTTAGGGAACCCGTTCGAGATGGTAAGGATTATCGCACATTCTCGGGCTTAATAGTCCGAGATGCAGACCTCCGCAAGGAGCATTCGGTCTCGAAAGATTTTAAAATACAAATATCTTAAGAAAATGAGATTTCTAGAAATATAATAAATTAAATTATTTTTATAAATAAATAAATAAATAAATAAATATATATATATATATATATATATATATATATATATATATATATGTATGTATGTATGTATCATCAAAATATCTATTTTAATATAATATAAATATTCCAACTTTTCTAAATCAAAAGAATCACTTTACATGAAAATACCATGCAATTCCATACAAGTTCAATACTTTACAAATAAATACCATATATTATGAAAATACGTTTTATTCATTAGAAATGTCATATATATAAAATCTATATCTATGAAAACTTTAAAAACGATAATAAAATACTTGAGGTGTATTTTGAAATGATACAAAATTATTTTTATATAAAACCCCCTCAAGTTCTATAAATTACTCTAAGGACCCTAGTAAACATAGATTTAAGCGGGACCAATCTCTTGAGCCTCAGGGAGCCGGAGAAGTGGGTGCTTGCCTATTTAAGGTAGACAACTTAACAAACGGTGTTATCAACACGGTAATCGTCTTTGAAAAATACACAAATCCTGCCGCCCATGTGCAGCGGTTACCGATAACATCAAAACCTAATTCAGGACTTCAATTTCTTTTCTAATTGTTCTAACTCAGACCGAGTCTCATTATAAATAATCTAACTTGAATATGATTCAAGTACAATCTACAATATAACAATTCAATATGAATTCATATATTCAATCTGTTCAAGCTATTCAATTTATATTGACCGAACCGAACCATAGATATACATCCATTTACATGATTCTCCAGTTACATACATTTACATGATTCTCCAGTTACATCCATTTACTGATATCATGGTTTTGGTAAGTCATCCAATTATACAATCTATATTATAAGACAATACAAGTTGCAATACAATACAAACAATACAACCACGACATCGCGGGGTTTATAAGGGGTAGATTGGTACGGAAGGTATTAAAAGTGGCACGAGACTGCAACCATAAAGACACCTAACCTGAATTCAATCGCCATTGTTCCGGGCATTCTAACGGAGCCTTGTATTCCATTTGCTTTTAGTCTCTGGCATATAGAGACTCCTCTCGTATACACTGACCTCTTCTGTACCAAGCTACAAACAACAACGCTAACCATATAATACAACTTTAAAAGTTACACACACACACACACACTCTCTCTGTCTATTCTATTTCTTTCTTATCTTTGGGATTTACCGAGCGATTTGTTCGCTGACGACATTCTCTTTCTTCTTCTTTGAATGTCGTCAGGTGTTTCAGACCTTCCAGAAATCGAGCCTAGCACTGAAGACTTGGACCAGTTTATTGAAGATCTCGAGCTGTAGTTACACTTGTACATTTCCTTTACATTCTGTATTTTCCATTTCTGTCATGCCACTGTTTAGGCATTGCTTTCATTCAGATGTATTTACTTTACCATGCATTGTACAAAAGAATGTTAATAAATAAAGTTGTTGTTCATTACATTTGTCTCTTGTGTATATTTCTTTTATATTGCTTAGTTACGCTTAGCGTATTTACTTCAGAGTAAATACGTAGTGGCCAGTTGCGTCCTCTGCCCGTATACTGGGAAGCGGGGCGTGACAAACTTCGAATGTCCTTCACTGTCTTTGGTGTCGGCCATACGCTTACTACTGATATTTTAGCTGGATCCACAGAGATTCCTTCGCCTGAAACGATATGTCCTAGAAATCCGACTTGATCTAGCCAAAATTCGCACTTGCTGTACTTGGCATAGAGTTGATGCTGTTGTAAAGTCTCCAGGACAATTCATAAATGTTCAGCGTGCTCTTTCCGATTCTTTGAATACATTAGGATGTTGTCAATGAAAATAACAACAAACCTGTCTAGGTACTCTTGGAAAACCTGGTTCATCAAATTCATAAATATGGCTGGTGCATTGGTCACTCCAAATGGCATCACGAGAAACTCATAATGACATAGCGAGTCTTGAATGCCGTCTTCGGAATATCAGACTCTTTGACCTTCACCTGATGATAACCCGAACGAAGATCTAATTTTGAGAAAACTCAAGACCCACTTAGCTGATCGAACAGATCGTCGATGCGCGACAGTGGATACTTGTTTTTTATCATGACTTTGTTCAGAGCTCGGTAGTCTATGCACATTCTGTATGAACCTTCCTTCTTCTTCAAAAACAGAATGGGAGATCCCCAACTTGAGATACTGGGACGAATCCATCCTTTCTTTAAAAGTTCGTCTAATTGGGTACTGGTCTCCTTCAATCATTCAGGACTTAAGCGATATGGTGCTTTGATCACCGGTTGTGCACCCACTATGGGGATGGTGAGAAGAGATATATTTTACATCCCAGATAGGCTATAATTGGAGATACTAAGTCAATACAGAATTCAAGAGCTCGATCGGGAGGCAAACCTGAGATGTCTTCAGGAAATACATCTTCGAACTCTCGAACTACTTCTGGTTTGTCTTCTTCAGCTTGTGTTGTTGCAATCACTGCCTTCCTTGGTTTAGCCTTGTAAGTACTAGGTTCCAGTGTACGGTCTCCACTCTTGAAATAAAAGACCGGATGGTCTGGAATCTTGAACACTACTCTCCTTTGACGACAGTCGATGGTAGCGAAGAAAGTTCCTAACCATTCCATACCCAAGACTATATCGAAGTTCGGTATGTCCAGCACCTTGAAGTCAGCATAAAATTCTCTGCTGCAGACGACCTCTGGACATAGGTCGAATCCCAAAGTTTCCTTTAGAACGCCGTTCCCTGAGCTGACATTCCAGCTGGATATGGCCGGTTTAACTGGAATCGCATGAGTTCGGACGAACCGTTGCGACATAAAGCAATGTGATGCTCCAGTATCGAAGAGTGCTAGTGCAGGAAGGGAAGCTACTAAGATCATACCTAAGTTGTGTGGAAAATATTTTAGGTATAGGAAAAGATATTTTGATATGTATAAAGATTGCAAGAAAGTTTAAAAGACTGGGATTTACCAGTGATGACTTGGCCAGTGGATTCAGCTTCTTCCACAGTCATCGTGAAAGCCTGTCGCTTAGGTACATTCCTCCTTACTGGAGGAGCATTCTTCTCTCTGTTCCTCTGTCTTTGAGGTAGGTTCCTTTATGCTTGATGGAACTGATAAGGAGGAGGTGAAGTAGGTCCATGAGGATGTAGAGCTGGGAGAGCAAGACGAGTTGCAGGTGCCTGGATAGCTGGTCGCTGCGGAAAAGTGATGGCTGATCTGGGGGCTAGATTCGGATTGAGTCTACGAGGACATGCAACATTATCGTGAGTGGATGAGCCGCAGACTAAGCACAGGCCGTTTGCACACCTGCGGTCCTTCGCCAGGTGTCCATTCCTCCTGCAGTAGGTGCAAAAGTCTGGACTGGGCCGGTTAAATGTTACTCCCGGTCTTCTGGGTACAAACGATGGCCTGGAAGAGGCTCCTCCTGCTATCTGAGTAGCAGGGCTCTTCACACCGGCAGATTGAGGTCTGCCCTTCTTCTTCACAACCGCCTCATATCTTCGGGCAACCTTTAGTGCAAAATCGTGGGTTGGAAAATCCCCTGTAGCTAGAGCAGCTTGGATCTCCGGGTTCAACCCTTGTTGAAATCGTCTAGCCCTGATCTTAGCAGTTGGTATGAGATGTGCTGCGAACCTGTTATGGTCTTGTGTTAGCTGTTTAGTATGTGATATTAGAAAATCGAATATTTGAGACATATTTTACCTGCTCAGCATGGTGAATTCAGTATCATAGTCATCCATATATTTGCTCCACATAGAGCCTTGTTGCAGGTGAATGAATTGCTGCTCCATGTCAAAACGGGCAGTCTTGGGAAAATATTTTGCGTCGAACATGTCGTGAAATGTCTTCCATTCGATCGGCTGGGTAAGTCGGCTTTTTTCAACCTTCCACCATACCCTGGCATTGTCTATAAGTTGCAGCTTCGCAACCCTTACCCAAGAAATATCTGGCACTTGTTCTGCTTCCAGATCGTCCTCAATCGACTGAGCCCATTCTTCAGCTTGTAGGGGGCTCTATTTCCCAGAAAAGTTCTTAGGGTGCAATGCTCGGAATTGCTTCACTCCGGGTGCCTCAGCTTCTGGGCGGTGCAATAGGATAGCAATCTGCTGCTGCTGTCCTTCCAAGAGGCTCTTGATTGCCTCAAGCAATACCGTCTGCTCATTGATAGGAGCTGCTACGATAGGTGTAAGTGGTAAAGGTGATGGTGGGGTTTTGTCATTCACGTTGATGCTGGTATTGTTCGGGGAATCCATAACCTTGAAAGAAAAATAGGGTTAGGATAGATTCAAGAAATTTGAAATATAAAGAATGTTTTTAGTTGCTGATTCATACAATTCTTGTGATACATTGCTTAGGTTTCCATGTAGAACTGGCCTGCATGGGCCACCAATAAAACCTGTCACGCCCCGCTTCCCAATATACGGGGAAGTAGATGTGGCGAGGCTGCGACGTATTTACTCAGAAGTAAACACGTTAAGCGTAAATAAGCAATATAAAATTAAAGCACAAGAATGTCAAGATATGTAATGAAACAACAACTTTTATTTATATTCATTCTTTAAATACAACAGGAAAGTAAAATACAATAATGGAAAGCGATGCCTAAACTATGACATATGAACTGAAAAGAAAAGTAAGTACAAGTAAGAACTAGAACTTTGGCTCTTCAGCAAACTGCTCCAAATCTTCCTGACTGGGCTCGATCTCTTGAGAGTCGGGTCCTCCTGACAACATTCCAAAGAAAAAAAGAGGTAGGAACGTCGTTAGCGAACAATCGCTCAGTAAGTCCCAAAAGAGAGATAGATCAAGTAAAAGGAATAGATATGATAATTTATCTATTTTTGTTATACTAACGTAGTTGTTTGTAGTTTGGTACAGAATGTATCAGTGTATACGAGAGAAGTCCAACTTGCTCCGTGGACTAAGGCATATGGAGTACAAGGCCCTGTTAAACCCATGGGACAACGACACAGATATTCAGGTTAGGTGTATAATAGTGACCGTCCTATTCCACTTCTAATACATTCCGTACCAATTTACCCCGTTAAAAACCCCGTAATATATATTGTATTATTTGTAGATATAAAACTTTCCAAGAACATGGTATAAATTGTTCTTGTAAACTGATGAGGATATAAACGGATAGTCATGTAGTTAAGTTCAAGATATATTCATGGTTTGGTCAAGTCAAGACATGTTGGATGTATTGTTCGCTATTCATGTTCAAGTGTTCATGTTTGATATTGTAACATTTCAGGAAAATAAAATATTATTTTCGGAATTTAAATAAATAGAATAATAAATTCCATGAATATTATAAAAATATAGAAATTGGTTTTAATTAAGCAGTATGGTTATATACTATAGTTTGAAGAATAATTGGAAAATGGATACAAATTATTGATTTTGAAAGAATTTATGTGATTTAGACATTTTATATATTATTATACAGTTAATTTTATTTAAATTAATGCTAAACTTGATTAATTTTCACTAATCATGCATTAATCTTGTTATGCATATGGCATGCACCATGTCATGTTGCACATAACTTGTCACATTTTTATGTGTTACAATCCATGGCTCATTTCTTTTTAAAAATGGTTTTGGGTTTTGTTTGAAAAGAAAAAAAGGAATTTATATTAGAGATATTTTGGAGAGAGAGGGGAGAACATGAGACCATGAGGTATGGGCTTGGGTAAGGATGAGAGGGGGGTGGTGTTATCCTTGACCTTAGCCTCCACTCCTTTTTTTCACTTCTTTCCTCCATTCATTTGCTCCTTCATCTCCCACTTCCTCCACCTCCTCATCCACCATGCAATACCCCTAAATCCACATCAAAATACCCTACTTCCTTCACAAAAAAATGATCACAAGACCATCACAAACACCATGGACCAATCAAGTCAAGATTTTGAACACTTTGGGCAACTCAAGAAAATTCTTGAGTTGCCAAATGAGGTATAATCCTACACCCTTAGTTTAGAATTTTAGTTTCTTTACCTCCTAGTGTGGTTTAGACTTAAACTAGTGAGGTTTAGTGATCTTGGAAAATTCCAAGATGAGATTTAGGGTATAATTTGACTTGAGAAGGTGCAATTGAGGTGTAATTAGTGACCACAACCCCTTTTGCATTAGTATTATGGACAAAACCAGAGACTAAACCCCAAGACTTGAACTTTGAATTTTCCGATATCGGAATTTGTATATTTTGATGATTTTTAGGGATCTGCTATTACCCGGGGGACCTGAAAAATATTTAGCGATTACAGAGAGTCGTGCAGGTTACCTAGAAGCTACCCTAGCAACCCGAGACCCCATATCCCTTTCATGGCCGCAAATTTAATGCTTGTGGCCTCAAATTGCGGCCACATTGGTGAATCTGGGGTTGGGTTTTGGTGTATGGTTCAATTATCTGTTAATAAGGCCTCCCATATATGCAAAATTAGCTAATTTCACCTGAGGCAAAATCTGGAAGTGTTTTTTAAAGTTTCCGATTTCGGTTTGCTACTTTTAATGACTTGGGTTTTGGTATTTGTGTTTTATCTCGGTCGATTGACGTTCGTACGTTGATGTCGAGAGTTATTGGTTATTCTTGCATGCACAGGTCGTAGGTTTTAACCTATGTGCACTTTATGTGCCGCTTTGGTTTTTTGTATTTGATTCGTGTTTACGATACGACGCATTTAAACTGTAGGTACCTCCGCATGGACTTCAGGATGACAAGGAGAGCAAGGCGTCATCGATTTCAGCAAGCATGGATCGAATGTGAGTATATGCATATCTACGAGGGAAGTCGGGTGGATGGCGTATAGCACTCCCGCAACCGTAAAATATGATATATATATATATATATATATATATATATATATATATATATATATATATAGCTTGCGAGATGGATACTTGGCAAATATGATTTCTGGGAGACTGTAGGCTAGATTAGGCGTACTCGTAGAAAGATCTATCCATAGTGTTATTTACCTTAGTGATGAACCTTAGGTTATATGTTGTTGCACCCACGCACCCACACATATGCACTTGGTATATTGATGTGTGTATATGCGTATATATATGTGTGTGGGTGTTTGTTCATATACACACACACACACACACACACACATACATACATATACACGTGAGATGATGATAGTATGTGTTATACGGATATGAGTCGATATGATCGGGCATGATGCCGTGAGGTTATGATATGTGATCGAGTCAAGACACCATGTATGATATGATATAATCAAGGATCGCTGGGCGATATATATATATATATATATATACACATATACATACAAACATGTGATAACATGTGGCTTGTTAAATAAAAGATTGTACGAGATCTTAGATCCGTACCCCTGTTTGTGATGTCGTACGACGATCGATACCGTACGAATTATATGATATTTGACCCGTACCCTCGATTTTGAGGATGTCGTACGATGGATTTTACCGTACGAGGTATATATGACGATTGATCCACACTCTTGACTCGAGAATGCCATATGAGGGATATTACCGTACGTGATACTATGAGGCAGGATCGCCTACTACTAGATATACCGACTCGGTTATGTTGCGATTCCTATTTACTTTCGACTAGGTTCTTAGTTTAGCTTTTTGATTGCTTAGATAAACGTTAGCTTAGGCTTGAGTCATACCTATTTTCAAAACCGATGAATCGTAGGCTTTTCAAAGAATAAACTGAGGGACGCTACGGATTTCCAAAAAGATATCTCTTTTCTCAAAAACACCGTAGTCCCTGCTTTTCTAAAAACAACGATTCGTGCTATTTAAACACGATAAACGGTATGGCTCGTATATAGGTTTATATACTTTATTATTGCTTTCACTGTTTACTTTCTGTTATGATCTTATCTGCTAGGACACCTGCATCATTACCGATGATGCGTATGTTGCACGTACAATTACTTGCCGGCTCACACACATCATCATCGGTAATTGCCATGTCACGTACACGTTAGAAACGTTACTTCACTTGTATAACCTGATAGCATGTAGCTAGTTACATTGTTGGTATACATGATTTCACATGCTAGCTTAAGATATTACATTTCTTACTTAGATGCCGCTTTGCATCCATATATTCGTACTGTTATGCACTGTTGAGAGGCTTTATGCTGATATTCATTGTTTTCTTATTAGCTCATGATTATGAGTTTTCAATTATTATGAGATTTCTGAATTTGGAGAAAACCGCAAAGGAATTTATAAACTTCTTATCATTTTAAAATGCAAAGTGCGGTTTTCTCGTGATATGATGTATGTGGCGTCCACTATAAGATTTCTCGGTTCTTGAGCCACGTATGTACATATACCCGATTCGAGGAGAGAGATACCGTCTGCGGGTACATGGTGGACCCGGTGAGGTATCCCGGGACAAGAAGGCCGTATAGAGAGACGTTGAACCCGGCAGGGGAGCACTACCTACCGATTATTATTGACCCGGCGGTCATCTGGAGGATACCGACCGGAGTCGTGTGATTTGACAGATTTGAAGGCCGATCCGAGGATACGGTGCCCGAGATATATGAGAATATTGTATCACAAATGGACATGATTTTCATGATGTTTTCGAGTGTCGTTACTGGGCACTCAGGTTTTATCTTGACTTAGCGTGTCGTTGCTGGCACACATTCATTGATGCATTTACATTCATGCATATATTTACATATGTCTGTTACCACTTATGACTCTGACGCGAGTACCTTAGTTTACACTTATGCTTATGCCGTTATCCTTGTTATTACCCGACGTCGTTATATTACTATTGTATTGTACTGTATGACCCAGGATATAGTCATACATTTGGTTTCTACTCGGTGATGTCTTCTACTCATGAGTTGACAACTCACGCCCGTTGTGCCATAGTTTCTTGCAGGTTTGGCCGTACAGGTTCTGTAGCGGTTTTGCTGGCACATCACTTCTTTCGAGTGATTGCATCGATAGGTGGGATACATTGCATCGTGACCACCATTATATACTTGTATATTTTATTTCAGTTGTATCTAGTTAAAAACTCCATCAACCAGACTATGCATTTTTAGTAGACTTAGAAACCACAGTTTGTATATTCTTTCGGCCTTAGAGTTGCGCTTGTGTGTTTATTATTGTTTCTGGTTTTCCTGATGATGCTTAGTTTTCTTTACTTTATTTCTGAGTTTTGACTTTCGCCCTTCGGCGTTGTATATTTATATCATTGCGTGGTTGTTTCCGCCATTTGGCGAAGAGCTACCTTCCACTTGGGGATGTCATTTATTATTACTTGTATTTGTTTTCGGGTTAAAATATACAAAGGAGGTGCTGCCGAAATTTTCAATGATGAAACATGTTTTCAAGATAGCTACAAAACATTTTGTTTTTGTATACTATTACTTATCTTTTAAATAAAGAAGTTGTTTTCATTTTTCCGTTATTTCAAAACTTCACTTCCAATATTTTCCTTAAAAGGTTTAGATTTCTGGGCTTTTGGCTTACTTGAATTAGGTGGGATCCTATAGACTTCACATGATTCAAGTGCCAGTCACGTGCCTTTAAGGGTCGTGACAGATATATTGGATTCATGTTGAATTGGAGTTATGGTTGGATTCATGTTTGGATTGTATTCAGATTAGACTGAGATTCAAATTGTGTCAGACACTTAAACAGATTTGGGTCCTGAATTAGGTGTGGGAGTTATCGGTAACTGCTGCACATGGACGGCATGATTTGTGACTTTTTCCAAACCAATTACCACTGATAACCCTATTTTAGTTTTCTATCTTAAATAGACAAGCACCCACTTTCTCCGACTTCTTGAGGCTCAAGAGAATTGGTCCCGCTTAAACCTATATTTACGAGGATCCTAATTGTAATTGAATATAACTTGAGGGAGTTTTATGAAAAATATTTTATATATACTTCCAAAATAATCCTCAAGTATTTACTTATATTCTTTAGAGTTGTCATGGATGTGAGTTTTATAGAATGTGGTATATTAGTGAATATATATATATATATATATATATATATATATAGTTTGAATAATAAGGTATTTTAGTGTAAACTTGACTTGAATGGATTCTTGATGGTATTTTCATGAAATTTGTAATTCTTTTCTTTTGTGAAGAAAAACATGGAATTTATTATATATTTAAAATAGATGGTTTGACAATATTTATATATAATTATTAAAAATAAAAAAATTATTTATTAAATAGAAAATCGCGTTTTTCTTAAAAATTGCATTAAAAATTCCATCGAGATCGTATGTTCCATGAGGAGGTCTGCATTTCGCCCTACTAGTCCGATAGATGTGCGATAACTTGCACCAACCGAATCGGATTTCCCAAAAATGGGTTGTAGAGGCACAATCACAAGGAATTTAAATAACAATAATATGCTCTTTGCTAGAATGAGTGCAAATTAAGAATACGTGTTTTTAATAGTTTTTGGTATTTTGATGAAAAAGTCGTATTTGCCACAAATTTGTTGTTCAATAGAATCGTGGTATGTTAAGATGCGTGTTTGTGAGAGGTAGGTCATTACCTCGTGAGATTTTTCTAAATGTAATATAAGCAAGAATGATTAAACGATGTCATATGTAATTTCATGGTATTTAAGCATAAAAGCTTAATAAAAGTTGTTTTACATGAAGTTTTAAATTGAAACTTGTTTTTAAAAATCGTTTAATGATTAACAAGTAAGGTTTGGTAATTTGGATGATTGGTTCTTAATAAAAATTGCAATTCTAAGAAGAATAGAATTTAAAGATCGGTATAACTCCACTTACCGATGTGATTTGAAAAAAATGAAGTTTTATAATAGAAATAGAAGTATAGAAGTGGAACTTACAAGTTGTTTGGTTTAAGAAAAGAGAGGAAGAGTTTGAGATTGTTGTGGCGTCACGGAGTCGCCGGAAACGTCTCGAATCTTCTTCGGAACCTGTCCTAGTGCTAACTCCGCTTGTACTCTTCTTTGAGTTGGAAAATTTTGAGGATTTTTGACAAGAGATTTCAGAATGAAGAGGGCTAGGGTATGGAGGTGTATTTATAGGAAAAAAAATAGGGTTTTGAGAATGAAGAGAGAATTAAAAATGCATTTAAAATAGGATTAAAGAGCCGAATTAACACTCTCTGGATAAATGCAGGAAAATCAAACAGAACAAGGGTTAAGGGGGTATGTTCACCACCGAAAGATGCGACCGGGATGTTAGGACGTCTGGCCTGAATTTTGGGGGCAGATACTATTTGGATTTATCCATCCGCCTCTCCGAAGATTCCAAGTTGATTTATGGCACCGTGTATCAGAGGTTTGGACGGATGCGGCCATTGTAGCGGACTTCTTCTTTTAATTTTAGCGAGTGTTGATGAATCACAATCCGATATTTCGAGTTCGATAATTCTAGAAAGATAACTTGATTTAGACTCTTTTGATAATGAGGTAGATGAGCTTTTCGAGTCTCCTACCTCTATAATTTTTGACAAATCAAGTGTGTTGAATTCTGGCTCGACATTTATTGACATTGAAACGTTCAAACGGACCATCGATGAAAGTTTCAAAGATATTTTCGCCGACGGATTCGCATTCCTAAACGACATGGATTTTGTGATTAATCAACTTCAATGTGAAGAAGTTGAACCACCACCATTTCTTCGTATCCCATACGAGAATGTGACTATTCTTCACATTCCTAATCATCTACATTCTCGTTTCCGTTCACCATTATTGTTTCGTCTCTATCAGCCGAGACGTAAACCATACCGCCACCTATCTCCCCACTTCTTCAAATCTCTGATTTTCTACCAACCAGTGCGTTACATCGATAAAATATTTGAATGGTTGGTGTTGACTTTTGGTCTTTGTAAAGCTTTACTTTGACAAATAACTTTAACCCCCCTCATAATTTTAAAAGCTTAATACTGTTTTACTCAAGTTTGGGAAGGGAAATATTTTGGCTCTTGAACGAAAAGAAATTTTTTACAAAATCTGGAGCCAAAACTAAGTTTGGGGGAGGATTTCACTGTCATTTATTCATCTCCCCGTTACTAACTTTTCCTCCCAAGTCTACAGTTTTTTTTTTACGCTTAACAGATGACATCAGTGAGGACACTGCTGCAAACAGGTTTGGGGGAGGTTTGTGCTTATTAACGCATTATTCCACATTATCATATATATAAGCAAAAAAAAATTTTGATAATGAAATTTTGAAAGTGAAAAATTACATATGAAAAATAGGAGTAGTTTGAGAAAAATAAGAAAATTAGATGTTTTCTTAAATGAAACCAGTAATAAGTAGCTATGAGCCGTTGTCCCAAGAGTTAGTAAGATGAACGAAATTACTAATCTGAGGATAGATATGAGTCTGAAAAATAGTCCCTATTCTTAAGTCCAAACTTTTGAACGTTGATACCCTATTATACGCACTTGCACACATCTTGAAACTTGGGATAGTAGAGAATACCTTGAAATGCTCTTGTATAAAAGCCTTGGTATAAAGAAAAATAAAAATATAAAAAAATGGTGAAGAAAAAAATGAACACTGGTTTTGTAATTACTTAAGGCAGCATAAAAAAATATAACGATGATGCTTTATCACCTAGTGTGTCACGCCCCGCTTCCCAAAGTATGCTAAAGTGGGCACGTGACATAGCCAACCATGCTACCTGTGGATAGGAAAAATCCTTCCACAGTCACATTACGGCTGTGGAGATATCAAGAACAGGAAAGTAAACTAACTACCTAGCACATGTCCATAAGCCAGAGTAAAAGAACCAAGAGATAACAATATGCGGAAGCCAAAAGATACAATAAATGAAACACCTGGAGTGAAACTACGTACCGACAAGAACCTCACCGCTCGTCTAACAGCGGCAAAACTCCTAATCAGTCTGCAGCAAGGTAGAAGAATCTGGGCCATGCAAAACCCAGACGTCAGCGCGTCAAGTCATCAAGTAATAACATAGTAAACAGGCAATGCGAATATAAACATGAATAAAGTAAGGGTAACAATAATATAAATCAGAGCAGTACAGGGTAGTGTGCAGTGGGTAAACTGGATTGTTCTATCAGGTTCTCTGTTCTAAAGTCTTTGAAACCAAATTGATGAATCATCGATGTAACTCAATAGTTCCCGTACATACCCGGGACCACGGCCATAATATTCTCGGCTGCAGCCGAGACATGCCGCTAGGCACAAACAGGAATGTGTACACTCGATAGTATCCCGTACATACCCGGGACCACGGCCACAATATTCTCGGCAGAAACCGAGACATGCCGCTAGGCACAAAACAGAAATGTGTACACTCAATACAGGTAGTGAACTGTCGAGTTACAAGTCAGATTTCACATTTTATTTCCCCATACCCCTAAGTTATATGTGTATGTCAAGTCAGGTATCCAGTAATCAAGAAACTAATGCCAACACATGAACAGGTAAACAGGTTTGTCTGGATAGACAACAGGAACGGTCCATGAGGACTACATGTTATATTTGTTGGCATTAGACACAAGATCAGGTAACAGGTAAAGTCATGGTACATCAGGTCAAGCCAGGTTATGTATAAAGGTGTCATGTCATGTCAAGAGTGTACGGTACCATGTCATGTCAAGTAGGAAGTGTAACAGGTCATGTCAGAAAGCACAAGATGTCATGTGGGTGCTCATAATCAAACTAACATAAGCATGTGTATAAATAAACAAGCATGAGTACTATCAGAACAATAAACTGGAACATGTAATATGATATGCAAATAGATATAATTTCAAGGATATGGGTGCACAGTTATCGATTATGGTTACATTTATAGTTTCAATATTAATTAGGATGCAATTTATTAAACATGGAGTGTTAATATCACATTATTATGTAGTAATGTGATCTATGGATGCAATTATACGTATCTTAAATGCGATGGATGCAAACGGGTATCCGAAAAATTATAAAACTATAAAATGGTAATGTGGGATGTACAACTAAGCAATATGTGATATAAATATTGATATAATAATATTAATATGGATAGCATATTCAAAGCGATTAATAACTATAAAAGTGGTATTGATTAACCATGCACAAGAAAGTTCCGTTCAGAAATTCAGCGTCATCCTAATTTGTAAAATAGCTTAAAAATAACAAACGTTCTCCAAAAGGGACGTGTCTTATATCAAAACAAAGATAATTCAATAAGGTTTTCAGTTTTATAAGTATAAGCATCTCAGGTTGTCCCTACAAAAATTTATGAACATTCGAAGTTGAAAGTTTGTTGCTGGAATTTCCCTGGACAGCAGTTTAGAGACATTTACATTTGCATTTTACGTTATTTAAAAAATTTATTTTATAAGTAAATATTTCATAGAGTTATAGTATTATGAGTTAGCTTCGTAACGAACTAAAGAACGTATACTAATGAGTTTTCTATGATTTATAATGAATTTTATAAGGTAAGCTGTACAGTAAATTTCAGATTTGTCGTATCCGCTTTTTCAACGACGTTTCATGTGTAAACTATAATATTTTCAAATATATAATATTATAAAATGCAGATTATAAACTAATTAAAGATAATAATAAGAAATATTACGACGATATATATTTTAATTGATATGGATGCAGTATAATGTAATCTAGTATGTCACAAGATAAGTTTTCATGATCTAGATTTAATATGATATAAACGGATGCAAACGGAACATCGAAACGTTATAAAATTAAACATGGGGCACTAGATTTAAACTATAGGTATGGTATTTATTTAAATAGGTATAAAATGAATTATATAGCATGTAGCAAGATTAACTTGCCTCGATGGGTTGCGAATCGGGAAAACGGAACGTTAACCGTCGGCGGGGAAAACTCGCGACGGGGCGCACGGTTCACGGAATGAACCCAAACGACGAACAAAGGAACCACATGGGTCGGGGTACCTCCCTGGAACGTCGTGAAGCGTCACCGGCACGACGGAATTCCGGCAACAAAAGAACAGTTAAAAAAAATGAGAAACGAGACATGAAGGAAGAAGAGAAAGAATGATAAAGAGAAGTACGAGAGAATATATGAGAGAGAGAGAGAGAAAAAGTGGAGAGAGAGAGAGCGAGAGAGAGAGAAGAGGGAGAGAGAGAAAGTGGAGAGATAGAGAGAGAGCGAGAGAGAGAAGTGGGGCCCACGGGGTTAAAGGGGAGGTTGCGATTGGCTGAGAGAATAAATTGAGAAGGATATAAAAGATTGTAAAAATATTATATGGTTAGCTAAATTATATATGATGGTTTAAATATATTAAAATTTGGGATTTTGGCGCAAAGTAAAACATTTCCAAATCGCGCCCGGGTCGGGTCCAAAAATTTGAAATTGAAATAATAGAATTTTAGGCGGGATCCAAAATTTAAAATAAAGTGTTTGTTGGGGTAAAAATTTACACCCTGGTTGACCAAGTCAAAATCAAAGTCAACCCCAAACCAAGCGGGCCCAAGCCCAGATCCAGTGGGTCCATGCCCGGGTCGAGCCCGAACATGAAGCGGCCGGCCTCCCCCCATGCCAAGATAAAAATTCTGTAATAAATAATTTTGTTGTATTTATTTTATTTTTATTTTATGGATAAATGTAAGAAAAATAGGCATAAAGCCAAATTTTTGTAAAGCCCATGACTTATGTGCAAAAAGAAATGGCACATGAGCCATGGGATAGGCAAAATGCCATTTTGTGAAGCCCAAGGGGCTATGTGTAAAGTGTATGGCCTATAAAGGCAAAGATAACGAAATATCTAAACAACTTTTTCTCTCTCTAAAATTTTTTTCCAGATCTGAGATCTTTCCTTCTTCTTCAAGGTTCCAAAACCTTCTTCTTTCTCTTGAATTAAATCAAGAGTTTTACTCTTCTTTTTATAAAACAAATTAGTTTTTCACCACAAAACCAACAAAGGGGAGCTTGGATCTATCACTAGATCTCAAAAAGAAGAGATTTTTAGATCTCACATCTCTTGAGCCAGCCAACAGAGGAGGAAGAAGAAGAACCCATTTCCCCAACCAAAACATTCTTCTTTTTTCAGGAGTTTAACTCCACTAATTTCTCTTTCGAGAGTTTTTGGGGCTAAAAGCCCTCTTTTCTTCTCCAGCGCACTGCGCCCGAGCGCAAAGCGCCCACGTGCCGACACGTGGCGCGCGCGCTTGCGCTCCAGCGCACTGCACCCGAGCGCAAAGCGCCCACGTGCCGACACGTGGCGCGCGCGCTTGCGCTCCAGCGCGCAGCGTTCATGCGCAAAGCGCCCACATGCCGACACGTGGCGCACTTGCGCTCCAGCGCGCAGCGCTCATGCGCAAAGCGCCCACGTGCCGATACGTGGCGCGCGCGCTTGCGCTCCAGCGCGCAGCGCTCATGCGCAAAGCGCCCACGTGCCGACACGTGGCGCGCTTGCGCCTGAGCGCACAGCACCTAAGCGCACAGCGCCCAAGGTAGCGGGACCCCCGTAAAAACTCTGCGTGGCTCCCGATATATCCAAAACCCCCTTTCAAAACAAAACACATGTACACTGCACATTGAGTTCGCATGACCAGTTTAACTCGTTAATCGGAGGTTCCCTCGCCCCAAAGGCGAGGGGTAATTAACGGCAGCTTAGTCCGCGGCTGCCGGAGATTCGGATCCCCACAATCATTAAACCCCAGCCTACCCTAGGCAGGGGAAATCTGTAGTACGCCTGAGACGCGTGCGCGTATTCCCATCTCAATGGGGTGACGAAAAACAACCTACAGATTCTGGCACGCCCGGTGGGACCAATCTCTCCTCCCATATTTCGTGTTAAACGTTCATGCGAACTCAATCAATATACATATCGATTGCCTATACTGAAATGATGTTCTTTTTTCCATGCAGCAATCAACCTTCGACGACAATGTCTCCCCAGACGAATTCAGCTTCCAACGTGATCCCGATTCCGTACATGGTCAAGATCAACGCTCGTGTAGTTCTCCCCGCGAGCCTCAGTCGACTGTGGGAGGAACCGCCCCGCCAGTTTGGCTCCGTCATCATCTTCCCTGCCGGAAGCGCTCATCTGGCGGAGATCCCGGCGGAACAGGTGGCCAAGCCGGTCTCAAGGGGTAAGAGGCCGAATGTCGTGATCGCCAAGGCACCACAACCGAAACTCAAGATGGTATCTGAACGATTCTCTGGTGCTCCAGCGGGGTGCAAGAACTTCGGTACAAAGGGCAAAATCAAATGTTGCGGACGTGCTCAGGCGATGACTCCAACATATGCACAATCGAGCGTATCTCTAAGGCCCTCCATCGCTCGGTCTGCGGCGTCTTCCCAAAGAGCTGAAGTCTGCCAGGTGCTTAGAACAGAAAAGTTAAGGCAGAAGCGGCTCAGGTATCGAGCCAACAAGAGGGCCAAGGCTTCGGCCAAATGGAATCATGTGAAGTTCCAAGTGCAGGGTTGCCCCGCGACGACGGCTGAGTCGGACGTAAGAATCAGCAATTCCTTCGAGCCTCTGAAGTGGGTTCAGAAAAATGCCATGACCGCCAGAATCAAGAAGACAGCGGTCCGAACGATTCTACAAAGAGACGTGTCCCGGCCCCAACAGAAAAAGTATGACACTGTCTCTTCAAGAGTCTATCAAGCACTCTGTGCCGCACGAAAGCAGCGGGGCAGACCCAGAAAAGAAGCGCCATCACCATTCAAGAAACTGGTTAGGCCAGCCGCCTTTAATCGACTACCAGCTACCGAAACAAGGGGGTCAAGACAGCAATCCATGAAATCAGCTGCCAATGATAGAAAGACGGCCGGATATATCATCCATACGGTCTATATGGCGGGCGGTCGCCCCAGCGACAACCTTCGCAGCAAAAGCAAGGATGGGGCCACCACATCCCAAGCTCAATCTAGCCTGAATGTGGTTGCTGCCGCCCAAGAACAGCCGCCCCCGCTGGATGAAGAAAACCCTCTCGATGAGGATGATAGGCAGAAAGACCCCTCGGTCCATGCAGAGTCAAGCTCGGACAGCGAGGAAGAGCCGACTTTCCGCCCCAGGACTGCGGAGTAAGAGCTGCTTCAAGAGCTTCGAAAACAGCTCAGGAGCAAAGATAAAGAGATGGCCAAGCTCTATTCGAAGATTGACGACTTAACGAATGTGGTGATGCAGCTTACGGCTCAAATTGCTCGAGCGCCTCCCAATCAAGCGCAAGCCGCTACTAATCAGCCGGGTGATGACAATCCGAGGCAGCCAATGCCTGTTCCTTCGGGTCCAAGACTGGTCGAGCCACATGAAAGCCGGCCACACTC
This sequence comes from Agapanthus africanus, assembly GCA_030015575.1. Lineage (NCBI taxonomy): Eukaryota > Viridiplantae > Streptophyta > Magnoliopsida > Asparagales > Amaryllidaceae > Agapanthus > Agapanthus africanus. The sequence goes on from JASDDO010000016.1 coordinate 528,387,990, forward strand.
CGCTTCTGGGGACGCCTTGGCCCCAGATAGCATTATCCCGCTAACACAGGATCGGATAATGGATTTGGTCACCAGCAAGGTTAAAACATTGGTGGCCGAAGCTGAAGCTCAGAAAGAAATCGGCAGTAGTGGGCGGCCATACCCCGCGCAGTACGATCTGATTGAGTTCCCAAGCGGCTACGTCATTCCTAAGTTCGGAAGATTTGATGGAACGGGGAATGCAAATCAGCACGTCGCCCACTTCAAAGCATCGTGCGGAAATACAGGGGGCAATGACGCGCTCCTTCTTCGTCAGTTTGTCAACAGCCTGACCGGTGTCGCTTTTGACTGGTACGCGAGCATACCAGACGGGTCCATCATTACCTTTGCCCAAATGGAGTCTCTGTTCCGGCAAAGGTTCATGAGCGTCAGTGATAAAATCTCCATTGCCGACCTTGTGAGGACCAAGCCGGGGAGGAATGAAAGCAACACTGACTTTATCGCCCGATGGCGTAATCTCACGGTCAAGTGCGAACCGCCGCTGGAGCAGGACCAGTCCGTCAGCCTTCTCATTGGGAACCTCAGCAATTGGATGGTCCCATTCTTGTGTACAGCGGGCCTCAAGACATTTCAGGAGCTAACCAAGAAAGTCCAAATGTTGGAACGCTCAAAGCAAAAGTCCCCGCCGGACTCTCAGAGAGACAAAACTTGGAAAAGCAAGAGGGACGACAACCGTAGAAGCGGGAGTTCCAGCAGTACCAATGTCTTCAATGCCTCCGACAATGAAGAAAAGCGAAGGGCGGCCGAATCCAAAACCAACCGGTCTCGAAAGCCATTGCTAGGAGGAGATGGGCCTTCCCTAGAGGCGAAGAAGAACAAGGTTTACTCTTTCAGAAGGGACAAGGTCCGTAAGATATTTAAAAATGCCTTGAACAACGGCCTACAATTGCCGGAGTCGAAAAGACCCCAAGAAGCAAAAATGACCGACAATCCTCTGTATTGCCCGTACCACCGAGTAGTGAGCCATGCGATCGAGGATTGCTATATCTTCAAAGACTGGGTCGAGAAGCAGTACAAGGCTGGAGAGATCGAGCTGTCCAAAAGTGTGTTGGTGAATAATCAAGTTGCAACCACCAACTTTATACAGACAGAAACTGAAGCCTTCTAGGAGCAGGCAGCCGAACCCGCTGCCCTGAGAAATGAAACGGACTCATCGCGGCCTCCGTGGAGTACGCACATATCTAATAAGACAAAGAAGATGATAAAGCTACTTCGGAAAGAACCCAGGACGGAATGGGAAGGGCAGAAGAAGCCTACCAGTCCAGCTGCCAATGCAGCTCCATCAGGCTCAAAATACAAGAAGCCGAAGAGGAAGAAAAGTGCAGCTCGGCGCGAAAAAGAGTCTGCAGGAAGATCGACCATTCAAAAATATATCGATTCCCTCGAAGAATATGAACAAAAGGAAAGAATATTGATTCAATTGAAGGAGTTCTTCCCTGTACAAGCGGCTGAAATTCTGGAGGAGTTAGAAGAAGACTCCAATGAAGAAATCCCAGTAGTGACCTGCTATGCCATCCATCTTGGCAGCGACTCTGAGGATGAGCTCTGTTTTCCCGAAGAGGACGAGGAGCACACCACAAAGGCCAATCAAATCCAGCTCAGAAGCGGCAGGGGCTCTACCGCAAAATCAGGGCAACGCCCCAAAAGGGAAGGAAAAATAAGTCGCTAATGAAGAATATGGCAGAGAACCGGCTGATGAAAACATAAGTCGTTCCTCGGTGGACTATAATGTCTTGGCACATCTCCGGAAGCTTCCGTCTCTCCTGAGCATCTACGACGCCTTGGTCCTATCTAAGGAGCTTAGAGATGTTCTCATTCACGCTCTACAAAACCCCGAGCGGTATCAGGCTCACTTTGCGGAAATTAATATGAAAGAAGCCCAGCATGCTTTGCATGCCGCCGCAGTCACATTTAAGGATGAAGACTTGCTACTGGGAACGGCTGAGCATAATCGGCCGCTTTACGTGACCGGGTACAGCGACGGAGATCGAATTAATCGCATATTGATTGATCCGGGGTCCTCAGTGAACATCATGAACTTGCGAACTCTGAAGAGTTTATCAATGGACGTCCGACACCTGTCAAGGGAAAGGATTGTCATTCAAGGCTTCAACCAAAATTGCCAGCAAGTTCTGGGGTCCATAGCTCTGCCAATCAAATTCGGGGATCTGCAAATTGAAGCTAAGATATACGTGATGGACGCCGACACGTCTTATAAGATTCTCTTGGGGCGGCCGTGGCTCCATGATTACGGCATCATTCCGTCAACTCTCCATCAATGCATGAAGTATACAAAAAATGGCGAAGAAAGACGCATTGACGGAGACATCCAACCGTTCGGTGTGCATGAAGTCCGATATGAAGATTTTCGGTACTTTATGAACCACCAAAATGCTAAGCCACAACTGACTGAGGATAGACCAGCCCCAAGGCTCAAAAGCAAATCTGCGCCGGCTGTCACTTTCAAAAGCAAAAATGCCCAAGTGCACCCGCATTTCGGTAGCGACACTGATGAGTCCGACGCTGGAAGCCCGTCCTTCCATAAAACTCGCCCTCGTTTCGGCAGCGATACGGAGGAATACGTCACTGAAGCCCCATCTAGCAGTAAAGTATGCCCTCATCTTGGCAGCGACACTGAAGAGTCAGAGGAGGAGGACCTGTCGTGCAACAGCGGTGCAGATTGGACCCCCACGCAACAAGCGAAACTACGAGAGACCTTTGAAGTTGCAGAAGGGTCCCTAGCCGTCACAAGGGTACCAGAGCAGATGTGCAAAGAGCTCGATGCGTTATCAGTCTCCACCGTGGACCAGCTAAAAACTTTCTACGTTCCTGGGAGGAAAAGTGGACAGAAGAGCATCCTGTTTTATAGGTCAAACCCCGTTGTGCACCCGGACGATCTTTCTGTCGCGTGCCTTCCCTATGAGAGAGGCATAAGAGCCGTTCTCAATCCCAGATACTATGCGCCCGAGATGCGGGAATACTTTAAGAAGTGCGGATGCCGGTTATATCAAACGGAGTCCGAAGCAAAGTTTTACGAAGGGCTATGGCATCCGTCCCAGGTCCGAGCACTCATCGATGGACGAATTCCAGATAGACGGGGCATAGGCTACATTCAACCTGATTCCAAAGCGTGCTACATGATGCATGTTGGTGAGGCCAGCGAAAGATCAAATGATGACGACGAGATAGCCGAGCCAGAAGAAGCTCCTCAAGAGCTCGAAGATGGCGGACAAGCAACCTTTGACGAGCTAACCGAGATTGACTTAGGAACGCCCGATAATCCAAGGCCGACCTACATCAGCTCGCTCTTGCCAGAGGAAATGAAAGTGCAGATAATTGCCCTGCTGCATGAGTTCGTCGACTGCTTCGCGTGGACATACAAAGAAATGCCTGGCCTTTCCTCTGAAGTGGCCGTACATAAGTTGGCTATATCTCCTGATGCTAAGCTAGTCAAACAAGCTCCTCGAAGAATGAGAAGGGAACTAGAAGAAAAAGTCATCGAGGAAACCAAGAAGCTCATCGATGCCGGCTTCATCAGGGAAGAGAAATACGCGGACTGGATCGCATGCATAGTCCCAGTGAAGAAGAAAAATGGGCAGATCCGAGTTTGTGTCGACTTCAGGGACCTCAACAAGGCATGTCCTAAAGACGACTTCCCGCTACCGGTCATGGAAATGATGGTCGATGACACCTCAAATTACGAGTTGTTCACCTTTATGGATGGCTCGTCTGGATATAATCAGATCAAGATGTCGTCTGAGGATGAGAAACACACAGCATTTCGAACCCCGATCGGAATATATTGCTACAAGGTAATGCCGTTCGGACTAAAGAACGCAGGTGCTACATATCAAAGGGCAATGACTAATATCTTTGATGACCTAATCCATAAAGTCGTCGAATGCTATGTTGATGATCTGGTCGTCAAAACTAAAGCCAAGGCTGACCACATCCAAGATCTTAGGACCGTTCTCACCAGACTGAGGGAATACGACCTGAAGATGAATCCTCTGAAATGCGCTTTTGGCGTGTCATCGGGAAAATTCCTGGGCTTCATAGTTCGACATCGAGGGATCGAAGTTGACCCATCAAAGATAAAGGCTATCATGGAGATGCCCCCTCCGAAGAGTCTGACGCAGCTAAGATCTTTTCAAGGCAAGCTTGCTTATATACGGAGGTTTATCTCAAATTTATCGGGGAGATGTAGGCCCTTCTCGAAGCTCATGAAGAAAGGAGCTCCTTTTATCTGGGATGCCGAATGTCAAGCAGCGTTCGAAAGCATCAAACAATACTTGTTGCACCCTCCAGTGCTGGCCGCTCCTATTCCAAATAAACCGCTGATTCTCTACACTGCCGCGCTGGATAAGTTACTCGGTACGCTCCTTGCCCAGAATAACGAGGAGGGAAAAGAAAATGCCCTCTACTACCTCAGTCGAACTCTAGTCGGGGCGGAACACAACTATTCCCCAATCGAGAAGCAATGCCTGGCTCTGATATTTGCTGTGAAGAAGCTGAGGCACTATCTGCTTGCTCATCGGGTTATGCTGATCTCCAAGGTCGACCCGCTCAAACACTTGA